>BQMI01000291.1:2400000-3600000 GCA_026005395.1 Asobara japonica | reverse complement strand
CAGAAGTGGCCAAAAACTTGAACACGCGATTTTCACACAATTTACAATAATTCGTCGGTTTCTTTATATTTATCTCGTACAGCATCCGATGTACAGAAAAGTGATAAAAAACTTTTTCGTTCGCAATCGTATTCTCTATATAAAGTATAATATGAGATTTCTTTGTATCTGTCATTCTTCACCAGTTATCACGGAGAGAAATTTTCGAATATTCAAAAATCCCTTCGAACAAATGGAATGTTCGTATAAGCCTCCACGGATTGAACCTCGATGAACTGTCCGATGTATGCATGTATAGGTAGGGGTACACATCTGTGTGTGTATTTTTTCCGTCTATCTCGTTTGTACTTCTTACCGCAGCTGCTGTTTGAGCATTCCTTTAGGAGGCCTACTGGGCACCCATCCGTGGGCCCGGGGCCCACTTTTGATTTCGCCCGCCTCCTCTCCCCCTGCGTCGGGTTAGGTTCCCGACCGGCCGTACGGTCTCGTTTGATGGGGACCGCCGATGGCACCCACGGAACGTTCATGCTATCGGTCGGAATCAATGAGAAAATATTCGCCAAAGCTCCGACATACGGGTGTTTGTGTGTGCATGTATGTGCGTGTCTTCGTACTTCATGGAATTGATTCTGGATAATTGGACCGTTTTCGAAATTATTTTGGAGATTCGTTGGCCTTTTCGGTCATTAACCCTGTGATAGGGAAGTTATGTTGCGGGGTCAATAAGGTGTTAATGCCCCATTGCTTTTTTTACCCAACATTTCGGTCACACTTTTGTGGCCATCTTCAGGGGTCCATTCAATTTCTGTTGTTAACCTATGTCATGTCTAAGGCAATGCGTTGGGCGTAAAGATAGAATTAATTAAGTGATATCACCTAAATCAAGAAAGTTACTGAGAAAAGTCATTTCACATAAGCGACTTATTTTTATGTCGGCAACTTTTTTTCGAGAATCATAAATGAATTTCACAAATATCCATCGAGCAGTTATATGCGTGGCCCGAATGGAAATCACATTTCGCTCACTTCTTGTTCTTCGACTCTTCGTCGTGTACTGGTAGGGTGCAATTACTGGAGCGGCGGGTTAGAATATATCCAACTTTACCTAATGGTCGAATTCGCTGTTCAGTCGGAAGTATGGTCAAGTCAAATTTACTACCCGTCAAAATACAAATTATGGAAGATAACTGTTAGCTTTAGCGGTATAGAATTTATCCATCCGATTATCGAGTTTATGTATCTTTCAAATTATGGTAATTTTTGTGGAATTATTATGGATTATTCTTCCTTTCTCCGTGTATTGCGCATTTTGCTTCCATCTTGGTACGAATAACCGCGGAAAATCTCGCAAAAGTAGTTTCCTCGTTATTTTATTGTCATGTTATCTGACCCAAAAAAATAGCAAGTGAAGTCAGCGGTGCATTATCGCCGGATATCACGTATGACCGTTTCGAGTTCGAGTTGATATATAGCGCATCCGGAGTTGCAAATTATCGCATAATGTTCAGTTTTACCATTACAGAATACTACTCCAAATGAAGCGAAAATACAGGTTCTGTATTGGGAAACTCGCGAAATATAATCACAGACTAGTGCTGTGTGCTCCACTCGGGGCAGAACAAAACTTCCCGATACATTGCACATACTGCACGAATGCCATCCTAAATGTAATCCCCTCGATTCTGCACGGAATTGCTCCGATTGAGACCTTCATGACAGCGCTGGATTCATTCATTCACTCATTACATACATAATTGTTGAAACTGCGATACCTTCTTCATTATGCAAATTATCGAAAACAGGCATTCCACATAAAATACGTATTTTTATATGGGGAACAACTTTTCTTATATAAATTTTGCGCTAACTTTAATAGTTTAGAAATTTCACCATCGTAAAGTCCCCAAATTTTCAATTGCGACAATTTGCGATGATGAAGTGCCAGAATTTTGGTTACAGTTCCCTATATTGCATTTCCCGTGACATGACCCAAACATAAAATTCGGAAGATATGGACATTTTGGGTACACTTAAAATATTTAAATTGTTTAATTTCACAAGTGTAAAGGTTGAACAAGCATAAATATGTAAATTACAGAGTTTCCAACCGGTCAATATTTGAGCCTTACAAATTTTTAACGTAAATTATGATTAGTTTCGTTAAATTCGCGGTTTGGAGAACACATTCAAAACAAAACATTTAAGTCTCTTTATTCTGTAAAAACCAAAATGTTCGGTGTTCCCGCTCACCCCCCCCCCCCCCCCCCGCCTCCTTGTAATTCGAATCATTCTCGAAAATATTCCAAAATATTTTGTAAATTTTTTTTAAAATTTGACTTTTATTTTCTTAGCCCATTGTGCATCAATTTTATATCCACCGATCAAACCAATTTAGCATATTCCTTAATGGGTCAAAACGTGTTGTTTGTGCTCGTACCATAATCAATTTTCCAATATGATAAATTTATTACAATGTACGTCATAGTTGCATTATTTACGACGTAAAGTATTTAGAGCGAAATATGGATTATTTAATTTCAAAAAAGGAGGAATAAAATCAATAGAGCATTATCTTACAACTCGTTGAATTTTTCCATTAGTTGTGGTTATCACATTTGCCATTGCTTCGCCTCCACGTCATTTTCACCTTACTTTTACAAGCAAATTTCCATAACGGGCTTTTTCTAACTTGATATGTATGTATTACAAAAGGATAGAAATGCGGGCATATCATGTTGCTCTGTTCGATCGATTCAATATGGCCAATCGATTTTTCTCTCGAGTGCACTCAATCTCGATTGCTCAACCCCCAACCTCCAATCCTATTCGCTATTCTACACAGAATACAAAAAAAAACAATGTGTATGTGGATCGACGTACGGTGCAAGTGAGCCTGTGAGATACAATGATTATGAAATACTTGAAAGGATGGGTGAAGTGATTGATCGATAGATGATAATGTATCTTTTCGTGTGATTAGAGAAAATAGAAGAATTCAACTATCTGCATTTTTTTGTCACCCACCCACCCACATATACGCACCCATCCACCCACCCACACACACGCCCGCCCATTCACACACGCACCCTACCTCCCACTCACCTACACATCCTCCCACCCACCCACATACGCACACACACACCAACCCAGCCACCCACCCACCCACATACCCACACACTCACATACACATAAACGCGCACCCACACACACGCACCCACACACACGCACCAACACACACGCACCCACACACACACAAACAAATACCCACGAACCATCCCTTTGAGTCTTTAAGTGATCAAAATAAAATCCTTCATCTATTCAATCATATTGCATCACGAATTGGTATGGACAAACTATTATCAAAATTAATTTACGTAATGCGGGTATGATAATAAACCATAGTGAGACGCTCTGCCGATGGGGCAATCCATACGCGATTATCGCTGCACTTGAGGGGTGATTTATTTTTCAGAGGGGCTAGCTCGGTGCAGGGAATCACTCCCAACCCCATCAATCAAAGAACCGGATAATTCACTGATCATTCAAAAAAAGAAAGCGCCTACCTTACCTTGTCAGCTGGCCAATTATGATACATCCTAAGTTAATGAAAACTCATGGAGCTGTTCATTTTTTGAATAATTATCCGCGGCTTTATAAAGATCCCAAATGGATCCAGGTATCGCTACAATTTCTGATGGAAATGAAATGGAACCCAACAACAATCAATGCTCTGACTGTCAATAATATTCATTATCCATTATCGGCAAAGACCTTCAATATTCAACCAACAATAATATAAGTTTCAATATGAGTAATGTAAATATTAATTGTGAAATTGACCCATCGGAGGGAAACAATATAGAACAATATAGTGATACTGAATGTACAATAAGCAAATCTGGTGAAAAAACGACAAAATCATTGCGTAAAAAAAATACTTTTCGTGTGTAAAAAATTTGTGTGTAAAAAATTCCAATTTTTGACACTTTCAACCTCTGGCGTCATTACAATAATTTCCCTAAGTGTAAATTGTAATTGTATGTTTTGACATTTTAGGATGCAGTTTTTCGTTTTTTGACGTTCTATTCTTTCTGCTTGACCTCTTTCAATATTTTTATTATTTAATTAATAACAATATAATTTATTATATTCGAATTTCGCCATCATTTTGTGTACCTCCTCCTTCTCCCCCCCCCCCTCTGTTATCTTCTTCACCACACACTTCTAGTAGGCTGTGTGTGTGCGTGTGTGTTGCGATATATGTCGGCAAATTTTTTGCCAAGGATATTATACGAACCAATTATACGATTGAGTCTTGACATAACTTACATGTGATTGGATTTTCGCTGAAATTGGTGGTAGAGCCATTAAGTAGTTAAATTTCTTAGCAAACCCGCAAACGGAACTTTATCATCTATATCGCGAAAGAGTGGATCTCGACCTAAACCACGAAAATCTTTGCTTATCTCAAATCAAAAGCTCTACAAAAAATGTTGAATAATAATTCTTAAAACCTTTCGTTGAAGAGATATTGAACTTAATAAAGAAAAATAGCAAAAAAAATTATCTTGGGCATAAATTACGAAGCGACTGGCTTCAACTCTTTTATTCAGACCTGCTGGCAACTTCGCAATTTGCGAAACAAGACGAGAACTGAGGAGATGAGAAGACGGGAAGATTATCATGTGCTGAAGATCGCCATTGACATACCTTTATACCCACCCCCTTGTGAAAGTTATCGGGCTGCTGAACGACTCATGTTGACGCTGCACCTGAGCCAATGACTTTACCGTTCGATCACTCTTTATGTATCGATCGGAGGGATAATAATAGAAGTGATGGAGATATTGATAATGCAGAAAAGCTGATATAAGGAGGAACTTTAGCACAATTAGTTTTAGCATTTTAAATTCTCTTCAGGAAAAATGATGATTACAACCGCAAAAATGAACAGTGAAATTTTCATGAAAATTTCCCGTGATGTGATCGCTTAATTTTTTTGTTCTAGTCTTCTCTATTCATACCCCCCGCAGGAACCACCGTTCTAGTTGTCATATTTTCTGATGGATCCCACCACTGCCCCTCCCCTCCCGGCGTATAGCACAAGTGCAATAATGAAACATATTTGCCGGAGACCGGGTGCGAACCCAGAACCTCCTGGAACTCTACCCTCTACCCTCTATACTCTACCCTCTACAATCTACACGCTCCCCTCTACACTCTACCATCTACACTCTACCATCTACACTCTACCCTCGACCATCTACACTCTACCCTCTACCTTCTACACTCTACCCTCTACCCTCTACAGTCTCTTCGAATCAACTAGAAGTCGCTTTGATTCATAAAATTGCAATTTTAGGAAATGGCAGAATAGGTTTCATCAATTTTTTCTACGGGCAACAAGATGAGTGATACTTCTCAACGATTCAGGATATCGTGGTACAAAACTACGTGACTCTCGAATCGTGGGAGACATGGACGGTAAATAATCGATGAGTTGAACTTGATTATATTGTCCCATGTACATGTGTTTCTTATCCGTGTTGAATGCATTTTCTAGAACATTCGCCATCGTAACCAAACAAGTTCCATAAAAGTCCTATTTAATTTTGTAGAAATTTCATGTGTTCTTCGAACAAATACTCAAGTAAATGGATTTTTGCTGAAAATATATTTTTTTGTCGGTATAGGCCTATAGATTTATGTGGATAGATTTTATAACTGATATGTACGACCCAGAGACTGTCGAGAACATTTCGTCCAGCCCTTGCAGGCGCACTAATATCCGTCAGAATAAATGATAAAAGGGGGGGACCAAAAAGAGCGCCCTAAGGGTGTTCTCCAGTGTATTCAGTCAAATAAGAGAGGGGGGAATGGTTGTTTGCCAAACGGACTTGTACTGTATATCGAGTTCGTGCAGGCATTGCTAACCATACGTCACACATCCCCCGCATTCTCCCCTCCCCCGCCCCTCTGAACCACTACTTCCCTCGCATCATCCTTCCATAACTATCCTACGATACGAGGAAAGACCCACGGCACAAAGGCTTGACTTTCGTCTCGGTTGCCTTGCGAACGCCCTATCCACGATTTCGTGTACCTCGTTATATTTCCCCTCGGAGACTTAACATTTTTTTTTTAGATTCTTTTAACTTCCCAATGTTGGGTAAGTTATTGTATTGACCCATAATTTTTTTTTATGTTCGTTCTGGTCAGGATTTTAAGTGTACCAAAAGGTCTTTGGCTAATGTTGAATCGATGTGTGTGTGTGTGTGGGTGTGTGTGCGTGGGGGAGGGGTATGGGTGTGTGTGGGGGGGGGGGAATTGGGTGTGGGTCTGTGTGTACGTGCGTGTGTGTGTGTGTGCCATATCACAGTTAATGTATGGCTTTCGTAAAATTTCTATCAATTCCCAATTTATAATTATAATTATTATAAGTATTGTAATTTTAATTTTATTTATTCTACAAGTCCATTCCTTGTAATCCATTTCTTTATTACGAAAATTCTTCGATGTTCTGAAAATGATTAAATGTTATTACAACTTATAGATGTTGAAACTGTTAATGACTATGAAATTTTGATGATACGCGTTTCGAATATTCTTGAAAGAAAAATGTTAGAGCGGAGATCATAAATGAGGTGTTTTTCGATATCCGCAATGAGGGACACATACTAATGCACGCGACTAGTTACAATTGTCGGAACTCTGCTTCATGTTGCCAATTGTATTTGCGAGGTAGCGGGGGGCTAGGGGGGGGGGGAAGTGAGACCGCCCGTCTCATGTAAATCATCACCTTGTGATAATTTACCCATGCTATAATAGTCTCTGCAATATGCGTAATTACGTAAGTCTCCATCTCCATTCACATGAATTTTGATGTTCCGTATATTCTATAAAAAAATCAAATTTTTAGAAATAGAAAATTTTTGAAAGATTTAAAAAAAAATTAGGAACTTTGAGCAATTGAACTTGAGTAAAATTGAGGAATTGAGGAAAATTCTGGGTGACATTTTCCGAGGCATGGAATACGGTCATTATCAACTCTGTTAGCATTCGGGAGAATTGGGAAACGGATCGCCTAAATGTTGATAATAATTTTTTGGATTTATTTTTGACCGGTGGTGTTTATTATTGAATGATTTTGGCTTTTTCGGTCCCTACCTCGCAAATGTGAGGTTTATCATATACATAGATATACTTGGTGAGTATATCTATTCGAAGGAATACTAAGAGAGCATTACTATTGCGCAATGTTTCGCTCTCACTTTTTTTTGTAATTAAAAATTTTTCAATTAATTAATAATCAATGAAAAAAAACAAAGATAATAATGTTTGTCAGAAAATTAATTAACGACCAAAGCGTATAGTTGGCTCTAACCAGGCAAAAAGTAAATTTACGTGCGGAATATTCTAGGAAGCACTTAGTTGGCTAGTATACAGCGCTTCCAGTCGAATTACGAAGCTTTTCGCAATCAAAATTTAATAAACCCACCCTGTATCTCACCCACCCACCCACCGCCCCCCTGGACTACATAGCCAAATGTTTTGTACTCCCCCAAAACAAAATAAACGGATAAAACCTTGATTATGCACTTACAAAGGGCCGTTTGTTCTTGAAATTAATTAATTAATTAGTCACAGCAAAATGGACTGGAACGTCAAGTTTCGCCATTGTTCAGGGTTTAATGTAGTCGGAAGAGGACTTCAAGAAAAGTCGGGTCTAATGTTCCATTTTATTTTTTTGATCTCAGACAATCTAAACAAAATAAGTATAACTCAAAATAGGAAGTGCCCTTTTTGATGTAACTTCCTGTTTTGTGCCCAAAAATGAAATTTCCATTTTCACATTTCAAGGAATTCCAAGGTTTCTAGACCAATTTTAATTCAATGTAGCTATGTGTGCGTGTGTGTTTGTTTTATTTTCGTCTCCGTCCCTCTTATGTATACGCCTCGGATAGCGGCTGTTTGATCATTCCTTCATAAGGACTACTGGCCACCCATCCATGCGGCTGGGGCCGACTTTCGCCATTTTAAGCCATCGTATTTCTAAACACAGGGTAAACTTCCAGGAGCCCCTGTCCTACGATGAGGAGCACCTATGATGGAACCCCCCCCCCCCCCCGCGTCGGGTTAGGTTCCCGCCCGGCCATGCACTCTCATTTGACAGGATCTTATTACGCACTCCTCAAAACGTTCATTACTCCTAATAATATTCCTCAAATAAATTTCCAATGATATCCGGTTCAGGAACCCATAGGTCTTCAACATAAAGTAGGAACTCTCGACTAGATAACCACAGGAGCTTTCCTATTTAGGCGAGATAGTCATATTCAGGTATCGAAATGTATCACAACAGTATCAATTAAGAAACTCATTATTATCTTTTTGAGTTTTTAACCATTTATCAAATCTGCAGATATCAAGATTTATCCTGGAAAAATAGGGAACTTGGGACGATACTAGTCATGATATGTGCTAGCCCGATCTGTTAATTTCCCCCATTACTATTCCAGTTGTAAATGCGCCTATAGTTTGTTTGCCCCTATAGGTTTGTGTACACCTCTGAACTGATGGGATAAAATGGACTTTTTTCTCATTTCACGCTCAACTTTTGCATGCATTATTCATCAGTGTCATCAATCAACACACAGCTAAAACTACTGGTAATAAAATCATGAAATTTTGACAGTAGGTTCCGTTTGTGACGTAACCACCCACTAAGAACGAATTTGCTGAAATTCGTCCCCTAAAGGGGTGAACAGGAGTTGTTCATTCGCACTATTTAATTTATAATTCTCTAATTAATATTTGCTACACTAGTTTTACTCTATAATTAAAGTAATGAAATATGTTCATTCATTTCCAAAGTACGGGGGCAAAACAGGACGGTGTTGTTAGGCAATTTGACCATACATTTTTCCATTCACGAAATATCGATCCCCGTTATACTCAGCCCTCAAATTCAGAATTGTAATAAAGCCCTCATATGAAAAGAACAGAGTACAATCCACAGGAGAATTGACAGATCGACATGACAGTCGATTAGATGCGAGTAATCGATTGTGTTGCGACTGACATCGAGAAATCGACACAAAATACATGAATTTTCATGAGCGATGCTTGTGTAATGTGTACGCACAATTTACGATTGACGTTTGCGCAGAAACATTGTTGCTTCTGTGCATCTGCAAGGCATGCGTATTGTGGTCCCGCACGATAGTTACGTACTCTGAGTGTCATACCCGTCTTTTCGTCCGGGCACGTCCTCGACTAAACGTGTTGTTTGTGCATCGTCGACTTCATCCACCACTAATCCTTCCTAATAATGACCAACCATGTCATGGCAGCGGCCATTACACTAATTTCAATTGTCATGGGCTGTCGTGTGGCCCGGCATACTGTTCTCGTTTATGTTCAGTCTGATTGGCTTCGAAATTGCGTCGCGATGTTTGTCTTCGCGCGGGCTCATATTTTAAATTTAAAAAATTTACAATTTCATTTTTCCAATTCTAAAATTCAATTTCACGTTGAAATTATTTTTTCAAATTCAAATTGAATTCAAATTCTAATGCAAACATTTATATCTATTTTTAAATTCAATTAAAAAAATCAAAATCAAACTCAAATTTAACTATTACAAAAATTAAAAATCAAAATATTTCAAATTTCATTTCGAACTCCAAATCATTTAAATGAGAAAAAAGTTAATTTGGAAAGTTGGTCAACATCCCGGTCGCTTTCAGCCGGGTGGCGCTAGTGAAAAAAAGAAAACAAATAGGTTTTACGCATACTGGGACATTAACAGGACAAAACGGATTTTGTATGGAGGCTTAACGCTACTCTACCGATTTACAGCACGGTAATATCTCCCCATCCATGTTTTGCTGTCAAGGATTAAAACTTATATTTTTATACTGCGAAAAGTGACATTATATATAAAGCAGAAATTGTTGAAAGTGACGGAATTATTTTCATATAAAATTCACCAGGGAATGGCACAAGTTCCTCGGCACGGTGACTTTTAAATTTAGAATCCTCAGGCAAATGGTATCAGTGGCGTAGTGGGTAGCGCGTCGGTCCGTCTAACCTAAACATCACCGGTTCAAATCCCAAGCGTTGCATTCATTCTCAAAAAGCGTTTTTTCTTCGCTATGATGATAAAAAATATTGCCGAGACTGACACTTTATCGGATTCAAGTCGTACTGATGAAAATCCACGTTGGTCCGTGAATCGCAATGTCATAGTTACTCTGAGCGAAGAAAAAATGACATTTTTCTTTATTACAATAAATAAAAATTAACTTGCGAAATTTATCACTTTCTCCAAAGTATAATTAATTTCTACATTTACAGCAGAAAGTGTAAGATTTTCACCGGTTTTGCTCGGCTTCAATTTCATCATGTCATAATTTTCTTCTGGGTTCTCTGAAGTTTTCAAAGAACTTACGAAACTTTGGATAAATGCGAAGTCAAAAACCAAAATTTTCAGGAGGTTTACCCTGGCGGTTTACCCCTGACCTCAATGGCGAAAGTCGGTCTCAGCTGCATGGATGGGTGTCCATTAGGCTCTTCCGAAAGAAATGCTGGAGACCGACGTTCAGAATAGTGAGAATCTCATAGATATCAGTTTTATTTCCTTATGGGGTAGTTAATAATTTGAATATAATTCAATTAATTTGATGCATGAGCGTGCAGACCATTTGAGAATGTACGTCTTTTTGATTAAATATTTTAATTCAAGATAAAATATTCCTGCGGTCGTCATATGATTGTAACGGATAATCCTAAGAGTGATAATTTATCGGATTTATGTCGTGATGAAAATCAACGTTGGACTGTAAAAAGCAATGGCATAGTAATACTCCGAGTGGCCATAAAATGGAATTACGCTTCGTGTCGATTGGCACAATTCTTCACTTCTGGTGATAATTAATTCATTCCATACTAGAATTCGCGAAGATTCAATATCGGGGGAATGCTCATACCAACTTGAGTTCGATCTATGATTGCCGACATTACTCTTTCATCCAGTTTTATTGCAGCAAGCCCGTAGGCGCGCTGTATTCCGATATGCAACTTGAAGTAAAAACAATTCTTTTTCGAAGTTGAAGATACTGTTCAAAATTTCGAGATATATGAATTGTTTATCGATATCAGATGTATCTCCTTTTTCTACATATTTCTAGATACAAATTTGCTTATTACTCTTAAAAGATTACAAAAATGGCAAGTGCCGAAGTTTGGAAAAGTTGATAAAAGTTTGGTTACATTAAAATTGGCGGCTTTGCCATTTCGTTATAAACGATTTCAATTTATAACGCTCTATCGCGAAAGCTATTGAAGATACGAAAAGAAGCTTTGAATGAATAATATTCTAGAGTCAAAGCTGCAGATTTTATGTCCTATGAATCTTGTCGCCAACGTTGATCATTAAGAAGGTATTAAAAGTTGAGCGTTTTACTGATATTGCCTGCGTCTTCAAAAGGAGTCCGTTCAAAGACGAATGGAGAGGATTTTTTTTTATTTTAGCACATAATTTTCACACACTATATGATAAATTTTTTTGAAAAACCATTCGTTTATATACCAACAGCTCGATTTTCTCAAAGTCTTTTGCAACCCATCTCGTGAACATAAGAATTCCCTAAAACTTTTCCATTCTCAATGTAATGCTAGCCGAAACTATCAGAAACCATTATTGTGAAAACTAATTTTTTTGTTTATTATTATTAATTTTTTTTGTTTCATTCCATTATTATTTTTATTATGAAATTAAAATTAATATTACAAAAAATATTAGATATTAAAAAGTATTTATTGTTATTTTTTTTATTGTTATTTATGTAAAATCGCTGTGTAACTGCTGTGTAACTATGACACGTTCATATTATGCAAAATATTGCAGAAAAGCCAAAAAGTTATGTCGTAGTTATTTATATCCAGGGCAAAAATTAAAATGAAATATATAATGTGTGTGCTTAAAAAAAAACAATGTTTTGGAGACATAACCAAGATGTTAAGGAACGCATGGAATTCTGCAATTTTCGTTGCTTACAAAGGCTCGCACTCGCATCTCATTCTTCCTCATTGCGTTTGAGGGGTAACACCACTGTAACCCTTGAGTTTGGAGCGCTGTTGCGCGATTTTTTTAGACCAGAAAGAATGGGGGTAAATGAATGAAATTTGGATTTGTCGTTCAGCATGTATTTAAGAGTACAAAGTATTTTTTTCACCCAAAAAACAAACAAAACGGCGACGATATAGCCCCCGCACTGAGACTTGTTCCGCTGGAAGGCCTCCACGGCACGCAGCACAAGTGGTGTAAATTTGAACCTCCGGAGGGAAACAAAAATCTCCTAATCTGGATCAGTACAGCTAGAGAAACACGTACGGATTTTTAAAAATATTGGTTTTTGTAATTTTGGCGAATGTTTGAACACAAAAGTCAAAATTTCACTTTCAATGAGGGCTGTTCTTCATTAATTAAAAATCGTCTAAGTTATTTATCAAGAAATCGGTACGTGTTTCTCTGCGAATTCGCGGTTTCAACATATGGTCAAAATTTCAAGCGAAAATATTGAAAATTGTTTGAGTTATGACGAGTGCCAATTTCCAAAACCATTTCGAGTAAAACACGATCAAACTTTTGATATGTGATTCCATTATGATAAAATTAAAATTTTACTAAAATGCGGGTCAAAAGAATATATTTTCACCCATTTTTTGTTCTACAGTATTCTGGATAGTTAAACTATTTTTTAAGCAAGAAGAAAATCGATTTTTTGAAAATTCTACAGTGGTGTTACGCATTAAACCAAAAGAAGAGCAGAAAATACTTAGTTCATACTGGAAATAATTGCAATAACCAATTTGTTTCAAACAGATCAAATCCAAGGATGAGAAATGGTTTTGCCTCCCTGAAAATTGTGCATTGCAATTTTTAATTGTGTGTGCAATTGAAAAACAATCATTCCTGATAATACTAGATGTAAGTACCGACACAGAATATAAAAATGGAGATCAAACTGTGCTACAAGCTCCTCGCGGAATATCCCATTTCCGTGTTCGTAATTCTGATTAAGCAGGAGGAAAATTATTCAAATACCGCGTATCTTGCATCGTTTGACAAGCTTATACGGCAAGCGGCTGAGCGATAATACCAGCGAGGCAACGGCATTACAAGCAACTTGAGCTGTAATACCCAGAACGTGACGAAGTGCTATGGACAATTTCAATTAAGCTGCATAATTTTCAGTATTCAATTTTGTTAAAAATTTTGCTCCGACGGCATCTTATGAAATGTTGATGCTGCAATGAACTCTTTCCCGGTGTTTACTCCATTGACAATGCTTAAAAGTACTACATTTTTATTGTGATGAACCAGCCCATAGAGCGAGTTATTACGATTACTTGTTACGATCAAAAAAGTCGAATTTTGATGCGGCGCATGTATATAGAAGGTGTGACCGAGGTGTGTGTGTATTCTTCTTTCCTCCGCCCCGCTCTCTTGTACTCGCCACAGTAGCCGGTCTTGAGCGTTTCTTCGAAAGGGGGGTACTGGACACCCATCCGTGCGGCCGAGGCCAACTGTCGCCATTCAGGCCCTCGTCTTTCTAACCACAGGGTAAACCTCCCGAAACCCCTCTGCTACGATGAGGAGCGCCTATAATGGACCCCTCCCCCCCTGCGTCGAGTTAGGTTCCCACCCGGCCTTAATGTCTCATTTTATAGGTACCACCAACAGCACAGCCTGTGTGTGTGTGTGGGTGGAAGGGTGCGTGTGTGGGCCAGTGGGAGGGTGTGTGTGGGTGAGTGGAAGGGTGTGTGTGGGTGAGTGGGAGGGTGTGTGTGTGTGTGTGTGGGTGGGAGGGTGTGTGGGTGGGTGGGAAGGTGTGTGTGTGGGAGGTTCCGTATGTGGCTGTGTGGCAGTATGGTATCGCATATTTATCTACGATTACTCAAAATCTACTTATATGATCCACACAGAACGTCCAAATTTTGATCAAAATCCATTCAATGATGTACTTTTAACGATATTAACAATTACAAATTCATATTGCCCAAGGACCTTCAGCTGGGCATACCCATCATTTACATCCACCGGTAATAATTCAGATGCTATGCAGGCTCTAGGCATGGTTTTTTAAATTCCTCATAGTAATGTTAAAAAATAAAGTTGAGAAGTAAATATTGTATTTCACATATAATATTTCTTCTATATGGAAGAAATACATAGCAGATATTGTTATGCGCGAGCGATTGATATATACTATTGCTCGTGTCGAATGGCTTTCAGATTTCCAAATAGTAGGTGGATGGGGGGGGGGGGGGGGTCCAGTTTGTTCAGCACAAAATTAGGTGTCGAGTGGTTAGGTGCGTTCGAGTCCGGTAGGATTGGATACCAGGATGTGTGATGTATTGTGAATTGGATTGTAGGGATGGCCAATTAGTCTCTGGGCATTTTGAGAAGGGTCATCCTTTGGATAACACCGAATGATGTGTAGGATCCCAGGTCTGACAAAAGAAGAACAGATTTTTTTTTTATATTTTATTATTTGGGAAAATCCTTCGTTACATTTTCATCGTATTCTTCCTTGAGTTTTTAACGGAACTTCATTAATTGCGTAGAAACGACCACTTTCTCTGAACCTTCAGCGCTCGATATTTAAAAAAAAACGGGATTTGGATTTCACCCTCTACTAGTCAAACCAATAACTTCCCGATCGTTCCCCCGTATATGTTATATACAAAATTTCGGTTTGTGTCTCAAATATGATTATGTGTGGAACGACGTTCATTGGAGACTTTATTTCGTATCTCGAATCATTCTCACGATGGAGCGATATAAATTATCGATTTTGTTAATAACAATTAACTATGGAGCCGGTCGTCAGTATTTGTTTTGAGTCGGTGTCGTGCGGACGCATGTCTACCGCTCCCTACGAATTACAAATTTCAAACGTACCGTGCTTCTAGTACATTGAAATTTTAAATCGAGTAAAAGTTTTGGCACAAAAGTGTCAAATCTAAAAAACCTCAAAATTCCCTTGGCTCCCAAAAGGAAAGCCAAAACGAGTCCTCCGATGGAAGACCCAAAAAAAACAAAAAAAACCGTTATGAAACGGTCAAACAGCGCGAGCTCTGAACCAGCCCGCCCCAACAATCCTCCGAACTCTTCTGATGGGCCTCAAGACGCTCAAAAAAAAACCTCAGTGCCTCCAATCATCGTTGAAAACGACAAATTGGAGACCAAAAAGTTAATAAATTTCCTGCAAGTCAATGCCTCGGATAAAAACTTCAGGATGAAGTTTAATGGAAGTACCACGATCGTCCACCTACAAACGACCGACGATTACAACAAAATCGCAAGTATCCTGAAAAGGCAAAACCTTAATTTTTTCACCTACGGCCTTAAAAGTGAAAGACCGAAGAAATTTATTTTGAAAGGGCTTCCCAGCAGTTTCTCGGAAGCCGCAATTCAAGCCGAATTATCGAATCACGGCATTAACGTACTTTCCGTTCGCCAGTTCGTGAAAGTAAATAAAGACGGAAATATTAAAGAAAACAGGCCTCTCCCGATCTTCGCAATCACGGTTGGCCCTGAAGTAACCTTGAACAGCTTTGCTGCTATTAAAACTATTTTCTATCACACATACAAGATAGAAAAAATTGTGAAATCCAAGCAACCGACCCAGTGTTTCAGGTGCCAACGGTTCGGCCATGCAAGCCAACACTGCAACCTGAACCCCAGATGTGTAAAGTGTGCGTCAAATCATGACGTCAAAGCCTGCACATCGAAAACCCTCAAGTGCGCGAACTGCGGACTAACCCACACGGCCAGTTATATAGAGTGCGCCAAAAATTCATGGAAACTCAGAAAAAACGAGCTCAATCGGCCAGGCCCAGCATAGCGCCACTGGAATTGCCCACTACACCTCACTCGGCCACGATCCAGAATCTGGAAAGGAACATCCAGTCCCTCCAGTCTCCTGCAGTCCCAGTGCCAACTCCGAGTTCTGCTGCCAACACGTCCAGGCCCACCTACGCTTCCTTCTTCCCGACGGTGGAAACCTCGAGAAGGAATCTTATCGCACCCACTGCTGAACCTAGGACCATCCCAATGGAAACACATGTTCCCGAATCTCATTTAAGTAGAACTATAAACTATGTAATTACAGCAAAGCAAGTCCTTGACGAGCTAACAACCCTTAGAATTCCCGAAATCCTTTCAGAGCTAAAAGAGATGAGCTCTAAACTCCAAACAGCCCTTACACCAATTGATAGGATCACAATCATCGCATCCTATGTCCACCTGTTCTTACCCTCCTCAAACACACCTACGATTCCCCAGCAAACATAACCAACATATTAGCAATTAATATTTTTGCGCTCAAGCCTAATCTGGACGAGTTATTACACATCGTCCACAGAAATAACATCAAAATTTGTTTGATTTCAGAGACTAAGTTAAACAGCAAAACGAAGAAAATTAACTTCCCAGACTTCTCGCTGATCAGGGAAGACAGAACGGCCAAAGCAGGTGGTGGTGTTGCGGTGGCGATCCACAAAACCTTGTCACATAGAACTCTTCCGCATGATCTCCTGTCGCTCACCGAATACGTGGGAGTAGAGGTCCAAGTAAACAATACAAAAACGAAGATCTACTCGATCTACAATCCACCGGATGTCTCAATAGATACAAACCTATTGAGGCACCTATTTTCCGATAGTACTCCAACAATTATTGTTGGAGACTTCAATGCGAAGGACACTGCTTGGACCTCTGCTAGGCCAAACGAATCAGGTAAGATTCTCTCAAATTTTTTGACGGAACAAAAAATTAATCTGCTCTTTCCAGACGTTCCTACACACTACCCTCATAATTCAAACACTCCTAGTACTATTGACCTTTTATTAACAAACAACATCTCTATCATTAATAATTTCACCACACTTTCCGAATCTCCATCCGATCACCTACCATTGTTTTTCTCCCTATTTGGCCGACCGACCTCACCAGAATCATCAAAAATTTTAAACTACGCGAAAACCGACTGGAATAAATTCAAGGATACCTTAAATGATGAGATTTCTACACCAAACCCTACTTGTAACAACACTGAAGCAATAGATCAACACATAACACATTTCACCCAAGTCATTCAAACAGCCCTGGATTCCTCCACTCCCAAACGCTCAACCAAATCCACCCACACTCCTATCCCACCCGAAATAGCCTCATTAATAAAGCTAAAAAATTACATTAGGTCAAGATGGCAAAAAACCCGAAATCGCTACCTTAAATCCGAACTCAATCAGCTGATAAAAGAAATCAGACTTAAATTAACCGAATGGAAACAATCATCTTGGGACAACAAACTCAGAAACATAAACTTAAAAGATCACTCTATTTGGCGCGTAGCAAAATATTTTAATAATACCGGTAAACGAAAAATACCCACACTAAAGTCAAACAACACACTCCACACAGAAGACCACGACAAGGCAAATACACTCTGCAGACACTACGCACAAATACACGAAATATCGGCCTCCCGAGGCAACAAATCCTTTGAACAACAAGTCACAGGTCATGTGAGAAAGACTATCCTCAAAGCCCCTATCGAAACTCCCATAAAATTCCTCACGAATCCCCGTGAAATCACTTCCCCTATCAAAAAACTAAAAAATAAATCTGCCCCGGGTGTGGATAATATTCCCAATATAGCACTAAAAAACCTCCCAATTAAAGCAATAAGTTTACTAACAAAGATATACAATGCATGCCTCCTCAGACAATATTTCCCGGAACTCTGGAAAGGAGCGGTGGTCATTCCGATTCTAAAGCCCGGTAAGCCCCCTTCGCATCCGGTGAGCTATAGGCCTATCAGCCTCCTACCGGTATTGGCTAAACTCTTTGAGCGAATAATTTTAGCTCGTCTCAAAAAACCCATAGAAGAGTTACAACTAATGCCTATCAATCAATTTGGTTTTCGATCAGAACACTCGACCTGCCACCAGCTGGTTAGAATTACGAATGATATAAAATCCGCGAAAGACCGGAAAGAAGATACCGTTCTTCTTCTCCTGGACAGCGAGAAGGCCTTTGATTCTGTTTGGCCCACAGGCCTTATATACAAACTCGAAGGATTAAATGTCCCTAAATATCTATGTAAAATTTTACTATCATATCTCTCAAATAGATATATCCGAGTTCGAGTCGAAACTTCGCTTTCGAATAAAATAGAAATTGTCGCGGAAGTCCCACAAGGGTCCATTCTCTCGCCTGTTTTATTCAACTTGTACATTGCTTCTGTTTTTAGTAGAATTCCGAGAAATGTATCCATTGCAGGCTATGCTGATGACATTGCCTTGTACTCAGCTAGCAAATCGATAAACAAAGCTATTAGAAGAATAGAAAATGCTGCTTCTCTCACAATCAGTGAATTAACGAAATGGAAAATTCAAGTGAATGCTGCTAAAACAGAAGCAATCTTATTTACTAGCTCCAAGGCCAAGCCGACTTTAACTATTCGTAGTGATAAGATCACACCAACCGACTCTGTAAAGTATTTAGGCTTACACATCGATTCCAAACTCCTGTGGAAAAAGCATATATCTGAAATCAAGGTCAAGACTAAAGTTATCCTAGTAAGATTATATAATTTGCTAAAATCACCCGCGCTGAGTCAATCCCTCAAACTTACTCTCTACAAAGGGTTAATTAGGCCCATTATCACCTATGGTTGTCCTGCCTGGCACAATGCTGCGAAAATGCACTTGAATCATCTTCAAGTGATTCAAAATAAATTCCTACGAATAATAGGAAATTTTAAAAGAAGAACGACTATTGTGGAAATACACGAAACGCTCGGCATGACAACCATAGGCGAATTTATCGATAGAATAAATGAGACATTTAAATTTAAGCTACAATCCCATCCTAATCCCCAGCTCCAAAACATCAATATTGACATAAAATCCAATTGGTCCCGCTGACCACCTGTTTTGTCCCACCTTTCCATATATCCTTTTCTCTCCTGCCCCTCATGCACCCATTACTTGTAAGGTTTTTTAGAAGTTATTTTGCCTTATATCGAGTCATCATGTAAATAATCACAAATATCTGTAATAATGAAAAATTAGTTTACACTTCTTTCAAATTAGATATAAAGCCAACGGCTGGTGATCTAGAACGTAGCACTTAAGATATTAATACTGTACATAGTATGTATATATGACAAATGTTAATAAACAATTTTCAAGTCAAGTCAAGTCAAGCCGGTCGTATGGTGTCAGTATTTGTTTTGAGTCGGTGTCGTGCGGACGCATGTCTACCGCTCCCTACGAATTACAAATTTCAAACGTACCGTGCTTCTAGTACATTGAAATTTTAAATCGAGTAAAAGTTTTGGCACAAAAGTGTCAAATCTAAAAAACCTCAAAATTCCCTTGGCTCCCAAAAGGAAAGCCAAAACGAGTCCTCCGATGGAAGACCCAAAAAAAACAAAAAAAACCGTTATGAAACGGTCAAACAGCGCGAGCTCTGAACCAGCCCGCCCCAACAATCCTCCGAACTCTTCTGATGGGCCTCAAGACGCTCAAAAAAAAACCTCAGTGCCTCCAATCATCGTTGAAAACGACAAATTGGAGACCAAAAAGTTAATAAATTTCCTGCAAGTCAATGCCTCGGATAAAAACTTCAGGATGAAGTTTAATGGAAGTACCACGATCGTCCACCTACAAACGACCGACGATTACAACAAAATCGCAAGTATCCTGAAAAGGCAAAACCTTAATTTTTTCACCTACGGCCTTAAAAGTGAAAGACCGAAGAAATTTATTTTGAAAGGGCTTCCCAGCAGTTTCTCGGAAGCCGAAATTCAAGCCGAATTATCAAATCAAGGCATTAACGTACTTTCCGTTCGCCAGTTCGTGAAAGTAAACAAAGACGGAAATATTAAAGAAAACAGGCCTCTCCCGATCTTCGCAATCACGGTTGGCCCTGAAGTAACCTTGAGCAGCTTTGCTGCTATTAAAACTATTTTCTATCACACAAACAAGATAGAAAAATTTGTGAAATCCGAGCAACCGACCCAGTGTTTCAGGTGCCAACGGTTCGGCCATGCAAGCCAACACTGCAACCTGAACCCCAGATGTGTAAAGTGTGCGTCAAATCATGACGTCAAAGCCTGCACTTCGAAAACTCTCAAGTGCGCGAACTGCGGACTAGCCCACACGGCCAGCTATAGAGAGTGTTCCATGCGCCTAAAATTCATGGAAACTCAGAAAAAACGAGCTCAATCGGCCAGGCCCAGCATAGCGCCACTGGAATTGCCCACTACACCTCACTCGGCCACGATCCAGAATCTGGAAAGGAACATCCAGTCCCTCCAGTCTCCTGCAGTCCCAGTGCCAACTCCGAGTTCTACTGCCAACACGTCCAGGCCCACCTACGCTTCCTTCTTCCCGACGGTGGAAACCTCGAGAAGGAATCTTATCGCACCCACTGCTGAACCTAGGACCATCCCAATGGAAACACATGTTCCCGAATCTCATTTAAGTAGAACTATAAACTATGTAATTACAGCAAAGCAAGTCCTTGACGAGCTAACAACCCTTAGAATTCCCGAAATCCTTTCAGAGCTAAAAGAGATGAGCTCTAAACTCCAAACAGCCCTTACACCAATTGATAGGATCACAATCATCGCATCCTATGTCCACCTGTTCTTACCCTCCTCAAACACACCTACGATTCCCCAGCAAACATAACCAACATATTAGCAATTAATATTTTTGCGCTCAAGCCTAATCTGGACGAGTTATTACACATCGTCCACAGAAATAACATCAAAATTTGTTTGATTTCAGAGACTAAGTTAAACAGCAAAACGAAGAAAATTAACTTCCCAGACTTCTCGCTGATCAGGGAAGACAGAACGGCCAAAGCAGGTGGTGGTGTTGCGGTGGCGATCCACAAAACCTTGTCACATAGAACTCTTCCGCATGATCTCCTGTCGCTCACCGAATACGTGGGAGTAGAGGTCCAAGTAAACAATACAAAAACGAAGATCTACTCGATCTACAATCCACCGGATGTCTCAATAGATACAAACCTATTGAGGCACCTATTTTCCGATAGTACTCCAACAATTATTGTTGGAGACTTCAATGCGAAGGACACTGCTTGGACCTCTGCTAGGCCAAACGAATCAGGTAAGATTCTCTCAAATTTTTTGACGGAACAAAAAATTAATCTGCTCTTTCCAGACGTTCCTACACACTACCCTCATAATTCAAACACTCCTAGTACTATTGACCTTTTATTAACAAACAACATCTCTATCATTAAAAATTTCACCACACTTTCCGAATCTCCATCCGATCACCTACCATTGTTTTTCTCCCTATTTGGCCGACCGACCTCACCAGAATCATCAAAAATTTTAAACTACGCGAAAACCGACTGGAATAAATTCAAGGATACCTTAAATGATGAGATTTCTACACCAAACCCTACTTGTAACAACACTGAAGCAATAGATCAACACATAACACATTTCACCCAAGTCATTCAAACAGCCCTGGATTCCTCCACTCCCAAACGCTCAACCAAATCCACCCACACTCCTATCCCACCCGAAATAGCCTCATTAATAAAGCTAAAAAATTACATTAGGTCAAGATGGCAAAAAACCCGAAATCGCTACCTTAAATCCGAACTCAATCAGCTGATTAAAGAAATCAGACTTAAATTAACCGAATGGAAACAATCATCTTGGGACAACAAACTCAGAAACATAAACTTAAAAGATCACTCTATTTGGCGCGTAGCAAAATATTTTAATAATACCGGTAAACGAAAAATCCCCACACTAAAGTCAAACAACACACTCCACACAGAAGACCACGACAAGGCAAATACACTCTGCAGACACTACGCACAAATACACGAAATATCGGCCTCCCGAGGCAACAAATCCTTTGAACAAAAAGTCACAGGTCATGTGAGAAAGACTATCCTCAAAGCCCCTATCGAAACTCCCATAAAATTCCTCACGAATCCCCGTGAAATCACTTCCGCTATCAAAAAACTAAAAAATAAATCTGCCCCGGGTGTGGATAATATTCCCAATATAGCACTAAAAAACCTCCCAATTAAAGCAATAAGTTTACTAACAAAGATATACAATGCATGCCTCCTCAGACAATATTTCCCGGAACTCTGGAAAGGAGCGGTGGTCATTCCGATTCTAAAGCCCGGTAAGCCCCCTTCGCATCCGGTGAGCTATAGGCCTATCAGCCTCCTACCGGTATTGGCTAAACTCTTTGAGCGAATAATTTTAGCTCGTCTCAAAAAACCCATAGAAGAGTTACAACTAATGCCTATCAATCAATTTGGTTTTCGATCAGAACACTCGACCTGCCACCAGCTGGTTAGAATTACGAATGATATAAAATCCGCGAAAGACCGGAAAGAAGATACCGTTCTTCTTCTCCTGGACAGCGAGAAGGCCTTTGATTCTGTTTGGCCCACAGGCCTTATATACAAACTCGAAGGATTAAATGTCCCTAAATATCTATGTAAAATTTTACTATCATATCTCTCAAATAGATATATCCGAGTTCGAGTCGAAACTTCGCTTTCGAATAAAATAGAAATTGTCGCGGGAGTCCCACAAGGGTCCATTCTCTCGCCTGTTTTATTCAACTTGTACATTGCTTCTGTTTTTAGTAGAATTCCGAGAAATGTATCCATTGCAGGCTATGCTGATGACATTGCCTTGTACTCAGCTAGCAAATCGATAAACAAAGCTATTAGAAGAATAGAAAATGCTGCTTCTCTCACAATCAGTGAATTAACGAAATGGAAAATTCAAGTGAATGCTGCTAAAACAGAAGCAATCTTATTTACTAGCTCCAAGGCCAAGCCGACTTTAACTATTCGTAGTGATAAGATCACACCAACCGACTCTGTAAAGTATTTAGGCTTACACATCGATTCCAAACTCCTGTGGAAAAAGCATATATCTGAAATCAAGGTCAAGACTAAAGTTATCCTAGTAAGATTATATAATTTGCTAAAATCACCCGCGCTGAGTCAATCCCTCAAACTTACTCTCTACAAAGGGTTAATTAGGCCCATTATCACCTATGGTTGTCCTGCCTGGCACAATGCTGCGAAAATGCACTTGAATCATCTTCAAGTGATTCAAAATAAATTCCTACGAATAATAGGAAATTTTAAAAGAAGAACGACTATTGTGGAAATACACGAAACGCTCGGCATGACAACCATAGGCGAATTTATCGATAGAATAAATGAGACATTTAAATTTAAGCTACAATCCCATCCTAATCCCCAGCTCCAAAACATCAATATTGACATAAAATCCAATTGGTCCCGCTGACCACCTGTTTTGTCCCACCTTTCCATATATCCTTTTCTCTCCTGCCCCTCATGCACCCATTACTTGTAAGGTTTTTTAGAAGTTATTTTTCCTTATATCGAGTCATCATGTAAATAATCACAAATATCTGTAATAATGAAAAATTAGTTTACACTTCTTTCAAATTAGATATAAAGCCAACGGCTGGTGATCTAGAACGTAGCACTTAAGATATTAATACTGTACATAGTATGTATATATGACAAATGTTAATAAACAATTTTCAAGTCAAGTCAAGTCAAGTCGTATGGTGAAGTAGGTGAGGTGCCCGCCTACGGATCTAGAGGACCTGGGTTCAAGTTCAGGTACCGGTGGATTTTTTCTGGATTATTTGATTTAGTCAAACAGTGAGCACCACAAATGTAAAAAACAGTTCACCCCCAAAAGTTTCAAGACGAGCACCAAAAACTGTTTACAACTAAATGTTCCTACCCTCATTGTGAACGAATAACATCCGTAACTGTGTTACAGAGGAGAAAGTCGTGAGCGTCTAACGACTATAATGAGTATAGAGCCGGCGCTAAGAACCATTGTAGTTGATGCGTCGATAACAACCAACCGATCAAAAAAAAAAAAAAAATAACTATGGGTGTTAGCCAAAAAAGTCATAAAACATCGAATGTGTATTTTTACGTGTAGAACGACTTTCCTTCAACACATTGTTGCGTATCTTCAACCGTTCTTGCGATATAGCGATCTAAACAATTGAATTTGTTAATACCAATAAACTATCGGTGGCAGCCAAAAAAGTTATATAACATTAAATATGTTTTTTGTGTGTGGAATAAATTTGATTGAATAATTTGTTCTTCAATCGTTCTCACGACGCAGCGATATAAACAAGTCATTTGTTGATAACTATAAAACCGCTTGGTCGATTATGTTCAAAATCTAATGAGGGCTAAGTTAGGCGGAAACCTATCCAATGAATATAAAAAAAACCAAATTGCATAATTTGTCTGGGAGAAATCGTTCGACAAAATTTTGCTCACATACGCACACACACACACACACATATAGACGAACATCTCGCTCAAAATGGTTGGATACGTTTCTAGGGGGCATGAAACGTGGAGATCAAGTGAAATTTCCAATTTCGATTTTCCGACCCATAACAATAACTTCCCTAAGATCGGGAAGTTAAAAAAAAGAATACTGCAATCAAAAATAAGGCAAACTCGTCTTGATTTCTCACGGTGGTCCAAATTTTTTGAAGACATAAGCACACTTGGAAAGTTTTCCACAACTTTTGAAAAAATTTCCTGGAAATTCTGCTTTTTTAAATGCTGCACTTTTGACATTTCTATAATTCTGAATTCACACTTTGAAGTTCACAAATACTTTTAAATTTCGAGGAGCTCGATTTTTTGCTAATAAGATGGAAATACATCTTTTCGAAATATCTTCACCACAATTTTCGCTAGACGAAAATTATAGAAGCTCCTCAAAAAGCAACTATACATTTCAAAGTCATTTATTTACTCTTACTACTTTGCTCCTGAATTCCAACCCTTTCACAAACCCAAAATTATAAGACTTGTTAGTATTATGGTAGTATTATGTCCCACATTCTGTATCCTTGAACATCACAAGATACATATATATATAGCTAGAACAGTCTTCAGCTGATGAAATGTTAATAATTATCCTTATGAATCTGCATATTGGCTCCATAACAAAAACAAAACGCTTGAATTGCCTTTCGTTACATGTGTGAGGAGAAAAATTGAAATCGATGACTGGTCATTGAGGTGTGTGTTGGTGTAATTTCCCCGAAATGTATTTTCCCCCTCCATTTTTCGCAGCTTCGAATTCAATAAGATTGCGAGACGGAGTCCAGTATGAGCCCTGTATATAAACACGCCTAATATTATTCAATTAACCTCCATACTTTTTGCAATAAATCTCGTCTACGTTTATTCATTTAGTCCTGATATTACAAAAAGATTAAACCCTTACACATGTGACTATAAGGTCACTATATTTATGCTCCTTTGAGGGCTAATCAAATTTGAATTGAAAATGAGCAGATTTGAGTTGCTGACTGTCGGTGAATTACCGTGTTGTAGCACCCCAAAGGCATCGAAATTATCGGATGTTTTCCAAAAGTTTAGGTCCGTGGTTTAGTTTGACATCATCAAAATACCCAACATGAAGTGCGGGATTGTTCCAAACTTCACCCACATATGTTGCGGATGTGAGAAACTTGAGGGAACATACCCGATTTATTTACAACCTCAAAGGGTGTTCGACCGTGTTCTGGTACCTCCAATTTCGGTATAACCTAATTTCGGCGTATAACCTAATACAATATCGAAAAATGATCGAATTTGCTATAATATGTCTCATATGTAATGTTGTTGCCGTGATACGAGACGATGCCAGAATTTAAACTTTGTCGTCCTGTATCGAAATGATAACACTAACTATTTTCTCGTCTCGAGGGTCGAGAGTGCAATCCAATCTTGTGTTGTCTCGTCTTGTATCGATTTTGTTTTCTTCATTTTCTAAGCGCTACTTCAGAACGGTTCTTTTCAAAGCCTGGCTTATTGATGCGAACACACAGGAATCGATTGAGTGATGTTCATGCTGAAATGCTTCTGTGCGTTCATTCTCGGTTCTAGTGTTCATTAACACCAAAATTGAAAAGTGCCATCAAATATCCTTTGCAATTATTGAGAAATAAAATATTGCCAAAAAGTGGGTGCCCATGTTCATGTTGGTAGTTATATGGACAGGAATATATCTTCAAATTTTTACATTGTTGAATGAATGAATTTTTCTATATTTGTGATCCATTTATTCTCATTCTTATTTCTTACGATCACTATAAATTCACGAAAACGGTTATTAATTTGCGAGTGACATTGCGGTTGCTTTAAAACAATTTTTTTTTCGAATTCTTGTCGAGACATGTCGTCTTTTGTCACGTCTCTCTCGTATTGTCTCGACTTGGCGATAGTCATAAAATTGCTCTCGTATTGGATCGAGTTAAATTATCTCTCGATTCTCTCGTCTTGTCTCGATTTTCTCGTCTTGTCTCGATTCTCTCGTCTTGTCTCGATTGTCTCATCCTCTCTCAATTCTCTCGTCCTCCCTCGACTCTCTCGTCCCTTCTCGATTCTCTTGTCTATGGCGGCAAAACTAGGATCTAACCGGTCGTACCAAATATTGCTCTCCTGTTAATTGAAAACCGATCTTCCAAATTGTTTGGAACTTCAAGGTTGCCGGCAAGCAATAGTACTCGCCAAGTTTCCGAGAAAAACTATTCAACTTGGAACAACACGTTCTTCCGCTTGTAATGGAGCCACCTAAAAAATTTCCCAAAATTTTGCATCGCTGGTAGTGATCCCAGGTCTAACTCGGGTGACAAGTACATAATTAACGAAGAGATATTTTTGTCAAACTGACACCCTGGGGTCACGATGAACCCCATCCCACCAATACCATCAATGTCAATTAATCAGTCCCCTTACTGTGCTCTCAAAACCACAACGAAAAAACCTCAAGTGATGCAACAGCGTTTCTCTTGGTCACGTGATAGTGTCGTGTCAGTGGCCGAGTACAAAGCGAGAGAGAGCTACGCCGTTACAACGTCGCGCATGGAGACCTCGTAAAAGAAGAAAAAAAAACATTTGACAACAGCCAATAACGTAAAAAATTGCTAGTTTTCACTTGAAATTCAGGAGTCTGAAAGCTAAACCAAAGTGGTAAACTAGGATACGCCAGCTTATCTTCAATTTTCCTCTTTATGAATAGAGAATTGAGGTCGGATGGTGAATATCGCCGGATAAAAATGTTTGCACAGCTCATTTTTACTTAACAAAAAAAACTCATTTTTATATAAGAAAGTGACACCAAGTAATAATTGGCGATCAAGCAGTCTTGCACCCTCCCGAAGACATAACTACCACCTCGCAGTTTCCTTGGCGATTATTATTATCAAGAACCCCCGTTGCTCTTGATTCTGTGGCATCACTCTGAATATGTTGAGCAGAAAGCCAACCTTATGAAGCAATTGTCCAAATCAAATTGTGCCACATGACAGAAAAATTTGCTGATGCCACTGATATTAAATTTATAAAAGAGATCTGTAAATATACAAAAAAAACTGTCACCTACACGTTTAAATCTCGCTAATCTCTCACGCCGTATTGCTGCTAGCGTCGCCATCCGTTAAATAACCAGAGAGTTCCTTAACTTGACACGTCTTCATGTTTGTTTAGACGAAAATGATGTCAAAGATTTTGTATCCAAAATCGAATTGACTATTAAAAAAAAATTTCAGAAAATCTGAGGTATCAACTTGTTGAATTTCCATCGGGAAGTTATTGGTGCGAACCATCGATTCCACCCAGATTATGTATATGCTGCAAATTCGTAAAGGTCACCATTTACAAATATCAATTACACCTGGTACTCTTCAAAAATACCACTCGAAAGGTTAAATTTCATTACAAAGATTTCTCTGCTCACTAGTGGGTTATACAATTGCCGGGGAATGATTTTATTGGTAGTGGGGATAGCGGATGAATGGGCGGTGGGGAGGGGGGGGGGCGAGAGCGTTAGGGCGCCACTAGTCGGGTCGGATGGAAAATAAACTTCAGCCTCTAGCCAAAAACACAATGAGCCACATTCATTCCAAGCCGGGACCCATCTCGTTTACATTTATTATTCGCCTCTTTTCTCTGGCATATGTGTTGGATGCTGGCGCGTGGGTGGGTTCTAAGGCCTCACGTCCACGCCTTTTTTGCCTGAAAAAAAGAGGAGTACACAGAGAGTCGTAGGAATTTTCCGTTTCACGTTGTACATGATTCTCCAATATGAGAAATGAATGGTATGAAAAATATATGAAACATGTATGGTCAGAGACGAAAAGTATAGTTCGCGATCTTCAGCATGGTCAAATGGTAAAAAAAATTGTGAAATTTTTTGCATGCGTTTTCATTATTTGAAAACTAAAAAAAAAGAGACTTTTTTTGGAATGTTCTGCGTTAGAATAATAATGAAATAATTAACTCACTTCGGAAAAAGGGGCGTGTTGCGTATGCTGTATTATCAGCCACCGATGACAGTCCCGAAACGTTCGTGAAAATACGAGAAAAATTCCCTCAAACCTCTCACTCGCACTCATGGATACAATTATACCCGAAATTTAATTGTACAGTCCACTTGCACAAGGCCACCGAATTATCAGGGCGTTTTTCGTGCATTATGATCTTTTATGAATTATATTCCTTGAATTATAATCGAACATAAAAAGAACTTTCGAAGATTGGAGTGAGTTGGTTATATACTTCCGAATGAAATATGAACTAGAATTTGGGATGAAATTGACCAGAATTAAGTCTGAAATGTGCTAGAAATCCGTTTTCCAGATGATATACCCGCTGTAAATTTTCGAAAAATATATATGTTAACAGCAATGGACGCTCTAATGATCAATATAAATATTTTGACAATATCTGTGAAATCAATTTACGTGCAATATTTACAAAGCGCCAGAAAAATTCTTGAAAATTTTTTCGACGCAATAAAATTTCGGTCATTAGTGAGTTTATAACTTGATAGAAACGTAATAGAAAATATGTCATTTTTTCCTCAGTTGGTCACTTACCAAAATACTCAGACAAATGTCCTTAAGGATCTTTCTTCCCTAGATAAAATTACTAATGCCAGTAAATTCTTTTTAGGCGCATAAAATGCGTTTTCTAATTATTCACATCACGTCCTATGCATTCTAATGTGAAAGAGCAATGACTAATAGGCAATTCATCAACTTCTCCGACTTTTCCCTTATTACGTTGAATGGATATTGCTGAATTTTTTCGACAAATACCTGTACTTTACTATTTTAGGTCGTCGGAATGACAAAGAAAAAATTGTATCTGCGAAAACTTTGGAGAACACGAAAACTCCATTTACACAAGGTGTCCCATTTGAAATAATCTACCTAAACATCTCCTGAAAGGGTCAAGTGACAGGAAATTTTTGGCGACCTCCCAAAAATACAAATATAAACAAAAAAAAATATACCAAATATTGTATATACCAATAGAAGTTAATGGGAAAGTAAATTAGAATCGAACCTGCAACGGACGTAATTGCTCGTAGTAACTGTTCCGTATTCGACAAGTTGACGAGTTGCTAATTAGTTCTATTGTAATTGCCAAGCCGCGAATTGAAGTGAGCACAGCAGTAAATTGTAAATGACAATTGCAAATGAAGTGTCTTTAATGCAGAACGAATGAATTCGGGAAAAATGGTGTTGCTTCATTTTCTATTAATTCAACATGAACTGTATATTCGTGAATATGTATCCAAGAGCTAGTCGAGTAATACGTGACCAAATTTTTGGCTACTCCCCCCCCCCCCCCCCCCCCCCCCGCCCATATTAGTATTTTCTAGATATTTATGACACGTACGGTTCAGTAATTTTCAGCAATTTTTTTAGCACCTCCCCCGCCACCCCCCTCCCCTAAGCATGCTCATGGAATGCATTTAAATGGTCCCTCATATTCAATAAGAATTGGCGTGATTAATTTTCTTTTTTCATGCAAAGAACGTGATCCCAACGGATGAATTTCGATTAACCAATTTTCAGAAATTATTTGTTAATAAATAAATTAAGTTTAAAAAATGACAATTTTCAAATCGCTTGCGTCGATACGCCGCCCCACTCAATGTTCATGTGCTGGAAGTGTATTAGATTGTTTTAATGAAAATATTCGAAAATATGAATTAAAGTTTAAATTTCGCGCTTCCCCCGCACTTCTTACCCCCCGCCCCCTTTCTCTCCTCAGAGATGAATTAACAACTTGGAATGCCCAAACTGTCGATTAGTTCACTGAATTCGATGAAAAAAGCCAACCCACAAGAAATGCTTCTCCGTAATTTTCTTGATTTTTCCTTCTCAGCTACATCATCTCTTTAGCCCGTGCTCCGCCTCGCTCAGAATCACACCTGAGCAAAGACAGTATTTAGTTCTCTATCAATTTCCTCTTCTAGTGATTCCCTCACGGAAAGAGTATATTAACGGAGATATATATGTATAATATACGAATATACCTGGATAGATTTTCCGCCCACAATACTGCATGTGAGATATATCTAGGATATATATGTATATATATATATATATATATATATATATATATCCATGCGACGAGGTAAAACACAAAAGTATTTGAATATTCCATCATTGTCAGCATTTTATTCATCAAGATCGCTCGACGCAATAGCCGATAATATACTCATTGAAATTGAAAATACTGCGATTAGCCTATATGAATATATGAAACATCTAGTCCCTTATATATAACTCCGTCAAATTGTTGTGGAAGACCTTGCAATTGGATTCCCTCCTAAAACTGTTGAAACTAATTTGTAGATTGGATAAAGCGTCAATGTTATGCAATGAAACGTGAAATAAATTATTATTAAACTGACAAAACATTTCTCCAATAACTCCGTTATTAAAGATGAAACAAAACTCTTATCTTCTAAATAAAATTGATTGTGATTACCATAATTTTTTTAGAATTTACACATGAAGCTTGATTGATTAGCTATAGCTATCAGCGCTTTCCCCGACATTAAATATAATTTGGCAAAATGATAATCAACCCTGTTGAATTGCGCGACGCCACCCGAAGGATAATAGTCCATTTGGGGGAGAACAAAAATTAGAATCAAAGTTTTATATTACGTTTTCATCTAGTTCAGAATTTATCATCAGATGCTGAAATTTCGTAACTTATATGGGTTCCCTCAAATTCTGATTGAGAAAGATTGAAATGCATATTCTAGAGGATCCTCTACCCATTACGTGTCAAGGATTCCTATCCACAGCTATACGAATCCTCTGCATGACATTCGTAAAATATATATACATGGCGTCACATAAACCATTTTCGTCTTGCAAAATGAAAAGTGACTTATATATTGCCTCGGAAGTTGATTACGTACTTCAACATTTTCACGCTCTATCACACACCTTCGTTTTTCGTCCATGTCCTTTCTAAGAAGCCGGCATTCTCTACATTATGTTTATCATTATTATTTTTTTGTTTTTACAATGTTTCACTTCCCTCAAGCAGAAGTTATTGATTTGCGCCGCACATTAAAAATCACCTTCTAAATGTTGTAGAAATCGGTTGGTACCTAATTTCGAACAATATGCGCGCATTTTTTTGAGTGTGTCTGTGTGTGTGTGTGTGTGTGTCTTCGAAATTGTTTCCGAAATTTTCTCCGAAAAAAAACCGACAATATTTTTTAAAAATCATTTACCACATTTACCGGATTTCCCTCGTTTGAAAAAATCATTGTATTCGTAAATTCCTAGGTGCCAAAATGTTTGTATAGCCCCGAATAAAAATTATTGCCGCGTCCAAGACGTTAATTCCATTTTTCGTGTGAAACTGAGCATATTGTGTATGTCCAAGTGTTTCGCACGATCAGTGCTTTCGTATTCAGCAACCTACCTATTTTTTCTCTTTTTTAACACAAATTCTGTCATTGAGACCGTTAATACACCATAATTCGCAGTTACGGAGCCATTCAATTAATAAATTAATCAATCACCGTCTGCCCTAATAACTATATATAAATTCAATTCTCAGATGTCTCCCATTCCCATTACCAACCCAGCTAATCCACAAGATTTAATGACTCTCCCGAACTGTAGACACTCGCCTACATACGAATTCTGAGCTCGTATTCCGTTTGGCTCGTGCGCCGTTTGCCTTTTACCAGGCTTATGGAACAGAGTTGATTGACCTCAGCTCGGCAGTTGAGGTAGAAGTGCGTTCTGGTGGTTAATAAAAAAGAGGAAAAAAAAAAACGCGCCGCAGTGTGGTGGGAAGGAGGAGGGAGGGTAGGTGGGGGAGGGGGAGCGGTGCCACAAGCCGTCGGGAGGAGAGAAAAGGGGAGCAAATAAAAGTACAAATAAAAAATAAAAATAAAAAAACCAACCATAAAAGTGGGATAGTACGTGAAACGACATAACTGCGACTTGGACGACGAGGAGTGGTCGAGAAGAAGAAGAGCAAATTGGTGCTCCTAATATCAGGAGTGCATGAGAGTAATGGAGGTGGCAGTTGGTAATAGTGGGACGCGCTCACTTCGGACGTCTGGTCCCACTGGCAGCAACTCCGATTGGCCGATGGGGGAGAGTGGTGGGGGTGCTCGGGCCCAGGCTATTCCCACCGGTGGCTTGGAGAACGGGCCTGGACCCATCGTAAAACGACAAACGTCCTACGACGCCGAACCACACGCCCCAATTGAAACTACGGAATTACACTTCAAGGTTTAACTCCTGGTACACCCGATGAAAAACAAAATTGGTGAAGTCACTTTCGACTGGGCCATTATGCATTGAAGTTGAAAATATTGAAAGAATAAACGGGCCAGTCTATATAGTTTGCCAAGGTCTTTTTTAGTAATCTCTATAAAATTTTGAAAATTATTTGATTGAAACCATTTTGTGATTACATATGAAATTCGTTTCATTTGTTAATGGTTCAGAGGTCGCGCTGTGAGCGAAGTGCCGTACTCCATCAGTTTCTCTATTCCTTGAGCAAATTACCGTCGAGAAAAATTGTAGAGAATTCAAGGCCTCTTCTTAATACACGGGGAGAAAATTCGTTTAAAAATTACGTAGGAAGTTCCGTAATCCGCGGGTGAAATACAATTCAGTAGAAATTATGGAACGCACCAGAATTTTTACGCAACTTTCGCGTAATCTCACGTACAAACTCTGGTTCGTTCTGGCATTTTTACGGACCTTTCCAGAGAAATCACGCGAAAGTTCCGTAAAACTTCCGGCACGTTCCGTAATTTTTACTGAATTATATTTCACTCGCGGATTACGGAACTTTCTACGTAATTTTTAAAGGAATTTCCTCTCCGTGTATCTTCAGAAACTGATTACCAATTTTTAGGTATTAAATTAGGTTTTACTATCTGTCATGAGCCTGAAATATTACGTAATTTATTATTGACAATGTTTCTTTCAAACGTACACGCAGAAAAATTTGTCTGTTACTCTAGCGAATGGTCGTCCGTTGGAATATGATTTGTTAGAATAACCAAACTGTCGTAGCCGGTGTGAAAGAATACGCTGTGACAGCGACTGGCCACTTGTCAGTCGTAGCGGTTGATATTTTTGGTAATTTGATAATAAAAAAAATTATTGGAATAACGTAACAGATTGATTAAAGTAGACTGTTACTTTATATATAGTAGACTGTTACTTTATGTAAATATAACAAAAGCGGTTGGTTCCTTGAACAAAAAAAACCGCTGTTGCAACTCTTTAATTGCCATTATAATAAATCACAAAAGTGTCAAATCAGCAAATTTTCAGGGTGAATGCAACAGAAGCAATGTAAATTTAATGAAATTAGAATAAGCTGAATTGACATCCCTGAACATTGATTGAACCTATGAGAAATGTGTTCGTCTAACAAACCAAGTGTTGAAAGAGCGAATCCCTAAAGTAGTTACCTGAGCGGAGGTCTTCTGTTAGACTAACAAATCAAATACCAGCAGACGGAATTTGCTAGCCTAGCGGACACTTCCGTTGTCCGTATATTAACGTACGAAATTGGTTGGGGTCGCGTGCGGCGCGCACATTTTTCTGCATGTATAGTTCTTCATTCATACTTTGTTGCATTTCTTCAAGGAAGAATACGTCGAATCGCAGAAATTTTATCGTCATTTTTATCAACACATGAACACTCGCAATGTAAATGTATATATGTTTACCTGTCTGTGTCAGCTTCCAGCCCCGTTAGCATTATTTGAAAGGCCACGGTTCTTTATATACCCCTAATTCTTGTAGTCAATTATAATGGTTTAATGATGCAGATTTATAGTTAATTGAAGATGTAGATGATTCAATCAAAAATAGTGTTGAACCGCGGCAATGGGGTTCAAGGATTGAATCCTCGTACGGAGAGCCTCCCTTCGGTAGAGGAGAGTGGAATGGTCCAGGCTCTAACGCATACAAATCCATCGTCTGACGGGAGTTGCGTAAAAGAAACGGCAATCACGGGATAGACGAAGGAATGGACTGTCCGATGCGCATTGTGCTCATTGGTTCAAACTGTGTGAATGCTGTACTGTTCGGGAAAAAGTCCGTTTCCATTGGCACCGCCGGGAGAGATTGCGGTATATCCTGAATCGAATCGAGGAGTAAATGAAAAAAAAAATAGTGTTGATTTGAAAGATTTCGAATAAAATATGTCACTCATATGCTTTCAGCTTAAGTTTTCATATAATTGTCTTAAAAGTTTAGTCTTACATATTCATAAAATTGTCATAATAACGAAAAAAAAACGAGGGACACTGTTTCCATGGAACATAAAATGTCTTACGATTGATGTCGTCATTATTTCTTTCATCCACTTTTGAGGGATTACTTTATATCCTCCGGCAAAGACAGGGCTTTGTTTTTAATTACTGTTTGTGAGGAAATACTTTTGAAAGTCCCCAGAAACTTCGACTTTGAGCGGCGGAAGAACAAGGACTGATAATTACTGTAATCGGAACCGAGTTGAAGTGATATTGTCTTCTGGAATAGTAAGCGTGTTTTTTTTTAATTTCAAGGTCTCCTTTTCTGCATGACAATATATATCCCAAGCATCTCAATATTTCTCTCACGTTCTACTCAATCAAAATAATTTCATATCTATGCTACTGACCTGAATATATATATAGATATATATATATACATATAAAATCGCTGAGGGACCCCCGTAAAACCTTACCGCCATCGTTTTCAGAATGTCCCAATTCTTAAGCAAATTGAAGACAAAAAATATGTTTTTACTCGACTATAGGGGCGGCGGGGTCTGTACCGGTAAGCATGTAATACCGGTTTCTCGTATTCACTATGGGTGGTGTCAAAAAAAACCAATTTTTTTCTCCCAAATTCAACTATTAATAGATCACATTTAATTTTCATATCATGTTTCCACTTCCTATTGTTGAAACTGAAAAAAAATCACTCGAATGATTTGCCATGGTTTTGATGTAAGAATTTTCTTATACATTTTAAGTTTTGACGGATGTTTACTCACTTTAAAAACTTGAACATGTTATGAAATCTCGGCTGCCTGCATATTTTTCAATAACTTGTTGCATAGTTGATAATGAAAACGCCACCACGGATATTATTATCAATAATTTTGCAACACCTCACGTTTGCGCGTTAGGTTCGACAAGACAGTGCTCACAGTACCGGTATATTTCACGGTTAGAATCGTGAGCCGCATAGACAGTAGATACCCAACAGATTAGAATATTTCATAACGAAGGGACTGGATTCTATTTATGATGTATTTGTCTCAAAATTTTATGGAAAAAAAGTATTTTTATGTTACATTTTTCTAATTTATAAAAACTGAAAATCATAGAAAATTGACAATTTTACCAAGAAATTTGGATAACTCTACATATTAGTAAAGGGAATGTCTTGGCACTGACATGAATTTGTAAATTCTTATAATTTAGTATGCACGAATTTATTTTATACTGCGCAGAACATAGGGAGTCCCGTGGTCCCGGTACTAGCGACGCTAAAACCGGTATGACATGCACTGGGACGCAGGACCGGTAACTCATCGATTTTTTATAAACTTCATAGTTAAATATTTTGAGAGTTCCCAATTTTTTTCACAATATATTGTGAGGGAATGTTCGAAGTCTATATTCCATCGGTTTAATAATGCTTATGTATATTGTAAATTGGAAAATAGCCGAAGGTCCTTTGCGTGTCTGGTACACCTCCCGCCTCCCCACGGGACACCGTTTTTAGATTTTGCAATATCAAACAGATGATTGATTAATAAATTTAATTTTCGTTAACCAAATAATTTCGCGTGAAGGCTTTACGGCTGCACTTTGGTTAAGAGCTGCCATGACTCGAAGAATCCAGATTAGGTACCATATGTCGACGCGCGATGAAAAATTTGGACACCAGTCCTGGGTTGATAGTGCAGTGGACCTTGTTGCTCGCTGGGGCGATATTTTCATATTAATCAATTGTTTTTCACAAGCGCGAGAGAAACATATTAGATCTCCATAAATGTAAATGTAGTTCAAAAGATATCGCCAATAGATTTTACAGTTAGATTTTACAGAACGTTTGATTATTTTTTAATATTTTATGTTGTTAAGATATCAGGTGAAAACGCATTGGGTTAAGGCCGTTCGATTTATCTATAGACGACGTGATTCTGAAACTCAACTTTTCGCTCAAACATTGCAATTTTTCAACATATTTTCCATAAGATTCAAATATTGGTTAGAGAGACTCTGATAACGCGACTCGCGACATGTTAAGTCAGGCTACTTTTGCAAAGTACCTACTCTGAAAGAACGGTTTAGTCACTGTTAACGAATGAACTGACTTGACAGATTTAAGTGTTCGACGTCCCTTAAATGCGCATTCGTCAACACTCAACGAATTGACTTGTCTCAACTATGCATTCGTTAACTATTAACGTACGATAAAGTGATTCGTTAACTATTAACGAATGACTAAGTGATTTGTTAATTATTAGTGAATGCCACAGTCGAACCTGGTCGACTCTAACTCCGCCATTCGTTAATAGTTAACGAGCCTCATTCATAATAACTGAATTCTTTATATCAGTGTACGGCACCAGAAATTTTATGGGTATAGTACATGAATTTTTCTGCCGATGTATATAAAATTTTGGCAGAAAATCTCACAAAATTTTCGGCAAATAAAACCAAAATCTGTTTCAAATTTCGAATTTACATTTGTTCAATAATTGAATTTTTAATAGAAAAGTTTCTCCGGTGTTCTTCCAACACAACTCTTGATCATTGTATTCTATACATGTTCCTTTCTAATTGGAGATATTATCGTAACTAACAAAAATGATTATCGTAACTAACAAAAATGAAAACATTCATTCATCGAAAATCGATTATGAGATAGCAGGAAAATACATACACACATCGAATAGATATTTGCTTGACCCACTGGGGATTACGCCCACACCCATTAACTAATTATATTCACTGCATCGAACCTATATAGCGTTGGTCTTCCAAATGAATTTAGCACCGCAGCCCTGAAGCTCATGAGCCTTTGTACTGGGGATATACCTCAAAGTGCCAACATTTGGGGTATCATCTGCCCAGGGGTAGCTCACTCCGGAAATCACGAAACTACTTGGTTGGAAACCACTAGAACCCGATGGAACCGCTGAAGGTCTTCCCATCTCTTTTCTTTTTTCTGACTCCTGGACAAGGTTGTTAATCCTTAAGAGGCTGCGCTACGGTTTCCAGTACCGAATTTTTGAAGTAATAAAGTCGCGCATCAAATTTTAAGATTAAAATGTCAAATATACCTAATATGAATTGAGGACATAGTCAGAACTTACTCGGGCTCTTACAGGCTTCTCCGTTTTTTTTTTGCACGCCAAATTTAAGATGAAAATGTATAAAAAACATCATCGCTGGTTCAAACACGACACAACCGAGCGGGAGTTTCGTAAAAGAAACGAGCTGTACAAATCTGAGGTTTTTTCCAATGGTTTTCCCTCGATTCCAGTGACAACCTGGGCGAATGCTGTGCAGTGGGGTTAAAGGGGGGTGGGATGGGAACAAATCGTAAAGACCCGAAAGTGTATACGAATAGAGTGGAGTTTTTTTTTTGTATAAAAAACATCAACAAATGGGGGAAAAAATATAAGTGTATGATCGATCATGAGAATGCCTGACTATTTGATGTCTTCGTTAAAATGAAATTGCGTCAATTCGACGTCGGTAAATGATAGTTTGAGTGGATAGGGGAAGGTCGAGCACACAATTTTTTTTTGCGTTTTTGATCGCATTCTCCGGCGTTGCCTGGGGCTGTAACCTCGGAATCCTCAAAAAAATCTTCACGCACTAAGTTACGGAAACTACTACTCTGTCACGAGGCGCGGGGGCGCACTTCGCGTACGCGAGGCGTGCGTGATACGCCGCCGCACGCACTAAGTAATAAAAACACATATATATATAGATATATACATACACATACAGAACCCTTAGTATATATATGTAGAATTCATGACAACAATTTTATCCGAAAAAGTATAAACGATTTATTAGTGATAAGGGTACATAAATTTCGTCAATGTTCACTCCCTCTGTTTCGCGATCATTACGACCATACTCCTACTACCGAAAATATACACTGCCTCCCTGCAAACTTACGAGTCCCTAAATATCCAAAAATGAGTAGTTATGGTACTTGTTCCGATCACTATTCACTGCACTAGTTCCCTCGCTCTCTACACCTCACATTCAGTCCCACTCACTCATGCATTCTTATTTACTCTTAATTTACCTGGCTACCACAAATTGACCCTACATCTACGTCTTTAGAGCCTGGGCCCCCCGTGACAATTCCTATGTTTTCCAAGGCTCGGATAACTGTACTTGATTTATTATTCCAATTTCCTATTTTCTAAAGAACGTTCAGACGACATATTCCTCACTGGCGTCACTTACTTTTGCACTAAAACGTTAAATATGGAAAATTGTCTCTCCTACATATTTGATATACAGTTGGAGGCTAAGATCTCCTGTTTTGGCATGACCTGTACCCGTAGCCGAAAATTTGAAAGTTGAATGGGTCCTACATATATATATATATATATATATAATAAAGGTTCGGAGATGTTGGAATATTGTACATTGGCAATTTGCCGTATATCCTGAAATTTCTGTCTTCAAACTTAAAACCAAACGTTGCACGACGGAGAGGTACGGCCCCCCAAGTCATAATGGAAACTGATGATATTAGTGGTACAAAGTCAAAATAATTCTCCGCCCAAGAATCCAAAACATAAAATGCCCTCAAAAGCGCACTTTGAAACTGCTAAAGTGAGAGATCTTAAACTGACCTTGTTTTTTGTCGGGTGCAGGGGAAGCAACTGGAAAACACTTTAGTTTAGCGAGAATGTTTTTTCGATTATAAAATATTTTTCAACCTGATAGGTTATGCTATTGGGCGACAGTGGTGTTGGGAAAACCTGCCTACTCACGCGATTCCGTCACGGCAGATTTCTCTCCGGGAATCATATAAGCACCGTTGGCATTGATTTCAGGGTGAGAATATATGAAAAATGCATCGCTCGTTATCTCAACTGTACAATATTTTATTTTAGATTGAAAAAGTTTGTCACTGGTTTTTATGCAATAGTTTGTACTCGATAAATCATGGAAAGTCATTTCGCCGATATCAGTTTCGCAAATTCTTTCAACGTTCGCGATATAGAAAAAAAGAAAATATTAAAAACGATTCATCGATTTCACTCGGAAAAATTTGTTTAAAAACCAAAATTTCAAACTTAGATTTTTATTTCCAGGAGATGTCATGACATGTGATATTTAACATAGTAAAACTTTTATTTTTAGAACAAAGTAGTAGCAGTTGGCGACACAAGGATCAAGCTCCAGATATGGGATACCGCAGGGCAGGAGAGATTTCGTAGTGTAACACACGCATACTACAGAGACGCTCATGGTAAAATGTTTGAAAATTATTATAGCCGCAGAATTTCATTATCTCTCTCTGTAAAAAAAGTCCTTTGTAGAATAGTAATTGCACCCTACGGTGATATCACCCTCAAGGGATTACAGTTCAAAGAAGATCAGAGTTTTACTTGATTTACATTGAGGATATGCAAGTGGTAAAAAAGTATTTTCTGCAATATAATTGATTATGCGAAATGTTACTGATACTCAAATTTTAAAGGGACATAAGTCTATTATTTAACTTGTCATCGCCCAAGTGGTTTTAGACGCAGCATGAAAAATGGGTACATGCCGTTTGAAAATTTGTAAAATTTTTGGAATATTTTCAGTAAAAGGTGTAAGTGTGTGTGTGTTTTTGTCTCCGTCCCTCGCATTTGTAGGCCTCGGGTAGTAGCCGTTTAAGCATTCCTTTAGGAGGCGCACCGGACACCCACCCATGCGGCTAGGGCCAACTTTCACCATTTTAGGCTATATATCGTATTTCTAAACACAGGGTAAACTTCCAGAAACCCCTGTGCTACGATAGCCGGCGCCTATGGTGGAACCCACCCTCCCCCCCCCCCCCCCTGTGTCGGGTTAGGTCCCGCTCGGCCGGGCGGTCTCATTTTATAGGTACCGCCGATAGCACACACGGAACGTTCCTGCATCGGTCGGAATCAATGGGAAAATATTTTTTTAAAATATTCTCCGGCGGCGGGGCGCGAACCTAGGATCTTTGGAGTAGTGGGCAGATACTTTACCGCTACGCCAAAGCCCCGACTGTCTGTGTGTGTGTGTATGTGTGTATCTGTTTGTGTGTGTGTTGGTGTGTATCTGTGTGTGTGGGTGTGTGCGTGGGTCGCTGGATGGGGTGTCTTTTCAAACGAATATCGGTTGATAGTTAGGACATCTGAAGTTGATAGTGCTGGCATAAAACGCCACGTGGGTACAGAGGTCTACTCGTTGAGAAACCTCTGGACCGTCCGGGAAAATTGTCCCCCAATCAAACATGTGAACTTTGTCACTAGACTTGAATTTGTAGTTTCCGACTCATTCGAATACTTGAAGACAAATAGCAAATGCCGAAGAAGAGTCACCAATCTAGGATTAATGGTTGACACGTGGACTTAAATCCATTGGTAGTATGCACAACGCGGCAGGCCTCCCCTGATGAAATCATGAGTGCTTGTATGTGGACTTAATGCCCGCGCCTATGTACGTGTGTGGCGTATGTTATGAAAAATTTCATTCACGATTACAGCAGAACAGGGATGATTAGAAGAGTCTTCTGACAACACAGAAATTTTCAATTTTTGGTAAAATCCTTTCCGGGGATTGTCCATTTTTTTCGCCAAATCCTCTGTTTGGTTTTTTCATATCTCTAGAGCCGGTCAAAATTACGAATTCAATGAGGGAAACATAGCCCTACTGTTCTTCGACTAGGTGTAGGTGTTATCAGAGAAATTCCATAGACGGAATTTTCCACGGTACTGTCATTCCAGAAATTGTAGTCGTCATTTCGATATCCTTAAATTCTAAAATGTTGGAGTTAATGTTCTACACGTGCTTTCAAATCCACGTGTAGAACATTACACGTGGGTGTTTGGATGGGCGGATGGGTATGTTATCAATCTTTTCATTCACAACTACTAGAAAATCAAGAAAGCGATCGAGATCTATAAGGGATCGTTTCAACCGTCTTCCGGCAAATTTTCGATAAAATGACTTTTCGACTTCGTCTATTTTTCACGACTTCTGGGTGTCCTCAACGCATTTGATGTCCTACACGTGGACTTAAATCTACTGGTATTATACATAACACGGGTTCCCAGGATTGGATAATCGATGCGCGTGTCTGTGCGGTCGGATGGAGCGTATGTGCCCGACACGTGTGCACGTATGTACACTTTCGTTTGTACTCCCCACGATAGCCGCTGTTGAGCATCCCTTCAGAGGGAAGTACTGGACCATGCGGCGGGGGGCGACTTTCGCCATTTGAGCCATTCTATTTCTAAACTCAGGGTAAACTCCGAGAAACCCTGCTTCCTGGCGGTCTCATTTTATGAGGCCATAGCTTTACACCCAAGTCCAGGCCTTAACTCTGTGTGTGTGTTAGTATCTATCCATTCAGAATTACTCTAAACCCCATGAATCCTGAATTGTCGTTTGCAGGGGTTTCACAGAACGTGGATCACAACTTCCTTTTTCTTATCAACATTCTCGGTACATTTACGATCCAATCAGTTGATCATACACTGTTAGAAATATTTACCAAATTTAGTAGCCAAATGGACATGCAAGGAAAGTAGTCACCACTTCACTTCTAAATTTAGGGGCCTGGAGGCATCGAAATTTGTTTCCTGGCCGATAGAGTTCGCACGCATTTGAGCTCGAATATTAGAGTAGTTTTCTCCTTTTCCTGCCAGACGGTATACCACAATTCAAAGCAGCTACCAAACGCGCAAGTATTGTGGGTCATTTAAGGGGTTACATGGGTTTCACGGTCTCAAAAAATCGATTTTTTTTTATTATCTCATAAAATTCTACACAATCTTGAGAATAGTGTCCTAAAATTTCAAGTCGATCCGAGTAATAGTTTTTGAGATACAGTATAGATAAGTTGCGCGCTTTCCCCTGTTTTATTGTCACTTAAAACTTTAAACGCGTTTTTCTCAAAACTATGTTTTCAACCAAGTCGGTTGTCAAGATTTCTCGAGAACTACTCAACCGATGTTGATGAAATTTTACACAGGTTTTCGAGATACTATTTACAAGGACTTGGACGAAGGAATTTTTTTTTTCAATTACAACTATTAAAAAAAAATGCGTCAAAATTTCAGTCATTCGATTTTTTTCATAAACACCTCTGCTAAAAATTCAGTTTTCATTTTTATTTTTTTTTCTGCCTCCAAATTCTAGTTTCAACTGTTGACTAAACACGAATTTTTTGCTTTTCACTTGAGATGATTCAGCTGGGAGTTCTGCTGTCAACGCGAATGCACCTTTTTCCCGAGGGCTCGCCGGGAAATAACGTCGCAATGGCAGAGTTTTTGATATTTGTTTTCAAAAATTTCAGTAATCCTTCATCAAACATGTATCTTTAAGACAATACAAATTTTGAACTGAATATTTCATTTTTTATATAAAAAAAGAAATTATTGAAAATTTTCCCTCGACGAAACCCATGTAACCCCTTAAGTGTTGTCAACATGAATTGAATTTTCCGAAGTACTGTTATTTAAGAAATTGTAACCGCCATTTGGATATCCTTAAATGTTGAAATGTTGTATTTAATGTTCTACACGTGGACTTAAATCCACTGGTATTATACACAACACGGGAGGCCTACCGTGATTACATAATGGATGAGCCGACCGACTGGTTTTTCAGCGTTGCTGTTGCTCTACGACGTGACGAACAAGACTAGTTATGATAACATCAGGGCATGGCTTGGCGAGATCCGGGAATATGCTCAAAATGATGTCGTCATTATGCTACTAGGTTTTGTATATCGTTTATAACTTTCTACATCATTTTCCATCATGTCTAACATTACCCTCAATAACAATTAAATACCCAAGTGATAAAATCTGACACGTTTTAAATTTATCTAATGATCTCTTTAATGATCCATTTAGACGGAAAGTTGAAAAAAACCTGTTTTTGTACCGAAATCCGTGAAAAATTCCACGGTCTCTCAAGTGAATTTACTATAAGATCCAGCCAATTTTGCCCTTTTCTTTGATTTGATTAAACTAATGGAAATTTTTCAAAATTTGGAAGTTGCGAAAATCTTGCAGATCTTTCAACTTTTAAATTTGTTTTCATTTTTGAAATTTTGGTCATTTTTTCATTAGGGAATAAGGCGGACTGCGGTTCGGATAGAGTGGTGAAAAAAGAGGATGGCAAGCGGTTAGCGGACGAATACGACGTGCCATTCATGGAAACCTCGGCTCGCACTGGGCTCAACGTGGAATTGGCATTCCTTGCTATCGCAAAGTAATTTATGATATTTCTATTTTTGATTCCAAAAAACAGAAGTGTTTGTATATATCCAAATTTTATTTATGTTTGGTAATTTTCATAAATGGACATTTTTTTTCAAATGGTTTATTTTTTTCTTTAAATTTTTGCGAACTGTGATCGGTTCTACTATGGAATCTGTTGAAAATTCGAATTTACGCAATTGCGACAATTTTCCAATGCTCTATTTTTTCAATTTTTTTATACTTTTAAAGAAATTTGATAACCATTTTCAAAATTTTCGGAATCTCCAAAATTCTCCAGAAATTTTTGAAGCTGAATCTTCTTGCTACATCTAATTTGCCCTTCAATTTTTTTTTAATTGTGAACTTTCTAGGCATTCTGCAACTTTTAAAATTGGTAACAGTTTCCGAAATGATATAAATTTTAGACGTTCGCAATTGGAAAAAATGAATATATTCTTATATTTGGAATTATTTTAATTGTAAACATTTTTGAGTCTTAAATGTTTTTTATATTTATATATTTTGATTCGATTTTTTTGTAAATGTTCCTCTTAAAATATATGATAGACGCTCGATCGAGTATTTGTACAAAACATCGAGTACAAAACAATTGTTTTGTAAAAAGAAATTGAGATATACAGATTTGATTTTGATGAGGCAAGTCCTTGTCGAGGAAAACACGAAACACATTTTTTTCGAGTAATTTTTGGGACAAAATATATTCTTTTAATTATAGACATATATTGTTGACTGGTTTGTCCTTAAACCAATCACTGGTTGTTTTCATTTTCTACATTTAAAATTATTCCCTATCACTTTCACCAAAAAGCTTCCCCGGTTTTAATAAGGACGTCATCACAACTGGCTTTTAGGCGCGATATATCTATATTTAGGCGCGATAGAGGTGCGTAGCTCCAAAAATCCTGAATTTGGACGGAAAATCACACATTTCATGCGGATCTCAATGGAAAATTCGACTAAAAAAAAACTGAAAAATTTTCTCGTTTAGTTGAATTATAGAGATAGATCACCAAAATTGATGAGATAATTATTTATTAGTTATCATTTCTTGGAAGATGCAGAATTACCAGATGTTTTCCAATCAGTTTTGGCACTATAGTGTATACACTATACACTCTATGCTTCCCACTTTCTATTTTCTGTTTCTACTCCTGTATTGACTTCGTCACTCCCATTTAGATGTCCTGAGAACACATTGAGGTGCTATAATCTATAATATATGTTTCATGAATTTCTTCTTTCTATTTCTTCTTTCTCTACCATTGTGTATATAGCCGATTGGCATTAAATAAACAAATCAATACTTTCATTGGACAATAAGTGAGCATGTCGAATTTTCCAATTAAAAAAATTGCGAGGGCGAAGCGCGAGTATTATTTCTAGAAAACTTGAAAGATTTGTTTGGTCGCCGGGAATCTTCAGGGAAATCCTGAGATTATTTTCCTTCCCGAAACCCCACCAATAGAAGCGTTATAGGGTGATTGAACCAATGCCCGCACGATTAAGGGTCTTGTAGGTTTCGATGAGGGATTTAAAATATAAAGGTTAAATATTTTAATGTAAGGCGGGAGTTCAGCATAGAAAAATGTATAAATAATGAAAAAACAATCGATCGCGGATGCAAAATTGAGAACTCAATTAAGTAAATGACGAAAACGTCTGGTCGTGCTCATTGTGCCAGTAATGAAACGGTTCACCCAATAGGCGACAGGGTACGTACCAGTCCGCGATTCGGCAGCCATTTGTCATTCCTGCCAACAATTTTATTTTTTTTGGCAGTCTGAAAATTCATTTAAAAAAATTTAATTCCTACTAAAATATCCTAAATTAATGATTTAATTGGAATTCAAGTCGAAAATGTTATTTTTAAGAACATTTCTTGAATAATAATGAATACTAGTGGGAGTTGTGCGAGGACTGGGCGAATTTTTTACCGTGCGGGCATTGGTCCTGTCACCCTATCCTCCAATTCTAACTTACGGAAGAAGATGATAATTGAAAGTGCCACGCAAATGTCGAATGCCACCGTTCTACCCCGATAGAAGGATTTAATTATCGTTAACGAAACGGGTTTGATTGACGAATTGGAGTGATTAAGTTCCCTCAAATGCGCATTCGCCAATAGCCAATGAATTGGCTTGTCTCAAGTATGCACTCATTAACTATTAACGAATCACTTTGCCATCCGCTAATAGTTAGCGGATGGCGCGGTTGCAACCGGCCATATTAAGCTGCGCCATTCGTTAATAGTTAATGAGCCTCATTAGTACCTAAATCCGTCTATCAGTGGGTTGAAATTCGGGAAGGGGGGGGGGGGAGATCATGATTCGTATAATACCCCTTCTGCTCGCAAACCACTCGGGCACTCCAGTAACACGCATGATTCTCGTCCTCACGCTGACTATGCGGCGAGTCAAATATTCATAATTATCTGCCTGATAAATGGGATTGAAACATTTAATTGACGTATCGGAAAATCTAGAAATAGCAAACAGAAATTGCAAATCGAGAAGTTTTGTTTGTGGTCCCAACGGACACACACACTTTTATTCGACTAGTTTCTGTTGGAATTGTAGCCAATGAAATTGCACTATAAGATGAAAATAAAATTTCCGTCCCGGCGGGCGCGAAGTAGGATTTCCCTCCTGCTGCGCTATTCACACCACCCACCAGGGCGCAAATGGACGTTGAGTGAGTGCACCGATCGGTGTCCCCTCAACTGACCGTCAAACTGGCATCGGGTGGACCAGCGGAGTCCTCATTTTTAACCAAATTTAATTACTCGTAGAATAACATATCATCTGTCATTTCGAGGGATTAATTGGAATGTTTCTATTTTACATCGCATCACCAATATGCGAATTTGCCAATTCAATTATTGAAATGTTATCAGCTGACCATTTCTGATATTGGACAGTGTAGTGACATGTGTAAATGGGTAATTCCACTGAGCCGGAAAAATTTTCATGTAAAAAATTTGGAATCGATATCAATCGAATCGAAAATCGTCTCCAAATTGTCGGGCATAATTTTGTTCTTAACACTCGACTAATAGTTCTTTCCTTTGCAGACAACTGAAGGCGCGAAAAAATGTGGACCCTGATGACAACAAATTCAATGTTCAAGATTATGTACGAGAGCAGTCGCAAAAAAGTACCTGTTTTATGACAAATTGTCAGACAACCTGAATGTTCCCTATACTCAATCTAGTTTTAAAAAATCAAAAATTACAGTCCGAAATTTTTGAGGAGATTTAAGGAGGACTTAAGGGTGCGGGAAACCTGTAAAGAAAATAACATTGCGGATCTTCATTCGGTAATTTTTTTTTCAGACAATCTTAAAGTTTTAAATTAAGTTAATAATAACTGAGTTTGGAACAAATATGAAAAAAATATATTTTCAAAAAAATTTATTTTCTTATTGAACCAAGTTATATTGAATTTTGCAAATCGATGTTTTTTTCTTCGAAAAATCCGATTTTTCCCAAAATTACAATTACTCAAAATTACTCGAAAATTACTCAATGAAAGTTTACCAAATTGATAGTGGACGATTATACTGAAAGGGGAAAATTTTATTTGAGGCTTTGGATTCATAATTTCATTTATGAATTATGTATGAGATCTACTGAGTGAAAAACTCTGTCACGAGGAATCTCTGGGCGAGAGATTTTATTCCGGACCCTGGAGTCTGCGCTTTTTATATCTCACGCGGTTCATTATAATAGTCATACTTTACAGTAGTTATTAGGTATTAGAGGTTGAGTATGTTGCATATGAGTTTATTGAATATCTATCGTCAAAAGAAAATTTTTTTCATTAATTGATACTCTTGTAATTATTTTTGGAACTCATTTTACACACACACACACACACCCACATACACATACACATACACACATACACAAAAGGATGCAGGATGTTATGAACCATGGAGATATAACAAACTGTTGTCGTTAAAAAAATAAATTAAAATTATATACTTCAATACTATGCTGCTAGTGATATCTGAAAACGCATTCGAAGAGGCTGGAACCTCAAGAGATTGAATTCTTCGTATCAGAATTTTTTTTCAGTCTATGAAATAAGCCAACAGGACGGGTTCCTCATTACAGTAGAGCTATGAAAAATATCATGTAATAATAAAATGTAGAGCAGTTGCACTTCAAGAATAAAACGAAAGACCAAAATTTATGAACTATATATATATATATAATATAATTGATGTAAAGTATGGAAACGTGAGTTGTCAATGATGTGTTAATTGCGAATGAGACATTTCCTTAAATGTTGAACCAGTTTGGTCTATATTTGAGATTGTGTAGAAGCTTCATCATTGGTACACTTTGGTGGAAAAAGAATTGCAGAATTATTAATGCCACTTGATCCCACGTCCTTGGTCGCATAATGAGGGAAATTCCGCCGTATTATCTGTATGTCTATATACCCAAAAACGTGGTGCAATTCACTCCACACTGTCCTATCACGGTTAGCGACGCTCAGCACCAACACCCAAGTCGATTACATTAGCACAGAAAGCTCATTGAACTTCTGGAAATAATTTTTCTTCTGTATGTCGTTGAAGATCTAGGTTGTAGAGAAAAATATCACACTATTCCCAACTTTTCTACTGACCAGATGAAATTTTCTCAATGTTTTTAGTTCAGCCAGCCGACGACGAAACTTTAAAAACGAAGTCCGCCGGCGTCGCGCTCATAGGACAACGCACTAGGGGTTGAAATCTGTTAATCTCAAAAGTTATCCAAAGTTGTTTTCCAAACTTCTGAAGTGGGAAAACTGTTTTGTAACAAAATCGTCGCATAATTTGGTCTACATTTTGTAATGAGCTATACATCTTCGTTTACGCTAATAACGTTGACGATATATGCATATTCATTGTACGCAGTCTGAAAATTCAGGAATATCAGTTTAAAGATGTAGGAATATTGGAGTAATTAGCAAATTGACGCTTGAAAAATTACGCCGTATACCATCAGTGTATCGGTTTTCGGACAGCTAAGCAATGTTCGCGATAAAGTTGCTATCAATTAATAGTGGACTATGAAGGAATGAAAAGTTTGGAGGTTAAATTGATATTTTTCATATTTTTTCTCTCTTAAATAATCAAAAATATATCGATTTATTGATACGAATCATAAAAAAAACGATGAAATAAAAATTCTGCGTTTACGTCGGTTTTCGGACACTTCCAACAGGGTGTGTTCGTTTTCGGACAGACACGGATCGGTTTTCGGACAACCTAAATGAAGACTGGAAAACGCAAGGGTACGATAGAACAACTATTCAGAATAGTTTATTATGCAGAGCATGACATAACAATTTAATCAAATATATAAAAAACACAACACGGATGATATTTATTCAATTTTTGGTTAGATGATATTTTCGTGGGGGGACTGTTTGTCTCTTCTTCATTAGGAAAATCATCTAATAACTTTGGAAATTTTGAGAAGTTTGAGAGTTATAAAACTTGAATTGACAATTTCACAATATTGGAAATTTTCAAAATTTTCAAAATTTTCAAAATCTTGGAAATTTTGAGAATTTTCAAAATTTTTTAAATTTTTGCCTTCTCTTTACCCTTGAAAGGATAAACAATTAATTTAAAAAAATTACTCAAGTAATTGACTCCAACAACTCAAAGATTTAATTCGATTCTTATTTAATTTTCGCTCAATTTAAAGACAAGATAAATTTAATGAGGTTAAGTTCCAAAAGTCTTGTGTCCGAAAACAGCCATACCCGCAAACTTATCGACATCGATTTTTGGACACCGTATTTTATAGATAACCTACACATTTCCACTATTTTGTATTTGTTCTTCGAATTAAAATTTATCACTTTATTACAAAAATCTATTTGAATTAAGAAAATACTCACATTTCGCTTGGAATGGTCTTACGCGATCTCGAGAATTTTTCGCTGTTACGTACAAGCGAGTTCTCGCAGAATCAGTTGCAAGTGGGCATCAGCACCAAAATTATCCCTATTAATTTTTCACTCAGACAAAACAAAAAGTGGCCGGCATATACAGGGAAACGTTACATTTTTCTTCAAAACAAATATACATTCATAATTATTTCTTCAATAGTAATTCGATAAATCCAGTATAAATGCCGAGAAATCGTGAAGTGTTCGAAAAGGGACACCTGTTCGGAAACCGATACACTGATGGTAAATGACACTATTTTTTTCGGCCAAACAATGGCCGGCCAAATATAATCTACGTCATCAATACGTCCAAATTTTGGTTCAGGTGTTTTCCCTCAAATACGCAGTCAAGAGTCCGAAGTTCGTGCCCGGCCGCCGGAGAATATTTTATAAAATGAAGGGGCAAGGCCGGGCAGGAGCCTAACTGGGGGGGGGGCGGGTCCACCATCGGAGCGGGTCATTGTAGCCCAGGGGTTTCTGGAGGTTTACCCAGCGTTTAGAAAAAAGGTCGGCCCCAGTCGCACGGATGGGTGCCCCGTAGTCCCTTCCGAAGAAACACTCAAACAGTAACTACCTGGGGATTATAAGAGAGGGACGGAGAAAAAAAATATGCCTGTGAGAACCAAATTTTCTGACAAAAAATTACCAATTTTTCCACCGGCTTCTATTCTTGATGAAATTTTCAAACAATCCCAATCATCGGAGCACCAGCGCGATTCAGTATTTGACGAAATTTCTCAAATTGCGTCAATAATTCGTTTCTTTGATTCGTTGAGTGCAGTCGTTAACTAGAGATAATATTATTCTATATTTTTGTGAATACAATGGACCAAATTGGGTGAACAATTGCACAACCGAAAATGAAGTGCACAATATTTTCCTTATTATCAACAACACATTATTACTGGTTATTCTCAGCGACCTTGCAACTGATTTTATGTTTTGCTAAATTTTATGTAAAAAATGTAAATGGAGGAATCAATAAAAGTGTATGAACATTGTACCAGCAAATGTTTGATTGTAAAGCCCATCAATAATTTTTATTTTGGGTTTGGTTAGTGCAAGGAAACTAGAACAAGTATCGACGATCGTCAGATGATCTAGGAAATATGGTCAGAAGAACGGATGCCCCTATAAGTCATTGCGATTTAATTTTTTCTGGAAAATTCCATAACTTTCCATAAAATTCCATAACGCGAAAATATCAATAATTTTTGCACCTCGCACGCGGCTAGATTTGTGATTTTTTGACTGAACTTTCCTTGTATACAAAGTATGACTCCACTACCTATTATCACCAGAATTGCGCCTAGAGTTCTTCAAGTTCTTATGTACTAATGGGCTCTAGATGGACCTCCGCATTTAATGCGTTAATGAGGTATACTGCCAAAAAGGGACACTCGCCCCCAAGTTTCCGCCTCACGGTCTAGCGCCCTCCACCCTACGAAAGCACAGCGCGCTGATAAATAGGGAGAAACATAACTATATACCTCAACCGAAATGACCAGATCATTGCAATCGGTCAAATAATTTTCAAATTATCGGTTATCAATCCTATCTGGATCATATTAGCATTAAAATTGAAAATGAAAATTATCAGTCAACACATTTTTCATCAGAGTTGAATTGTTCAAAAAATATAAAATAAATGACGACATAAAAAACAGTTTCAGTTGAGCTATTGTAAAGTGTCAACTTATCTTTTATTAAAATTTGCAGGTTGATATGAGCGAAAAGCTCAACGAAAACTTTATAAACATTTTAAGATTAGACGTTCCAAAAACTGAAGTTCCACATCGGATGCGGGTACGGGATATGGGATCCGAGATATGGGATCCGGGATATGAGATCCGCGATATGGGATCCGGAATGTGGGATCCGGAATGTGGGATCCGGGATATGGGATCCGGGATATGTGATCCGGGATATGGTACCCGGCATTCAGCTTTTGGAAAACTCATATTAAAATTTCCACTCCAACCGCTGCAGTTCAGCTTTTCGAAAGTTTGTAATCGATAATGCTAAAAAGCTTTCAAGCTTACAAAAGTCAAATGTTATTGACATCATATGCTGAGATTTTTGAAAATTCCATATGAGCCATTACGAAACTCTTAAATAGAAATATCAGATTATTCTTATTTGCGCTTTTTTCCCCGAAAAGCTCAAGTCACAGTGCATGAGTACCACAAATTGCGACTGTAGAAGGACGTTAAATTAAAGCCCACCTTAAGTTCCTGAAAATCCAGATGTGGCAGCTTGAGAAAGCTTTTCCAGCTTGCCAAACCTCAGAACTTTTACTCCCATATTTTTAATTTGTCATTTTCTCATCGTTACTTGGTTTTAGTCTATTATGACGTTTCAAACATTGTAAGTTATCAAATTTTGTTGATATCCGACTTTTCGTAGTACCATCACTAAAATTTTGGTGTTCAATTTCCTGTAGCATCTTCGATCATCTTTTGGAACTTTCAGATAGTAGATTTTTTACATATCTTCGATTCTTCAAAAGTTTTAAAGTCAATGAATTTTATTAAACTTGTTGAAGTGAATTCACCGAAATTTATTAACCCTGCAGGTACGGGACGTTCTGATTTTAACCCCTCAAGTACGGCGCCCATACAGCGCGGTGCGTCCTCATCGGCCGGCGGCCTCCCATCGACTCGAATGCGCTCTTCAATTCACGATAACTTCTATACATATCATCTGAGAATAATTAAGTAAATTTTAATGATGATCTTCACCCTTCACCAAAAAGTTCTTTAAAGTACGCTATTTTTTTACTCATATTTTTCTAAAACTGTTAAGACCGATTTTAATTGAATACTCCAATTGGTTACCGAGATCGGCCATTGTGAGAATTTTTTGAATAATAAATCAGTGATTCATCAAATCTAAATTTGATTCACGTCATCTGACAGAGGGACTTCCAAAGTATGTTTGGTAAAAATTTCAGAATTTTGCATGAAAATTTTCCCGACAAACAAGAGGTTTGAATGCATCCGACATGAAATTTAGTTCCGTAATGCTGATGTATTGGAAAAAAATATGAAAAATGATTTGAAAAAAAAATTAAGTTGCACTGTATTGACAAACTCATGTGCTCCGTGGGATGATTTTCAGAATTGCCATATCTATCATAGTAAAGGAGAAAATTAATTGTTATGAATCACGGGAAGGGTCTATACCACATATAGACCCCGTACTTAAGGGGTTAATCTAGCGGTCCATTAAGAAAACATGCAATTCGGTGATTTCCGATGAATCAAAAATCGTGAAGTTGCAGATGATTGGAGCAATGATTGATCTCAATGACGTCTTTGACTAGATTTTTAATATTTTATACCATCGGACATATGGAAGTTTAAAATCGCGCACTCGACGGGAAAGTCTCAACGTCTCATACGATCTGACAGTTTGCAAAGGAGTTTGCACAGAAGTTTAATGAAAAATGTCAGAGTGGTGGTTTGTTTATTAATGCTTTCGATAACTCATAATGCGTTATTAGAAAACCGTTGAAGATAGGAAAAAATATTTAACGTAAATATCATGTCTGATTCCAAAATATAACATATGACCTGCAGGCCCGGCGGGCCAGCAAATGGCCATGGGTGGTGGCCGATGGGCGCCGGGGGTAGACCACCCACCGCAGATTACCATGGGTGGTTTTCACCCTCACCACCCACCTTCCGCCGGCTCTGATGACCTGTCACCAGCATCGATCATTAAGGAAATAACACCAGTTGTAAATATTACTGTTCTTGAAGTTATCTGTAAATTATCTAAAAAAAAAATTTTAACTTCCCGATTTAGTGAGATTATTGTAATCATCCCGATAATGAAGTGTCTCAGAAATCGAAAATTTTCACTTTTCTCAACGTTTCACATCATTCTGACAAATTTTACATGAGGGTTGTGTATGTGTGGGAGTGTTCGTATGTGAGTTTGGGCTGTGGGTGGGTGTGTGAGTGGGAGTGATTATTTGAGAAACGGTTCCCGGTAAACGGCTCAATCGATTTGTTTCTCCTTTGACACGAAATTACCTCTGACTGATGTCCAGGGCGGGAAGGAGTGGCAATGTCGAAAAACAATTCCTTCAATTGTTATTAACCTTTTTAATTGTTTATAACGCTCTATCTCGAGAACTGCGATAGATATGAGAAAAAGTGTTAAACAAAAGTTGTTCCTCTTGTGAAACTACATTTTTTATGTAGTATTACTTTTTTTTGCTAGGCATCATATTTTATGAGATATCGATTAAAAATCATAATAATCGATCAATAGTCGAATTTGCGTAACTGATATACAACTTGACTTTATACGTGTATCGTCGTACACACACACTATCGGGAAGGTATAAATGCGGCCCGTCGAGGCAAAGCGTAGTTTGTGGCAAAACCGACACCCTTGAATTATTGAGACAATTTTACAAATTAAGTTTTCCGGTTTCTACCGGGTAGTTATTTATTGATGCCTTCGAATTTTCTTTTTATCTACATTTTTTTTTAATTCCTCATTTTGCAAATTGTTAATTTCTAGATTTCTAAATTTTTCAAATTGTTAAAAATTTCCCGAATATTTCCAACGGTTTCAAGTTTAAAAATTTACTTTAACTTCCTGTAACTTAGAATAGTCAACCATGTTATCGAATTTTATACAACCCTTCAAGTCCACGGGGTGAATTTTGTCAAGGCACTTTAGCCTCAACACTCCGCTCGCGCTAACGAGCCATTTCAACAATCATCCGTTCCCCTAGAGGATTTATATTGCCATTTCAACTGAAATACATTATATAATACATGCTGTATGTTATAGCTCCGGGATTTCAACGGATGATTCGGCTAAAGCTTCGTCAACCGAACGCAACGGTAGGCCTAATGTACCTAGATATAATCCGCCCCGAAAGCTCCCTTTAAAATTATGTTTTATAAAAATCGAAAAATTTCACAACAATTTCTCTTTTCTAAGTGTACAATTTCATTTTTGTTTTAATTTTTTCAAATGTCACAATCTTTCAAAATCCAGATGTTAATTTCATATTTAGATTTTCTCAAATTTTCCCATTTTCCAAAAAATTCCATTATTATTATTATTACTATTATTATTATTAACTTCCCGATAGGGAAGTTATTGTAATCGCCCCGACATCGAACTTTTTCATTTCGGCCTATAACTGGTGCCTTAAGGGTACCAAAATGATCCCCGAAAAATTCTGAGTCAATGTCCGTGTGTGTGTGTGTGTGTTTGTATGTATGTGCCCTAAATTTTGGTCAACGATTTCTCACGAATGGATACCACACCAATCGAAGCCATCGAGGTCTCAATCGACGCGTCTTCATGTAACTTAGCCCTGATTAGTTTTTGATGGATCTTCGTTAAGAATATGTATTGTTATTAACAATTTCAATTGTTCATAACGCTATATCTCGTAAACGGTTGGAGTTAGGGAAAAAATTTGTTGACATAAGTTGTTCCTCATGCAAAGCTCCACATTTAATATTTATTGAGTTTTTCCCATAATGTACATAATTAGGGTGGTAGAGCCGTTAGAAAAAAAAATTCATGCGATAAGTGCATGAATGGAGACTAGATGGCGGCGGCAATCGCAAAAATTGGCCTCTACAGTATATATGGACCGACTCAGAATATAATACTTGTATATGATTTTTGCATATCAATGCTGCCAGGAACGTGAAGTCGAGTGAAGCCGGAGATACGGACTCATTGAACTTCTTCAACGTAATTGTTATATATTCGTGGGTTTAAAAAGCTTCAATGAGACTCAAAGGCTTCAATGAGAAGTTAATGACCTTCACGTGGAAGAGGGAGTTATCTGTTGATTATGAAAAAAATCACAAAAGGCAACGACATATATATATTATCTATATATATATCTATAGAGAAATGAAAAAAAATAGTGCGTGGGACGTATTGGTACCCTCAGTGAGGACAGAACGCAAACTTCCCGATTTGGTAACTCGAGTTTTCGAAACCATGTATGTTTCAAAAATTTACGAGACTTCTCACTTGAGTATTTACTGATTTTTTTTTCATTTGTCTATATGTCGTTGCCTTTTGTGATTTTTTTCATAATCAAGAGATAACTCCCTCTTTCACGTGAAGGCCATTTACTTCACATTGAAGCATTTTAAAACCACGAATATACGACAACTACGTTGAAGAAGTTCAATAAGTCCGTATCTCCTGCTCCACTCGACTTCATGTTCCTGGCAGCATTGATACGCAAAAATCATATACAAGTATTATATTCTGAGTCGGTCCATGTATACTGTAGAGACCAATTTTTGCGATCGCCGACGCCATCTAGTCTCCATTCATGCACTCATCACATAAATCATTTTGTTCTAACGGCTCTACCACCCTAATTATGTACACTATGGGAAAAAGTCAAAAAATATTAAATGTGGAGCTTTGTATGAGGAACAACTTATATTAACAACTTTTCCCCCTAACTCCAACCGTTTACGAGATATAGCGTTATGAACAATTGAAATTGTTAATAACAATATATATCTACTCTGAACCAATATCCATCAAAAACTAGTCAGGACTGAGTTACATGAAGACGCGTCGATTGAGACCTCGATGATTTCGATTTTGGTGTATCCATTTGTGAAAAATCGTTGACCAAAATTTCGGGCACACACATGCAAACATATACCCACACAGACATTGACTCAGAATTTTTCGGGGATCACTTTGGCACCCTTAAGTCACCAGTTACAGGCAGAAATGAAAAAGTTCGATTTCGGGGTGATTACAATAACTTCCCTGTCGGGAAGTTAAAAATTAAGTAAATACTCAAGTAAGAAGTCTCGTAAATTTTTGAAACAGACATGATCTAGAAAACTCGAGTTAGGAAATCGGGAAGTTTGCATTGTGCCCTCACTGAGGGGCCAAATACATCCCACTCACTAGTTATTATTAATATTATTATTAATTTTGTTTTGAACAACCAAAAAGGTCTGTCTCGTGTACCATCCCTCGTTACATGTACATCAGCAAATACTCGAGAACCTTAATTCACGTGCCCGACTCTCCGACTGTGCTAAACGCTAAAAGCCAACTACACTCGCCATCTAGATGTCCGGGCGAGAAGCCACCTGGTGCACTGCCACCTATCGACACAATGCGCCACCATGTTGGATTGAGAGCTCACTCAACAACCGGGAATTCCTACCAATGCCTCAGCCCCCTGAGCATCTTGGACCGCTCGATGCGATACCTGATGCCTCGTTGGTAGCTCGTAGCTCCGCGCGTTCAAATGTCGGCGAGCAAACAAAACGTTGCGTCCCTAACCTTCATGTTGCGTTCCAGTCCTCCATACCCACCACACAGCGGCTCATCAAACTGATCATCGTCACCAATTCATCCCAAATCATTTGGTTATAACTGAATTTGTGGTAAAGGAAAAAAGAAAATGGAACAAGTCGTTGAGCCGGAGGGCCTAGAAAGTGTCTGTCGATTGTGTTTATCACCAGACGAGCCAAAATCACCCATTTTCGGCATTCAAAAGGCATTAATACCATTATGTGAGAAGATTCAAGACTGTCTCAGCATTGAGGTGAGTTTATTGCAGTTCAATAATGTGAATTATTTGAATTTTAATAATTTTACTTTGTACAATTTGGCGGGAAATTTGAATTTTTAACAAGTGATTGTGATTGAGATGATTTATTGTGGATTTCTTATTGGCGAGGAGCATGGCGTCTGTTAGGTGATTGTCTATCGTGTCATCCATCTTTGGAGATTCAAGCGGCTGGGGTGGGTGATGGGAGCCATCTTTCTGGGCTGATTGGTCGCTTTTTGGTGATTTCAGGTGCTAGAGGACGATAAACTGACGACCCTCATTTGCGGAAATTGCGTAAAGAGTGTCAATCAGTGGTATGGATACAGGGACAGTTGTCTCAGGTCGCAGGAAAAGCTGCAGAGATGGATTGCTGGAAAGCAGAACGTAAGTTTGGGTATATGGGGCAATATGGGTCAGTGGGATATGGAGTGCAGGTGGAAATGGGGAGGCTGGTAGTTGGGACCATTGCCGCAGAGTCGTTGAGTGATAATGGTTAGGTGCTGAAGCTCAATCAGTTCAAGTAGCTGCCATCAATTTCTTCTTTTTTTCTAGAGAGTCTATTGCTCTTTTTTAGGTAAATTGCGAAGGGATGTCAGGATTGCAAGCACAGAAAATGTTGTTTTTGGGATTGTTTGAAATGAGAGATAGTTTAGCTTAAAGTAGTTTGAAACTAGTTAGGAAATATTTTTGCAAATTTTTGTTGGTAATGGCAAGTCTGAAGTTTGCTAGTCCCACGTGACTTGTTGCTTCGTCATTATTAGCCTACTCCTTCTTCACCGTTTTTGGGAATTACATATTTCTGGGGCACGACAAGTGCGTAAATAAAATATAAATAACAAAAGCGAATTTTGGTAGATTTGTAGAAATTGTTATAATTTTTTAACTTACTTGTCTTGAAGTTGATAAAGCAATAATTATTTTTAATGAAATTCTATATTAACTCTTACTCCTGCTATAAACATCGTACATGATAGAATTGATAATATATATATAATTTTGGGTAAATCCAGTAGCTAATTAAATAAATTGAAAATTTGATGTTTATGAATTGGATTTGAACAAATCAATATGTGATGCCTTTTTTTTATTTACTATTAGCAATATGTAAAATAAAAATTGTGGGATATTTTGTTTCTCATCATGCTTTTTAAAAATACTTTATTTTTCTAACAGAGTTTATTATTCTACACGTTTTTCACTGATTTGGGAATGATAACTTTTGAGGATAGAAAACATTCATGAAACCCATTGTTATTCAATTAAAATGCAAAATTTAATATTTAGAAATTCAATTCTGGTAGGAGGAGTGGGTGGAATAAAGGGTGTTGATGATATGGGCTAATATGGGTAATATGGCAGTTTTTAAAAAAATGGCAGAGTGATAATTATGGAATATTCTCTTCCCATTCTTCTGAATGACGTTAGTTTTTTTAATGGCAGATGGGTTTATTTTTTCACCATTGTTATTCCACGTTCATTTAACAAATCGAAAATTTCGGATCATAAATAGAATAGCGATAAAGAGCAACATTTAATTGAAATCCGTACTTTCATATTTAGGAGTTGACGAAAAATGTAGTTGCAACTGTCATTTTTATGTAATTACAATATTGGCGCAGTAATAATTATGTTCCATATTCTTCAAAGAATTTTGATGAATTTCGGTTTAACGAATTTCGCAATATCACAATAGCTTCTAACCATTGATCCTGGTTGTTATTTAGATAAATGATTGGTTTTATATTTGGAGGATTCGCGAAAAAGTAGAGGAGTTGCTGCTTCTTTATTTATCTTGGAAATAATATGTAGAATGACAATTGTAAGATGCTTTTTAGAATTTAAATTCCGAATAATAAGGCTGGATCTGTCTTATAGTATCAGTATATATATAAATATAGTCGAATATTTTATGACAGGCTTGTTTTTTTTTATAACCGGCATTTTCCTGTTTAAAAAAACTCATAGAATATTTGCTATAGCTCTTTGGATTCGATTTATTCTGTAAAAAATTTTGACGAAAATTTTTGGAACCTACAGATCGAAATGCTTTAATTATTTTTTTTATGAAAGTCTGTTAAAAACTTTTGAATTCCATATTTAGAGGTAAACTTCGAGAAATGTCGCTCACAATTGTCGTTCGTTGTTCTTTTTTTCTCATACCGATAGGCTTTATTTCAAGGTAGTCATAATTCGATTTGTAATAAACTTCTATTTATTATTGTAAATTGTGGGGTATGTATTATTATATTCGACATGGAATTCGGAAAATTTAACTCATGATTTCTTCTAGTTAATTTTTCGTAATGGAGAGAATAACAATTACCAGAGAACTCCTCGAATTCACTATTTATTCTTTTATTTTAATGTTCCAAAAGGTAGTCTTCCTATAAATAAATTCGGCTATTCAGAGGTTGAATTCGGGAAAATCAGTGCTTCTTTGTTTGTTCGTTCGTTTATTTTTTGTTTTGTATATGTACAACACTCACATAAGTGTATGAAAGTTTTGCATTGGATTTTTACAGGGTAGTTCAAATTTTTTCTTATTAAAATATCAAATCACGTTTTGCCATCACAATCATCAATCTATACTTTTCAACATGGAAGTTGAGTTTATAAAATCAGTGGTCAGAGGCTGAATTGAAAACAAGAATCAACGTGATTATTATTCAGTTCGTTCCAACTTTTCGCAAATACAACAATTTTTTACTCAAAAAAGCAGTACACTGAATCAATGAAAAAAAAAATGAAAAAATTATACAATAAAAAGGTCTTTATTGTTGGCTCCACTTCCGGCGATCATGAGTGAAAATCCAATCCAAAATCCATAATTTCAAACCTATAAGAATATTGATTCCAAGAGGTTGCAAAAAGGCTGCAGAATAACCGTTACGAATTACTTTTTCTAAATTCTAGTTTAACAATTTCTAAATAGACAAATTTGCAGAAATCTAGCAATGCAGTAGAGAGTCGATTGAAGTAGGTCGTAATTTTTTTGTTTGAATATTGTTCGTTAATTTTGCAACGAACAAATCCGTTTTTGACAAAATGAGTTCTATGAACAATTTTTTGCTTACGCGAAGCTAAACGCAGATTAAATGTACTTTTTTTTCTTCTCTACTTTACTGTATTTTTTCATGTTTGTTACGGTGTAGATGCAATTGACGTAAATCGTTATTTTCGTAAAAACACCCGAACATATCTTTACTGCGGAAGTCAGCTATCAAACATATATTTTGCCATTTTTTCGATGAATGTTTAATCATCAAAAACTAAAATCCACTAATTTTTGTTCAAACCAATTTCAGTTCTTGTGCTTGTTAATTATAACGATAGATCTCTAAAATTGAGAAAGAGTTGTGTCTGAATGTTAAACTGAATGTTTGTAACAGTGTGTACAAAAAATAGCTCAAAAAATTGTGTAAAATGCCTGATATGATTTAGAAAAAAGCGTTTTCAATTTGGAAAATTTATCGATTTTTAAATATCAAAAGTTTTTGTTGCTTTTGCAATATTGATAAGTTTATCTGGGTTTATAACACAGAATCAAAAATCGTCTTTTTTTTTCCAAAATACATTGAGTAAAATTTTCATGATTTCGAAAGCAATATTCCTTCCACCATTATTTTTTAAACAAATTTTTTAATGTTGGCCAATGTTTTATAGTGAGTTGATAAGTAAATCTGTGATTCAGTTCTGCAGTAAGTGTACATTTGAATAGTCAGTTGCTGCAAATAAATTCATCTCGATCGATATATAAATACATTGAATTGCAGCACAGAAAGAAATTTTCCCAATTCATTTTTCCTTAAATCGAGTTTTCTTAAAATATCCTCATTTCTTCAATTCCGCGATCTTCCTCAATTTTTTGATCTGTTGAAAAGTTTGTTCAATAGGAAAGAGGAAAAGGAGTCACGTGTGTTCCAAACTCCATTAACAACACCAACTTCCCCATCACCCCTCGAATTCTCCATCAGCAATTACTGTGAAGTACACTTCGCACTTCACCTCGTTTACTTCCTTCCAGAACTGTTATCCATTTTTATTAAAACAGTCGGCTTCGATAAATGCCACTTTTGAATCGATAGATACTGAGGAAATCCGACATTACGTTTTGCTATTTTTAGGCTTTTGTACCCCTCTCCCCCCCCCCCCCCCCCCCCCCCCCCGCTTCCCACATTACGTCACCATATTAAGAACCCTCCCCCTGGACCAAAGTAAAACACGACAGAAAAAAATAAATATTAAGGAATACCCGACTTTGCATTCCCGAAAGAACTTCGTTAATGAGCTCACTGAATTTCTTACTTTAATCCATCTACCCTTTATAATTTATTAACTCAATTTTATTTCCTCATTACCCAGCCAATTCCGATTAAATCGGAGCCAGTGGATCCCGAAGATGTTTCCTCGACAGAGGAACTTATGGACACGATGGAGGACGTGCAGGATTCACCGGAGGATACATTACCTCCTCGTTTGAAGCGCCGTCGTTCGTCAAGTATGGTATCGTCGGGTAAAGTATCAGAATTATTTGAACAAAATTTTTACTTTTCAAAGGCGGAGGAAAATTTTGACAGGGCTCAGAGTTGATAATAAATTGAATTGAATTACTCTTCTAAATTTGTGGGAGCTGCTAGTTACCATGAGAAGATTTTTTGATTTCTCTGACTGACATTTCTGTTGTTCCTTACGTACTTCTTGTTTTTCTGTCTGAATCAAATTTTGGAATATATGACCTCATAAAAATAACTCTCAATTCTCTGGTTATTCTCCGTCAGAGGTTCAAAATTTCTTATCATGAGTTTTTGCTCACATACAAAAATGCATGGGATATCTAAAATCTCATCATTGTAAAAGAAAATAGAACACTTGTAAAATTTTAAAAACGGGAAAGAAATGTAAAAAAAAAACAAAATTTGATTCAACTGAAGAATAGATACGCAAGTTTTGAAACCTAGATTTTTTTTGTGAAATTATACGGATACTTACGATTACACAAAAATGTCGGAAATTTTTTTTTTAAATCAAGGTTTCTCCATAAGTTTTAACTAGGATAAAAACTTACGAATTTCGACGATTTTCGAATCACCAAAATTTTCATTTTTTTTCTAATCCGTCAATTTTTGTCAGAGTTTTGAGAAAATTGAAAAAGAGAAAGCTTCATACGAATACATTGTTGTAGAATTCTTTAGCTGCAAAAATTTCTGCTCCTTTCTAAAATCAGTAAAATATATAAATTCGCATAAACTAGACTCTGACTGTCCTATTTTCTCCAAGAAATCCCGAACTAAAATTGTCCATTTCTGAACATAAAAATTAATGCCACCTCGACAATTGCAGAACCTGACTCAGTCCCTGGCACGGAGCTTCTGCTCAATCCCATGGCAGTTGCTGCGAAGGATCTCCGAGAGACCTCCAATGCATGGCCGCACTCGACCCACTATAAAAAACTAAAGCACACTCCCCAAAGTCACTTCCGTGGCCTCAAAGTATTCAAACGTAAGTATTCCTATTGGTATCTGGTCTAACTATCCAAGCAAAAATATCCAAACAATATCCAAGACAATTTATCCAATGAACTTAGCATTTATCATGCTTAGCTTCTTAAAATTGGGTGTCATCAACTTCAACCTTCCATGTCCTTTGGACGTTTTCTAAGTCATCCCGTTCGTAATACTCGAATAAATAAATTCCGTATTAGTCTCCCTTCAATTACAATACAAATCACTCAAAATTGCATCGATAGTCCTTGGATATTGTATGTCTCGGATATTAGGAATTTCGCCAATTTTCTACAAGATATTCCCTGACAATTATACTGAAAGTTCTCTTATAAGAATCAAATCAATTGCTTCCACTCACTAGCCGCCTATAAATCACGAAATGGTCCCTCATTCCGCACAGCTCTCGCCGACAAATCGGACATCGACGAGGACGTCGAGATGGTGGAGGATATCGAGGACGAGCTCATTTCAATGGAGAAGAATGCACCGTTGACACAAGTCCAAGAGAACATAATAAGTCAATTGAAAACTTTCTCCTGCTATTCCTGCCAGCAAGTATTTTCCGATCGGCGAAGCACCCTAAATCACATTCGCCAGCATATGCCAGATTTGCGCCCATATACGTGCATCGCTTGTCTTACGGAGTTTCCAGACAGATCAATATACAAACTGCATTGTGGTGCCTCCTTCGAGTGTGCTATGAAGATTGCACTGGTAACCCCAAAGCACGGCACCGAAAAGTATTTCACTTGTAACATGTGCCTTAGACCGATGCCCAACCGTAAAGAGCTGTTGAGCCACTTGTCCAAACATTCAGACAAACAATATGAAGCATTGACTAGCTCTAGTCCCTCAAAATCCTCACTGAAGGGTAGAGAAAGATCAACCACTCCAGGACCATATAGACATGGAGATCCTGCGCACAATCATACTTGTGATTATTGCGGAATGATCTACAGATACAAGCCCAACATGATGAAACACGAAGATCTCTGCAAACGTCTTCCACCAGACGAAAGAACTTCATATCGCTGTGCACATTGTGGAATGACATTCTTAGTCTTCAAGAAGTTCCAATCCCACGTAAACGCTGATCACAATAGAAAAGACCTAGTCTGCTACGTCTGTCATTCCAAGTTCAGGCACTCGAATGAGTACTTAATACACCATCAGCAACATCGGAACAGTGCATTAGAAAGAGCGGATGGACAAAATCTGTGGAAGACCTATAACTCACCAAAGGTCACCATGAAGTATGGATGTGCTGTCTGCCCAGAGGAATTCCTAACGAAGGATGAGCTGATTCAGCATCGTAGTACTCATTCAAAAATGAAGAGTTTGAATCAGAATCATGTCAATCTAATTGAGCCAGACACCGATGACAGCCCAAGTCCGTCTGGATCAGAAATGAATGCTTCCTATCCAATGCCAGCAAGTGTTGGTCGAAGTACAGAGTGTACGACTTGCGGCAAATCCTTCGCCAACTATCCCAACCTCAGGCGACACATAAGAACGGTTCACATTGTTTTAGGTAGGTTCAGTTGTCCGAGATGTCCGAAAACCTTCACCAGTGAAGATCTGTGGAATCAGCATGCAGAACGAGCACATCCCAAGGAAATCCCGGTGGAAATTCCCGAGTTCCAATGTCACGAGTGTAAAAGAATATTAGATTGCCAGGAGTCCTTGACTCATCATCTTCAAATCGAGCATGGGATATCCGAGGACGATAACTTGGGCTGTGACATATGTGGCAAGCGATTTAGTAATGAGACATCTTTGAAGATTCACCGAGGCCACCACTTCAGACGAGACTCACGATTATCCATTCGATCAGCGCCTTATCCATTGGATCAGGTACAAGTTGAGCTGGAAGAAGAGCCAATGGAGCTCAACCTAACTCCTCGACCAGCCAAGGCCAAAAAATCTTTCCCAACGCCAACATTCAGACAATCCTTATCACCAGGCCAGCTAGCTTGTGCTGTCTGCGACGACGTTTTCATGGATGTCAGTGAATTGAGGAAGCATTTATGGGAAGTACACTGTCAAAAGCAAAAAATCGAGAAGTCTTTCATTGTAGATCTTCAGTGTGAGCTTTGTACCAATGTTTTTGCAGATGAAAAAGCTCTTGATGAGCATATGAGGTGGCACAAGGAAAATCCTATTCTTGCCGAAGTACCACGACCAGTCGACATTTCTTGTGACATTTGTGGAAAATTCTATAGCTCTACTAAGGCCCTGTGGAAACACAAGAAACTTCATAAGACAACACCGGTCAGTGGAATGAAATTCCAGTCACTTAAGAAGATAACTCCTACATCATTTCCATGTCCTGTTTGCAAGAAGGTCTTCAATAACGAGACTTCTATGAAGAAACATAAGGCTGCAGCACATTATGTGAGAAAATCGACTGGTTCGCTGCCCCGTAAATCACCATCTCCCTCAAAAATCGATGATGATGGCAAACCAAAGAGGCCAAAATTGGACTTTGATATTATCAGAAAAGCGTATCATTTGGGTGAGCCTTCAGGAAGCTCTTTTGGCACACCGAACCCACCGAAAAAGCCAGTTACTTGTGGAATTTGCAAGAAACTTCTGCCTAGTATGAGCTCGCTTTATAAGCATCGTCAAAACGTTCATAAAAGCAGCATTGGGAAACCGTTGGAAGTTGACGAGGGGGAGGTAGAGGGTGAGGGTGTACCCTGTACAGAATGCTATAAAGTGTTCTCCAACCCAGCCAATATGAAACAACATTATACAAAAGTACATGGTAATGGCGACCTCCATTACTGCACAATGGACGATTGTGAGGAAGTTTTTGATACTTCTTTAGCAAAGCAGGCACATGAAAAAGGCCATATGAATATTTTATACAGCTGTAATCTCTGCTCCAGGCATATGTTCAATAGATCAGCCATTGACAGCCATCTCAGTACGGACCATGAAGAGGAAGTTGAGGGGAGAAAAACTGAATTGCTATATAGAAAAACGGATTTGGGAAGTTATGAGGTCAAGGGTGCTGATGGCAGAGTCTGTCCTATTTGTAGGATTAAATATCCGAATATTAAAGCTATGAAGATTCATTATGTGAAGATTCATGAGGGCGCAAGTTAGGCTAGGGCTAGGTTAACATTAAGTTAAGGATAAGTTAAAGCCATCTGGGAATTTTCAACCTCCATTAGGAAGTGGCGGAAGATACTTTGTACAGAAACATAATGTATAAGTCATCATTTTGTATTATTCAGAAACCTTTTGACTTGAGACCAGGCGAATCATATGTTTAATTTTTTTTTGTGAGCTTGTATCTTTTCCTTGTTCTTCCTAGGTTAGAGTTTCGTTTATCTGGATTTTGAAGGAGGTCGGAGAGGTAGTTTAGCATTTCATTGTAATGGCTTCCGAGTGAGGGGAGGGATGATTCCGCTTTAGTCAGTAGGCCTCTTGTAGAGTGTAAGATAATTTTGTGTAATGGTAAATGCTGCATAATAAATGCACAACAGTTTATGAAAAGTTGGAGATTAATTACCTGTTTCATCATCCTGAAAATCTGTGGCAGATGTTCGTTAAGTTTTGTTGGTATCATTATAAAATATTCAGTTTTTTATGGGGGAAGAGGGTAGGTTGATCGCATTCAAAAACATGGAATTCGAGATTACTTTTTTAAAAATACAACCCGTTAGGCCCTGTGCGTCTCAGATTCATTACATTTTTTTTATCAAAAAATTTTTGGTAGTCACTTAGAGATGAGGGCGAAATGGACAGTATTTTACACTCGAAAAAATTTCCTATTCTATCTAATGAGGTCCTTAATGACCCACAAACGAATCACTCGAAATCAAGTGTTTTAATTTTATTTATCATAAAAAATGAAGATTTAAAATATGTTCTTGCTGCTTATTCCACTTTATAAATTAATAAAAAAAAAAGAATTATGACTAGTTCTTGGAGTTATTATTGTTGTTAAGAGGCAGGTGATTCAAGTACACAATTAACGTGAAAACTAGATAAATTATCATTTTTTTTTTCGTTGCGAATTTTTTTTATATGAATACACAAAAACAGTTTTTTTGTTTAATATAAACTTAAAAATTTTTCGTACAACAATATGAAAAATTATAGACTATTATACACATATATTTATAGATATATGTTGGGTTTTTTTCATTTTCACAATTTAAATTATTTATATATTTTTTTTTGTTTCTCTTTATGGAAAAACCCTTCAGTGTCTCGCTAATTAATTCATGGAGATATAAAGACGACCGATGAACGGCACTTGAAATTTCACAGTTCAAGTCATCTAGTTAATTAAATCATTGATCAACAGATTAATTGGCCTATATATCTCTATGACATTTAACACGTAATTAAATCATTTCAGAGAATTCGGCAAAATACGAATGAAATATTTTTCATAGTTAAAAATTAATTCAATTAAGGCTAATTATCAACAATCGATGAAAAACGAAATCTAATTTTTATTTTTTTTTTACACTGCAAGAATAATCTGCGTTTAATACTTTGGCGATTACAAGGTAGGTAAATTGTATATTTTGTTTTATTAGAGTTTAAATTATTTTATATTTTTTCTTTATTTTTTTTCTTTTTCAATGAATTAGCTTTTCATTTTAAGGTACGTAATACACTGATGACACATATAATTAGGCCAATAGTTATCCCTTCATTAATGATAACTTTTATTTGTTCAATCCCATTGCAGACTCGATAATTTATATCAGATCTTTAAGGTCTTTTTTCCTTTTTTCCAAAGTGACATGGCTTTTTTTACTTCAATTTTTTTTTAATATAATGAAAAGAAGAAATTAATATCTGCGTGGAGTAATGAGGTCGGTAATGAACTGCTTCTATAGATTATAAAATTTCAGACGATTAAAAAAAATAGTTTTGGTATCTTAGTTCACTTGACAGATTTAAAAAATGAGATTTGGATAAAATTGGAAATTTCAAATACCTCAGAAACAAATTCGGCCACATCAGCAATTGACCATTTTTTTTTTTAATCGTAAATGAAAATTTTCAAATTTTCAAGGATAAATGCGAAAAGCTGTAATTTTTAGAAATTTCAGAAATGTTAAACACAAAAATATCTCTTTTCGAAAAAAGTCTTTTCGAGATTTTGAAATATTTTCAAAAATTGTCAATTTTTCAAGTTTGTGCTATTTTCAGAATTTCATATTTGGAAAATCAGCCGAGTCCAAAGGAACATAAATTCGAAATTGCAAATTTTCCAAAATTTGGAAATTTGATAAATTTGAGGAATTTCAAAAAAAATGTTTAAGAAAAAAAAGTTCCTCACAGCCTTCGAGAGAATAAAAAAAATGTCAAAAAATTTCAAGTCCTAAAATTTTTGAAATATCAAAAATTGTAGAAAATAAAACACTAAGAAAATTCGAATATTTGAAAATTCCAAAAATCCATTTGAAATTTTTTTGAAGAATTAAAAACTATTCAAAATCTATTAAAATAAAAAAAAAATCTAAAAGATGAAAAAAATTGGACCAATCTCAAACGTTCCGAAATTTTTCAATGTGAACTTTTTTCGAATTTTCAAAAATTATGAAAACATCAACAATTGTGGAATATTCGAAAAATTCGAATTCAAGCTTCACTTTGATGATACGATTTCCTTCGATTGATCCTAAAATTTTTCCATCTATCAGCTGGTGTCATTATCCCACCCCCTCCCCCTATACAGTCATGACATTATTTTCTTTTGCTTCACAAAAAAAAAATTGAAAAATCGATTTATCGAGATTCCAATATGCATCGAGCTACCAGATTAATTTCTGGAGCTCCATGCTCAACTTCCAGCTTTAGGCACCCACAATTTATCGATTTACTTTTGCAATAGCCCTCAACAACAGAGTCCTCCCTTGTCATCGTAAATTCGAATTTTGTCTCATTAAAATTGTTATCTTGGATTTATTCATTCACGAACGAGTAAAGATCGTCCTCGCCACTAATTAACTTACTTTATGATAATCGTAATGATTATACCCCGTCATATCGGTGTTGATGCTTTTTTTTTGCTCATTTTTAATTGTTAACAATCATGTACAAAGTGTAGCTGCGCTCAGGATCTTCCTAAATTTATTATTACTCATTTTTTGCTGTTTCGGTTTTTTTTTAACTATTTGTTTATTATGAACTATAGAAACACGCACTGGCTATCGAACGTTAGTACACACTCATTGGTATTTTTATCAACTTTTTTTTTGATACAAAGAGAGATTTTGTAAGTTGAAAAAAGACAAATACGATATATCGACATCGAATTCAACAGTGAAGGTGTTAAATATTTTTTTTAATGATTTTTCATCGACGGTTTCTCTTTTTCTTGAAAATTGCTTGTTTCAGTGATGTTGATAAGATTGTAGTTTTAACAATTTTTTTTTTTCGTTTATAGTTTAGTTTTATTGGCGAGGATGACTGTTTCGTTTGGTTAATTTGTTCATTGGTATGTTCCTGTGTTTTTTATTGTTCCTCGAATGCATGATCGTTTCGATAATTCCGAGTGGGGAATATTTTTTTGGGAAGCTCTTAAATAGATCGAAAAATCTATCCGCAAATTGATTACGAGCGATATCGAAATTTTTTTTTTCGACATTATGGGGTAAAATGGGTCGTTTTATTTTCAATTTAGAGATCGATTTTCCCTCCTAGATAATTATTTCCAATCAAAAAAATAACGCGCCCCTCAATCACAGAATGATGATTTTTGGTATTTGTTTGTTTCACTCGTGTAAACATTTGTTCTTTCAACATCAATAGTTCATACGTTACGAGAAATACTTCGAATAGCATAAGCAGAGCTCTTATTAACCATACAGATATGTTCAACACGAAAGAAGTAACACGGAGACGACTCCAGGACGAATGGAACTGTTGTAACGATTTTCCGTCACGAAGAGTCGATGAATCTTGGTAAACTTTCATCGATATCTCGAAAGGTGGGAGCGATTTTGAAACGAGAGTGATTGCAATCGATAGCCAGATAAATTTCCTATCCCAAATGCTGGATTGAACCCTTTTCACTCATAATTTCGATAAGGTACCAGTGAAATAAGTTTTCAAGGTCAACTCTCAGATTAAACATTACATTGGTATCATCACAAGTTTACCTGATAAATGGGTGATTATAGGGTCGTTTAGATGGCAAATTGGCTAAGCTATCAAATGAGACCACTCGGAACTCTGTATCCCCATGCACAATCGAGATATCGAATAAAAAGTAAGAAAAATGGTTCGTGACGCAAAATCGTTACCCAAAATTGGAGGGACGTATTTTGAGAGGAAAGAACAGCCAACGTAATATTGTCTCCCAAACTCATAAATATGCGTATACAATGCGCAAAAATTTTCTGTAGAAAATTACCTCTAAATCTACTATTTTATTAATTAATTTTATTTCAAATTTATTCGCATTTTAAGTAATAATATATATCGATTTTTTTTGTCTCATTATAGTAGTAATGCATGTTTTTTTTCTTTCAATTAGTCATCAATTATTCTCGTTAATACTCATCTACGTCACTAGTGTGTACCCTTAAATGCCTACGAGTGAGTATTGTTTTGGTATTATCCCTTTTGTTTATTTATTTAATCCTTAATTCTGCAAATTAGATTATGAATTCTTTTTTGTTTGCTGTTAGCTTTGTATTTGTGAGAAAGAACATTCGCTGCACCTCTGGACGACCACAACACTGGTTTTATTTTCTATTTTTCTCAGCGCCAATATTTTGTTTTTTTTTTTTGTTTAAACAAAAAAATAGGCAATGCGATTCTTTAGGTTGCTTGTAAAAAAAATTACCGCAAAAATGGATGACAGAGTTACACAGCTGATTATCATGATTATTATCAATTTCTTTTCGATATTCAGCGGAAATAATTTGTTTTTATGAACTAATTGAGTTTTCGAAAATTATTGTTTTTCATTTTGGTGGGGGAAAAAAAAAAATTAATTCCGATTACGTATTGAGGTGCCGGTTACTTAGACTAAACACAACGACAATCAATTCCCTTATTATCGTATATAACATCTGTTGATCGTTTTCCTCGATTCACTCATTTATTATTTTATTTACTCATCTATCAACTATCAATTTTTCGCTAAAGAAAAATTATTTATAATACATAAATAGATGTGAATACAAAGTTCATTTTTTTTAGAATATAAAATTGAATATACACGTTACGATATTTCTTTTTTTTGTCGATACAAGAATTTTTTAATTTAAAATATAGATTTTTTTGGTTTTCTTAATTTTAATAGTTCACCTTGTGTTTATTAAGTAATTAATGTGATGCGATGACAGAAAGAAATATTGTTATGGGATTATTAATTCCGCTTTGACGATCGGAAAATTTATGTACAGATCCGTAGCGGAGGGTAATCAAATTGCGCCTGGTTTAGTTCAACTTCAGTTTTTGCTGTATATCTCGAAAACTACCGGAGATAGTGAAATTTGGTTGAAAAGAAAATTTGTAGGTGGAATTCTGCTCTACAAAAAAGATTTATATCAAAATGACGCTAGCTTGGCTCAATTTTGAGATATTTACGGTACAATGAGGCGCAACGAACACCGACTTATACCAATTCGCTATTATCGACACATTTTTCCTGGACAATCTGAGACTGCTAGAAATTTCACAGTAAATAAAAAAATGCTAACAGTAATAAAAAAACAACAATATCAGAATTTTTGGGAATGCTAAAAAATTTCGAGGATTTTCAAAAATGTTAATTTTTTTTTTTTTTAATTTCTCGTAATTCATAAAATCTTTTTTCGTTTTTTTTCAATATGGAATACTCCCACAAAATTTGTAAAATTTACCCAATTTGAAAAAAAAAACATTTTCAAATCTGGGAATTTTCCATTTTTTTTTTTTCGAAACTCCAAAAATTTTAAATATTAAAATATTGAAATTTGAAAAAACAATTGGATGCAATTTGCGTTCCATCATTCATTGGAATCGCATATAAATTTTCAGATAGTTCTGCCGAACCCAATACTTCCAACGAATCGATGTCTAGAATAAAAAAATCGATAATCGATGGAAAAATTGTCTGAAAAAATAGCGAATGGTTATCACTGACGACTCGCATTCCTCCAATTTTTCGTATTATTTTCATTCCTCCCTATCATCTATCCGGTGTGTAATGGAGAACTCAAGAATGGAAAAAAAAGAAAACAAATAAGTCATTATGCGTTCGGATTACGTCGACTCGTATGATTCTAATGCAGCTGAAGTCCATGAATTTTAATGCAGCCCTGGCGGAATAATCTAGCGGGCTAATGCACTCATTTATTTCAAATGTAATTAATTCTGAGATAAGAATTCAGAAAATGGGCTTTCAAAAATTGCAGAAAAAATATTTTCCAAATAAAATTCATTTTAGTTGTTATTAAAAAAAAGCAAAATATATTTCTTGCAAATTCTTTTATATGTGCTGTATTTTCTCTTGTCTTTTCTATCATTTTTTAATTTGGTTTTTTTACTAAACCGATGATGCAAAGTTGCATACGCAATATTTTTATTGCATCATCTTGAACAGTTACAGGGGAAGTAACTCCACCTGAATGGGACCAGGACTTTTTGGCGCCAAAATTTAAATCGGCGAAAACAATTGATAACTTGAAATAACTTTTATTTTTCTGTGATTGTAATATGAGTGATTTCTTGAAGTGGATACACCTACGCTTTGAATTTCTTGGATAACCGCGAATTGGCATGTAGTTCGGTTTTACAAGGGTCGACCATTTCTACGGTCCACAACATTTAAAAAACGATGCAACACAAAATTTATCAAAACATGTTCCAGATTTCTCAGAATAATGAATCGGAAATCATTCTGTAGTCCATAGATTTCAACTTATGACGTCACAGTGGCGATCGCAGTTTAAAGGACCACCGCTAGAGGCGCGAGCAGTAGTTCCCGGAAGGCGGGAAAATCAAACTGTCGTGTAAAATGATAAAGTTAGGAGTTCATAATTTCCAGCTTGTCAGTATGAAAGAATAAAGACATGAGTACATGTATAACGAGAGTCATGTTTCAGAGGTGCGTTCCAACACTCCAAATATTCTCATTAAACACGTACTCTAATGACAGCCTGAGGGTACCACCTGGAAAAGTTTGGGCTCGGTACCGTGACGTCATGAGCAATTTTAGGATATTTGAAAATTTTTCAAAATTCTTCATCAATGAACGAGTCTTTGAAAATTTTCCCATCAAAAATCATTCATTCCGATCATGTTCTTTTCAAGAAAATGAAAATTGATCGGTAAGTTCTTTCTTTCAGGATGCGCAGACTACCTGAGCGCCCTCGAACGTCAAGAAAAAGTATTCTAAAATCGTCTAACGAATCCTACAATTTTCCAAGGAATTGTTTTTTTGAAAAAATAATTTTTTTTGCACTTCTAGATCTTGAAAAACTTTGCACAAATTATTTGGTTCAACTTTGCGCAAATTGATAAAATTGCGGAATATTTTTAAGGGCTGTGAAATCATCTGGAGAAGGCTAGACCCATCCACCCCAAAATTTTTTTACAATGTTACGTTTTAAAGTTTGACAAAAATGAATGAAATATTTGTGTGAAATGTGTGTTTTACCTGCTAATGATTTTAAAAACTATATGCAATGATGATTCTCCAGCTGCAGAAACGTTCCAGTCGCCATGTTGCGTGTCATCGAGGGATTTAAAAAAAAAGAGCATTGAAAATAATGGAGAAAACGTTGAAGAAAATTGAGTAAAGTGATGGATGAAATGCAATTCGACGCTTCAAGGCTTCAGTAATCAATAAATCCTCATGACGTCCCCATAACCCAATATAACGTGTAATACGACGCTCGTGACACTCATACTCTCATTTAATATATCAATTATTTCTCAAATAGCAATTTTTTAGTTTATTTTTTGTCCATTTTTCTTAGGTTTTTTTTTTTAATTATAAAGAAGTAACAAAGAATCATGATATCGTACTCTTTTTGCTCTTTATCTCGTCACTATATAAGTATTAATATTATTTATATATTTATATCGTGGCAAATATTTATGTATAATATTTATAATATTTATAGTAAACGTTAGCTACGTTTTTTTTTAATACGACTTTTTTTTGCCTTTTTCATCTTTAGTTTAGTGAGAATCGTAAGGAGTTGCGAGTTCAGTTTCCGGTTATTTCCGAGGGAGCTTTGAACTCGGGTCTTTACGATTTTTAGAAACGAATCAGCGTGTAGGATTTTTTATCATTTCAATTTTTTAGGAATAAATCAACATAGGAAGATCTATATTGCAGTGCAAGACAGTTCGGAAAATTTCAGAAAAAAATCCCCATTTTGCCCCATATAGCAGTTGAGTTATACCGAAAAATCGTTAGTGATCTGAGGATCGATAATGATCTATTCAATTTTCTTCAGGATTTTCTCTGATCTATTGGGCCAAAAATTATACTTTTCTTCACTTTCCAAGTTTTAGATTTCACTTTAAAATTTTGATTGTTCAATTAACAAACGAAAAAATAAAGAACACGCTGATTCATTAATTACCCTATCATTAATTAACGAAAAATACACGATTGACAAATGATAAAACGACAACATTCATCTATCGAGGATACTTTAGACTACCAAAAATTCCAACAACTAATTGTTTTATTTTCTCACGAGTTGATAATGCCCTTTAATTGATTAATTTCATGAATTATTTAGTGTTAAACAAATTTAAGGGCACCCTCATCTCTCAAGTTACCTTGACACATTTACATGACCCTATTTATACGTTAGATTCATTTGAAAATCACACACATCGATCGACGCGCCCACAACGATTTTTGTGCTTAGGTTTTCCCAGTTTTCTTTTTTTTTTGACGTTAGAATTTTGTAGAATCTCCATTGGACTTGTGTTATTTTCCTCTGCTTTGTTCTTTTGGCTCGATTTATAAAAAAAATTAAAAAAAATAATTGTCAACTAAAATGTACTCTTAAATCACAAAAAAAAAATTCACAAAATTTCCAAATTTGAGGAATAATTTTTTTTAGCTAAGAACGTTAATGTGAATTACTTGAATTTGTCATATAAAAATTCCAGACTGTAATTTCTGACTGAGTGATCTTTTTTTTGTAATTTTAGAGTCAATTTCCTGAATTTTTGTTAATTTAAAAATATGATTGAGGAAGATTTCTTCTAATTTCGTGTTATTATCCGAATTTTTCAAGAGAAAGATTCTTTGAAACACCCAAATTATCATAATTTACAATTACAAATTATCCACCCATTTCTTTTACAAAATTCATTTTTCATTCAGTTTAAAAAGTAGCAAAATGTATAATGATGTATTGATTGGTTAATTATCAAAAAATTTTCCTCAATGCCCAACGTAAAAAGATTTTAAAAAATCACTGATTTTCCAACGCCAATAATAATAATACTAATCTTAAAATTATCCAACAAATAACGTGTGAAAAAAAAGACAAACAAAATCAACTGCAGTTATCAAATCACTGTATTATTAACAAAAATATAGTATTAATAATCTTAACACCCTGAACACAATGAAGTTAGGAAAGAAAAAAAAAAAGAAAAAAATAAGATAAAGAACATTTCACATTGTCAATAAATTCACTGTGTCCGGTTGTTAATAATCTTCCAATCAAGTATCATACAAAACAACAATAACAAACTATGAAAAAATTTCTTATCCTAATTAATAAGTTTCCTCTTCAATTATTCAATTAAAAATCAGCCCAAAAACTGAGCAGTGAATATATAATTATGTATATATATATATATATATTTATATGTGTGTATATGTGTGTGTGTGTTTACAAAATGAAAAATAAAATAACACTGATACCAGGTTGTTTATCGTACAAAAATACAAGGGGAAAAGTAAAACAGAAAAAAATCCCTAAATAATAACATTAATTAATTCTTTTAAAAAATGTTGACGAAGTTACAGACAAAACTCGAAGAATTCTTTTTTTATGAAATTATGACTATACAAAAATTGGTACAATAGATTTATCCAAACGTTCTTTCTTGTTTTCATCTCGTTAAATTATTTTTTATGGTAATTTAGATAAGATGAGATAATAAAATTAACGCAAGCTCCGATTTAACTGTTCATCTTTTTGTTTTTCATTTGGTTTTTTCATCCACTCATTTTCCACACACAGTCGATATAAAGATAATAAAGGGGGTGGGGCTGGGGGTGGGGGGGGGGGGTTGAAAAGCAAAGGGGGTGGTAAAAAAAGGGGAGGGACTTCGGAGCTCACACTTATTATTCGGTATAATCACATGAAACGTAAGATAATAAGATACATGAGAAATTATCATTATCTGAAACAAAATGATCTACCACCTTGTTTTGAACATTTTTCCTAGAATTAGAAATAAAAATGAGAAAATTTCTAATAAAATGAAAAAAACAAAATAATTTAGGCCCCATGGGAGGGATGCTGCGATGGTGAGCGTAAAGAATTGACGGTAAAAGTGATCATATATAGATCAATAATGATCTATAATGATCTATGAAATTTCAATTGGGATTTTTGGCAGAACCACTGTACCAAAATGTCTGATTTTTTTACTGTAATGATCAACATTATTTAGAAAAACAATTGACTCATCTTGTTTTAGACAATGACAAAAACAATCTATAATTAATAATTAAGAGCCTATGCACTCGTTCACCTTCTACGTGATAACCCGCACTCTCGAAGGTGCGCGCAAACTACCGATGCATGTCCTTGTTATCGTCTATACATTATAAACTTCATTAATAGCATGTTTTTAATAACATTCTGTTGGTTTTTTTTGTTTTGTTTTGTTTCACATACAGCAAGTAGGTAGGTATTGAAAAATATATATAATAATTACAAATCTAATCATTCACATTTCTGCATTATCATTCGAGCTATAGGTGGGAGTCACGTGACTCCTAGTGTCCTAGGGATTTTTCTCTCACCAGATTTTCACCATGCTTCTTTGCCTAGTTATTTTCGTGTTGCATGGGGAAAATCCAGTTCGCATTGGAATTTTATTTCAATGCAAATCTGAATGGACTGCCAATAAAAGTCAATCATTAATGTTCTTTTTTTTAGTGACTTTTTTTGAGTGTTGTCGACTTGTTTTGTAACCCTGCCTGTCTCCCTCGTTCGTGTAATTCACTCGTACTCGCGGCTAAGTATAAGAATATATCGTGTAATGTTTCGGATCTAATCAGTTAATTATCTGTAATTAATGCTTCTCGTCGACTCGAGAATAATTTCTTGGATTTTTTTTTGCGTCGAGCGGATTTTTTTAGGGGCTATAATAGACAATACCGATTTTTTTTTTGGTTTTCTGGATTTTTCCACTAGGTTTTTACAAACACTTGATATTTTTAAAAAGACATTATCGATCCCATCTTTGGGTACAGAAACGACTTCGTAAATCTTTATTTATGTTTATAGGTTGTTTTTCTTTTTTTTATTACTCGTGTGTCCCCTTAATTTTGTCGTTTGCAGTTAACATTTACATTCAGTTAATGCGTGGAAAACTATGAGTTTTAATTTTGGTTTTATACAGTATTTTATTCGCTTATCAACTGGTTCGTATTGTGAATGCATAATACTATTTTTTTATATTTTTGTCTTTTTTTTCGAATGTACGTCTCGGAATTTTACTTTTTGATTAAATTCAATTTTTTGCTTTATCGAGATTAGCATTGAAGAGATTTGAAGGTTTTGGCGGGAAAAGATTTTCCACCAAAAATTTGATCCACATTGGAAAATTGAAAAAAAAACTGAATTTAATCCAGAAGTTTAATTTTTACCCATTGTCATAAATTTTTTTGTTTATGTTTTTTTTATGGAGAGCATACATCAAGTTTGATTTCACCTCTGAGCCACATCCGCGCCCTAATCTCGCTCCATCGAGATCCATTTGATTCTCATTATTGCATAATCGACCCGCATGAAGAACAATTGAATTAACGAATTGAATCTTTTAATTCGTATTTAAATGTTTGAAAAATTGAGTGAAATATCTCATTTGGACACATGAAAATTGGGGGAAAAATGCGTGGAATTGTCCAGTCTCCCGTATTTTTTTTCACCTCAATTATTTGTTATTTGTTATTTTTTCATTTCTTCAATTTCACTTTTTTTTTAACAATAGCAGGTACTAGCATAGCTACCACAGTCGTACGTATCGTTAATAGTTACAATTAAGTTTTTTTAGATATTAAACTAGGGTAATGCGGTGTCTCTCTGTCCCCATTATTTTTAATTATTTATTTGCTGTTCGCGTGAATTATTTACCCTTGGCGCTCAATAAATAATTCGCCCTCAATCTTTCTTTTTATCTCTCGTCGTCCAGTCATCAATTGCGTTCGGAAAAATTTTGCATTTTTTTTCTAGTATTTTTCCTCTTTTTTTTGCAGGCATTTTTCGTCCATCAAAAATGTTTAATACTTTAGCACCTGGTGCGCAACACTACGGCACCTTGTTTGTTTTTTTTTTGTTTCTTTAGATCGCAGCATCATCGGTCCAGGCGACAATGCAATCATGTAATCACGGAGAACACGACGTGAGGGGCCGCTGGTTTCCAAGCATTTTGTACTTTTTTTTTGTGTTTTTTTTTAAAGCGGAATAAAAGTTTTTGGGGTTTTCCATTTTTGTGTTTTTTTAAGATTATTCAATTCACAAGTTTGTGGTCTGAAATATCCCCAAAAACTCGATTACGAATAATTGGAAAAACCAAAGTGAATCTCACGAAAAATTTAAATAACGAGCAAATTTCCACCCCACGTCGTGCCGGAGTGTCCCCTACCAAACTACTTCAATTAACCATTTTTTCTCATTTATAAAAATAAAATGTAAGATCGTACCAAAGGACGAGTCTTTGTCGCAACGGTATGAGACCCCCCGCGCTCCCCCCCTCCCCCTCCCGCTACCCTCACACCCTACATTAATCATCAATAAAGAACGCAACAGTTATCCCATACCGTTCCACAAATTAACAAACCCGTGAAGTGAGTGCATTTTCTGAATTATAATTACATAGGCTCTACAGATATATTATTACTCTCCTCAATTTTTTTTTCCATTACTATTCCAGTGAAAAAATAAATTATTACACATTTTGTTATTCTGTGTATTCTCTCAGAATCCATATTTCCCGCCCAATTTATCATTTTTTTTTCATCTGGCCCAGAAGCATTCAAAGATATTTCGAAAAAAAAATATATGAAAAAAAACATGATTGAATCATTCATGGAACGCCTAGCCACATGTGCCTCCACAATTAAAAATTAAAAAAAAATTTACTCTAAAAAATGGATAATTATCATCGGATAATAATCCTACCCAAAATTTTTCAACATTATTTTCTTACCAAAAATGAAATTAAAAAAATAAAAAAAACCGTTATAATTCGATAATTAATTAATTAATCGTTCAATAAACTAATGAAATTTTGATGATTAAATGACCAATGATCGACGATTTGGATAATTGGGGGCCAGGTTACCAGTATATTAATTAGCAACAAGTAAATGTTGATACTGGCTGGCAGGATATGTAATGCCAAAATTATTTAAACCATCAATATTATTTTTATCCTGTTGTGTTGTGCCACTGCCATTTGATGTTGCTGAGCCAACAGGTCCAAGATTATTGGCTTGTGTGCTATTAGTAACACCACCATAAAATTGATGGCCAATTGTTGGATCAAGATAGGATGATGGAAATTTAGCACCATATAGATCAGGTAAATAGCCAGTGTGATTCGATGAGTCGAAGAGATTGCGATGTGAGAATTGCGGATGATAGGGACCTGGGAAGAAGTAGGCGCTTGGATCTGTATGTTGTTGTTGTGGTTGACCCTGCTGTTGCGGCGGTTGACCCACAATGCCACCTGGTGACAATGAGCGACTGGTTGGAGAACTTTGTGATACAGGCAGACCACCAGCTGATTGATGGGGTCCATGGTGATGATGGTGATGATGAATCTGTTGTTGCATCGCTCGCTGCTTTATGTAGTTCGAGAATTCCGTTGGGGACATCCTGAAATGAAGTTACCGTGATGAAAATCATAAGATGGGTGAATGCTGACGGATGCTTAAGTGCTTAAATCTAGCAACGGTATTAAAAAAAAAGACAAAAAACTTGTTACATGACTAATCAAGTCAGTTGCTTTTCAGCACTACTAAGAGTAAGCCGATTTTTTTAGTATTGTTGGTAACATAGATCGCCTGCTCCCGGCTCCTCACCACGTACCTATACGTTATATAGTTTATGGCAGCGTCACTCGAATTCGGTAATTAATTGATTCTGGCTGGAATTTGTCACAAAATGTTCAGAAAATTCCCCTGAACCAGAATATGTAATTGGAATGCCATTTCCAAGATAACGTCATTGTTTAATTAATAAAAAACAGTGTGAATTTCGGAGTAAACGCCATAAATTTGGCCCAATACATTAAATTCAATAAATAAAAATGCTAATATGTAGAGAAACTCATCCTCTACAAATTATAAGCGAGACCCCATACTCTAAAGTCAATAGTTTGTTCAATATTAAATAAATTAGAAGGTAACCAAAGCGTGCGCCAAAAGGGGTGGGCCTAAAGCTGTCACAAAATAATTTGTCAAAATTCGGTAGGTTACGCTCTAATTTATTTAATATTAAACAAACTATTGACTTTAGGGTATGGGGTCTCGCTTATAATTTGTAGAGGATGAGTTTCTCTACATATTAGCATTTTTTAAAATTGAATTTAATGCATCGTGTAAAATCTGTGATGTTTTTTGGCGTTAACCCCCAAATTCCACACTGTTTTTCATTAATTAAACAATGATGTTATCTTGGAAATGCCATTCCAATTACATATTCTGGTTCAGGGGAATTTTTCAAACATTTGGTGAAAATTTCTGCCAGAATTATTTATTTTCCGTTCCCCATCAATAAAAATTTTCACGTGTGCATTAAGAGTCTCTACAAAATAAACCATCGTTCAAACAAACCGAGTTCTGTTATTCTTCGCATAGTAATCACAATTATTAACAAGGCTGATTAACTAATACCGAATGACCATTTGGAGAAATTGAGCCGGCCAAATTTTCAACCGAACCCTTCGTTAACATTCTCGTCCGAATCACCATTAAATGGTCCTATCGCTGTAGTGAATTACGTGGCAAACGTTCGCATGGGACGGACCACTTGTAATGCGGAGTGAAAATCGCATTCGGACGACATACACCGATTCCGCACGACCGCATACGCCGCTCCATCATTGGATCCAGCGATTCATGCTTGAGAATAGACGGCATCGGAGCGGTAGAACGGTTTCTCGTATACCGCGTGGCGGCGCTGTTTACAGAATATCTCGAAACCGAAAGGAGATTCAGCCAACAACTATACTCCACTTCCTACACCAGGGAGTCTAGCCAACGAAGGAATAATAATAACTATACTCCACTACAATTCTTGTTCTGGCAGTGAATACCGTCAAATGGTGAATGTTAAACAAATTAAAAAACAAGATTTTGAATTGGTTTGGAGAGAAATAGAATTTGAAAGCGAAAAATGCAACTCAAAAAGTCCCCTTTTTATGGAAAATTTATGCAAAATGTCCAATGAAATATACATCTTTAAAATTCCGCGGATACTTCCTTCCTCATCAAAAAGTTATCACGATTCCTTTATTCCCAAATCAATATTATTTTCATTTATCTTTGCTAATTATCAAGATAAGCGATAACAAGTGAGAATGACATTCCACTGTAATAAAAGTATATGCAGGTGAGGAAAGTTGAAAATTAAACAAAGCTGCTAATTATATTACCTAGACCTTTTCCGATCATGTGACACCTTACTGTTACCTTATAAATAGCTACTGTAAGTTTTCCGAATTGCCAAATCATTCTGTCAGTTCAAGACTAATTTGGTGAGCTTGATTGATGCTGCAATATATACAGACACGACGAGAAGCTGCGGCAATGGAATGACCAATTCCCCAAAACGACATCATCTTGGATAGGACAACCGACTAATCTTAAGGTAGGTAAGTATGCGGGAAACCAAAGAAATTCTATGCCCTGGAAAACCGTAAACGCTGCAAAGCTTCCGAAGGGATCCCAAGAATACTTGGCCCAAATGGGATAACCGTGCGAGAATTAATTCGCAGCTTGTACTAGGACCTTGGAACCAGTAAATATGAATAAGTTCATGAAGAACCCACGCAAACTACATCGATTACTTTCAAAAGTCACTCATTCTTTTTTATGACCCGTGAAGGTCGAAAGCTGAACTTTAGATGCTCATTCACTCATACTCATACGGAATCTTTTTTTATTATCAGAATTCAGCGAGGTGAAGCAATGCTTTGGAATGGTTTTATGGAAATACATTTTTTGTTAATATCAGAAAAAATAATAGTCAAAGAAACTACAAAAGGTTGATAGTCCAGACGATTTTCAGGATGACAAACAAATGTTTCCTGAACGTTTTAGGTCATCAATTGTCATAGATTTCTGAGAAGACCAGCTTGAGTCATCTACAACAAATGAAAATAAAACCGACCTTGACATCGTTTAAGTCTTGCCATGTTTACTTGACCTTGACAGGCCCAAACTTGCGGGGCAACAAGCGATAGAAGAATAACAAACGTGATGCCAAACAAATACGAAGCTCTAGGGCTGATTGATGCTGCCAAAGCACCGATGAAATTATTTGGCCCTATCAGACCACACGTTCTTATGATCCACAATCCTAACTGGTTTGCTCCATGGTTTGCACCTTGATAGTTGACCTACATGATCAAGAGCTTCCTAATGACTTCATCCCCGATTCGTTAATTGGTGCTGACTTCCTAATCATGAAAATGACAGTTACATTGACCTCCTTGGGACATTGCACGACCCTGAGAACTTCAACTTGCTGCTGAAGACCTTTCTTGATCAGCAGCATACTAAGCCAACATCACATTGCGCTTTATAACTTCGATCCACTTTCCCCCTATCAGTAAATCTACCGGACCTAAGCTGCATACAACCGTTCCAAATCGACAAGCACTCTCTCAACCTTCATGACTACCATACAACTCTTGATACTCTTCCTCCATCGTGAGACTGTCCATAACCATCCTAAGCAATTTTAACTCACCTATTGGCCCTTTTGCTGCTGGTCTTCAGCTTGGTGCTGCCAAACTTGGTCTGAGCAAACGTCGCCGTGGTGAAGGTCAACGGTGCTGTTGTCCTTGGTATGAATGCCGGGACAGGACTGGGTGAGCCCTTAAAGGTGTTGGCAATTGGTGTTGGTGATGGAGCTGATGACGAGCCCGAGCCATGGCCATTCTGCTGATTATTAGATGAACCATTGCTGGTACTGCTAGTCAGGGATGATGGGAAGGGCGAAGTTGACTTAGGACTCAAACTGAGACCACTCAATGATGTACCAACAGCCTCAATGGGTCTGAAGCATTGAGCTTCAGGATTGAAGGTCTTGGTGACCTCGCGATCAGCTGAACTCTCATCATGAAGATCCGAACTTTCGGAATACAGAATTTTCACAGCACTCTTTTCACCAATTCGATAACTAACTTCACCAGGATCAACCCAGACAGCTAACTCAGCTGGCAAATTCTCGAGGATATCCTGAATTGGTACACCAGACTCTTTGGCAGCGCGCTCAAGGACCGGATCAATTGGATCACCAGTCTTGAGACATCTGAATGCCGAGCCCTTGAAGGGCTTCTCTGGATACCAGTGACCCTTGAATTTGTCCTTAAGGGCCTTCTCCAACTCCTCACCGAATATGTTAACTCGACGACGTGGGAGTTTGTTGTATAGGTAGGATATCACGAAATTCAGGGCCACCTGAACCTCTATGTCCATCTTTGGCTTTGAGAAGTGAATCGTTGGGCTGGGTGATTATCTTGGGGGGTAAATACACGGCACTTGGGCCACTGTTTGGGGATTGCAGGGTGGTTTCGATTATCTGAAACAGAGAAACGCACGTTTTTGTTAGATTCATGGGCAATTGGAATTTTAGGTTTTAATTTACAAGAATACGTCAAGCAATGTACTTCATAGTTGAAAGCTGCAGGCTTCCAGAATCGATAGATTCCTTGAAGTGTTCGCGGAAGCATGGGCTATACAAGGTGCTATTTTCATCCGATGGAATAGAATATTTCGTCTTCTTTCAAACGCGACAATTTCTGGCCCGTAGCCCTTATAGCAACGGAAGAGACATCTGATCTTGTGACAAATGGTTATGTCAAATTTTGTCAGGTGACAAATTTCATCTGAAACTAGTTTCAACCTATTCTTACGAATGTCGGGATGACTCCGGGTCACTCTTGTACTATAATCGATTGTTCGCCCCATAGGGGTAGGTAGGGGTGGAATGAAAAATGTGTTACCCCCTTTTTGCACTATTTGAGGTGAGGGGTGTCGGAGGCAAAATACGAGGCGGATGTGGCCCGCAAGAAGACCCACACACGTACTATTGTACGTGCGGGGGTGGCTGCTCAACGGGGTTGGTATATAGGGTAGGAAAGCCGACAGCTAGACCAGCCCAGGTATTGATCCCCTTGCGGCCGGTTGGCAAGTTTTCTAAAGTTAAAAATACACGGCCTTGCAACGTGTGCGAATCCTCACTCGGATGAAGAAGAGATTTACTCACACCCACCCCTATATTTTTTTTCGCCAATCCCCCCCCCCCCGCCCCCCTGCCCTTCATCATCCGGCTCATCTCTCTGGGCGTTGCAATATGTCGGATTTCTTTGCAAGTTCGGTTAATTAAAATGTTTTGACAGGCTTTTTGGGCCAAACTTGACTCAAATTTTGGGAGGTTTTTAAATTTTCCAAAATTTTTGCACAAACTAAAAAAAAAATTCGAAACATTCTATAACTCGAGATTCACAAGGTGTCTCTTTAAAGCCCCTACTCAATTTTGCAATTACACTTTTTCACGCACACTATAAAAACCAATTTCTACAAATGGATGTGGAGAATCGGTTGATTTGGGTGTTCGTACGAGCGCGAGTATTGATTTTAATGGAGGCAGTTAGGGGACTCGTTTCACCCCCTCAGTTGAATGAAAAAAAAAAAAAAATGGGACAAGTACGGCCCATTATCACGAGTTGGCAAACAGTTTTACGAGTGTTACTGTAATTTTACAATCCCCTTTTTTATCACCTACTCAAGAAGGGGTGGTACGAGTGCTCTTGCAATGCGAGATCAAAGCTTGATATTTCTCCCTTGCACTTTATGCTTTACCACGAAAAGAAATTGTGAATTTATTTTCTCCGCTGTTTATCTCTTTGAAAAATTGGATTCTTTTCATTTTTTGAAATTTCTGGCATTCTGTGAATTTTGTTTCAATATAATATCTGTATGTTTATGTGTGTGTGTGTGTGTGTGTGTGTAGGTGGATGTGGGTGGATAGGTGTGTGTGTGCGTGGGTATGGGTAGGTGGGTGGGTGGGTGGCTATGGGTGGGTGGGTGGGTGTGTGTGTTAAAAAAGCCAATAGTGCTAGAGAAAAATACATAATGGCGAAATTATTGCTGTGACCCTGATAAATCACACAATCGGCTTATTTAAAAAAAAAAATTCCATCACAAGAGGCGTATGCCTCTATCGTAAAAATTAAATTAAAATACGTCAACGATGGCCTGCGATATAGACCTCTGGTATTTTCCCTAGTCGTTGAGTGCGACCAGCGTCAGATCAATAACGACACGGCCCACGAACAGACACACGGTACTAAACCGTTGCTCCAGATAACAAAACACCGAGAAGAATATATTGTGCCCTCTCGGCCGCCCTCACCCCCGTCCCTGGTTTATACTGTACTCAACGTTAAGCCTCACATCTGAATGCCGTCACGGATCGTCGAAATCTGGGTCAAACGATGCTGAATAAGAGGAGGAAAAGTTGTATCGAAGTCATTTAAATTTCTGGGGTTGAAATTTTCACTCTCAGCTTGCGCATGAATAGGCCAGTTCAATGGGGTCGATAATGACCCCAATGAATGGATGAAGGAAACGGGGGGATTGAAAAAACAATAGAAATTTACTATTTTTAGGTATGTTGTGGAGAACTTCTTGGATTGATTGATCGTCATTTTATTAACCATAAATTATGTTGCTGGAAAACATGAAGTATCTCATCATGCACGAAATCAATTTACTGTGATTATTGAACAACGGGGCAAAACGGGTTAGTCATGATTGTCCATCTCCCAGAGAGATTCATAACGGTATTAAAATAGTTGGATGATTGAAAAAATTGTGGAGAAAACTTTGATTAAACAAACCGGCATCGAAACAATTGAAGTAAAAGAAATCGGTTGAGATATCACAAATGTACAAAAAATTTCGAATTGCAAGAAATTCAGAATAATTTTTTTGATATTTTTTCAAAAAGGGACTTCATCCAGGGAAGTTAGGGCCATAACTCTTACAAAAATACGTATAAAAAATAGATTAAAAAAAAAAATAATTAAATACAAAGTGATCGGTAAATGCACTGTGTCGGTTCGTATCACTGGCGCTGAATTTTCAATTTTGCCTCCTTTGCCTGAACGGAAAGATCGATAGGACGTTAATTCTATTACAAATGGATGTTCCAGGAAGGGGCAGTTAGACGGTTTTCAATAACGCTTCAGCAAAGCGATTGCCTGGAGTATACCGTAGGTTGGGTTCCCGCCCGGCCTCGCGGTTCCATTTTCAGCGTATCGCTGATAGCACACAGCCAGTACCCTTAACCCAATGAGTCCTCATTTAAACTTGGATGGGTAATTTTGTACTCCTTTAAAAAAATCAGAAACATCCTGAACAATTGAAATTTACGGAACTTCTTGGGGAAAAAACGATGCTAAAGGAAGTACCTAGACAACAAAATTTTATCCGAACGCCCCAATTTTCATCCCTCCATCAATCACAATAGTCAAGATAGACGGTACAATGTACCACTGAGTTATAACTGAACAAGTCCTTTCTTCACGGCTAGTTCTCTCTTAATTTTTAACCTGAAACAAAACTGAACAATTCCATTTTACCATCGCGGAAATAGCTCTAGAGGGCAACGGATGACGAACGACTCTCGTATTTCCCCGGATAATGGCTTTCGTACGTTCTCCACTACCACGCCCCGGCGTCTCCAGCACCCCGCGTCGCTCCACAAAATACTCGTCGTCCTTTTTATTTCACCTCTTTCTCGCCTTTTGAGGTATATACATAAGCCAACCCCTACCACCCTACTATGTCACTGTGTGCTCTCAATATTCTCAGCCATTCCACTCACGTACTCTAGGTGACTTCCGTGGGGCGTCCACCCCACCCCCTCATCACTTTTATTTCTTCACTGGATAAAACAAGAGGTGAATTTAAAAGAAATTGATTTTATTGACAATCCTGGGGATTGCTAATCTACACCACTCGCTAGTGACCCCATTTGATTGCCATGGAAATTTTGCATTGCAAATAAGAATTACTATGTAACCTGTTAGGAAAATTACACGCAAGGATCTTCACACCCTTTTAGTTAATTTCGATGTCTCTTTTGACCAGATATTTGACTTTACAAGGGAATCGTTGGAGAACGCTAATCCTAGCAGACAATTAGGAAACCTTAGATTAACTCGACACCTGTCCTTGGAACCAAGCTACGGTCATCCAATTATCAACGACTTGAGCTAGGTTTCCAACTTTTTATTAGCTCCCCTCGTGTTCGTAAACTATCGGCGGGATGGTTGAGCTTTGAGCAGAAGTTCCTATGAAATTCATTGCATCAATCAGACCGTCATTGGTAGTCATGATAATTAACGAGGAATGATCGGTAAACCCTCAATTAATGGTTTAGGTGTTTTCAGCAATTTCGTGATAAAGGAGAATGACACATTGCGGAATTATGGTATCCACCTGAGGCCTGGTTCCTTAATGATTCTCTTGAAAATTTAATTACAATTCCACCGAGTGATGTTATGGATGTATTTTTTTGTAGGGAATTTTATTTCTGGCAAAAAAGGCTTCGTCAAATTTCGGGCAAATTGCGCAGATCTCGAGATAGATCCACACATACACACACACACTTACAGAAACTTTACTTTGCCAAAAACGACTTCGTTCTGAGAGACCAAATTTTGAGCTAGCTACATACTGATCGTTGATCGCACTTAATATTACTCACGTCCTTTGCTATAAATCTAAGTCCATGTATATACAGTGCGCGATGAAATATGATCCCTATTTGCAAGTTTTGCAACACACATATAATATTATATATTAGTGTTTCAATTCTGGATATTATGTATGTTTTTCATGTATTATTTGATAGTATTTTTAAGAATATTCTGTACGTCATCACTCGAAAGTTACTTTTGTAGCCCCTTGCTATAGGAGCGTCTTAGTTCTCCTTAGAAGCAGTATTGAAATAAATAAATAATTAAGACTGATACGGAAATATTTGATCCAATGATCCAAATCTTGAATACGTTGAACGAAATTTATGTTATTTTTTTTCTTCTCAATTAATTTTTTTAAAATCTTTTATCCATTTCACCTTTCAACATTGGAAAAAAAGGACGATCCAGAAAAAAATTCTTTCTCCCAACATAACGCTGAGCAATTAATTTTTTTTTACCACCAGAGGATGTCATGGACCATTGCCCATGTTGACTTGGCAGCGGTGTTAACGCATCTAATTCTTCCTTTTATTTTTAATCTCTCTGGTTGGCATTTTTTTCTTTCGTGTCTCACTTGAGCATAAAATTAGGCCTCGAGGCGTTAAAGAAGTGGCCGGGGATCGAGACGACGAATAATAATAGATCATTCGGCTCCACTGACATCCGTAACACCTGCCATTACGTAAATTAGTTGAGAAAGAAGAAAAATGATAATGCATTTTTGCGCCTGGCATTTTCCTTGAATAACCATTTTCCGAATTTTTTCTGAATGTTATCACAATCACACGCCCCATTTTATCGATCTGTCTGCGCTCTATACCCCTCTTTTTTCCTCATCGTTTTATCGCCTCTCTCCTCTTTACTCTTCTTTCATTCGCACCTATATGACCCGCCCATATACACTCGAGATGACTTCTGGATTTGGAATTGTAGTTTTTTTATTTACTGACAAGGGGGAGTTATGGTTTCATGCATGGAAATGGAAAATGGGTGTGTGCGGTCGAGTATTTTCACCCCTATTTTTCCTTTTTTCTTCCAAAATCCGGTGTAGATTACGAGAAGATGGACCGGTCCATACAGCATCCCCACCCCCTCCATCACAAAAATCCCCCTCCCCCCCTTTATGACGTCACAAAATGCGTGAGGCCCCCCTTTAATTTCCCTTATTTTAAGCTCTCTTCTAAAAATTGTGCTATATAATTTGTTAAAAGAAATTGAACTATATAGTTGAACTGAATGGCCCCTGCACTCATGCGCGTCGAAAAGTGCGGAAAGGGCATGCAATCAAAAAATTCTTCTAAACGAATAAGTACCCCTATCGAGAACGAAAAAAATTGGAGATCCCCATTATAAGCAAATGACTTATAAAAAACAGTTTAATTTCGGATATTTCTCAGTTGACAAGCGCCATTGTAACATGACAACAATGCAGCATCCGGGCGGGACGAGTGGGTGCATTGTGTCCAGTTGCCGAGAATTTCAATAAAGTTACCGGAGTAATTCACGATGGAATTCCCAGGGGCTTCGGTCATATCAAAACAATTTGTTACGATCGGCCAAGTATGCGGATTTCTGAGGCCACCTTGTTTACATTCCAGGGTCTCTAGTATTACAGAAGCTGGCGCTACTTGTTTTTTAAATAGATCCAGTCATGAGTGATGAATTTTCAAAAATAAGGAGGCTCAAAATGTGAATGCCCAAGAAAAAAAATCACACGAAATTTGGTCTCGGTCATTTCTTCGAATCTGCAATTGAAGGTTAAGGTAAAAGCGACACTTGAGTTATGGGCAGAATCTCCACGGAGAACACCAAATTGAATGAGTTAACCAGCAAAAATGATTTTCCATTGCTAGAGGATTCATTCGGTCATCGAATGTATAAAAGATAATGGACCAATCGACAAACAAAATCGAAACAGGTTACGCATGAATCCGTACTCATTCAATGTTACGCTCTGGGCGTTTGCGCATGCGCCTGCGCCTGCGCAGGGGGTTTCAACGCGCCGTTTTGTAGTGAGAGATTGTAATGGCGAGGTTAGCCTGTTGACGTCACATTTTAATTTCAATATACTCAATTATATTTGTCGTCACATTCTTGAATAATAATCATTAATGGAATTCTCAATTTTGCAGGCGATTCTAAAATAGTTCGTTGCAATTGGAAGAAGTTTATGCCCGCCGGAAAAATGAATAGTTAAGTACGGAGTTAATTTTTTTTTATCTTTTAATGGTCGTAGTAAATGTTTCAAGAATATTTAACTTCAGTCTGAGGATGTTGTTTAATATTGTATTCATTTGATTATTTTTTTCGTTTAGCGGCTAGCTGTAAACAATATTTTAAAAAATTATTTTTTCAGTTTCTAATTTAGGACCATGATTCATAGAGGTCATGAATGTAGCAATTACAACACAGTCCGTTTTTGCAGAATAGAAATATCGGAATAGGACGTCAATTGACGGGCTTGCAAATACACGTGACAACACTGTCCCGGGGAAGAGCGGGCGCCGAGTGCCGTGGATGCGATAACTCAAATTGATACGTAAAATACTGGTGTTATGCTCCGTTTATTTCACGGGTATTAAACTGGTTATGGACGAAATGAAATACAATACCGATGGATACTTATCGGATGCTGCTTACATCATCGGCAACCCAAATTTCGAGTTTGTCTCATTTCCCGCCAAATGTCAGCTGATCGGCTAGGTGTTGCCAAGTCGATTTTTATGGAGGTGTGGCATAAATCTCGCTTGCTTAAAAGGTGCACTTTTTCGGGAAAACATTATGATAAAATTTTGACCAATCGTTGGAAAGTATTCAAAATTCGTGCACCTTGAGTACCGATTTCTGATTTTTCTGATCTTTCCGATGAGAAATTCATTAATTTTATAATTTACGACAAGCAATTTTAGGTGCGCCGCACCTGACAGTGTCTGGTACCCAAAAAGCTCGAATTGAGGTCAGGGCCTTCTAATCTTAATCCTCGATTAAGAATTTTTTAATCTCAATCCTAACATCTTAAATTGAATTTTGAGCGGCCACCACAAAATATTTCGCATGTCAGTTATGTGCATTGAATTTGCAAATTCAAATGCGGAGACTTTGAGATAAGCGCAATGAAAAGGTCAAAACAAGTTTTTCGACTAAAGTATTTTTAGACATTCTGAATATAAAAATAAGTTTAATCTTTGCGGTGGAAATGGTCCCTATGGCAGTTTTCCTGTAATTGTTTTTCAGTGCTTTACGCGACAAATACCAGTTACCGAATGAGGAAAAATAAAAAGCAATACAGAGGAAAAATATTGTTCTTCCCGATTTTTATCAGTCACATTTAAGAGAAATTCCAAATTTAAGAATGTCGATGAATTTTCCCCTCCTTTTCTTATTCCTAGTGGATTATATCGTACGGTGTCATCATCACGACATCATGATAACGTTATCAATGATAACCTGCGCTGAGCGCGCCAAGCGCCAGAGATAACACCATGTTTCGTTATTTTTTTTTAACGACTGATGAATATTTACACGGAAAGTTTCACGAATAATTGTCATTTTTACGATTGTACGTATTTTTCCCCCTCCCAACCGCCACATACTCTTGAACATTTTTTTCATCTGTAATAATTTATTTTAGCGAGATAATATTAAAATTGTTTTGACCAGCTTTATTACTTGCTTCCACATTTTCTCCCGTCAAAATACGGAGTATTATAAAAAGGGGAAAGGAGGGGATTGGATTTTAGTTCGTAATAATTTACAGAAATTGAAATGGAGCTGTACCAATCGCATAACCGATTTTTTGGTTCATGTTAAGAGGAATTTTTCAATTGACGAAATTCGATGTCAATGAACTTGGCGGTGCTAATCCGTTGAGATACCATTTTTATCCAATATGAAGAAATTCAAAATGAAGTAAAAATGTCAAAGAACGTATTTAGGGTGAGCAAAATTAATTAAACGTTTATTGAACTACCTTATCAATTAAAACGCATATATGCGTTGCAACTGCCCCTGAACTTACGATATTTTTGACATCGAAAAAATGTTCTATTGAAGAAGAATATTGATCTCATTATAGTAGATCTATATTTACTGACAGAATATGGCAACGAACGACAGATCGGTAAATGATCTATGACGACCAAATGCCGATTTTTTGGGTTTCGCTGAACTTCATATTTTTTTTTCAATCCAATGAAACGTTAGCCGATCGATCGAATAAGCTGAGAGTGGACCAACTAGTGCTGATACCGATTGTGGCATCGGGTTTGAGCCGGTAATGTTTTCTTTTTTATCAAATCTAGAATATTTTTGAGTGGGCACCAAGTGAGCGATTGATGTTCATCTCCTGAAATCGGTTTGGTAAATCCTCACCGAAAATGAAAATAATATCGGTTCCGGAAATGATCGAGAAATCAGTAAATGATCTATAAGGAAGAAATGCCGATTTTTGGCGTTTTACTGACGTAAACTTCATATTTTTTCTCAATTCAGTGAAACGTTAGCCGATCGATAGAATAAGCGAAGAATGAAGTGACAAGTGCTGGTACCGATTGAGGTATCGGGTTTTAGCCGGTAATGTTTTCTTTTCTTATAGAATGTAAGATATTTTTGAGTGTGTACCAAAATTGAGTGGGAATCGATTGATGTTCGTCTCATGGAATCGGTTTAAAGAACCCTCACCGAAAACCAAAAAACATCGGTTTTGCTACGGTAGATCGGTAGTTACCGGCAAAGAATCGAAATTACCACGAAATCGGTAAATACTCTATAAAAATGGAATGCCGATTTTTGGGGTTTTACTGAAGTAAAATCGGTAATTTTTTTTTCGAACTGACGACAGCTTACCGATATATCGAACCCGCTGTTCCCGTACCGATCAAAGTGATAAAATAATCGAATAAAATTCCCAAACGAACCAAATGTGAACGAATTGATCCAACGTATATTGATCTCGATTATTATCCAAAAATCGTTAATACGTCAGAATCAAAAATTACCGAGCGCACAATTGAACTTGACAATGTGAGAAGACACATAACAATGAATAAAGGTAGATGAATGAGAATAATTAGGTGTCAAAGACGAAACGGAAATGGACATTTGCGTCAGTTGAAATGAACGAATGAGGTAAAAAACACATGAGACTATCCATCGCGACCAGCTCTATATACGTAACCAGACTGTTTGAACAGACGCGTCGTCAGTGACGCAGCTGAAATTTATTGTCAAGCATTTATTATTTTTCATTTTCAAGCACTAAAATGTATATGAAATGACAATTACATTTTCATCGCAGTGGAATGCCAGACTATTGTGACGTAATGATTACGAAATGCATGAACAATTATTTTGTGACTGTTATAAAATATCAGAAATGTCAACTAAAAAATGAAAAATGAGAATTGAGAAATGGAACAGATAAAAATTGACAAAGTTGAAGATGAGTAATTTTTTTTTCTAAAAAAACAAAAAAAAAAGTCAACTTTTATTTTTAATCGCAACTATACATAATCCTTTAGAAAATTATGAAATTGAGGGTTTCAGACTTCATGGACAAATTTAATTACAAGTAATAGACTAGAGGAATTCATCCACTCTAATTCGACTGCGCACCCATTACGCAATACTGAATCGGGCCATCACTCGTGACGACCTGCCAACTCCGCTATTGGCAGGGGGAAACAATGTGCGAGTTGTGCTATTATTTTGTTATTCAAGGATGACTTAAAAAAAAAATCCACGTCTCAATTGCATCCCACAATAGAAGGCCTGTAAAATCGATGTAACGAAAAATTGATTATATTTTGAGAAAGTTTGATCAATTGGAGTAACCCATTTTGCCCCTAATATTTGAAATATTAAGGTCAGAAAAAAATGGCAGCTGATGGCGGTTGTAATTTCTGGCAAACGGGTGAAAACCGATTGTCCGAATCGGTCGAAAATCGGTACCACATTTTTTGCAGTAAGTTGGTATTATTGCGAGGAGGACATAAAACATTGATGATCCTGTCATTTGATAGGTCAGAAATTTGTCTTCTCGATTGAAGCAAAAACTATCCGTTTGATCGGTACAGATCGGACCGTTAAAATAACCTAGGTAATGTATTTCAAAATAAACCGGATGAAAAAAAATATTTGGGTGAAAACAAAATTCATTAGACGTTTATTGAACCCCGTTATCATTTAAAACGCACCCAGACGTTCAAATTCCCCTGAACTTGTGATAATTCGCGATTAGAAATTCGTGATTGTGACGCATGAACATGAACGCGAGTATTTTTTTTCCAAAAAGAAGGGCACGGCGTGGGAAGACGATTTCACGTTCGATAAGTTGGGAAAATGTCATTCATATGAGACGAAAATATCGATTGCCGATCATACATCGGTAGTTAGTAAGAGAATATGACAATAACCTGATCGGTGAATGATCGGTACGTGAGTTTTTGGAATGTTACTGGCGTAAAATCGGTAACTTTTTAAAAATTTGATAGATAGTTTACCGATCTAAAAACGGAAATGTCACTGAATCTATGGCTACCGATACCGATCGAGATATCAAGTCTTCCGATGAACCTCAACAATTTCAAAATAATTGAAGAATGAAAAAACAAAATTTGAGATGAGAAGAAATTGATGTTCGTAAGGTCATTGTGTTTATTTCGAGGGAAAAATTACCGATCATTGAATTGACAATACTGATCGAAACATCAGCATTTCTTTCCAACAAAATGAAAATGCTTTCGAGTCGTAGAGGTCGTAAAATGTTCCCAAGGTAAAGAACTGCTTCCCCTATATATTAGTGGGCGAAAATCGGCAAACGATGCATAAATCGGTAAACGATCTATGAACATTACATCGGGATACTTGAGGGTTTTGCTTGTATAAAATACGTTCTTTTTTGTTAATCTCGTGAAAAAAAATTCCAATCTATCAAATGGGGCGTCAATGAACTTGCTACGCCCAACACTAACCAAGAAATCAGAGATTTTATCACGCGAAGAATTTCAAAATAAACTACGGATGCAACTATCAATTCGGCGTTGCCAATAAAACTCATCGCTCCCAGCCCAGTATTGAAAGGAATTATATAAAAAACGGGTCCACAAATGAAATTCTTAAATTGCGATAATCCACGATCACGAATTCGTGTCTGTGATACCCGATTTTTTTTCACTATTAAAATTATTTTGCGGAAGGGAGGGAGGCGCTTGTTTTTCGTCCCCGGTAAGAGAGCGGAAAAATTTCGAGCGACTCAAAAAAAGTGTTTTGTCCTCGTAGTTGGAAAAATCGGAAACGATCTCGAGATCGGTAACCGATCTATGGAAATGAACTGTCAATATGACGGAACCGTTTTCCATATAGTAAATGTCAAGATCTCCAGCCTAACCTGAAGACATGACCAATGGTACTGAAAAATCGTTGGGACGTTTATTGAGCCGCATTATTATTTAAAGGGCATATGTCATACATTGAAATTTGCCAGAGCGGGGGATTATTTGCGATCACGAATTCGTGACTGTGAGGCCATCGACATGCCCGTGAATATTCCATACGTCGTAAACACGAGTGGAAAAAAAATTTCAAGGTTAACTGAGCGTGACTTTAGCACACACGTGTCCCCGCAATTGCTCGTAAAAAGTGAAGGGGAAAATCATCGAAAAATTCAAAGAAAATGAGGAAATTGTTGTTCTTCCTAAAAAAGTGATTATCAATGAAGATGCACATCACAATCAGTGCCAGCGATAGCTAGAATTAATGAATGTTAATTAAGCATCGTGCCCTCAGGGCGCCCTCATTAGACCTCAGTCCCGGAATTATCGATTTTCGGTGACAGAAATTAGTCGTTGGAAAAAAGAATGAACATTCTGAACATATTTTCACACTCACAAATTTCTATCCATCACACTTACTGGCTATCATTGCCACGTAATCAAATTGCGATTACCCATTTTATGTGACATAAAAAAATCTGGTGATTTCACTGATTATCTGATGTTTATTTGATAATCGATAACACAAGAAAATAATTGAGATCATTGATTTTTGGAAATAGCGGAGCTATCGGAAATGAGCTCACTGTATAAGTCAAAAAAATAATTTATCGTAAAACAGAAAAAACCGTTTTGCCCCATGCTCTTGGTTATCAAGATGGGACAAGCGGATAATTCAAATAATATATCGATAATAAATTTTTCGATCGACTGAGGCTAGAAAGAACTATTTGACGTTTCAAGGCAAGATCCGGTCTCCGTCAACTGGCGACTGATAGATAACAATTTTTTTTTTTTGAATTTCCCGCAATTGATTATCGCATCACGTCACTGTTGCGCTCAAGGGGTCACCAAGCACTTTTTTCGAAAATTTTTTGTAAGTATCTCATTACACAAGTGAAATTTTTCGACACAAAACTGATAAACCATTATGTCAAATGAGCTCCTAAACTTTGCGCGCCAATGTCGCCGTACCGGAAACCACTTCACACTCGGAAACTTCCGGAGGGAATAATATGAATTAGGGGAAGAATTGAGGGGACAACATATGTGAAAAGGTGAAAAATTGCGTTTAAAACTGTACTAAGTAATAGGCAAGTTCTGTTATCTTCCACTACTTCCCGCAGTTTACTCACTTTTTTTGGCGCAGTTAAACCCGACGGAAGTGCGTTAACTCAGATGCGGGCCAATAAAATTCAACTTGATCCGTGACGAACTCAAAATGTCATAAGACACAATAAAAACGTGATTCCCTCTGTCGTTTCACTGATTCTATTTATTAAATAGAAGATAAGCCGGGGATTTCCGGATTGTAACGGGCCTCAAACTGGGTGACAACACTTGTCAACTCATCAACTAAATCCAGATCCGTCAATAATCACTAACGAATTCACACCACCAAATATTTCAGTTAACTCAGCCCTCCACTCAATTCCTCAATTTTTTCAAAACTAAATTCTATTATAAAAGTAAAAAAATGAACAACAAAAATTGGGAGTTGAATGTGAGCCCAGACTCGATCAGACCAATCAGGAGAGAGCGCGCGTCAATTTGAATTTTGAATTTTGAGGTTAATTGGTAAAATACCGATTTAAGACATTAAATTAGAATTTAGGGTAGTTTTAATGGGTATGTCCTTTATCGTTGGTACTAGATTATTGACAAAACTCGTCTCCCGTCACTCCCGAGTGCCGATGCGAGACTAAAATCGCTGTGGAACATGTGGGTGACTTACATAGCGATAGTGGAAGTGGGAGAAAATTCAGATGCGCTTCAACTGGGGAAAATTAGAGTGGGGAGTTATCCTATGTGCAGTGGGGGATTTCCCCTTCTACCGATAAGAGTGGGGATCCCGCGGAGGAGAGTTGGCGCGCGAGGGGGGGGGGGAGTGGAGGGGCAAGGACGTGGTAGAGTCGCCGCAGAGTCTATAGAAGTTGATAGGAGTCGATTCGATGAACAAAACGATGAGGAATGTCGGATTCTATTACGTCTCTTCGAATGAAGTTAGGAATTGTAAGGACGGAGGGGCGGGGGGGGGGGGGGGGGGGGGGGGGGAAGGGAGGGGGCGTTACAAAGGTTGAGAAATTTTAGATTCCATTATGAAAAATTATATCGTTCTGCGCTATGTACAACGAAAAATGAATTGTTCTCTACATAAATCCAAAAAGATCATGTTCTTTCCCGAATGAAACGGAACAACTATGGAGGCGCTCTTAACCAAAATCTAATCAGTTATGAAATATGTGAAGACACAGCGATTGCGCCATACTGAATTGTATGATCAATCATGAACCAATTATGATCTTAATCGCCTAATTGTTGTGTGCAAAATCGTGGACGAAAAATTTGTTCCTTGACACACCCACCCACCCGCCTGCCCACACCCACCCACCCACACCCACTCACCCACCCACCCACCCCCACCCCACACACAGACACACACACACACACACACACACACATACACATACGCACATACACACACACACATCAAACATCAAAATATCATCCAAATTCTGAATTATTCGATGAAAAGTGCATCTAGATTTTTTCAATTTTTTTTGGTAATCCATAATTTTTTTTCTGAATTGCCAGTCAAGTTCTACCCCTCATAAATTAGAAAACTGGAAAAGATACTTGCAGTTGAATATAAGTGATCCCATAACTGCCATTATAGTCAGACACAAGGTCTAGTCAAATTACTAACTTACGTAAGCCCATAACACTATCAACCACATAAAAATTAACATGCAGAATACCGAATTACTATAGTAATTTCACGGTAGTACTATTTCTGGGACTGTTTTAAAGATACGATTTAACCATGTATTAACATGTGTTTTTGTGATTTTTTGGAGGATGTAGAAACATTAATTCCGTGTTCATTCATGATTAAAAGATGAATAAGGAATTTTCAATCGCTCAAATCTTTGGACGGTTTCATACAAAACTTTCGGTATGACAGGAGCTTTTTGGAAATAAATTTTGCTTTATTTTGGCGTCATTTTGCAATGATTTCTATATTTTTTTCCTCCATTTTTTCCCTCAATTTTTTCCGGAACAACAAAATTGTTTACCATTTCAATGTTTTTTTTTGTATTTTTTCTGCAAGTGTCTACGGACAATTTGGAAAAGGTCACGATTTGTATTACCTTCTACGTCTTTCAATTGAAAAAAAATCGGTTGCTTCCCTGAGATCGGTATAATCAGTTCAATACGTAAATAGGATTTACAAATCGACGAAATCGGGGACAGAATTCTCTGAGTAACTTTCAATTTCAGAATGAGCCGGAGATGATTAGACGTAAATTGCAGTTTTGCAAAATTTGGAGTAAAACACGAGATTTATTTTATTTATTATTTCCGTAAAATCATATCAACACTTTCTAAAATTTGTGAAAAATTGTATATAGCACGTCTGGGGCTCAAAAATGACCCCATTGTATAAACAGAGAGATTTTGAATGAGTAACGGTTTTTGGCGGGCCATTTTTCCGTCTCGCTACGTGAGATAAATGGTAAAAAATTGTGATGGTGTTGGATTTTTTGATGAATCACCAGTTTCTTGTTCACTCCCGGCTTTTAATCTGACTTCCGGCGAATTTTCCTCCAAACAGTGGTCAAGGTGTGACGCGAAAAGAAAACGAGGAAGAGAAGTGCATTGACACTGGGAATTTCGTCGAGCTTTCAGAAAAAAAAACAACAAAAAAAATGAAAATAAAAATCAGATGACAAAAACACATTGCGAAATTTCCAAAGTCATCATCCGCTGTATTTTTCCTTTAATTCAACGCTTGGCAACAATGACCCGTCTTGTTTTCATTAATGTAAACAAAATTCTTGACAGGTGTCCCTGGGCATTGACAAAAACTTGCGGATAAAAAAAGTTTCAACAAAACGAAGAAATTTGTTTTTTTTGAAGCGGAAAATTTTCCAAATATTCGAAAATATATCTCAAATTCTTGGCCAAAAATTTGGAAAATCCGAATTAGGAAAATTTTTTGTGAAAAAAATATTGAGTCCATGAGTGATGCGCGGGGCAAAATGGGTCATTTTTTCACAAGATGTCGACGAATTTTTCTCGATGTATACGATCTATTTTTTTGTTGGGTAAGATAAGCGGGGCAAAACGGGTCAATTCACTTTTGTGGAATTGAATTCAAATGTCGAAATCCGAATGGCCCTTATGCTCGCTATGTAAAGGACCAGGCTTCAGCGTTTCGCTATGTTTCCAAACGTCAAAATTTTTTTTGAATTTTAGAGCTGCTCAACCATACGATGCTCTCCCAGCCGCAAAAATTTCATTCAAAACTGTAAATCATTACATGAAAGAAATATGGTAAATGAAATTGGTGTCATCCGGATTTGTCTACCGATTCACGAGGTAATATCACTTGCATGAGCTGGAGCCATTTAAAATAGTCATAAGCGATTTGCTTGAGGTTTGCAAAGCCAAATAACAACGGAAATTTGGTTTTTGCCGGTGGAAAACTAGTCACACTGCCAAGCTAGACTAGTCATCATGGGACCTTGACAGCGTACACGAGTTGGCTTGCTACGGCCCTGAGTTAACTGCAAACAGGAACAAGACGATTATCCGTCAAATGAATGAAATCGAGTGAATATACGCATAGGGATTTCTTCCCTCCTTTTGTTTATAAATGGGAAATAAAAATTGGCCAAATTGTGGGAGGACTTATGAATGAACGAATCAGCTGCGTCATGAGGGCAACTCATGGCCATTCATGATGATTTTTTATTTCTTGAATGGAAGATTTTTCAGGCGATTCAGAGCACCAGGAAATGTAAATGAAACGCTCAATTACGAGATTATCATCGTAATCACTTCCTGAAGATGTGCGGAAATCCTTTTTCTGCGATACACATCAAGATTTTTTTTCTAAAGGGAACGACGATCTTATAAGGAAGATCGAAAAATTTGAGAAGAGGTAACAGTTTCGGTCGAAAAGCCCAATTTATGAATTGTACATCGCGATTTCTGATTTGAAAGCAGTCATTAACGATTTTAAAATTGCAACTTACGGTTTCTAAGGCGTAAATAATAATTCAAAAAACGAAAATTACGATTTTGAAACCGTAAATTGAAATTTTCTTGTAAAACGAAGCGCTGAAGAAATCTAAACCGTAAATTACGGTTTGCAATTCGTAAATTATAATTACAAAAACGGTCCTCTATGATTGTCGAATCATCATGTACGCCTTTCAAAACCGTAATTTTACAATTTTTATAATTTACGAATGATGCCGATTTACGAATCGTACTTCACTTTTTACGAATCGTAAATTCTGATTTGCCAATGGTAATTTATTGTTTTCGAATGTCAATTTACGATTTCCAAATCGTAATTACGGTACAAGGATCAAAACCGTAAATTACGATTTACATGTCGTAAAAAAAGCAAAAAAAATATCATAAATTACAATTATCAGGCTCGTCATTTGCCATTTCGTAATACTGTCTTACGGTTGTCAAATCGCAACTCATCGTTCGATAATCGTAAATTACGTTTGGAAAATTATGGGTCGGAATTTTCCTTATCCCCATAACTAATCATTTTCAAAATTAATCCAATTCCTGACTGCTGTGGACTTTTCGATTAACCGATTGCCTTCGTTGATATCCGCATAGACAGGTTCCGAGTAATTGGAGAAAGACAATATCGATTGTCTGAACAAAAATTGAAATATCGATTCGCCTTCATCCTTATCAATATCACGGGGATTTCCTCGTTTTCTCATCACGCCCAATCACTTTTATTAGCTCAAGAAGAAGCATTTGGGACTAATTAGCAAATGAAAAAAAAAATCATAAAAAATCGTCATGAAATGTGTTTAATCGTCGTACGATTTTTCATCTCTTTTTACTGACTTTACGTACACGGGTTATAACTACTAGAGACTCGTGGCAAGTAACAAGTATACGGCCACGGTCGCCTCGAGGCCTTCGCTACATTATACCACACACCGGAGACTTGTGTTACGCAATATAAGCAGTTCTGAGGTGCAACCTATGCTCAATAATTTGTATTTTTATATCTTTTTTTATGTGTAATAAATTTACGGCACATAAATGTAAAAATAAAATTGGGACAATTTGACTCAGTTGATTAATCAACGCATTTGATTCGTCGCACAATTACATCCACTCATTGCTATGTACATAGAGTTTTTTTCACCTATATATAGAAAAGGTCAATCACGATGTATCCAAGTTCTGATTGACGATTTCGAATTGATCAATGATGATCATAGTAACGGCAATTGAGAATCTCGAAATCGTAATTTTCTATCGTAAAATGTAAATTACGGTTCTTTGCAATCGTAATTTACGATTTTGAGACTATAAAAGAAAAATCTATAAATTTCTATAAAAATTTTGATTTTTTAATAGCTATATATGACTTCGAAAACGTAATTTACGATTTGAATTGACAATTTGGAAATCATAAATTCCACTTTCCACATCGTAAATTATGGTTATCAAAATCGTAAATTTGGATTTCGAAATACGAACCAAATCGATGGGCATTTTCCACTTGGTTTTAACGATCTATCATGAGAACGGTTGGTGATAGGAAAAAAATTGTTCAACAAAAATTATTCCTAACGTAAAAATGCACATTTTATGTTGTATGAACTTTTGGGCTAACTGTCAAAGTTTAGGAGATATCGCGTGCTCTTCACATAGTCGAAGAATTACGGGTTCGGCCCGTGCATCACGCCCACGCTTAATTTGTTTAATCTGTGATCTCATTTTTTTCAATGCATTAAATGCGACTTCCAATTGTCCAGATGGTGTTTAACAATAGTCAGGGGCAATATTGGATAAAGGGGAATTAATTGTTGATTGATGATTAAGAACAAGTGGGTCAGCAGTTTTATCATTCCCCTCGGTCATTTTTTTCCCGACCACTTTCCCCTTCTGATTTTCCTATCGAAATAATAAATAATTCACGAGTTCGGTGGAGTGCAAACGGGAATTGAGTGCGGACGACGTAAACACGGAAGTTTTCATTGAATAAGTAATCAACATTTCGGGGGTAGGGGGAGATTTGTTTAGGGAAATTGCAATGTAATGTCAATGAGGCGAGTGACAATCGATTGCGCACCATTAAAATAAATTAATTATTGCGGAGAAAGAGAAAAATTGTGATAATTAGTTGACAACTTCCGAGTGGTACAATTTCGGAAATGATTCTTTGGGATGAAAATTAAATTTTTTTAGAGAAAAAAAATTCAGATTTTCGCAACATTACCATGTTCCTGTCTTTAATTCCATTTTTTAGAAGAAATTTTTGTTAAACACTTTACATTGACATTTGACATAAACAATCAGAGATGATGCAGTTTTTCCTGTTTATATCACGGGCATAATAATTGAGATAGAAACTTGATACTTCATGCAGTTTTTTTTATCGGCATGCATCATCCTATCATATTTAAATCTGGATGGAGTGAAAGAAAAGTGTCGATTGCCATTAAGAGTTTTAATTCTTTATAGCGCTCCATCAAAAGAAGCGTTAGAGATAGAAAGAAAAGAGTTCAATAAAAGTTGTTCCTCACATGAAGATACGTAATTTATGTCTCTTGGTTTTTTCTGTAACTCTCATAATTTCGGAGATATCACGAGTTGAATATCGCGCGTTACGTGGATACTTTTCAACGTGAATGCGAATTGATTGATTTGAGCCTTAAAAAGTCACATGTAATTCATTTTGGACACTTGCGGGGAAAGTTATTGTAATGATAACGAAAACCAAGAGCGAAATTCTCATGAAAATGGTGTGTGTGTGTGTGGGTGCATAATTTTGAACAGATGTTTCCTCCAATTTCTGTTGACAATTTCAATTACTTATAACGCTCTATCGCGGAATCGGTTGAAGATGGAAGGAAAAGTGTTAAATAAATGTTGTTCCTCATGTAACAATACGTATTTTATATAAAATGACTTTTTTACATAACTCCCAAAGCTTAGGAGATATGATGGATTGAAGTTACCTAAGTCTTGGGAGGGGCGCGGGTTCTTCTAATCGGAAAATCATTGATTCAATGTATATCGTGTTGCGTGCAGGCCCTTAAGATTGTAATGTTATATCATACGCAATTTAATAAGAAATGCAGTGGCAAGTGCAGTGTCGGGGAATTTATCACCTCTTTCTTCATTCGAACCCCTTCCACTCGTCTGAAGTTGCAATTTGCAGTTAGGAAGACACTCAGACTTGCCAAAGACTTATTTTAAATTTTCGACGATAAATTCCCCCCGCACCCCCTCCCCCGTGGTGCATCACAGTGGTAAAGCCATCAGTTCATTTGCATTTTAAGCCGCCTTTATGTTAAATTATTGTTACGCGTATTTTTTGTTTTATTAAACATTATTCGTACTTTTTACGAGCTCTAGACGGAAGCCCGGAAGAATAATTATTTCTTAATCATTTTCGGGCGAGTTGGTGTAATTAATTTTTTGCGAGGTTCGGAATGGTGGATTAGGGCGATCTATTTGACAAATTTGGGAATTCTGGTGAACCTGAAAAATTAGTCAATAAAATTTCAAATTTGTAAATTTGAAAGGACATCAGTTTTTTAATTAAAAAAATGTGATTTTGTGAGGAGCAGAATTGTATGCAGGATCGTTTTGGGAAATATAGATATCTCTAAGATAATTTAATATGAACATTTAAATTTGGAAATTAGTTCAGAGGACAAAATTGCGTTTTGGAAACAATTTGGGAAAAATTATAAAATTTTTGTTTGCAATTTCGTGTTGATTTCTAATTGAAAATCCATTGAGGCGTACCAGAAAAACATTATAGTCTAAAGGTGGGTCGCGCATTGCTATCATTAGAAACCTCGTTTTACTCGTGACAAAAAATTGGCGCGTATAGTATACGTCATTTTTCAGTGCTTTGATCAAGTATTGAATTTGTATTTTCTAAATTCGAGAGTGGCAAGTATTTGAAAAAATGAGGAAATTGAGGGATTCAATATTATTTTTTTTTTTAAGATACAAATTTGAAATGTACTGCACCGTGGAGCAGTCTTCATAATGTGAGAATTTTTTGAAATATGGAAAAGTATAAAATATAAATAATTTGGTGAAATTCTCAAATTTAAAATTCTTGCGAAGTGTTTTATATCTACAAAATTTACAGACTATTTTTTAAAATTGTGCAAAGTTGCCGGAATTTTTTTCTCATCTCGAATGTTTTTAACCCGTAACTTTTTTTTAATTTGCAGACAACTGAGTCATTTTGAGATTTCGAAAACTTTGAAAAGTGTGATAAGTTTTTTGAAAAATTGAGAAAAACAAATTCTAATTTAAAAGTTTTCTCAAATTTCCAAAATTTGTAAATGTCAAATTTTTCGTTAATTTCCAAAAATTTCTAATTTTTAGAAATTTGCATTTTCCGAGAATTTTTCTCTTATATTTCTTAATTTTTGAATTCTTCTCAATTATTAAATCTCTCAAATTATCCAAATTTTCCAACTTTTAATTTTGTCGAAATTTCGAAAATTGTGAAAATTGGGAATTTTCCAAGATTTGAATCTGTGCAAATTGTCAATTTTTTCAAAATATTCCAAATTTTCTAATTCACTAATTATTCTAAAATTTTCAAGTACTCCAATTCAAATTGTTGGAATTCCTATTTTTCAAAAATTGTCGGTTTTGACTGATTTCAATAGTTCCCAACTTCCAAAAAAAAAAATTAAAAATTAATAATTTCGCATAATCACTCTGCCCACCAATATAGGATTTGATAATAGAAAATACAGACGTAACCAACCACGTCAATTGTAATAGTATCCAACGTTGACCTTGGCTAGTTCCACACACGCGCCGTTAGGTTATTAAACGACAAAGCCATAATCGTCCAGTGGGTTTTCTTATCAACGCTATTATTTACGAGTCGTACGTACATTTACGAACAATGCATTGGTCAGTGAATGGGCAAGGAAGAAAAATGAGAGAAAAAAAAATCATCAACCTGAAATTGCAATAGCTAAAGAAAATTGAAACGTCATAAAAACGTCAAGAGTCGATGGAAAAATTGAAAGTTTCGCTGAAAACTTGCACTTAATTAATTTACCATGCAATTTTCTGTTGAGCTAATTCACAGATATAATTAGTCAGGCTTTATTGACGGTATTTCGATAACGAGAAATTAGCACTCGAGTGGAATATTACTGGATTGTTCAGACGATAGTAATTCAATAAGGAAAGGAGCCTATTTAGAGCAGAATATCATTTTTTTTTACCTTCGACGCCTTCGATCCATTATGGATGTATGAGCTTGAGGACCATACGCTACACCGCATTCGCATGATAAGACACAGGAAAGTTTTAAATTGATGGTTTGAGTAGCACTTTGAGTAGCACTTTCCGTCCCAGTGGGCGCGAATCGGAATTTCCATCCCACTGCGCGGGAGGAAAATCTCTTTTTACGCCTATGCCGGAGCAAAAAACGATGGTCTAGCCCAATGAGTCACACACGCGGCTGACGGTTCTCCCTTTTACCTCCCTAGATCATAAACATTTTATTTCCAAGTAAGCTTAGGGTTCTTCATTTGATCTTCCATGGCTGGAAAATCAGTTTGCATTCGGGCGTGGCGTAAAGAAAGATTTTCGCCCCGCGCACCGGGAGGAAAATTTCTTTTCGCGCTTGCAGGGATGGAAAACAGTTTCTGTGATGGAACTTTGGTGGAGGAAAAAATCTCATCTTCGGAAAATGTTTTTCGTCGTTTTCTCTGTGTCGCTCGTGGGTTTTGTCAGTCTAAAAAGTACGTGGATGAGTGATATTTTGGAAGAATTTCATTTTGGGAAATTTTTCTGAGTGAGACACTTCAATTGCGTCACACAGCATTTCGATCGCATTCGACAAACCGTTAATAATAAATTATGTACATACCCTGCCATAGATACATATCCACATGTGCACACACATGCGCATACTATATTAAAAACACTCTCCAATAGTAGAAATACCTTGAAACGTGGAGATTTAATAGAAATGTTTATCTAAAAATGTTTTCATTTCGGAGCCTCAAATACGTCAATTGGGAGCACGAATGACAGAATGGGTATTTAAAAAACTCAAATCGACGTTGATTGATGAGTTAGGATTTTAGGAAAAAATATTCTCACATCTTGATCTAAATTTGAGTTAACAATGTTAAATACTGATTGCGAATTGGAATTTTTTAAAAGTGGAATTAAGGATTTATTTCAAGTTTTTCAACAACTTAAATAGTTCTGAAATTATATATATATATAAAGTCTTAATTTTACATTTAAAAAAATCTTTTTTTTGGGTATATATGTATGATATATAATATGTATATAATATATAACATATATATTTATATAATATATTTTATATAATATATATAATAATAAATATGAAAATATATATTTTTTATTATATGTATAGGCAATATGCATATACATTATAATAAATATTTTTAGTGTACAAAATCCCCTCAAATTGGATGTATCAATCGGCGTGTGTTGTGCACAGTGATTGTAGGTCCCTGGATTTTCAATTAATTTGAGTCACGATTCTATTAACCAACCCGAACAAATAAATTGGCTAATCGTGCATAGCGGTGTTTCACAGAGGCCTCCATGTTAACAAGTTGGGTGTTATGCGGGCCTTGCCAAAACACCGGGTACTGGGATGAGGCAACCCAACAATCCACTTCTGCCAGCTCAGAGCTGTTTTAATTTAAGACCATCCCTCAAATGTCACTCGCATTCCAACCGGTCGTCCCATCCACAAATGTCTCGTGATTTTTTGCATCCCAATTAACCCCCAGGCCCTCTGGACCCCATTGAAAAAAAAGAAATGGGTCGAAGGCGCATGGCCGCATCAACAACTTCTCGATTTCGCAGCGGTTGTCCTGCCTACTGCTTCAAAGGTCCTGGATTCGCGCCCGGCCGCTGGAGAATATTTTTCAAAAATATTGTCTCATCGATTCCGACCAAAGCCGGACCGTTCCGTGAGTGCTATCAGCGGTAATCATGAAATGAGACCGCACGGCCGGCTGGGAACCTAACCCGACGCAGGGGGGGAGGGTCCACCATAGGCGCTCGTCATTGTAGGACAGGAGTTTCTGGAGGTTTGCCCTGTGTTTAGAAATATGATGGCTTAAATGGCGAAAGTCAGCCCACGCTGCATGGATGGGTGCCCAGTACGCCCCCCGGAAGGAATGCTCAGACGGGAGCTAGGCAAAAGAGAGGGACGGAGATAAAAAACACATAATCGTCATTGATGCCACCGAGGGTCACATGCGCTTCCTATCCATTTTTGTTCCTAGTAGAACATCCCCAGAGCTACATGACATTCCATTTTCGTGCGGTTTTCCCAGGATAAAAAGATATTAAAAATGTTGGAAAATACAGGTTGACAAAACAGAAAGGGATTTTTTATGAAACATCTCTATCCGCGTGATTCGTAATTTTTGTGCACTCACAGTCACTCAGAGATGCTCAAACGGTGACGACATAACTGTTGGTTGGTCTTCGGAGAGGCGACCCACATTTATAAATAGATGAAACCACACTCGTCCTCTGCATATCACTGGGTAGTTAGGTAAAAGGCGATTTTAGTATTCCAAATTGAATGTACACATCTAATTTTGTGAGTCAATTCGTGAGCATCAATCGTCAGTGAAGATCATTTTCTGAGTCACGAGGTTTGGGGTTTTGCAAATTATTCCACTGGATAGGATGAAAATAAACCGATACGTTGGAGCCAGAGAAACATTCCACTTTGCCCCATTATCATAAATGCCAGTTCATAAATGATTTTTTTTTTAACGGTAAATTATAGGATCCTTTCAATGGGGCCATTTTCGACGCCCCACTAAAATTAGATACATATTTAGCTGATAGGATTAAACATTGAATCGACTGGAAAATATCAATATTCTGTGTTGGATAGAAAAAAGGTAAGTAGTACACGAGACGCATTAATAAATGATACTCATTGACGTTTGGGTGGCCAGCTGTACGGGTGAGTGTGTAACTGCACGGAATTCACTAGGGAGTCCGAGAGTTTGCAGATTAACTAAACAAACTTTCGCCCATCATGCGATGCCTCTTTCCGTCATTTTACCCGCTCGTCGAGCTATCGCAGTTAACCCTTGAGAGGTCGTGATACGGTTTCAGGGCCGGCGTTCTTCGTATTTTGCATCGAATCTGAGCTAAATCGACTTGGCTTCCTATCCGCAACTCTATAGAAATAATGTATCACTTTATGTCTGCGGATAATGGCGCGAAAGAGTTTTGAAAGAGGGGAGTTCCTATTGTCAGGCTGTTCAATAAGTAGCTAATTCATGTAATTTAACGTATGTTTTAGTAGGAGTAATCAAGGTACAACTCATCATCATGATGACCATATCAAGACTGCGGTGACCATTTCTCAGACCACACTAGTGACATGAAAGTCACTAGAACTTACTAGCTACTAGACACCTATGGTTAACCTCCAAATATGTCTCGCTAAAGATTCCTCTATTCGCATCTGACAACGAAATGTTCCGAGAGACGCCGACGTTCATCGCGACCTAACCTTGAAACTGTCTTTCGTCGATAACTCATTGAATGATTTAGGTAAAGGTGTCGTGATGTTACGCTTCCTAGTTGAAATTTTTTCTCTTTGAAATGAGTCAATGTGTTTGCACTCGCAATAGCTCCGATAATTCCAGAATAATTGATGGAATTGTAAATTGTCCCATAAGCATCGAAACCGTTCAGTCTTTTCCGTTTTCTGTACGGAGACGGCCGAATTCTAGAGCCAGCATTGTAAGAAATTTCAAGGTCATCAACAGTTTGTGTATCTACGAAGCCGTTTATCTAGATTAGATGACGAGATATCTGAAGGGCATTTTAAAGTGAGATAAACACCTAACCTTGAACATGTTATACTTCCCAACTGAAATTTTTCCGCGCTTCGAACTGTTTACATTCTCAATGAATCTGACGGATCCGAAGTAATTGATTGATTTCAGGATGGCAGCAAAAGCATGGTATGCGCTGATTTATTGGCGGTTTCTGCGGAACTTGCAAATATCCGGGAGACAATTCTTAACCTATAATTTTTCGTGGCAAATTCTGAAATTTTGAAGAAAGCTTGTATATAGATTTCTGCAAAAGCTGGCATTGTGGTGAACTTAAGGGGACCCCCCATTCTCGGTTTCAAAAAATCGATTTTTATTTTTATACTTAATTCGAACCTATAACTATTCAAGAATTTTCTTTCAAAATTTCAAAAACTTTTGAAGATATAGCCGATTTATGGTGGAACCGCCAAGCGATGGCGAGAGCCCGCAGGCTGAGGAGAACCTCACTGAAGCTTCCAGAGAGGCCAGAATTGCTCGGAGAGACCAACGAGACGAAGAAAATGAAGTCTATGAAAAAACAGAAGGAATTTTATATGGATATGGTATAAAAATCAATTTGCTTCTCAAAACTTTAATCGCGCTTTTCTCGAAACAGTGTTTTTCAAAAACTATTAATCCAATCGGTTCCAATGTTTAAGACGTTGTTCTATACATATATAGCTATGGTATGAACTAGGATAAATCAAATCGGCAATTTTTCAGGCGGCTGCCATTTTGTTAATTTTTGCGCGAAATTAATAATCCTAGTTCATACCAGAGCCAAACATGTACTCTTTCTAATCCCGTTGGAATTTTTGGTTTCAGATATTGCAGTGAGCGGAAATCACATGCGCCGTCGAAAAGAAGAGCTTTTATATAATCACAAAAAAAACAATAATGTAAAATTTTTTTCTTCTTTTTTAAGTCCTCAAATAAATGTACGCAAAGTCTAAAAAATTATTTATGTTCATTTACCAGCCGATTGAAAATCGTCAAAATTTGAAATCGAAAATGGTGAGGGGGGGGGGGGTCCCTTAACTAAAAAAAATCATTTTATTCATAAGCCGTTGAATAATTGGGATAAGGGGTCATCATGTAGAATTTTTAATCTTAAATATTTCAGCTCTACCCAATGAACCAACTTGTTTACACTCACAATAATGTCCATGTCTATTTTTGAGTGGCTGAAAGACAGGCATCTCAAGAGGTATGATGAAGTAACGAAATTACATTTATTTTTCTTTTTGCCAAAATGTATTTTTAAAATTATGGAGAATGAATGAGGCCAAGCAGCAGGGGGATAGTACAGGGCTGACTCATCGTTAAAATATTTCAAGATGAAAACAAAGTATGAAAATTTTACGTGCAGAGGCGACTGCGACAAAACAAACTGGCTAAATCCAGACTGCAACCAGGCGCTTGATATACTACTCAGATTCATAATATTCCACTAGTCTATTGCGTTTATTACAAACTCAAATGATTTTACAAGGATACAGACAATGGCACGCGCAAACTTTGACCCCATACAAGTGCTCGGCAACTTCACATTGTAGTTCATGGTCAGAGAATCAGCGGATAAAGTGCAACTGGAGAAATAGATTTAATGGAATAGAAAAATTTTGCAATTACTGACAAGATAAGAATTTAGCTTGAAGTACCAGTTATATGCGACTGCATTCTCTAGTTGACGGAAAAGTAATCTGTTAAGCGGCAACACCAGTGTAAAATTTTCAAAAATCTATTTTTTTATGAACTTAAAAAATCCGGTGAAGCCGGTGGGATATAATGACAAAACTTTGCATACCTGAAACAAATTTCAGTGCAATATTGAATACTTAGCCGAGCTCGGCAGGCCGCCCACAGCACATGCCTTCATCACACGAAAAAGCTGTTAATATTTTGACTTGAAATTTTAACCACATTTTCAAAACGTCATTCTCTAGTGACGCCGAAAATTTCGGAAAAGTCGATTGAAAATTATTTTGATTAACAGATAACTGCCAGATTTGTTATCAATAAATTACCGACTTTATTCAAATCTTCGCCACTTCCACAAAAATGAATGTTTTTAAAAATCCGTAGGTGCAACAGGAGATATATTCATATAGATTAAGGGGATTCTTTTTTGGTTAGCTCCAAATTCACATCACCTACGCTGCGCGCCGCAGAGTGTGCCACCAGCTCGACACGTTTCCGGAGAAGGGCCCTATTTTGGATTTTACTTCCATAAATGGAAAACGTTCTTCGAGACTTTAAAAACATTCCGTTAAAATATTTCAATTAGCAAGCATAGTTTTGATATCATGAAAATTTTGGTTGTAGAAAGTTTGGGATCTATTGTCAGGCTCCCAGTTATCTGATGACACGGAGCAGTTCTCAGATGCTTAAACTAATATATTCTAATTGGATTATTCGCTGAAATTCATTTAGTTCACCACCGTAATTCGCGAATTTTGACGTTGGGTATTAAATCAAATAATTGCATTGAACCGTGCAAACTATTAAAATGTCCGGTAACAGTTACGCATAATTAGCCATATAGTAATTTGGACCATCGAGGTAAGATTGAAAATAAGAGAGATATCCCTGGATTAGAAGAAAAAATTACTAGAATTTTTCATAATGATTCAAGCGCCACGTCAATTGTATGCTATTGGGGCAAAATGGGTCGGCATTAGGGTCGTTGTATGTCCAGAAAATTTTCCACTGCATTAAAAAACGTACAATCGTCTTCTCAATCGCATAATTCAGAACATATTGGATCAATCACTAGATCAGTTCGAGATTTCTGGGGCAAAATGGGTCTTGGTTGCTCAATGGTTGAATTGCGAATTGAAACTAATTCCACGTTCGGATCTACTAGTTCAGGAGGAAATGGTAAGTTAGTCGCAGATCGTTTATTATAGATCATTCAATGATCGATAGATCATTTGTCTACTGGGGCAATATGGGTCATTTTGACGGTGTCGGATAACTCTGGAAGGGAATAAGTTGTTATAGATCATTCGTCCATCGCTAAACTATTTGAGCATTGTTGGGGGCAAAACGGGCCGCAATCTCCAGCGGCTGCAGATTGATTCAGACGGCTTTGGTCAATTTTTTTTTAACGGAGGAAAATTCTTTTACGTTCTTTCAGCGTCCGCAATTTCTCTGGTAAATATGGCTGGCTTTGCTAATGAAATTTTCAACGTTTTGAGAATATTTTAAAATTTGTTGAATCGTCGAATCAGTTCAAATGTGTAAAATCTTACAGGACAATGGATACGTTTGAAATTCGTTAATTTGTTTTTTCAATCAGTAGAATTATTCAAGGTTATGAAAATCTTATATGCTCATATATTATTGAGATTTTGAAATTCTCTGAATTTTTCAAATTACCGAAATGTTTAAAATTATGAAATTTTTGAAATTATCAATATTATCTAAATTTTTAAAATTTCATTTTTTTTTCAATTCTCATTTTCAATTTTCTCTTGTGTTTGTTCCATTCCGAAATGCCCGTTAAATGCGAGCGAGAGGGGTAATTTTTTTTAATTGCCCCTCATTTTTCGCAATGTATCCCCTCGGACTATTTTCAACCGCCCATCGACCGAACCCAACAAATTCAGTCCTCCATTTTTTTTTTGCAATAAACTTGTCATTCCATATCTCACGTTCCAATTCCCCCAGATATCGATCGTTGGGGTATTAAAATACCCCACTGGTTTAAAATACCAAGCTATTACCACCCGAGTTGGCGGTAAAAATGAATGAAGTGCTCTTATCGAATTAAGGCCATCACTGATAATTCACAAGACGAAAGTTGTTGTTTTTTTTTCGTTTATTTCGGGCTGGCGACAAGTCCATTGGAATATTGTCAACTGACAACGCATGAATAATATAGGAGTGAATAATTTTGCGAGTTTAAGGAACGCTTTCACTGATTTTACCATAGTCCGTAGTTGTCGCGATCTCAGACGGATTGAATAAAAAAAAAAAGCGAAACAATCATCGTTACGTCTGACGCACCCAGGCGTTAAACCAACTGTTCCCCCGCCAATGTTTTCTCCACCGCCTTTTTTTTTAATAGATTAATTCAGACGGATTACCAAATACTGCCGCGACAAATTCTCTGTTCCACGGAATTTTTTTGCATACTAAATATGCAATTGTTCGTTTGGTAACACAGTGTTTGGTGTCACTGTGAACGTTCAGAAATTGGGAAAAAAAAGTTATTCACTTCTCCTCACATTTTTTACTCTATACAATGCTTTGGAAATTTTACGATAAATTTCAAAGAGTGAAACTTAAGTGTCCATTATTTGAGAAATTTATATGGTAATTAATGTTTGAGCAACGGTGCTTTTCAGGATAAAATTGTGGATGGTAAAATGGAACGTGTTGATATTTTTTAGGAATACATTGCGCTTTTTTTTTTCATGAGCATTTACGATCTTTCAAACAATTTTTGTTGAATCGCTGAAGAACAATTATAGAGCGGTTTTTCTTGCCAGACATCAACCAAATGGATGCATGGATGTGGTTAATTGATAAAAGAAAAAACAAAAATTACAAAAAAAATTTTGAAAGTTGCATCTACAAGTGAATGCTCAGCTACTTCACCACTGGGGCAATATGGGCCAGTGATGTCGCTGTATAACTCAGGAGATATATCAATTCTTAGAGATCATAATTCCATCGCTAAACCATTTGTGCAGTTCCGGGGCAGTTGGGGCAAAACGGATCATTTGGGGTAAAACGGGGCATTGGGGTAAAGCGGGACATCGGGGCAAAACAGGGCATGGTGCAAAACGGGTCATTTAGATTTAGATGGTGTAAGTTTTCTACGAAAAAAGGGTCATTCAAGAAATCTTTAAAACAGTTGAATTGTTGGAAATTATAAACGAAATTGACACTCTTGAAATTTTTTGAATTGCGTTATTTTCAAAATATTGACACTTTATTTAGAGTCTAAAATTTGGGGAGAATGTTTTATAATGATCTATACCTACCATAATGAAAAATGGTACAGGTAAATTATCACAGACTCAAATACGAAAATAGTATGGCGCACAGATCTGGTCCAACATTTGATGGAATATGTCATCAGATAGAAATGGATGGGGATGGGCAGGCCCGGCGGAACAGCCAATTGCCATGGGTGGCTGCCAATGGGAGGGGGGGGGGGGAGGGGGCTGGTGAAACCACCCACCTCAGACTATGGGTGGTTTTCACCACCCACTTTCCGCCGGCCCTGAATGGGGGGAAAACGTGACAGTAATATTTCAAGCAAAATAATTCCCCTGAATTCCGTATTTCCACCCCTCGTATTATCCTTTAAAAGCAACAGATCAATATCAACCGAGAATTGGAACGTAACGCCAAGATCAAGCCGCGTGACCCAGTGGAGACGCCCGCGGTATTGCCATCGTTGGCGACTGTAGCGCCAGTGCAATAAAATTTTATTAACTCCCATAAAACGTTGGGAAAAAGTGTCGAAAAAATGGTGACACAGGTCTCAACAACCCAATGGCAAAAGAAAAAGTCGTGGTCATTTCGATGCCGGAAATCATGAAAAATAATGGGAATAATAAAAGTGAGGGGGATGAGTTCAAAGTCGATTGTTTTTCCATATCCAAGAGTACTTGCGCTTGGAGACAATAATTGGATGGGTTAATTGTTTCGTGAGGTAATCACTGTATGGAGGGGATCTCCACGGTTTAGGGATTTTTGGATATTTTTTACACTGGCAAGTTTTTAATTTTGTAAAAATAGTTGGTAAGCATGCGTTGCTTTAAACCATTGGAAAAAATCAGGAAAATAAATAGTGGGGGACGAGTTCAAAGTCGATGGAATGGGGATATAATGCGCGAAGCCCTGCATGAACAGCCCGGGGCTAAAATTAATTTTCCACTGTGTATTTCGGATTAGGAAGGACACTCGGTGGGCTTCCTTCGGTCACGTACACCAACACTGGCCGAGTGTTAATGATTATGTCATTAATTCGTAGGTTATCACAATTTAATGGACTTCATCGATTAGTCCATAAAAGTGACTCGGTGGAGCAGTGGATCAATGGGGTCTGGACTGACCTCATTCCGAATGGATGGATAGTTATGTACAATTTATATTGCAATTATTAATAATTGAATTTGTGGATTAGTCGCATAATCAATACGTGGATAGAATAGCTCACCACATTATTTATGGGCTATTCAATATGAATTGAGGGATTTGCGGTTGTACAAAATTTTCGGAATATTCAATTATTCTGTTAGAACACCCACACACACACACATACACACCCACATACTTACACACATACACTTATACACATACACGCTTACACACACACATACCCATACTTAGGACACGCACACATACTTACATGCACACACATATCTTGACACAGGAAATTGAATGGTATTCCTTCACTTTTTGGTAAACCCACTTACGCAATATTGATAATTTTTAAAGATAAAAATTCAGAACGCGATACCAGGTCTTATCACAACAATGTTGGGGTTGTCTATAGGCCTAATCAGCTCATTACTTCTTCGAGATATTCTACTTTCTGGATGAAACCCATTTTTGCAATATTCTTGGGTCTTTCGCATAGTGACATCAAAATGTGAGCACTTCTTAGTCCACAATTTTGAAAATATTCATAGGTGTATGTTTCTGTACCTCATACACCGTTCGTTCTTTCTATGTACTATTTTAGTACTATTCTAGATTCTATGTACTATTATCATCGTGAATCTTGGTTAACATTTCTGTTGAAGACCGTCTAGTACTCCAATGTTTCAACGTTTTAATGCAAGTTTCTACAATGAAATTTGCTCGAAAAAACGTTTTATCACATTCATATATTTTACTATGTCATTTTCATTAATTTACATATCAAGCATCAATTATTTCTTTCCAGATTTTAATCAAGGAATAGTCGATTCCAAGGTCGCATAACATTGAATTATGATTTTTTTTTGTTTTTTTTTTTTGATAGATTTTTTTGCCAGAAAAGTTCAGAGAACCGGAAAAATTGAAAGATTGTACTGATCAAAAATGTATATAGATAGAGATACGAATTTTTTCTGACTTCCGCAATTTTTTTTCACAAAATATTCAGGGCGAGTGAAAATATTGCCTGCAAAAATGAAGGGTGGGTGGAGGGGGGGGGGGAGATGTGGGTGGGAGGGGGGTTGTAAAGGACTAAGACAAAAGGAAATAAACTAAAATCGATATTGCACGGTCGCAGATCGATGCCGCTGGCTCGACTGTCCAGGAAACGCTACGAGATTGCTTTTCTTTTCGCGTCTAATGGCATAGCGCCCCTTTCCCTTGCCCCTGGGGTGTCGCTTCAACGATAATGCGTGTTTTCCGATGTTCTCAGTCTATTTTTATCGATTCACTCGGTATAAATTTATTTTACATTCCTAAGGTTCAGTGCAATGAGTTTCTTTTAAATTTTTGGTTCGTTAATTAGTTCTTTAACTCAGAGGAAAATTTATGAAATTTCTCTGCGGTTCCTTAAATTTTCGGTTTGGATTTGTTTCTAACTTTTCGAAGTGTTCTCTCATCTCGTAGGACCCATTCAATTTTTAAATTTTCAGTTACGGGTACAGGTCATGCCAAAAGACGAGATCTTAGCCTACAACTGTGTATCAAATATGTAGGAGTGACGATTTTGCATATTTAACGTTTTAGCGCAAAAGTAAGTGACGCAAGTGGGGAATATGTCGTCTGAACGTTCTTTAGAAAATAGGAAATTAGAATAATAAATCAAGTATAGTTATCCGAGCCTTAGAAAAATAGGAATTGTCACGAGGGGCCCAGGCTCTAAAGACGTAGATGTAGGGTCAATTTGTGGTAGCCAGGTAAATTAAGAGTAAATAAGAATGCATGAGGGAGTGGGACTGAATGTGAAGTGTAGAGAGCTAGGGAACTAGTGCAGTGAATAGTGATCGGAACAAGAATAGTAACTACTCATTTTTGGATATTTAGGACTCGTAAGTTTGCAGGGAGGCAGTGTATATTTTCGATAGTACGGGTATGGTCGTAATGATCGCGGAACAGGGGGAGTGAACATTGACGAAATTTATGTATCCTTATCACTAATAAATCGTTTATAGTTTTTCGGATATAGTAAAATTGTTGTCATGAATTCTACAAATATATTTTCGATTTTTCTTCGGGGTATCCGATGTACTGCCTCCCCACATTGCTTCGGATGACCGAGGTTCTACTATATATAGATATTATGATGTACATTTAGATCATATGTGGTATTTTCAGCTGCTATATATATGTATTGGGTTATCAACAAGATGTAATTTTGATGTGCTTATAATTTTAATTGAGCTAATAATCGCAATGATTATGATGATAAGTCGTTCATCTATAGCAAGTTGAAAGTTGAGGTAGTTTTTCTAAACTTGGGAAAACTATAAAATTAGAAAAATTAAAAATGTTATGACTTTTACGACTTTTGGTAACTTCATAAATTTGAAATATTTGATTATTGTAATAAGTGCGGGTGTTTGCGAAAAGTTAATAGGGAAAATGCCAAAAAATGCGAGGAATTAAAATAACGAACAATGATTTTAAAGATTGTGAACATTTTCAAAATTACGCAAATGTGGTGGAGTTGTCGCAAATTTGCGTACGCTCACAAATTTTGAAAATATAGAAAATTTGGACAAAAAGTAGCTTTACAAAATTTGTTCTGAGGGCCGGTTTGGCGTAGTGGGCTAAAGTGCTCTGCCTACTCCAAATCGATCCTAGGATCATGGGTTCGAATCCCGAACTTCAAAAAAAGAATTTTCGCCACGTCGCTCGAGTCGAACCCATGAACCGAATAAGCGGAATAAGTGAACATTATGAGTGAAGAAAACAAAGTGCATCCCAATAGTCCAAAAAAGAAACAAAAGTACAATAGTATATTTCCAGGCTGTCATTCTGGGGATTTTTGCTCGCGCAAAGTTTGCGCTCGAGGCGAAGCCGAGAGCAGACAATGGCGCGAGCAAAAAGTCCCCAGAATGACAGCGTGGACAACATTTTTCCGTAGTGACTTTTACTTTTCCAAGTTCGGAACAGGGCTAATACCAATTCCCGAACGAGGAAAAGTACAAGGCAGTACGGAAAAAACAGTTTACAATCGAATGATCCTACCCTCAATGTAAACAATGACATCCGTAACTTTGAGTTACACAGGAAAAAGTCGTGAGCATCTAACGACTATAATAAGTCCAGAGCCGTCGCTTATGACCCTGGTAGTCCCACAGCGAGGTTAAATAACCCCATAAAAAAAAAAAAAAAAAATTTGTTCTAAGACCAACGTTAAGTCTGGATTCAGGAGTTTACATATTATGAAATATAAAACAACTTGAAACATTCCAAAAACTTTCACAAAATTCAAAATGGAAAATTGAAGAAATTGCAATTTGGAAAATTTCCATAACGCCAAGATAAAAGAAGAAAACATTTGTTATTTTTTAATTCTCCAACTAGAAAAAATTAAGAAACTCTAAAACATTATATAATTTGGAATATCGGAAATTCTAAAATTGAAAAAATTGTTGGTGGGTAAAAAAAACTTCGCGTTCGAAAAGTAGAAAAAAATGCCATGGTATTTCCGATTGTTCAAAGTGTTTCTAGCACCGAAATTTGTTGGTAATTTTTCATCGTACATTTTCCGAATGTGACAAAAGCTCGGAGAAGAAAAAGAAATAATAGTAATAGCAAAGAAGACAAAAAAAAATGCTGAACATTTCCAAAAACCTTTTAAAAAATTTTCAACGATTTTATAATGTTGAAATGTTGAAAAATTTCAACTTTCAGAAATTTGTAAAAATTTCGTGGATTGTCAAAAGCTGAAAATCTATGAAAATAAAAACAATAAAATCTGTGAAAATAAAAAATAAATCTCTTCAAAATTTCTAAATATTTGGTTAATCTCCTAAAATCACAAAAAAGGGCTTTCGTGCTATTTGTGATTATTGCGAGGGGTGTTCATAGTAGAATTTGTAATATGTGGTGCATAAATTCTAAAAATGCATTCACTGTGATAATACCGCACTTTTTGTGGCCATAAACGCCTGGAAATAGTGCCGCGGGCGTGGATACACTGCGATCGATAATCGAGGGTAATTGCTCTCGCGGGGGTATGTAATACATATGTGGAGCAAGGAGGATTGTCATGGCTGTTTTGTCGACAATTTAATCGATAGGATTTTACATTGCCATTGAACGATTAGAATTTTGTAAATTATCAAATTTCCAAGGGTGGGTCGTGCCCCATTTCCACCCCACCCCTTAATTTTATCAACGCTATGGAAAGCTTTTTAAAAAAATCCAAAGTTCAATTTTTTTTCTTTCTAACAATTCACTGAAAAATTAAGTGGAGATGAATAAAAAAAAAATAGTTTTGGAGCTAGGCGCGGCTGATGGGTTATATCTGATGTTAGGGGTAGTTTTTGAAAAAATGCGCCCACTTGAATGTTTTTTTTTTTATTAGGAAAAAAAAATGAAGGGAAGGGGAAAAATTGCAAATTCAGCAAAACCCAATAAGTTGGGAATACGCCCCCCCCCCCCTCCCCCCCCGGCCCGCCCGCACCCGCGCCTCGTGCTATCCTGCCAAACCCAACTTCCCAAAAAACCTCAAAAAAACCCCGAAAATAGATTCTAAAAATGTACTCACCACTCTCAAAGCCTCCAAAAACTCTCCCACCTAGTCCGAATCACTCCCGCACACACAGGATCCCCCAAAAAGAATGATAGCTCGCACACCCAAAAACTCCCCTCCAATTTTTCACAAAAACCACTTTCAAATAACCAATCGTCTCAACTAAAGGGGGCAAAAACTCCGACAAAAAACTCGAACTTTTTCTCGTAAATTTAAAATAATAAAAAATCCTTCGTTATCGTTCGCAATATTTCGCTATCTCTCTCTGTCCCCAGTTATGAAATTCAAGAAAAAAAAAGGAGCAATTGTCAATGTAAACAACGGTGGAGTCGCGCCTGGGTGTAAACAACAGAGAGAGATAAAAATGAAAAATTTTGTAAATTATGTTGTGAGACAGCAGTGCACGCAACTCGGTGTACCAGCGGAGACTGACTGAGGTTCTTTCGTAGTACAATTCAAGTTGTAGCGCTTGGTTGAGAGGCGGTTGGGTAGGCGAGGGCGACAGGGGGAGGGGAGGTGGGAGTCACGAGAGGAGCTCGTGACGTAACACCAGGACGAGTCGACGCAGTTTGGTTAGAGTAGTGATTGAGGGTTTTGGTGGATGAAGAGGAGAAAATGTTGAAAATTGAAGAGGGGTGTGAGGTGGGTGAGGGGGACGATGTTGTAAAAAAGTTATGCAGGCTCGACGATGGTCATTAGTGGCAGTGGGACAGGAAGAATCCCGGCATCCCCGGGTATTTGGCGCCCTCCTGTAAAGGAGCGGAAATGAAGGACGGGGGGGGGGGAGGAGCTGCAGGGGGTGGGGGAGATAGAGAGCACACGAAAACAGGGTTGGAGAGACAGGGCAATTGTAATCGATATAAAAAAAAATCAATTTAGGAAATTAGGTGGGCAGGAAATTTCAAATGAAGATAGTAGATCATGGATCTATAGATCATGAAGGGTTACAATACAGGATTATAAGTAAAATCTTCAATAGGATGGTTGAAGATTTTGAGTGCAATGAAAGGAAAGAAACAATTTGATTGAGTATATGAAACCATAAACCTGGTTGAATCAATGATCTATAGATCGCACTTGGCAGTGCTAGGGAATGTCGAGAGATGAAAGTTGTAAAAAGGTTTTACAGGTCTGGCGATGGTCATTAAACTCCTGGCATTCTTGGCTATTCAGCTCTCCTGTAAACGAGTGACATCAAGGAGGAAGCGTGGAGGGGATGCGCGGGGATAGGGTGTGGATGGACGACAGCAGAGTTGGAAAGATAGGGCAATTCTAAGTGAAATTTATAAAAGAAATCATTTTGTCTTAGTCGCTAGGAAGAAAATCTCGAGTGAAGATCATTGCTCTACAGATCATTGGTCTATAGATAATTGATGTATAGATCATCGATCTATAGATCCACAGATCATCTATCTATAGATGCATAGATGATCGATCTATAGATGCATAGATCATAGATCCATAGATCATCGATCTATGGATACATAGATCATCGATCTATAGATCCATAGATCAATGATCTATATGTTACGATCAACAGTATCAGGCGGTAATGTGAGTTTGAGAGTTATTAAAGGGCTGTACATATCCAACTATCGTCATTAATGGCAGTGAGACAGGAAAGAATCTACATTCCCGGGTATCTGGCTCTACTATAGAGCAGCGCAACTGACAGAGAGGGGGGGGGGTGCAATAGGGGTTGGATGGGAGGTAGGCTGTGAATGGTAACAGAGTGGAAAAGGTGGAGAAATTGCAGCTAATTTCGAAAAAAACGTAAACAAATTAGGGTGACAACTTCGGAACACAGTCCCAAATTCTTCTTATAGATCATTGATATAGACATCGTGATGGAAGGAGGTAGACTGTCCGACGTGATCATTAACGTGGTTGGAGAAATTTTGAAGACGATTGAAAAAAAACTAGGAACAAATTGATTGACTAGCCTTTCTGCATGATTAGGGTATAGATGGTGATTTAATTTTGATGAATATTGGGGAAGAAAAGCCAGAATAAAGTTTATAGATCATTGATAGAAGGGTAAAGGGTTGGGTGATAGACGATTCTGGAGAGGAGGTGATTTTGAGTAGAATTGAAAGGACTAAGAGCAATTTGGTTGAATGGAGGGAAATAAAAACTCACACCCGGTTCATAGATCATTGATCTATAGATCGTAATTACCCAGTTACGGAATCGGATGTAATAGATAACGAGTATAAATAGATTGATAGATTGATTAATCGATTGGTTGGATGCTTATCAACGATCAACTAGATATTATACGATCTGTATTAGATGTATATTAGAAAAAAGTATCAATGACGAAAGTCGAACAGAGAGAAGCACAACAGTACGGATGTCAACCAGTAGGCTTATAATCATTGTCACATCGGTGAAACAAATATGCAGATATATGCGCATAAAGTGAAGATATGAGAAAAACTGTAAACAGGTCATTGTGGATATGGAATGATAGAGATGAAGAATAGTGTAAACAAGAATACTGGGAAGCTGAACAGACACAATCTTTGATCTGCAAATCGGAGATCGGTTGTAATTTGAAACAGAAAGATGATTTTATTTAACGGCGGTGGGTAAGTGCCAGGGTTTTTAGCGAGTTGATCAAGACTTTATAAGATGGTTAGAAGATGTTTTTGGCTGTGTGTATGTGTATGAGCAACTTGTATGTGCGTATGTATATGAGCAAGTCTGTTACCGATTTCCCGGGAATGAAGCGATTCGACTTTTTTGACGAGACCGGTGGCGCGTGCTGCACACGCGCATTTTTTTTTTTCCACCGCACTGACTGGTGACTATATCTCAGTCATAATTTTTTGATTACATGCCCGAATGCCCGCTTCGCGCGCTGCATTACGATATGCAACTTGAAGTAAAAACAATCCTTTTCCGAAGTTGATGATACTGTTCAGCATCGATTCCGAAAAAATGAGAGCTTTCAGTTTTCCAATTTGGAGCAACCATCTTTTGTTTCTCCTGTAATTATCGCATACATATAAAATTTTCAACACTGGACAGAATAAGTAAAACACTCGAAACTACTAAAACTACATAAGTTATGACAACACGAACAATTGTCATAATTTTGAAAACTAAACCCGAATCGATATCGTAAATATCAATATTCGATTTTAAACCGTTGTTACAATTTGCGCCACAAAACGCCATTACGTTTTGCATGTCATAATTTCCAAGATATTCCGACTCTAATGATGTTCATTTATGTGTACGTATTTTCTTGAATTTTCTTGGATAGGAATAAATAGAGATAAAGAGTACGATTGTCAGCGAAGGCGCTGCTGCGCGCGCATTTCGGCGTGACAAAATTTCGAGATATATCGATTGTTTATCGATATCAGATGTATCTTCTTTTTATAATAGGATAATAGGATATCTTTTCCTTGCGGCTTGTTAGAGGCACTCCCTAGAGCCTACGTCATCTTAAAAAACAATTGGGCTAAGTCAACGGGGGAAGTCAACTGACTTCACCGTAGGTTACCAGTACATCCCCTTAGGATCCTTTATGTTATCCACTGTCCTTCGATACAGACCTTTTTTGTACAGCAGAGCGAGATCTACAAATTTATACAAAAGCAAATTATGCTATGGGTCTTGGAACAAACGTCGGAAACTGCTCCACCACTTCGCTAATGGAGCGTAACACAAGTTAGCGTGAGAAATGACAATTGATAAGAGTGATAATGACACACTATTCTGTAAAACCAAGCAATACCTTCGTTCCGCGCGATTACAATTGCAGCCAACTTTGATTTTTGTGTGTGAAATGTGATTTAATATTTGATCTTGGTATTGACTATATTTACAACCTACCAACTGATCTCTATATTATTTCTGTACTTTAATTACACTATATTCCAAATATTATTCAGACGCGGGGGGGGGGGGTGATTACGTAATCTAAATTCGTTTTGATTTTCAATGATGTTTGGTTGTGTTATCTGAGTTATCAGGACTTTCTACACCTGACAACGATTTCAATTTCCCCTGCACCGACAATTCGGGGTTCTTAATGTAATTAATCAAATGTACTATAATAATTTTGACTATAATTATTATTTACGATAATAATAAATTTTTCAAAGGAATTCGATACTTCATGCACATTTATTCTATCATCTTCAGTGTTGCGTCGTAACATAATTAAAGAAAAACAATTTATTTAAGCATTTTTCTGAAAATCTAAAATATTTTCTAATTACGTCAGACCTTTGGCTAGGCACAACTCAAATCATAAATCAAGCGAGAAATACTTGAGAAATGTAAATCTTCAAAAATCCAAGAAGTTCACACCCACGAGTCTACCTATTCACTTAAAGACCTACTTAAAGATTCAAGACAATTTTGTAAGACTAGTGTACAACAGAATAAGTGTTGTGATATTAAACAGTGGCTAAAGTGGCTCAATGCGTTAATTCTTTATAAATAAGCAATTGCCAATTAAAATAAAAAATCCCAAACTAGCTAGGTGAAAATACGGTAGCTTAGCAGTTCACGTTGCTCCATAGTGAGACTCGACTTCAGTCATATCAGACTTTACAAATCTGATAAGTTCCAGAACAACTACACTGAGGAACGACACATTCAGAAATGTTCCATTGAAATTAATTAAACGCAGGAAAATTTTTTTTATGAAATTCAAAATGTTGTATATAGACTTCAACGAGACTCGGGAACTTGAATGTTCTTTGTTCAATATTATTTTTTCGAAAATATATAAAGTTTAATGAGGACAAATATTGCTAAATAATTCTTCTCTTTTCAATTTGTGCCCCTGTCAGCGCCAGCCAATCACAGCTTCAACGTGACTCGTGCGGCATCCAATAGAAAGTACAGAAAGGCCAGGGCGACTCTTGTGACGTCACCAACGACAAACTTGCAGATTGAAATAGAGGCTCGTTCTATTATTGAGTTGACAATGTTGAGGAAGGATTGCCATGAATTTCATGTGAAGTAGTTATTGTTAGATTGTAATCAATTTTTTTATCGTTTTATTTTGTAAATCTGGGCATCTATATACAACTTCCCTATTCATGAATTGTCAGGAGTGGAAAATTGGAAAGATGATAATTCGTTTGGATTGTCAGCACAAAAATAACAGGTCAAGAAGTTGGGATATCTTCATCCAAATTATTCCGACTTCATTGAAAGTTTATTTAATAATTTAATTTAACCCCCCACCTGCATCTGAATATTCATGAACCCCGGGATTTTGTAGCGTTGATATGTCCGGAAATTCTCAGGATAAAAGTGATGTTTAAGGTGAATTCTAGCTGACATTTCCCAGATAATATGACCTGTAAAAAGTTTTACCACTGACGATGGAATATTTAAGGAAACAATTTTAACAATGATTATTTCTGGTGGGCGGATCACAACCAATGGCAGTGCGGCATTTCAGGTCGGGTGACGCATCTGTTTTTGAATGTACCACCCTAGCTCTTGAATATACCAGAAAATCATTTATTTGCACGAAATTTGGAGTCGTTCATTAAGTCTTTTAAGTGCGCATATCTAGCGCTGAAATAGCCGTTCATCATTGTAATGATGGAGAACAACTAGTGGGATGGAAATGTGTTTGCCCCCGTAGGGAACAGAAATAAAACTTCTCGATTTGTAATTTCTATTTCCCATTCCTAGATTTTCTGACACATCAATTAAATCTTCAAAGACTGGTTTCAGAGAAAAAAATAGGAATCATGAAATTTTGGATATTGGAATACAACAGGTGTCGACTATTTCACGTGACGCACTGACCAATCACACTGCGCATCGCGCTTTCAGACTCTCCTGTGCAAATGCGGGCAAACACGCATGCGCCGGGGGTAGTCGGACAACTTCGGATCTAAACCGAATGTAAAGGTTCGAATAGTCATTAAAATTTCGCGCCAGTCAAAATCAACCAATAACTACCGTCAATGTCCCAGTTACTGCACTGGTTCCAGATCGTAGACATTTTTTAACCCCACGCGATGGAATGCCATTACAGCGTTGAATATTCAATTGCAGTTTGTTCATCTTACTGAAGAAAACCAAGAAAAACCACTAAAACAGCTTTGATTTGAATTAATAAGAAGTTAGGATCGTTCATATGTTCGTCTACGAACTAGGCCTAAGGTGTGCAGGAACTAGGACTTTGACGGTAATAATTCACTGCATGGAAGTGAGTCAAATTTTGATCGAAGCTAAGGTACGCCGAGAGACACCGATTGCGACATTGATTAGGTTGATCACAACTCTACTTCTTTTGGCGATTTTCATGCTTCATGTTTTTGTAAAAGAACCGGAACCCAGTACATAAATTTCGTTCAAAATCTAATCAGGTCTCAGTTGCGTGAAGACGCGTCGATTACAAAAAAATTATCGAATCAGGTGATTCGTTTTCAAGAAATGGTTGTCCAAAATTGTGGGCATATACGTACGCATAAACTCACATACACACATACATGCAGACATTTTGTTAAAAATGCTCTAGAATGATTAGGGAGGCTTCGAAACGTGGACATATGATGAAATTTACAATTTTAATTTTCGGCCTTTTTTGGCCATTCCAATAACTGCCCTATATAGGGAAGTTAAAAATAAATTAAAAAGACAAGAACATTAAACTAGTGGTGTGTGCATGTGTGTGCCCCACTGGGGGCACAAACAAAACTTCCCGATTTGGTTTTTTGGCACAACTTACTAAATTTATATTCGTCTCCAATATACTACGGAAAACATGCCTATTTGAGAATTCCAAACTGACTCATTTATGAAGCAGATAATTATGAATACTTGAGTAGACGCATGGTGAGCATGAGGATGAGACTTATGTGTGTTACTTGATCAGTGAGAGTGACACGCCAATAAGGATGCGGCTGCCAAACAAAAACTTTAATATTTTACCCAGAGGAACAGTATAAACAATTGCAATTGCTAATAACATTGCATATACTGCACAAATGCCATCCAAAATGCGATCCGCTCAATTCTGGTATGTGGTCATCCATATCTGTATGTGGCCAAATTTTTCGTTTACGTTTTCTCGGAAACGAATCGTGCGATTCGATAAATTTTTTTTCCAATCGTTGTGTCTCCATGTAATTTAGAGCTGATTAGATTTTTGATCGAATCTAGTTCCCCTGTTTTCGAGAAATTCATGTTGAGCAAAAATCAAAAATAGTGATAATGAACGTTCCTTCACACAAAAATGTTGTAATCCAGGTACTCAATGTAACAGTTGAAAGATATAAGCATATTTCATAACTGATTAAATTTTGAGTAAAAGTGGTCCAGTACTTATATTGTTATTAACAATGTCAATTGTTTATAATGCTCTACTGCATAAACTATCAGAGTTAGCGCACAATTTACATAAGAAAAGTTGTTCTCCATAAAAAAATACGTATTTTATGTGGAATGCCTTTTTCCGATAATTTGCATAATTAAGGAGGTATCGGAGTCTCAACAATTATGTATGTAATGAGGGAATGAATGAACCCAGCGCTGTCATGAAGGTCTCAATCGGAGCATTTCCGTGCAGAATCGAGCGAATTACGTTTTAGATGGCATGCGTGGAGTATATGCAAAGGTCTTAACAATTGCAATTGTTTATACTATTCCACAGGGTAAAATATTAAAGTTATCGTCTTTATTGCGGCCGCACTCCTATTGGCGTCTCACTCCCACTCAAGTAACGCCCATAAGTCGCATCCTCATGCTCGCCATAGATCTACTCAAATATTCATCATTATCTGCTGCATTAATAACTCAGTTTAGAATTCTCAAATCTGCAAGGTTTCAGTATGACACTACTAATTAGCCGGGGTATATTGGAGAAGAATAAATTTAGTACGCTGTGCTGAAATACCAAATCGGGAAGTTTTGTTTGTGTCCCGAGGGGGGCACACACATGCACACACCACTAGTTTTTGTAATGCAAAGCTGGAATCCCGATGGAAATTCTGCAAAAATTTGATGTTACTTCATTTTGCACTTGGCGTAGGGATTTTGTTCAGGCAGATTTTGCTGGATTAATACCGGGTCAAGGTATCTATATAGCAATGACATGGAAGACTTACAGTAGCTGTATTCGTTATTCGGGCTGCGTGCGGTAATTGGCGGAACGGTCCAAGGCTGAATCGTTGACACAATAACGGTATATGTTATTCCATGCTCCTTTTGTCGCTACAAGTGACACCATGGAGAACCCATGAAAGTGCTCGATGCTACTACTCCTCAACTGAAATCATGATATTGTGCATTTATTAACTGTTCATTTAATTGAAATTGCCAGTATTCCACCGTTATGATGAGACGGGAAAATTTTCTTTTTTTTTCAATTTCTTTAAACATTTTTCGCAAACTCGTAGCTTACCGTTGGACGGAATATTGCGGAGACAGTTGCTAACCGCTAGCATAATGTAACCGTTAAGCGGATGTATGAACACGGTGATCCACACTTCTGTAATGAGATGATAAAACAATTGCATCAGCGAAGAAATGTTCCTTGAAAATTTGCATTTTTTTTAAGAGTTTGAATTTGCAAAGGCTCCTCTTTTTAAGATATGGGAAAAATTTCAGTATTTTGTTGGGGGATAGGATCCTACATCGTTAAATAGCACCAAACCATTCAGCTTCACTTAGCTCCTCATGTATTCCATACTTCCTATCTCGTAGTGAAACAAAGATACGTGTACTATCATATAAACCTTTTTTGTAGGGCAGAATGAGACCTACAAAATTGTTGGAATGAAAATTTTTCTGGGATTCTTAGATTTCGAGATATTTGATGAGGAGCGAGGGAATAATGACTTGAGTTGTCCATTAAGCTGTGTTGCCACCAATAAATTTTCTTCGCATGACGTTTGGTACTGGTGATTCCCAATCATGCAATGATTTTCTGTTCAACACGCCTAAAAGCGAAAAATAAAATATCACTGCCCTTGATTTAAAAAATTCCAAGATCTTTCAATCGCTAATGTGAGAAATTTTCGAATTTAAAAAAGCTTCGAAAATTCATGAATAAATCATGAAAATAAATGTTCATAGGATTGGACCTTTTGGGAATCGGAGAAAATTTTTTAACTTCCCGATCTAGGGAAGTTATTGTAATGACGCCGAAAATGAAAAGTGCCAGATCGATGAAATTTGCACGTTTCTCGACGTTTTGCATCATCCTGAAGTGATTTCAGAGAAGTGTCTGTATGTGTGGGTGTGTGTGTTCGTCCGTATGCGGCAAAAATTTTTTGTTTATGTTTTCTCGGAAATGGATCGTGCGATTCGATTAATTTTTTTTTCAATCGTTGCGCCTCCGTGTAACTTAAAGCTGATTAGATTTTTGATCGAATCCATCGAGTAGTTCCCCTGTTTTTGAGAAATTCATGTTGAGAAAAAATCGAAAATAGTGATAATGAACGTCCATTCACACGAAAATATTGTAATCCAGGTACTCAATGTCACAGTTGAAAGATATAAGCATATTTTATAGCTGATTAAATTTTGAGTAAAAGTGGTTCAGTACTTATATTGTTATTAACAATGTCAATTGTTTATAATGTTCTACTGTATAAACTATTAGAGTTAGCGCAAAATTCATATAAGAAAACTTGTTTGCCACATAAAAATACGTATTTTATGTGGAATGTCTTTTTTCGATAATTTGCATAATTAAGGAGGTATAGCAGTCTCCACAATTATGTATGTAATAAGTGAACGAATGGACCCAGCGCTGTCATGACGGTCCCAATCGAAGCGTTTTCATGCAAAATCGAGCGGATCACATTTTGGATGGCATTTGTGCAGTATATGCAATGTTATTAGCAATCGCAATTGTTTATACTGTTCCACTAGGTAAAATATTAAAGTTTTTGTTTTCCAGCCGCATCCTTATTGGTGTCTCACTCTCACTCAATTAACACCCATAAGTCTCATCCTCATGCTCACCATGCGCCTACTCAAGTATTCATAATTATCTGCTTCATAAATGAGTCAGTTTGGAATTCTCAAATAGGCATGTGTTCGTTATGATAATAACAGGGGTCATACTGATTAACCATCGTATATTGGAGAAGAATAAATTTAGTAGGTTGTGCTGAAAAACCAAATCGGGAAGATTTGTTTGTGCCCCGCGTGGGGCACACACATGGACACACCACTAGTTTTTTTTTTTTTTTTTTTGGAGGTGTTAAACTAGAGCACTAAATAAGGGATCAAAACTCATTGGACGAAATCATGTGGACTTAAAATACGAGAGCCCCTTTCCGGCATCTATTCCTATAACTAGGGCCAAAAACCCTCCTCAAGTTTTCTGCATTCTTAAACAGTTCCAAAATAATATCAAAAGAGGGATAACAACGTTAAATGGATTTAACTCCGAGATTTGCTAACCGCGAGCATATCTACAACCGCATCAAAAGTGCTCCCCCACCCCCCCCCTCCCCCTCGACCACCCACCCCTTCCAACTAACCGTCAACACACGGCATGATTAATTAATGTATTCCACATACGAGAATTTCATTAATAATTTAAACGAGAGATGATGCAGAATGCGCTATCTCGTGCGGTCTCTCCAATTTTTAATATGTTATTTTTATGTCCTCCACTCATTCCTGGAGACTTTGACCCATGTACTGGACATTAATCCCCACAGTGGAGGCTCCTCTGCGCAACGAAAGGGGGATTATCTCTAATACATTCTCTGTGCGCGTTTGTTTCACAATTTTTTTTTTTCGTATTTTTTACCTTCATTTTTTATTTTTAATCCTCTTCATTTCCATTGCTACGTGTGAGAAGTGGCTCTGGGCGACCCTGGATGACTTTTTCCCGTCTCTTATGCTCCACCCACATAGCCCCCTCCCCTACAGCCAGGGGTGGAATCCTGGATATGGCGAGGGAGGCCATGGAATTGGGTCACGGGCGCTTTTTCAGGGAAAACGAGATTGTTTTTTAGGTCGCACAAAATAGGATGCATTGCGAGGGGGCTCGGGAATCACACGAATTGATGGATCGGGATACTTAGCAATGTCCACATAATCAGAGGGAAATATGTGTTATTTTTTTATTAACTCTGGACTAGGGGTCCATGTGATCGAAAGTGGACCTAAAACTCAATCTCCACCATATGTCTCCATTGCGCACCCCAACTTCGTGTGTGTAATTGCATACAGTTTATTTCTTCACTCTCACCAATTTCATCTCAACATCCCGAAGATTCATATGTTACAACCTTAAAAAATCTTAAGGATGTTTTCTTTTGCAAAATGTTGTATATTGATAGTTGAAAATGTAAGTTTTACAGCTGCCTATATATGGTGCGAGGACTTTTTCGGAAGAGAATTTTTCCGCAGCATCCATCGAGCCATGGACCAGGTGATGAGATGTAACAAATGAGAAAAAGGCTAGATTAGCTGCATAAGCCAATAGGATCGATGCATTAGCAAAAAATAAAAAAAATCGTCAGCGTTTTTTCAACAGAAGTATACCTCTGATGAAATTCCAGCCACCCAGATGGGGGATTCGAAGCTTGAACGATGAGATCTATCTTGGTCCGACCTTTGATGCCGAAGCTTAGACTTGATCGCTACGACATAGCCCCATCCCATGTATAAGCCTAGATCAAACCAAGCTTAGTTATATCGAAGATATCTAAGATTTGTTGGCCCAGCTTGTACCAAGCTTGTCTCAATCTTAGCGTCCCTAGCTTTGGTCCACAGGCAGAATCCAATCTACGTCCAATATTGTATACATCCAAGCTTACTAGAATCGTCCAAAGCCAAGCTTCAGAAACCATGTTGTGTTAAGCTTGGTCCGAGCTCAGCTTTGTTAGCTTTGAATCTTGGCTTTAACAAGCATGAATCCCGGAAGGCTCATGCCACCTAAACCCAAGCTTCTGAACTAAGGTTGAACTAAGCTGGATTGAAGCATACTTTTCCTAGTTTCGATTTACCGGCATCAGCGGAACTCTGCTTAACATTGGATACATATATAAATCCAGGATTGCTGCACCACCCGAACCGAAGCTTGGAAATGAATGTTCAACTAAGCTTGGTCCAACCTCAATGTTCCTATCTTCGAAGTTTGAATCAAGGTAAATTTTGTAGCTTGGACCCAGATTAATTCGGATGCTCCGACCACGGAAACTTCGGAACTTGAAGATGAAGTCCGAAACTTGAATGAAGATAAAGTTCGAAGCTTGTATTAACCTACGTAACCAAACTAGGACAAAGGTCCTTCTCTAAGCTGGGATTGGTGTTACATTTGAATGTTCTGCACATATTGACCGAAGCTTCAAACATAGCTCCAGCGAAGCTTAGTCAAGCCTCGTCGAAGCTTTGATCTCGCAGGGTCAATTCCCACCTGAAAATCCTCCAAATATCTCATATATTCATCTGAACTATTCCTGTAAATGAGTGAGCTGATGGATGCTGTGAAGATCACAGAGTTGCAGTGCAAATTTGCTGTTAATCATCTATCGTTTCGCACTGACATCAAAGATATGATGGAGTATGTTGGCAGACATCACTATTGATGTATCAATATGTCGATATATAAATTAATTCAGTAGCGAAGTGGTGGAAGGAGATGAGTGGCTTTGACATACTCGGTTTTTTGTGGATATCTTCGAATCTAAGGGAGGTAGCGAAATTTATGTGAACACGTTTTGGTAGACGGCAACGAGACCCCCTGGAAAAAAACGGTATGGAACCTGTGATATCTGTGTTAAATTTCGAGATATATTCATTCACAGTTGACTCTAATGTCGGAGTAACGTATCTACTTTTAGGGCGCTACTGAATTAACTAACGATGAGTATAAAAAATTGCAGATTGTCATACAGGAGCTACACTTCGGCCCTTTCATCATAGCTCGCTGCCTCATGACTAAGGACACAATAGTAATTTGTGCTATAAGGGCGATAAGTGGCGGTTTGCGAGGAGTGTGAAGTTTGCAGCACGAGCCGAGGTGGAGCCGAAGGCGAGCCGAGGTGGAGACTTGTCATACCTCGTGCTGCAAACTTCACACGACTCGGAAACCAACGCTATCGCCCGAATTGCACATACTATTTTTTATTACGTGGGCCCTGAAGGGGTGGGGTAAGGTGGTGGCGGGGAGGGGGTTCAGGGGGCGAAGCCCCCGGCGGGGGGGGGGGGGGGGGGGGGCGAAGCCCCCCACTGCCAAAACTAAAAGTGTTTAGAAACAAAATTATTCATTTTGTCAACACAAATATTTCACTTTGAACAGTTTCCAGGATTGTCAATTAAATTTGGGGAATCTTCATCACTTTCATCACTGTCACGGAATAATTGTGGGCGCCCATATGAAAAGGACCTTATGCGCAATATGGAGTTAGGTATATGGGTGGATTCCTGACGAAATTCTGGAAACTTTGAGCGCAAATTCGACTCAAGCCCGACGCGGAAAGAGTTATTCTTTCGTTCGAAACAATAAAAAAAAAATTATAATTCCAACCCAACTCACAAAAATGCTTATATCTGGGGACCTAGGAACGCGCATAAGGGCCCTTTTCATATGGACGCCCCCAATTATGCGTTTTTTGGGTTCCATCTTCCACTGTTCGTTTTTTTTTTATTGTAATTTCACTTATTAGTTTGACAGTTGATGTGTGGCCTTGTGTAAATTATGTCAACAACGCAAATTCAATATGGTGGCCTGAACTCCATGACAACGAACGTAGCGCGGCAAACTTCAGAATCAACTTTATCTTCCATGGGTGATAAATGACATGTTATCGTTGGCCTCTCTACTTTATCTCCCTTGGGCAGCTACTTATCGCGATGCGCTGCAAACGCCCCTTTACCCCTTCTGGGTGGAGGTCCTGTAAGAGCCATCTATCGGGCCCCAGTAATGAAATGAACATTAACGGCGGCATGCAACGCTGCAAATTTCACGAAATCCGACAAAGGCCCTTTTCAGTTTCTGAGGAATAACGTGAATTACATAGGTTCGAGGACGTAAAATGCACGGAAAAAGGAATCAGGACCCAAAAAATTGTCTTCCGTCACGGAAATTGAGTACTTCTGGTCATTTTTTCGGCCGGCTTTAGGGGATTCTTCATACAAAAAAAAAAGTGCAGAGTGCAGAACGGAGAATGTAAACGGGATGCGAGTATGGGTTTTCATGGATCCCACCGATAACCCCCCAATAAAAAATAAATGAAGTTGTTTTCTACGGTTTGCTTTGAAAATAGATTTACGATAAAAGTTTTTAGAACTGTTGGAAATTTTTGAAAGGAAAAATTGCCACATGGAGATTTCTTAATGCCCCCTCGATCTCCCCCTCCCCCCCAATGGGGGCATACTCTCAGGACCTCCTCTAGTTATGTTTATTTTCATTCTAAAAATTGTTCTCTAAAAAAAAATTGGAGGAACAGAGTGGATGCTAGGTCTCTAAACATTACAGCAAGGAATTGGACTGCACCATCCGACGCTGATTACATGTGTTGATAATATGTATCTCCATTTTTACACTTTCAGAATTTATTTTCTCCCTCATGACGGAATAAAGGCACATTGTTTCGTCGTGACGACGAGACACATTGTGATGATTGTTATTATTGTCCCGACGGTATCGGGCGAATTGTCAAGGTCACGAAAGCGGTGGCAGACGATGAAAACAATATACAGGTGACCTTGATGAAATCTTCGGTTGGAAAAACAATATATTTTTAGAAATTTGATTTCCGATATTTTAGACGGAGGAGAAGGATTAATTAGATTTGACCATTGAAAAACGGTCCATTAAAAAATATTCGCAATTAATTTTTTCAAAAAAACTCCTCGTGAATTTAGCCCCCTAAATTTAATTAGCTTTCTTTTGAGCCATCGTACATTGAAATCGGTTCACTTGTCGACGCTGTAGAGCCGCTCGCACGCCGAAAAACACCGTTTCGAGAAAAACACATTTTAAGTTTTGCGTAGCTGCTTTTCTGCCAACCGACCACATCCACAAAACGAGCTGGAATTCGCAAAATACGTTCGATCTCGAAAAATCGTTTCGGCTTTTAGGCAAAAACAAAAAAAAATTTTTTTAACCCCGAAGAAGCTGAACCTGGCCTTAAGAGATGAAACTGACATCCGATTTTCGGCACTAGGCCGCTAAACCATGATTCTAACCCTGCTTCGCTCGGTCAAATCCTGCTTTACCGGACCAAATGAAAAAAAAAAAGTTTTCGCTATTCGGCCTGAAAATCTCTTCCAACTCAGATGAGTGCATACGTTGGCTTCGTCTCAGTCACAAACTTTCATGCTCTTCAGAAGATTGTTTCATGTCCTATGACGAAGAGCACTATGATCGGAAGTACAGCAGGCATTCGGCTCATCATGTGAGTAAACACGGCCGGTGGACAACCGCAGACAAAAAACAGTTAAATACATTGTGTCTATCTTGCCCAAAGACAGTATATATATATATATATATTATGTGCTTATGTTATAGATTTATACTACAAATTTATCCTAAGTATTTTATGTCATACATTTATATTCTTCCAGGACGAGCTAATAGTACGTTGCTCGGAAAATAGATGTCATCCCGTTATCAGATACATGGTATCCTATCATCTTGTAATCCGTGTTCTTCCCTTTATGGATGAGACGACATGGTAAGTACGTATTGTTTTTCGTGTTTCACTTTGCTTTACTTTATTATTATTTTAACAGAGTTGAAATTTAATTTTTAACCTCTCGATTTTTCGGAAAGTTATTGTAATGACCCCTAAATCGATTGTGTTCATTTCGATTCGTAACTAGGGTTTCAAGTATACCAACATAATTCCCATCGAATTCCAAACAAATGTCTGTGTGTGTGTATGTGTATGCGTGTGTTTGTATGTGTGGAATCGGATTGAACGGATTGAACGATCTGGGCCATCGAAGTCTCATTCGGAGTGTCTTCATGAAACTTAGATCGGATTAGTTTTTGGTTTGAATTGACCGTGCAGTTTTTTTGTTATTAACAATTGAATTCTTCACAACGCTCTATTTAGAGAACGGTAAGAGATACGGCAAAAAGTATTCATCAGAATTTGCTCTGTAAGTGGAAATGCATATTTAATTTTTTATCACTTTTTTCCATATTTGTCATAATTGAGGAGGTATGGCGGGTTTAACCCGCGAGCGTTCGCACTAGTATTGGCGTCTCACTCGCACTCCAGTAGTGCGCATGATTCTCGTCCTTACGCTGACTATGCTACTAGTCAAATATTCATAATTATCTGCTTCATAAATGGGATTGAAACATTTAACTGTAATTAACAGTATTATCAACGACTGTTTTAAGGTTCATAATTTTCACCAAGAAAAACAAAAGGATCAGGCAAAGAAGGGTTGAAAAGATGTGGGAGTTGTCGATAAAATCTTTTTAAAAGAAACTAATCGTGGGCGGAATAGACAGATCAGGAAGTGTCGCATGTGCACCCCAGCAGTTATAAAAGTTTCTATCCACGTATATCGAAGCCCTAAATGCGTTCCTCGAGACCCTTAGGAGAGCCCATAAGTCAAGAAGTGAAATACATAACATGCAATAAACTGAAAAATTTGATCCAGAAATTCCAAACATTCCAATCAAGGTTTTATACTATAACCTGTCTTGTCAGTCCAGTTGACTATGCACTGGCAGCCATCTGTCTACCTAGTTTTTCCGGCTCCCTGAACCCCGAGTAACATAAACCTTCGCCCAGGCACACGTTCGATATCGCCAGTGACGTTGACTTTCTCGTTAGCTTTATTTCTCGTATATAAAATCGTGTATCTGGAGTGCAAATTAGGTCATTTGTACTGTTGCCGATCAAATGAATAACTCAATTTGTTGAACGAAATTCAGTAGTTATAGTTGATATTATTATGATTGGTATTAATCTGTGCCGATTTTTGAAGAGATCTGTCGAGATTTATTGTTCGACGATCAACGATTTTTGCACGGCTTTGTGTATGTGGGTGAGTCGGTAGGTGGGTGACTGAGTGGGTAAGTGGGTGGATGAGTGGATAGGTGAGTGGGTAAGTGGGTGAGTGGTTGCCTGGGTGGGTAAGTAAGTGGGTGGGTGGGTGGATAGGTGAGTGAGTGGGTGGGTAGGTCGGAACGTATATTATTTCAATGCTTCCATTTTTACGAAATTTTGAAAATTTTGAGAATGTTCAACCTTTTTACATGGCCATTTTGTGCCATTTATCAATCCATTTATGTTTACAACGAAAAATAGCAGACTTGTTCCTCCGCCTCCCCCCACCCACCTTCTCGCTAGCTCCCCACCATTGCCGCGGAAACCGAAGGCTTTCAAAACACTTCGAAATCCCTGAAAAAAACCTCCACTCACAACTGTCAACTCAATTAATCTTCGTAAATGTCACGGAAATCGATCCGAAAAGCGCCGAGAATGCCGAAACTGAGTCGCGCGCATTACGTTTTGTTTCTCTGAATAAAAACAAGATTTCTGCTTCAGCCCCATTTTTTTCCAGCTCGCAAATATAGGCGAACTTGAATGTGAAAATTGTGTAAACAACAATCACCAAGAGGGGTAAAAGATGGAGTTTATATTTAAATACACGGGTATATGAAATGAAAACACGTACACACCAGTGAACAGGGCAAACGAGAAATTCAATCTTCCTCTTCTTGGGGAAAATATGCTCTACGTGACATTACAATTTTTTTTCTGCGTTTCAATTTTTTCTTTCTTTTTTCTTCTCATTCGGGAGAAGAATAAAATTACCATACGGAGGGGAGTGCTTTGTGTATTTTTCAAAAACAGTATTGCAACGAAAAAATGTTCGTTCTGTGGGGTGAAAATACAAATATATGTCGTGGTATAAGAGTAACAGTTGCAGAACTGTACAAAAATTTTGAAATTCAAGAAATTGAAAAATTAATTCCTTAAATTACAGAAAACATGCAAGCCTCGATACCTTTGAAAAACCCACGAAAAATTCTAGAAATTTTGGGAATTCTAAAAATTTTAAAAATGATAGAACAATTTCAAGTTTAATTTTTGCATATATTTTTCATTTTATTCCAAAAATGGACGAAAAATCATTAGCTATGCTAGATGAAAAAATTTGAATCTCATTTACCGAATATTTTGCAATTATCGTCGCCTTGTGTGAAATTATTATTTTTTTTTCTTAATTCGATCTATTTGATTTATGTAATTATTTCATGTCTTATATTTGTTTGAAAATTCTTCAGTTAAGTGATGAGAAAAAAAAATTGTCATTGTTTAATTCTTGAAAAATTGCCTAATATTCTGTCATGTTGCCACCAAAAATGTTGAAATGTCTATTCGTTACGTGAAAAGCGTATCAAAAAATACCATTGACCTTTTTTGAAAACGATCATACAGATTTTTCAAAACATATTAAAGAATGGTTTGCCCGAATAGAAATTATTTTTGATGTATTTGAAATGTCGTTGCTTCATCTCACTTTCATATCTCTCTAATTTTGGCCTAAAAAATTGCAATTATCCAACAGACCCAACTCAAATTTTTGTAACGAATAGTATAAAATATTTATTCCATTGATGCTGCTAATGGAGTTTTACACCTTCACAAGCCCGCTCCTCCTTCTACCCTCAATCCTTACACATTCTACATTTACTTTCACTAGCGCCACCCCGGCCGCAAGCGGCCGAGATGTTGACCAACTTTTCAAATGAACTTTTTTCTTATTTAAATGATTTGGAGTTTGAAATGAAATTTGAAAAAAAAAAATTAATTTTCAATTTTTGTAATAGTTGAATTTGAGTTCGATTTTATTTTTTTTCAATTGAATTTAAAAATAGATATGAATGTTTGCATTGGAATTTAAATTTGAATCAAATTTGAATTTGAGAAAAAAATTCCAACGTGAAATTGAATTTTAGAATTGGAACAATGATATGTAAAATTTTTGAATTTAAAATATGAGCCCGTGCGAGGAGGAACATGGCGAGGCACATTTCAAAGCCAATCTGACTGAACATGAACGAAAACAGTATGTCGGGCCACATGACAGCCCATGACAATTGAAATTAGTGTAATGGCCGCTGCTGTGACATGGTTGGTCATTTTTAGGATGGATTAGTGGTGGATGAACTCGACGATGCACAAACAACACGTGTAGTCGAGGACGTGCCTGGACGAAAAGACGGTTATGACACTCAGAGTACGTAACTATCGCGCGGGACCACAGCACGCATGCCTTGCAGATACGCAGAAGCAAAAATGTTTCTGCGCAAAGATCAAGAATTCATGTATTTTGTGTCAATGACTCGATGCCAGTCGCAAAACAATCGATTACTCGCATCTAATCGACTTTCATGTCGATCTGTCGCTTGTTCCCCGTTCTTTTTACACTAGCTCCTTGCCGGTGGCCTACGCGGCCACATGCACTTCCGACTGCGATTTCGATTTCAATTTTTTTCATGGTATCGATAATCGAGTTGGTCTTCGATAATCGAGTTGTTCTTCGATAATCGAGTTGTTCTTCGATAATCGATTTATTGCGATTCTCATTCGATTTGTGGTCGAAGCTCTCAATTGCCGATGGCCATCCTTGCCGATGGCCGCTACGAGGCCACATGCCTTTCCCTGTCTGTATTCTTGTTCGATTTCGATTGTGTCATCGATAATCGAGATTTTTTCTTCGACTTTCGAGTTTTCCAATTCGACAATCGATTTATTTTCCTAGTCGACATACATACAAGCCCGAATGCGCGCTGCGCGCGCTGAGTTACAATTTGATATTTGAAGTAACAATATATTCTCCGAAATGGAAGATACTATGACCCCTGACTCCGAAAAAATGACAGCCTTTAATTTTCCAATTTGGTGCAAGCATCTTTTGTTTTTTCTGTAGTTATCGCATACATATAAGATGTGTCAACACTGGGCAGAACATGTAAAACACTCGAAACTTGATAAATGAACAGAACGTCAAAAAAATATTCTGTGTATATGATTTTCAATAACTACATAACCTATCAAAACTTGAACAATTGTCATACTTTTGAAAACTAAACCCGAATTGATATCCCAAATATCGATGTTGATCGATGCAAATGCGATTACCAACCGCCTTCATCATGTTATTTGACGAATCTGATCGAGCAATAAATGAATGACAATTGAAAAATAAATCATGTCACGTATTTCGAGATATTTCGACTCTAACGAAGTTCATTTATGTGTATGCACTTTCTTGACTAGGATACCATTCCTATATGTTCCCTACCTAACACTACGGTTTCCCCCGTTTTTCCAAACAAATGGTTACCTACATCAATTTTAATTTCAATCCACACGTAAAATATTTGTATACTCAGTTTTTAATTTGCAGGATACAAAAAATTACATGTTCATATATTTCTTATACATTTTTGATATCGTACATTTTTCCGACGGTGAATGAAACTGGCACTCTCGTATAGGACGCCGTCTAACAATTGCAGGAGATAACATACGGCGTTATTTTCCTGCTACCTATACAAGCGACTCTACCGACGATACAAACCCGCATATGACGTCCATTACGATCCAAATAAATACGAGTACAATAACGCGATCGTTGCCCACTCTGTCGCAACACAGTCTTCCGATTGTTTTAAGAACTCCAGAGTGTAGACATTCTCGGTTCTATGACGTTGATATACTGAACAAAACTCATTGTTTTCCTCACGGAGAAGACGTAAAAGACAAGTAAGAATAATTGGCCGCCTAAGTGTGACCTATCAAGGCTGCATGCACGACTTCCCAATTTTGCATTTCGCTCCAGTATTATTTTTTTTCGAGGAATTTCTCTGGCGAGTGAGTGAATGAGGGATTTTACGAAAAAATATTCTTGGTCTTTCGGGATTTTGGTCAGGGGGAATCGGGTACCAACGAAGCGCCTGAATAATTCCATTACCACCCAGGTGGTAAGTGCCAAGCTCCAACAGTCGGCCCGAGTTTGGGACAGTTTTATTTTATCCAGCCTCAGCATCCTAGGCTGGGATCTGCTTGTACCAATGGTAATACAAGTCTCTTGCCAAGACTGGCAACCAAGACCATGGATACCAAACTTGGATCAGTATTGGCACAGGGCTGGGACCCAAGCCTGGGTATTGCCGGATGAGTACCAGCCTGAATCCACAACCACATTTTACGTTAAAGCTTGCTTGCCAGCCTCGGTACAGCCTAGGGTCAAGTCCGGAGTTCAAGGGTCGGTTATACCACGTAATTCTCGAACAGGCCTGGCGCTTGCCAATCCTTAACTTGGTCGCCGGAATTGTCTCAGTCTAAATATCAAGCTAGGCCCAGGCTAAATCACCAGTCTAATTCCCATCCTTAGGCCTAGCTTGACGCAATGTTCCAAACAGGACTGGCACCGGCTTGTTTGTCAAGACTAGGATGGGCCAGGCAAGGTTAGGGACTTGCCTGGGTCAGGTGTCAATTCTCACCTGGTCAGGACCCTAGATCGGAAAAAAAAATTTCGGGCAGTTCGCGTGCAAAACTCATCGTCCTCCTCCACGTTCTTGCCATCCGCGGCTTAGCATCGGATGGCAATATCGCAGGTGGGCGAGGTTCCCACATGAAAAATATTGGTGTGGGACAACAAGTCATATAACTTGCCGGCACCACTCTTTGAGGTCCTATATAGTTGTCCGTCGGGGATGATCAGGCTTCCCCAGTTCGCCTCGTACTACTCCACGTACTTGAAAGTTCTTACTTCGCACTTTGGTGACAGATCGCCAAGTGAACATGTTTCAGCGTAAGGTGGGAAGCACCTCTCTCAGGCGGTTAGCGCTGTCCGCTTTCGGAGGCTACCGCTCACCCTAGGCTAGAAAGTATTCACTCTGCACCTCGTTACCACCAAGCAAAAAATACGGAATATTTCGTGCTGACAAGCGAAAATAGATATTTTTCAGACTATGGATCTGGGGAGTTGGATCTTGCGCCGGTTGACGACGGGGCTATTTATATTGAGCCATTTTTGTAGATAATTTTTTTTCCTTTTCATAAAAATTTCTATATCGGTTCTGAATTCGAGTTACCTGTGAAAAACCTAGCCCTGCTATGGTTGAACAATTCTCCGATTCTCCAAAAGGCTCTTTTAGATCGATGGCAATTTTTTTGGTGTACCCAATGAAATTGGTTTCGTGGAGTTCCTGAGGTCGATTCTCAAGATAATCGTCTTTGCACGAAAGAAGAATGATTTTTCCGATAAGAAAAGCCCAATCTGCTGCCCCCCCCCCCCCCCACTCATAAGTCTCGTTACATCAGATAAAAACATAATTCTGGGAGGGAAGACGCGTGCAGCGAGTGGGTCGGCTGGAACTGCTGCTACTGAAAGCCGGGATTATAATCCCTTGTAGAAAGTTGCCGGTTGGGGTGAGCCGCAAACCCGAGGGAAGGGAGAACGCAACGAGACTGAGCCTGGAGGGCCGGGATATCGATTCCGACTCCGCCCTTCTGCAGAAAATGGGCTTTTCTCGCTTTAAAAATTGAACGGACGATAATTAACCCTCGATTGGCCACCAGATTTTTGCACTGTTCAATACTATTCTCATGAAGATCAATATTAAGCACAGTGGTTCCGTAGTTATCCCCCGACAATATTTGAAGTAGCGTTGCGTCGGAATGAAATGTTTCCAGATGTGTTGGGTCAAATCTTAAACTTACTGATAAAGGAAGATATTGGTTTACTGCTGGAAATTAAATATTGTTTTCTATTTAATTTACCCAGTTTACAACATTTCCAATACTTTTACATCAATTCCAATGAAAATTATATATGTATGTGTGTGTGTGTTTGTACGTGTGTGGGTGGATGGATGTGTGTGTGTACGTGGGTGTGTGTGTGTGGGTGGGTGTGGATGGCTGTGGGTGGGTGGATGGGTGTGGGTGTGTATGTGGCTAAACGGTTCTAGGTTTCCTTCGGGCCCTCACACTCGGGTGCGGTAATATATATTTTTTCAGCTTTGAAAAACAAAAAAAAATTGAAAAATGGACAAATTTTGGTTGCCAGAAATAGTTGAAAATAATTTTTGGGGAGAGAAATTAGAAAAAAAAATTCGGGAAGTGAAATTTTGGGCGGGAGAAATGTATGTGTTTGGCTCGCATACCGATCATTGCGGAAGTAAAAATCAAATTTTGCCGCGTAGAATGGCCAGTCACTTTGCTGCTCATAAAACGCAAATAAATCCTTTCCCTCGGCTGTAAATAAGGGCTCGGGGATAATCGAGGTAGGGAGAGTATTGGGACGCCCTGGCGTTGAGCATAAATGCGATCGATAACGTAACCTATTGACCCAGAATGGCGAGACGCATGCGTTCACACGTGGGCGTCACGTCGCTTCCCGTGACGTCACGTCACATATATAGTCATTGGTGTATCCCCAGAATTGTCCCAGGACGTGGCTGCTCCAGCGCGATGTCACGTTTATTTTTTATTTATTTATTTTGATTCTCAGTTTTTATCCGGTTCGTTCCCAACGGCGACGGAACGGGTGGGGGTGTGGGGGAAGCGAGGGATGAAATATTGACGAGGATAGTACCACCGGGATTGAACAATAAAAATGAAGAGGTGTTCCATCCATTATTCAGATGAAAAACAAGTTTGTTCTGATAAGCAAAAAATAAACATTGCTATGGTTGCGCAAAAACATTTTGTGCGTAGATGCACGCGCGAGAGCAATGAAACTTTGCAACGGAAACATGATAACAGATTGTTGTATATTGTATTTTGTTGAATTTTTGAAATGTTGGAAAATTTCTAAATATTGAAAATTTTTGGAGCTGTTATCAGTTTCAATTTTTAAAATTTTTTTGCAAAACAGTTGTAAATTTGGAATTTTTTGAGATTCTCAAGTTTTCTATGTTATGAAACTTTGGAGGTTTTCGAAATGTTTTATTTTTTTATTTTCCGAATAGATGATTTGTTTTTATTTTTGCTATTTTGAAAACTTAGTACTAAAATTTTTGTAAATTACAATGAAAATTTTTTTTCGGATATTATAGCAATTATCCCCCCCCCCCCCCATGTCAAGTTTTTTAATTTCCACGGACGACAAAAATTTCGTGTACACACAAATGATCCCCAACAAATCCTGAGTCGATGCCTGTATGTATGCGTGTGTTTGTGTGTGTGTGCGTATGTGACCAACATTTGGGTCAACGATTGCTCAGAAACAAAACATACGATTAAGATTATTGATATCGGAATGCAAGTTTCTCCATGTAGCTAGAGGTGGTGAGATTTTGGATGAAATGTGTCCAGTGCTTAAATTGTTTATAACGTTCTACCGCTTACACTATCACAGCCAATAAAAAGTTTATACAAGAAAAGTGATTCCTCATGCAAAAATACACATTTAATGTTTAATGACATTTTTTGCTACTTATTGTAGTTTAAAAGATATCTCGAGTTGAATGAGAATATACCTGGCGAGCGAATATGTTGATAATTCCTGGAATCATGTCCAAGAGGGGGATAATTAAGTAGGTACAGAAGTAGCGATTTTCCCCACAAATCCATATTGTTGGTATCCCTCAATTGTTCGGCTGCAGTCGTTCCGTATCCACTGACAAGTGCAGTCCTGACAAGAGGACAGAGTGGGGTCGACCCGGTACGAACGCGACAACGTCGCACGGAAAAGCCGTTAGCGTATCTGGTCACCTCACGCGGAAGATCCTTAACTTTGTGTTCCCTGCAATTGTATTTTTCCGACATAAAATATTATTTTTCTTCCTCCCCGACCCGAAAGTGCGCTCTCCACCGTGGTATGAAACCCCAGAAAGAACGGCTTTTCTGGAGTTTCTCGACGGAGAATCGTTGTGATTGGCCACAAAGCTTTTGTGGCTCGCGTTTGCAGGCGAGAGTTGCTAACGAAAGAGTAAACTTCGGATCTCCACCCGAAGCTCCCCGACTCTTGCTTACGCATGCGCATGATATATTTCAGTGCCCAAATCACGACCAAATGTGTCAAATTCCGAAGCCACTTTTTCTCTGTATAATGTATATATACGCATAAAAGGTTCATGTCGCCAGTGCTCCTGTGGAACAAAATTTCTTGAAATTATGCATTAATTTCTCTAGTGGATAAAATAATATTGGATAAAACGAGTTGATTTTGAAAAAGTAGAGTAAATTAAAACTGTCCCCCGCCGGCGAATGAAGAGTCTCTAGAACCTAACCTGAAAAATGAGCGATTCTTCATCGGGATGTTTAGAAATTTCGACAAAGAGGTCAAAGTTGGAAGGAAAATATGCTTATAAAAAGTGATTTCGGCATTCTAATTATTTTTTCGACGTTTTTATGTTTTTTCATGCATTTTTACTTTTTGCCCGCCCCGACCAGCAAAAACCTCGGCTTCGCCTCGGTTTTGCAAAAGTCGGGCGGGCATGTAGTTCGCAAGGTGACCGACGAGAGGCGTGCGTGGGCAGGCCACAAAAGTATTCATTGTTGGATTGATCGTCAACATTTCAAAATTCACACATTTATTGTTGAACGTACTTTCGGGTGGGGAGAAAGAAAAATAGCATACGACACACGGCCATAAAGTTTGATTTCTTGCCGTACGTGATATGAGGCCTTGGGTCGTAATATACTATTACTGATATCACTTCAGGGAATTTGAAAAAAAAACTATGATTAATTTCGATAAGATTTACAGCATACAGTATTTTCTTATGAACAGAACTGAACTGGGCATGAGTCGTCAATCGCGCTTCGATTCAGTCTTTTTGCGAGTTGAATAATTCAATCAGCAATCAATGCACCGATGGATCAATCCACCAATTAATCAATCCGCCGATCAATCAACCAATCAATCAATCAACCAATCAATGAATCTGCCAATCAATCAACCGATCAATCTGCCAATCAATCAATCGATCCGCTGATCAATCTGCCAATCAATCGAGCCAATTTTCGGATTCATTCACAACAGTTCAAGTCAATCTTAATTTCATCGTAATTGGCACTTCAGTTGATCGACGGTCCGTCAGTATATGCTCATCAAACAGCTTTTTTCGTATCACATTGAGGTATAACTGGAATTGAATTCTATCCAATTTTTAACTTCTCTACTGCAGACCTTATTTTGTGATGACCCCGAAAATGGACATTGTGGGTCTTTTCCTGCATTTTTCATATTTACTGTTTTTTTTATTGAAAGCGTAGCTAAATCGTCCCAGCAGTGTTTTAATTATTCCGCAAAAGCGCGGAGTCCGAGCTGCAAAATTTTGCGGAACTTTGGTTTATCTCCCCTAGCCATCTTGGGACTATGGAACAGTGTAGATGTAGCGTGTGTGCAGATGTACGCTTTCGGCCTGAAAGGTATCGAAATTATGAAAATAAAGTGGGGTAATGGAAGCTACCTTAATTTCTGAAGTAATTGATGTCAATTTGCGTTGATCAACTCATTTTTTAATGAAATTGAATAAATAATATCTGAGGTTTTAAAAGTCACTAGATCGATCTGAGGGAGCCATTCCGGATGAACTCAATGTAAGTTTTACTACCACGAGTTCGGTGGCGCGTACTTCGCATTCGCGTTTCCTTTTTCCGCCGCACGGAGTTGTGGCGCCTCGGTTTCGGTCTCACAGTTTTCGATAATTTCGATACGTTTCGATAGTTTCTTTCCTCTCTCCTTTTTCCTATAGGATACGTTATTTTGAGCATTTGTATGCCTTTGTAATTGCCGTTTTCATTGTATCTGGAAGATACAGCGGGCAAATACCTAAGCACACATAGGCTTATTGGTTAAACGCGTTGAGGGTGATGCCGTTTATTTCTGCCGGAATCAAGCCATTTTTTTTGGCGAATCAGTTCTTCCTTGCTTTTCTTATCTTTAATGGGCTATAACAGGAGAAGTTATGAGTCGAAGTGTTTATTATACGAGTATCTATATAATCGGAAATTTCCCCGGCTTTCGGATGAGCTATCAGTGTTCATCGGCCAGTGGCTAGTTTCGCTGATATAATGAAAAGAACTTGGGGGAAAATAATTATTGAGGACGGTTATCAGTTTTTTACGCGCGAATGAGAACTGCCACTTTTTTTAATCTGTTTATCTTATCAGAACGATGTATTTATTTGATTTCTGATGCAAGTGCTGGCGTATGATGCTCAATACCTCGACGCGGCGCCGGTTGAGTGGAATTAGGGGGAATCACTGCAAAATGCAGGAAGTCGAAGACAATAATGAACTGTTTTGATGTTCAGTGTTTTTTCCTCAAGGTTTGTGTGAATTTCGAATTTTTTATTCAGGTCAGCGATAGGGTTAAATTTCTTGAAGTTCTATGCTCGGTCTTCAACGTGATTGCCGAGTTTCTATATTTTTTGGTTTTTGACACGATTTCGTTTTCTCCAGGTACCCCTTGGATTCGTTTCATTTGGGCATTTGAAGCAAATTTTTCGTCTCGACTTTCACATCTCATCTCGACTTTGTCATCTCGTCTCGACTTTCTCATCTCGTCTCGGCTTTCTCGTCGCATCTCGACTTTCTTGTGTCGTCTCGAGTTTCTCATCTCGTCTCGACTTTCACCTCTCGTCGTGTCTCAACTTTCTCGTCTCGTCTCGACTTTCTCGTATCGTCTCAACTTTCTCGTCTCGTCTCGACTTTCTTGTGTCGTCTCGACTTTTTCGTCTCGTCTCAACTTTCTCGTCTCGTCTCGACTTTCTTGTGTCGTCTCGACTTCCTCGTCTCGTCTCGACTTTCCCGTCTCGTCTCGACTTTCTCGTCGCGTCTCGACTTTCTCGTGCTGTCTCGACTTTCTCGTCTCGTCTCGTCTCGATTTTCTTGTGTCGTCTCGACTTTCTCGTCTCGTCTCGACTTTCTTGTGTCGTCTCGACTTTCCCATCTCGTCTCGACTTTCTCGTCTCGTCTCCTCTCGATTTTGTTGTGTCGTCTCGTCTCGAAGTTTTTGCCACTCGTGATCTCAGTAGTCGCATTCGTTCAGGCAATCTTACGCGACCCGAGCAGTAAACGGTATTTTATATTACCCGCGGTTTGAAAAACTAACGCAGCGGCAGGAGGTTAGAGACTACGCTTGTCGTACCTGAATGACATACAGATAGTGTTCGACACATGGACAGAAGGACCTTTTTCGCCTCCTGTGTTGCGAAAGTCGCCTTCGGCTCGTTTTTCAAATTCAGAGTCGGCGGAGAAGTTTCTTATGCCCTTGTGTCGAAATATGCTACTTAACCCGTAACCATCCTTAGAACCTCAGGCATAATTCACAAAATTAACGAACAATGGCCATTGCATTCCATGAAACAGACCGCAAGCCAATTCCACTTTAAACTTTATGTCATTATGTGAAGTAGAAATGAAATAGAAACAACATTTGTGATACATCAAACAACATTCAACTTCCTTCAATATCTAACATTGATGTCTCCACAGTGTCCGATAATTGAAATTAAAGTCAAGGAGTTGTTGGAGAAAAATTAACATTTGTTAGACAGACATTTACTTTGCCGGAAAACCCTTGTTCGGCAGAAACAAATGTAATGCACAATACAGAATTCTACTTTAGCTCATACTCGGAGCAAAAAATCGATGTGCATGAGAAAATATTTTTTCAAATCATCATACGGACGACCAATTATTCTGTACTATTTTCTAGCTAAAAGCTAAATGTCTTTAGCCCAGCATAGAGCCCACAAAAATCTACGAGAAGTCCATAATATAGGTATGTATATATATTATAGATTTGTTACATATTTTTCCGAGTATAAAATTTTTCGATCAAATATAATATATATATACTATATACTATATACTATATACTATATACTATATACTATATACTATATACTATATACTATATACTATATACTATATACTATATACTATATACTATATACTATATACTATATACTATATACTATATACTATATACTATATACTATATACTATATACTATATACTATATACTATATACTATACACCATATACTATATACTATATAATATACACTGTACTATATACTATACACCATATACTATATACTATATACTATATACTATACACCATATACTATATACTATATACTATATACTATATACTATATACTATATACTATATACTATATACTATATACTATACACCATATACTATATACTATACACCATATCCCATATACTATATACTATATACTATATACTATATACTATATACTATACACCATATACTATATACTATACACCATATCCCATATACTATATATCATCTACTATATAAACGCGTGGAAGAAAATGACCTGTTGCTCGACCTGTCATTATCAAAACCGAAAATTATTTATAGTTACAGGCATAATACGAACAACATTTTTTTTCTGTGGACTTAAATTTCTCTTATGATCTGTATCTTTTGATATTTATTGTATATTTAAATGTTGGATGGAAAAACCAGAGAAAATGAGAAATACGCATAAAACATTGACTCATAGGAGCTCGGAATAGTTCTAGGTGTATAACTTATTTATGTCAAATATGTCAACCCAACAATTGATTCGAAATTTCAGCAGGAGGTTTCGATTTTGATAGAAGAATTATTTCCAATTTCAATCTTTAATATTAATTCGTGACATACTGCTCCAAAGCTCACTGTTCATTTCGTCATAATTCATGAAATTTATGAAATTTATGAAATTTATGAAATTTATGAAATTTATGAAATCTATGAAATTCATGAAATTCATCAAAGTTATGGAAGTTAATACGTTTTGATTCGTAATTGTTAATTCTTCTAATTTGACAAATCTGTGGAAATTCTCCAAATTTTCAAACTTTCTGAATTTTTCAATTAGTTCCAGATAACTCATATTGGCCCAATTCTGTTAAATTTTCGAAATTTTTTCACGTTTTTCAAAATTTGACAAATTTTTTTATTTTGGAAATTTAGAGAATTCGGAAGAATTACAAACTTCTCAATTCCTCAATATTTGAGAGCAAATTTGAAATTGTATGAGGCATTTATAAGCATTAGATGCGCAATTAAAACTTTCTTCACAATTTTCAAAATTTACCAATTGCATTCACCACCCAGCGAAACTAAAAGACGAATTGAAAGAATTTATTTCTCGAATGGAATTCATCTCCATTGATTTTTTTCCCCGGTTTTGACCTAGTTTTCGAGCTCCATGCATTGGATTTACGGGAAGAATGGGAGAAACATCACGAGAAAAGAAAATGAAAAATAGAGAAAAATGTAGGGAAAATTGCTTTGCAGTAAGAAATTGTTTTCCACGATGAATTTTCTAGGGCTCTCCTGTATTCGCTTAATTAATGAGGCATTCATGACTCTCAGGGACAATAGACAATTTGTCACTCGTGAAAAATGCAATTCACTGCAAGCGTATGACGTCAACGGAAAAGTGACAAAAACTGAAATTGAAAAGCTGCAAAAAATGCATGTCACTGTATTCAATGAACGCAGTGAGAAAGGAGTTGAAAAAATGACGAATTGATTCAGTTGATTGATTGAAAAATTTTATGCGAATTGAAAATAAAAAAAGGACCCGTTTTACCCCCATAACTCAAAATTTGTATTTTATTGTATTTTCTTGTATGCACAAATTTCCATTCGTAGAATTTCATCCTTGAATTTCTATTGCAGCTGCAATTTCATGATTTTGTCAGCGTTTCAGTTTTAAATCTTTGACAGTTCACAATTTCGTCAAGTGTTGACTTAGTATGTGAAGTTTTTATGTGTGCCGTTAATGACACATGGAATGAATCCGCATCAGAAAATATTTTTGAAAAATATTGTCCTAGCACCGATGATGTCTGAGGCAGAAACTTTGCCCACTACACCGAAGCCCCAATGGGTAAGTAGGTGAGAGTACGTGTGAGTGGGTGTGGGTTGGTGTGGGTGGGTGTAGGTGGCTGTGGGTAGGTGTGAGTGAGTGTGGGTGGGTGTGGGTAGGTGTGGATAGGTGTCAGTCGGTGTGGGTAGGTGTGGGTGGGTGTGTCTGGGTGGGTGGGTGTGAGTGAGTGTGGGTAAGTGTGGATAACTGTGAGTGCGTGTGGGTAAGTGTGGATAGGTGTGAGTGAGAGTGGGTGGGTGTGGGTGGATGTGGGTAGGTGGGTGGGTATATGTGAGCATTCTTGTGCGTGTGTGTGTATATGCGTGGGATGCGCACATCATTCATCATTAATTTCACTGGAATTCATTTCACCATTGCGGATCAAAATGGTTGAATAACATTTTTTTTTTTAAACAATCTATTAATGAAGAAAAAATCATCTCAAGCCAACATTACAAATCGGAAACTTTTTTATTTCTCCTTTTTAGTCCTCATTCATTCAGCACCCTAGTTTTATTTTATTCAAATGAAGTATTTTTTTGAATTCAACTTTTTCCTTGCAGGAGGAAGTAAAGCGTCTCGTAGAAAAAGCGTAATGAGAAGAAATTGAAATTAAAGCTCACCGTGATAGCGTGTAAATTGGTGGAAAAGTGATTAAATTTTGCCTTTGACAATTTTCACGAGATTCTGAGGGGGACCGGGAGATGAGGAGCTGCATCGATTCATAACGCCTGGGAAGTGTGAAACCGGTATGATTATGTCCATGAGCGAGCTTTCCCGCCCGGTCAGGGTCGGTACTGATTTTCCGACGGGAATGAGGGAAAATAGGTCGAGGCCAAACGACGGGGGATTCTCACCCTCGGAATTTCTGGGTTGATCCCTCCATTTCTCTCGATTTTCGGTGAGGTAAAATTTTGTTATCTCATTTTCACAGATTTCAACGAAGTTAGGGTCGATTTGGATTACCCAGAAAAAGCCTAACTCAATTTATGGATTTTCTTGACATTATGTGACTACCTCAAAATGTGCCGGTTTCCTGAATAAAAAATTGCAAGTGAAGGTCCTTTTTAATGACACAGTTATGTATATACCAACTTCGTCTGACGATTTGTACGTCTTTGAAATTGCACAAATTAATTTTTTTTTTGAACAATTTCGGGCCGATGTTTTAACTGTCAGCCACATTTCCAGCGTTTACAGAGGTTCACCAAAAATTGATAGATATTTAAAAAACATTCGGCAATTTATATTCCATACAAAATTTACAAAGTTTCGGACCAATGCCGGGAAAATGCCTTCGCTTCTCGGTGGGATTGTAATCAAAATCAAATTTTCTACTCATGATAGCAAAACTCTCATGATACTCTCATGAAACTCTAATGAGACATCATAGCAAAACTCTGGGAACTACGGTCATATTAATATTTCTGCGTACAAAACCCATTTTTGAACCAGCTACAAGAAATGCTATTGGCAGTAAAAACCACCTCATATTCAACGAAATCCGGAGTGTACGATCCGACCTCTACTTTCCGACGCTTAAGTTTCCCATTGCGTCGAAACTATTCCAGGAATTAGAAATTTTTCGAGTTCTTTCGATCAAACGAAAATAGCTCAGGCAGGAGCGAGACCAGAGGAGACGAGACGAGACGAGAGGAGAGGAGAGGAGACGAGACGAGAGGAGACGAGACGAGAGGAGACGAGACGAGAGGAGACGAGACGAGAGGAGACGAGACGAGACGATTCGAGACGAGAGGAGACGAGACGAGACAAGACGAGAGGAGACGAGACGAGAGGAGACGAGACGAGACGAGACGATTCGAGACGAGAGGAGACGAGACGAGAGGAGAGGAGACGAGACGAGAGGAGACAAGACGAGACGAGACGAGAGGAGACGAGACGAGAGGAGACGAGACGAGAGGAGACGAGACGAGACGAGAGGAGACGAGACGAGACGAGAGGAGACGAGACGAGAGGAGACGAGACGAGAGGAGACGAGACGAGAGGAGACGAGACGAGAGGAGACGAGACGAGAGGAGACGAGACGAAAGGAGAGGAGACGAGACCATACGAGACGAGACGAGAGGAGACGAGACGAGACGAGACGAGAGGAGAGGAGAGGAGACGAGACGAGACGAGAGGAGACGAGACGAGATAAGACGAGAGGAGACGAGACCAGAGGAGACGAGACGGGACAAGACGAGAGGAGACGAGACGAGAGGAGACGAGACGAGACGAGACGAGAAGAGACGAGACGAAAGGAGACGAGACGAGACGAAAGGAGACGAGACGAGACGAAAGGAGACGAGACGAGACGAAAGGAGACGAGACGAGACGAAAGGAGACGAGACGAGACGAGAGGAGACGAGACGAGACGAGAGGAGACGAGACGAGAGGAGACGAGACGAGACGAGAGGAGACGAGACGAGAGGAGACGAGACGAGAGGAGAGGAGACGAGACCATACGAGACGAGACGAGAGGAGACGAGACGAGACGAGACGAGAGGAGACGAGACGAGACGAGAGGAGACGAGACGAGATAAGACGAGAGGAGACGAGACCAGAGGAGACGAGACCAGAGGAGACGAGACGGGACAAGACGAGAGGAGACGAGACCAGAGGAGACGAGAGGAGACGAGACGAGAGGAGACGAGAAGAGACGAGACGAAAGGAGACGAGACGAGACGAAAGGAGACGAGACGAGACGAAAGGAGACAAGACGAGACGAGAGGAGACGAGACGAGACGAGACGAGACGAGACGAGACGAGACGAGACGAGACGAGACGGGACGAGACGAGACGAGACGAGACGAGACGAGACGAGACGAGATGAGACCAGTACCAGTTTTGGTCTCGCCTGCAGTTCTAGATTCAACTGAATTTCAAAATACTGGAAAAATGATATGGAAGAGGTTATGTAGAGAATCGAATTTCCCATGCAAAATAGTTCGTGATATTCTTCGGCTAACTTCTACTTGTTAACGAGATAATCATTTCTCCACAGACACCTTATAGGAATCAATTTTTCACTTCGGGTGACCACACCATGTATTTTAGAATCATCGATTCCTATTTTATTATTGAACATTTTATTTATGGCACGGGGAAAGGGGAGGGGGTGGCAAATTGAAGGAATTGCAGAGGGACATTTGCTATTTTCATTGACATTTGCGCAATGCAAAATGAGTTAGCGAAGTCACGTTTTTCTACGCGAGGCTTCTGTCAATCATGTAGAGGAACAAGAATCCGTTTAGTATTGACGTTTTCGTATTATTTCCACGGTTTAATGCTGTTTTCCCTGCAACTTCCTCGGGTTTTCCATCATTTATCGTGAATTAAAGAAGAAGGTTGAATAATTGTTCTGATAATACGCATGAGATTTGGCGGATTTAGAGACAGCAGCAGCGTCGCTTGAGTTGTGAAGTGAAGCGACGTATCGCGAAACTTATCAGCTTCACCATGCTCTCGACTCAATGAGCATCCAATCATATCAGAAATGGAGAGTCTTATATGAAAAAAATATTTTTGCGTTAGAGAACATATCACGAATCTTCACACATGGGTTGATCAATCATGTTCTTATAATGTTATATATATTGATGGAATCTCCACGTGTTTGATAATTTTCCCCCATTGACGGAAGTCAAATAGATCGACCAAATATTTTCCGCCAACGAGGAACTTGAGCTAAGTCCCAAATAACGAAAGGGGGCTATGTGAAAAATTTCGAAACGGTCCAAAGAGTCGACCTTCCAAAATTCTGAAACTAAAAAAAGAACTCGCTGAGATTTTCAACTTCTCGATCAAAATTATTAATTTGCGCTTGAATTATAAAAGTGCTTTTATTATCGGATCTCCACCGTTTCCGCAATTTTAGAGTACATTGAAAGAGATGTGTGTATTTTCTTCGTCTCTCGTTTCTACTCTCCACAATAACTGATGTTTGGGCATGTCTTAGGTAGGGCGTACTGGACACCCATCCATGCGGCTAGGGCCGACTTTCGCTATTTAGGGGTTCTAGGGTTAAACTAGTGGGATAAAAGTGTGTGTCCCCGTTGGGAACACAAAGAAAACTTCCCCGATGTGTAATTTCTGTTTGCCGTTTCTAGATTTTCGATACGTCAATAAAATGTTTCAATCCCATTTATCATGCAGATAATTATGAATATTTGACTAGCCGCATAGCCAGCGTGAGGACGAGAATTATACGCGTTGCTGGAGTGGGAGTGAGACGCCAATAGGGGTGCCAACGCTCGAGGGTGAAACGCGTCATACCTCCTTAATTATGACGAATATGGAAAAAAGTGATAAAACATTAAATATATATTTCCACTTACTAACCAAATTCTGCTTAATACTTTTTGCCGTATCTCTTACCGTTTTTGAAATAGAGCGTTGTAAACAATTCAATTGTTAATAACAAAAAAACAGCTCGGTTAATTTTAAACCAAAAACTAATCCGATCTAAGCTCCATGAAGACGCTCCGAAGAAGACCTCGATGATCCCGATCGTTCAATGCGTTCGCAAGAAATCGTTAACCCAAAATCCGATTCCACACATACAAACACACACACACATCTACTCGGAATTTGATGGGAAGCATTTTGGTATACTTGAAACACCAGTTACAAAGTCAAAAAAAAATTGATTTCGGGGTCAATACAATAACTTCTCGTAAATCGGGAAGTTAATTATTCCTCAAAAATTCCTCTGCCAAAATTTCTCCAAGCTAAAATTTCTCCCTCTAAAATTTCTTCCCCAAATTTTCTCCAAACTGAAATTTCTCCGCCATAATTTCTCCAAACTAAACTAACACCCTTTTGGGGAGGTAACTCCCTCGGATTTCGTCCGCCTTTGGGCCCAATACCCGGGTGCAGTAGTACACATTTTAGGGTGGTGACCTCCTCGGAGTCTTTCCTTCTGCCGCCCCTCATACTCAGCGTGGTAGTACACATTTCTTTAATTTTGAAAAAAAGGAGAAATTTTCGTTGCGAGAAATTTCGGGAAGAGAATTTTTTGGAAGAGAATTTTTGGAAAGAGAAATTTTCGTTAAGAGAAATTTTGGATAAAAAATTTTCCGGAGAAATTTTGGCGGGAGAAATTTAGCCCGGATACCGAATAAAATTCCCTGCAAAAAACATCCACTGACATTTTTGGGTAAAATTTTCGAAAGAACAAGTATTTTAGGGGAAAATCGGGAAGTCATTGCTGCGGCACTGATGGGTCATACTCGGCCCTGCCGGATTTTATCATTTAACCAAGCAATTGCGTTTTCTCCGTTTAGCTTAATTTTGTTGATTTTGAACGAGACGAGTTTGTTTTGTATTCAGAGCACATCTGAAGCGGCTCGCTAACCTCAATTTTTATTATCAGCTAGGTGTACGGGGGTACCCGGAGGCTGAACTATATGCAACACCAATGTTTGCGTTGGATTGTTGTGTTGTGTGTGTGTGTGTGTGTCAAGGTGATTACACTGAATAACAGGACGGTTATCTGGGTTACAGGTTTGTCAACTCGTGCGTAAAACTCAGGTGAATTGATAAAACAAATGAGACTATTTTTTCAACCATTTATTATCATTATTGCAAGGTGTATTTTCACTTGACAAAATCTGGAATAGAGGTTTTCCATGACATAAATAATTTGATTGTTTCGCTGAATAGATGCAGGGACGACCAATTCTTTGATACTTAGTTTTAGTAATCGCTGTTTTTTGCACTCAAATATAGATTATTTATGCTGATTTTGATATGAATTCGGGTTTGAAATTTAATGTGGTGATATGATGAAGTTTGAAGCGATCAATTTGTATATTTTGTATCCTTATTTTCAACATGGGAAGAAATAATTGGAGCATTTTACGATCCATTAAATTCTGGAATTTTTCAAAATTAAGTGGAATTTTGCATTTTGGATTTCAAAAATGTCGGCAATTTTCGATGATTCAAAATTTTTGCAAAGTGCAACGTCTTCAGAAGAGGGTTAATAAATTGATAAAATTTGTGGCATTTTATTTGTGATTTCAACATTAAAAAAATTTGAAAAAATTTACAAACCTTCAAAAATTTCAAAAATTTCAAAGATTTAAAAAATTTCAAAAATTTCAAAAATTTCAAAAATTTCAAAAATTTCAAAAATTTCAAAAATTTCAAAAATTTCAAAAATTTCAAAAATTTCAAAAATTTCAAAAATTTCAAAAATTTCAAAAATTTCAAAAATTTCAAAAATTTCAAAAATTTCAAAAATTTCAAAAATTTCAAAATTTTCAAAACTTCAAAAAATAGTAAAAGTGTCTACAAACGCCCTAGCGACACATCATCATCCATAAGTATCACTAATCATCAGCACTTGCAATTTTTGAACAATCGATAATTCTATACCACATTGTTACCACCGCAGAGCGACCCTAGAGTCAGCACGTCCTCATTGATCCCTACCTGATCAATCGACTTAAATTCCACTATTCGCCGAAACCGCGGAAAGCAACTAAAAACTATGTAGTACTATCCTATGTATCCTCTGTAACCAAAATACCTAAGTTCATGAAAATGCATATAGAGTAAATTGACCCTGAAGTTTCTAACGGATTCATTGGAATGGAATGTTAAATTGAAAATCGTAAGGAACAATGGTGTACGGGTGAATTTACTATCGGGTGGGTTATCCCACGGCCCCTGGGCAATATTTCCGTGGCACTTTGGCCGGGTAAAGTGCTAAACGAAGGCCAGGAGCAATCGCCAATGCACTCGAATCCAAATTGAATTGAATCCATCTATTTTCCACGTGCATTGAAAAATCTAGTTTACGTTAATTAAATGATCAACTCATTAAGGGGAGATAGCGGTGTAAAAAAATCCGACTTCTATATCTATCATGATGATGTCTAGATTACTTATCACTTATGTACAAACAATTTTTTCATACATAGCCGATAAGACTGACGAAATAAGCAGAATACAACCTTGGCAATATTCCTTGTACCGCAATGATCAAGAAGTTGATTGTCAATTTTGTATCCAAATGAAAAAAAAATCGGATAAGTAAATAGGAGGTTAAAAAAAAATTTCTGATTGTCGGTGAACGGATCACTTCATGATCCCTGTGGGTGTGATCCTCGATGGGTTTTACCCATAACTCCCCAATATTTGTGTGCGCATGTATTTTTTCCATTGTGTTTTATGGGTACCATCAATACCCAGCCTGAACAAGTGATGCTGTGTGTGGTCCATTGTGAAGAGACACATTCCCGTATTGTACATTGTAGTTGAGGCCATTTTAAATTTGCCGCCGAGGAAAGTAATTGATTCACATTGGGAGTAATGATATTTGGCAATTGCAGAGAACAGCAACCAAAAAAAAATGGAATACGATGGACCTCGTATTCGAGCATTCCTTCAGGGGGCCTGCTGGACACCCATCCAAGCGGCTGGGGCCGACTTTCTCCAATTTTAGGCCATTATGTTTCTGAACACAGAGTAAACCTCCAGAAATCCCTATGCTGCGATCGCGGGCGCCCATGAAGGGGAGCCCCTCCCCACGCGTCGTGCTAGGTTCCCGCCCGGCCGGAATTCATTTTATAGGTGCCGCCAATAGCACACACGGAATTTTCCTACTTCTGTCGGAATTCATGAGTGAACATTTCAGTCAATATTTTATTATTCATAATTGGTAAATAAATAATACCAAGGTTGTTCTCCGTATTTTCATTAAAAAGAAATTGCAATGCTGGTATTGACCTGAAACATTGTTTCTCTTCGAGTGTAAGCGCTTCCGCAATTACTGGAGGTGTAGTTGGACGCCAATGCTAATGAGCTTGGACGCTGATACGATACTGGGTGATAATTAAAAAATATTTTTACTAGCGTTAATTACCATGTTTTTTAAAAATCATTTTTTTCCGCTATACTCCATTGATTCTCCATTTGTTCAATTGCAGGTATTCACACGAGATCTTTTTCAATTTTAGCTACTTGAATCTGCCACAGTTCTTCAACCTATTTGCGACCCATGAAATAAAGAGAACTGTAATGAAATTAAAACATTAATTGGAATTTAATTTTAAGTCCAATTAAGGTATAATATAGATACCTATAAAAAGCGCATCTGAATGAAGCATAATTTTTTTTTTCATACCTTTCAGATTTTGTCGCAATTGTTTAGATGATTGAACTTTTTTATTCAAAGTCGTTTTTATGTTTGTTCTTTCTCTATCGCTTTAAAATGCGACTGCACCCTCAAACGCACTTATCTCCTTTACCAGTTCGTTACTAAATTAATATAGAAAATGCTTTAAAGGGTTACATGGGTTTCACGGTTTCAAAAAATCGATTTTTTATTATCCCATAAAATTTTACAACATCTTGAGAATATTGTCCTAAAATTTCAAGTCGATCCGAGTAATAGTTTTTGAGACACAGTATAAATAAGTTGCGCGCTTTTTCCCTGTTTTATTGTCACTCAAAACTTTAAACGCTTTTTTCTCAAAACTAGTTCAGGTGGTGGCCGCTACGCGGCCACCTTTCCTTCTTTATCTGATTTCGAGCTCGATTCCGATAATCGATTTAGTTTCTTGATTGAAGCTCTCATACATATATATATAAGAGAGAGAGATAGAGACTACAATGATCAACAGAGCGGTTGCGCGCGCATTTCAGCGGGACAGACCTCGAGATAATCGATATATATCGCACATTGTCCTTTTTAGAATAGGTCTTCGAGATACTATTTACAAGGACTTGGACGAAGGATTTTTTTTTTCAATTACAACTATTACAAAAAAAAAATGCGGCAAAATTTTAGTCATTTTTCGATTTTTTTCATAAAAACCTCTGCCAAAAATTTCATTTTCACTTTTATTTTTTTTTGTTCGTCCAAGTTCTAGTTTCAACTGTTGACGAAACACGGATTTTTTGCTGTTCACTTGAGATGATGCTGCTAGGAGTTATGTCAACGCGAATGCTCCTTTTTCCCGACGGCTCGCCGGAAATGACGTCGCAACGACAGAGTTTTTAATATTTGTTATCAAAAATCTCAGTAATCGTTTATCAAACATATATCTTTAAGATAATACAAATTTTAAACTGAATATTTCATTTTTTATATAAAAAAAAAATTATTGAAAATCGACCGTTTTTTCACCGACGAAACCCCTTGAGTCCATTCGTCAACTATAGTTGTAGATATTCTCGGAGATTGAACGTTGACAGAAGGACTATTTTTATTATTCATTGGAACGGAAATAAAAATAAAGCGACGAGTGAAAATAAATAATACCTTGGCCTTAATGGCTGACGGAAGGTGACACTTTAATTACAAGCGGCTTTAGGACCCTCCGGGCGGAGGGGGATTGAAGGCTCACACGAAACTCCACAACACTGATTACAGGATAGGCCAGTTAATTATGATTCAAAGGGATTGCAAGCCGAAATAGTATTTGCACCCCGAAACAAGTCCTTGAAAAATGTACAGAATTTGACAAACTGAATTTGCACGGAATATTCGAAATTTTAGATTTTTTTCTGAGAATCTTTTAATGTTTTGATATTTTTTATGTCTTCAAAACCGGTAAAATTCTTGGCATTGATATTTTTTTTTCACAATTGAGAGTGTTGAAAATAATAAATTTTGTCAAAGCAGGGTTGTTTACGCGGTCGATTTGGGGATCGCAGGGTGGCCGGCACGGCTCAACTAATTGCACGCATATTTTTTACATAATGAAGTGGAAAAATATCATTCGAGTTGGCGATGATATTTCTCAGGTAGATAATTAGGTATTAATGTGCTGTAGCGAGAGAGCAGGGTATAATTATCGTTTATTTGGGTGAGCGATTGGACCGCGATTTCTGCGAGATGATAGTTACCAAAACTGAGATTTTCGGGTGCGAATTTTTAGTCAATAAGTGTTCTTACTTCACCTAATTACCGACCGGAAAAAAAATTATTTCCGAATCATGTTCTTTAAAGCATTGTCCAAGTTTTAATCGACAACTTTGCGAATCAAGTGTTTTAACGCTAATTATCCATAAACGCATGAGAAAAAGATATAACACATTTTTACCTCAATTTAACCCTTTACAAGACAGGGCCGAACGCACACTTTGCGCGCTGCATTGCGATATGCAATTTGAAGTAAAAACAAGTCTTTTCCGAAGTAGAAGATACTGTTCATCATCGATTCCGAAAAAATGACAACTTTAAGTTTTCCAATTTGGAGCAACCATATTTTGTTTTTTCTGTAATTATCACATACATATAAAATTTTCAACACTGGACAGAATAAGTAAAACACTCGAAACTCATAAAACTACATAAATTATGACAACTCGAACAATTGCGATACTTTTGAAAACTAAACTCGAATGGATATTGCAAATATCGATATTCGATTTTCATCCGTTGTTACAATTTTCGCGACAGAACGCCATTACGTTTTGCATGTCATAATTTTCGATATATTTCGACTCTAACGATGTTCATTTATGTGTATGTATTTTCTTGAATAGGAATAAATAGAGATAGAGACTACGATTGTCAGCGAAGGTGCGGCTGCGCGCGCATTTCGGGGTGACAAAATTTCGAGATATATCGATTGTTTATCGATAATCGAGATTCTTTATTCGACTTTCGAGTTTTCGAATTCGATAATCGATTTATTTTCCTAGTCGAAGCTCTCAATTATTTATATAGATCGATAATCGAGACTTTTTCTTCGACTTGCGAGTTATCGAATTCGATAATCGATTGATTTTTCTGGTCGAAGCTCTTAATTATGTATATAGATAATAGGATATACCTAATACTAAGTCAAGGGAACAATGTTGTTCCAGCTAGGCCATTGAATTGAATATCTGTAACTTTTTCAGAGGCTTGTCAAGTGGTTTTTAAACTTTTTGAAATTGCCAATCACCGTGTTTCAATTTTCGAGTAACTCCGTTTTTTCAACTTTAAACTTTATAGAGTTCCTAAAATTTTCGGAAGCTATAAAAATGTTTCTCATGAGTTTTGTAAATTTTACTATTCCCCTCAACTGCAAAACAGCATATACCGTTTCACTCTAGAACCAAAAAAGAAATTGATTCATTCCCCAACTGCACAACCAACGATGAACAATTGAGATTATTCTCTATTCAAAACCCCCAGATTTGACATGGCGGGAATTTCAAACTCGACTCATCCCATTATTATAGTTTTCGGATTTTTCACTTGTTCAGGGTTGATAATTTTTCTTTTCACGTTATGCAAATGATATCGCACGCTCATCCGGTTGCATTGAAATCTCTCCATGTTTATTTTATCACATTAGCATACACCAGTGGTTCATTTCCTATCGGAAATACATGCATTATTCATAAAGTGAAATAAATGATAGTTCAACTTAAATTGGAAAAGTGTTCCAAATATCATTTCCAGGAATTTGTGTTTGGATTTTCGATTGATGCGTTTAATTTCAGCGACGTCTGTGTAGATATGTTATGCGCTATAGGGCTAGGTTAATCCGCGTTTCATCAGATTCAGGTGAGCTAGAGTTCAATGAGTTCTATTTACCCCATCACCAATGATGAGTGAATAAAAATGGTTAATGATGAAATCCGAACATTTGGTGTTGAATATTGAACATCCAGGGCGAATTGCTCTACAGTTTCAAGTCACATCCAGGACATGACATTATTGGTTTCATCTTACATATGGGTGGGGAATGCGAAGCTAGAACGATGACGTCAATCTTGGTCCGACCTTCGATGCCGGAACTTGAACTTGATAACTTCGACATAGCTCCATCCCAAGTATAATCCTACATCAAACCAAGCTTAGTTATATCGAAGATATCGAAGCTTTGTTGGCCCAGCTTGTGCCAAGCTTGCCTCAATCTTAGCGTCCCTAGCGTTGGTCCACAGCCAGAATCCAATCGACGTCCAATATTAGATACATACATAAATCCAAGCTTACTAGAATCATCCAAACCCAAGCTGCAGAAACCATGTCGTGCTAAGCTTGGTCCGAGCTCAGCGTTGTTAGCTTTGAATCTTGGCTTTAATAAGCATGAATCCTGGATTGCTCATACCATCTAAACCCAAGCTTCTGAACTAAGGTTGAACTAAGCTGGATTGAAGCATATTTTTCCTAGTTTCGATTTACTGGCTTCAGCGAAACTCTGCTTAATATTGGATATATATATAAATCCAGGATTGCTGCACTACCCAAACCCAAGCTTGGACAGGAATGTTCAACCAAGCTTAGTCCAACCTCAATGTTCCTATCTTCGAAGTTTGAACTAGATAAATTTTGTAGCTTGAACCATGATTAATTCGGATGCTCCGACCACGGAAACTTTGGATCTTGGACGAAAATGGATTTCGAGGCTTGTACCAAGATAACGTCCGAAGCTTGAATGAAGATAAAGTTCGAAGCTTGTATTAACCTACGTAACCAAGCTAGGCCGAAGGTTAGTCTCTAAGCTGGGATTGGTGTGACATTGGCATGTTCTGCACATATTGACCGAGGCTTCACAACACAGCTTTGGCGAAGCTTAGTCAAGCCTCATCCAAGCTTCGATCAAGCTTCATCGCATGGTCAATTGCCCCCTGGGCAATTATAACGACATGTTATAATAATGAAAATTTTGGAGATTTTCGTAATTTCGAAAATTATGGCAAATCTCGGAATTATCAATATAATTGGAATTGTAAACCAAACTTATGTTATGAGAGCTAACAAACTTTCAACCGTTAAAAAAATCCACCATACAAATATTCCATCATAATGTAATTCCAAAAAAGTATAATTTAATAAGTAGAGTAGCGTGGAGATGTCTCGCATATATTCGCTAAACATTCCCGTAAATTTACACCGACGACATCCCATCTGGTTTGCGTCAGTGTTGCCACTGCATAACGATGATTAACGATGGACCTTCGCTAATTACGTCGAGCGATATAACGCTCTAGACCTCTCAACGACTAGACACACATTGCACAATGTTTCACATACGGGTTGTTACATATATTACGTAACTGAACACCACACTAGTGATTTTTTTAACATTACAAAGAAGAAATCCGCCATTTTTCATTGATTGCAAAGGGTGAGGCGACTATTATGCAATAGGGACTTTAATGAAGAAAACTGGAGTTTTCGTCACATTTAGACCTTCCACAATGGCTTTCGAAAAATTCCGTTATAGATTCTGAACGTTCTCTGTGTACCACGAAATGAGACCGCGAGGTTGAAGGAATCTATTCAGCAGTTTTCAATAATTTCCAGAAAATCGAAAGGCCAAAAATCGCAAATCGAGTTAATTAACGGTCATCCATAAACTATTAGAGTTAATGCCTTTTTCCGATAATTTGCATAATTAAGGAGGTATCGCAGTCTCAACAATTATGTATGTAATGAGTGAATAAATGAATCCAGCGCTGTCATGAAGGTCTCAATCGGAGCATTTCCGTGCAGAATCGAGCGCATTACATTTTGGATGGCATTCGTGGAGTATATGCAAAGTTATTAACAATTGCAATTGTTTATACTGTTCCACGGCGTAAAATATTAAAGTTATCGTCTTTAGTGCGGCCGCACTCCTATTGGCATCGCACTCCCACTCAAGTAACGCCCATAAGTCTCATCCTAATGCTCACCATGCATCTACTCAAATATTCATCATTATCTGCTTCATTAATGACTCAGTTTAGGATTCTCAAAACTGCAAGTTTTCAGTATTCCACTACTAATTAACCGGGATATATTGCAGAAGAATAAATTTAGTACGGTGTGCTGAAATACCAAATCGGGAGGTTTTCCTTGTGCCCCGAATGGGGCACACACCACTAGTATAAACTTGTGTTCAGTTGCATCTGTGAATTGTCGCTAGTATAACGCTTGGAACCTTCCGAGTTAGATGACCTATTCAATAGTTTACTCCTTTCTTGATCGTTGTTTGAGCAATGCCAGAGGATGCCAAAAGCTTGAAAGTCGTTCGGAGGGACAAGTCAATCTTTCAAGGACTTGTGAACATCTTCCGTGTCATATAACAGAGCTTTGGGACATTTTCAAGCTCGGTCCATGGAAAATCTTTTGAGAACTATCATTTTTTTCCGGGGAAGCAGAGGACGGTTTCTTTCCGAGGACATCTAAACATTCCTCGAATGGGATCAGCGTGTATCCCTTTATTCCACATGTTCTATTTTTTTCAAATGGACAATCACGGTTTTGCCTGACGATCAGGGAGAAATCAATGGTAAAGTGATCATTTTTTTACAGCAGTAAATTTGCCGATTTATCGAACCGGGTGATTATCCATTCATTCCTCCCATCAGGATCTCTCGAGTGAAAATGTAGCACTCGCCAGGATCACCAAGTGCTTGCAAATAGCACTCCCATCACGTCATCCAGCACCAAGTGCATTTTTATCCGTAAATTTCCGCACAAGGTGAGTAAAAAATATATCAACAACGAAGAAATTATCGTCCACTACAAAGAATTCCCTACTGTTGATGTGACGTGCTCGATTAATCAATAAAGGCTCACAAGCAGGAAGACAAATAATTAATTTCCGAGATTCTCATAGTGGACACTGACCGAATTTGCATGCGGAAAAGAAGGAAGAAAACACTGATGGCCACATTATTGCGCAAAAATCGTGGTAATGTGAGTGTGTGTGTGTGTGTGCATTGGGCCTTGAGAATTTTACCTTGGTTTTCGATAATGCGAGAGGAGAGAATACAATAAGGTGGGATACAACTGAATTGAGTAATCCTCGTTTTTGAATATTAAAACTAAAGTTCACTTGCAACGGTTCGCAAAAATTGGGCAATTTGGATATTCATGGTTTTCACCATCGAGGAATCATTTCAATGGTCTCCGCGGACTCTTCAGAAAAATTAAATATATTTTCCCTCGCCAATCTGTGCAATTTTGGAAGTTTTTCGAATGGAAAGTCTGGTGTTAGCGTGGTGGTCGATTTTCCCTTAACCATTACTCATCCTTAATCTCGATAGGAAGTTATTGAAATGCCCCCGATTTAAAAAAAATGATCTTTCAATATGTCTCCAAGTTTCATGACATTTCTAACCATTTGAGACCATTTTTAACAAGATGTATGTGTGTGTGTGTATAGTGTTTGTGTATGTGTGCGTATGTGTGTGTAGGTTTTTTTTCAAGATTTTTTTTTTAAAGGTTTTGGTTGGAAGCCCTTTTGTAATTTTTTCATATTTCCGAAAAAAAATACCGTCGTACACAAAAAAAATTGAGAAGGATCTTCCGGTTTCAAATAGTTTCTATTTGGAACAATTGTGACAACGGATTACTCGATTGTAAAGACGTTTTTATTCCAATTTTATCAAGTTTCTCGGAAATATTGGCAAAACAAGTTATCAAGACAATTTTTTTGAATTGCGCGATGCGCAGTGTGATTGGTCAGTGCGTCACGTGACATATTCACATGTGGCGCCACCTGTTGTATTCCCGTATTTCAAATTTCATGATCCCTATTTTTTTCTGTGAAATCCGTCTTTAAACATTTAATTGACGTATCAGAAAATTTAGGAATGACAAACAGAAATTACAAATCGGGAAGTTGGGTCTCTGCTCCCAACGGGGGCACACGCACTTCCATCCCACTAGTTTGAATTAGAAATTATGTAGAATGATATGCAAAATGAAACGCAAAAATGTTCGGATGCGGCGTTGGGCCTTTACAAAGTCTTACTTGGGACCCATCGTAATGAACTTCAATGGATGAAGGGCTGATCATGGAACGTATGAAGATTTTATGTTCACAGAAGATGAAGATTTGGCAAAGTTTCCACGGCGTCAAATTTTGCCCCAGTGTCGCTATTTAGCAACACATTGACGGCCTTGTACGGCGTGTGGATCGATCATTGATAAGTGATTAAGCATCAAAGTATGTTAATTTTTTCCCATTAGCGCGGCCCTATCGCGAGTTATTTTTGAGGGAAAGGAAGGACTTAGGCTCTAGATTTTCTAAAAATGTCAATGAAGGACCTATCGAAACACATGAGGCCTTGTCGATCCTTGATCAATAGCTTAGTGGTATCAGTTAGGATGCAATAAGTTTAAATCTCCGATCTGGAGAAACGAAAAATAAGTGGATTGTGAGTGTGACTAGTGATGCGGCGAGAGACGAAGAATTCGGGACGATACGAGAGATGACATAAGACGAGAAATTTGCTTCAAATTTCCGGATGGGAGAGAGGGATGCCTCGAGAGAAGGAAACAGACGAGAGGACACACGAGAGAAACACAGAATTGATGAAAAAATATTTGATCATATCAATAATAATTATGTTACCATAAATCTATATCATCAGTGAATTTCAGTTTTAAGCGATATCTATATATTTTTCTTCTAAATTCGATAACTTTTTGAAAAGGAAAAATTTCAGGATTCTGAGACGATGATTTCCGGAGTGATCACTATAACTTCCTCTGCCGAGAGGTCCACTACTGATAGGCCACACAACATTTCGGAATCAAGTCGAGGCAAGATGAGGCGAGGTAGAACGAGTCGAGAGAGGAGGAGACGAGGGAGAAGGAGACGAGGGAGAAGGAGACGAGGGAGAAGGAGACGAGAGAGAACGAGTCGAGAGAGAAGGAGACGAGAGAGAATGAGTCGAGAGAGAAGGAGACGAGAGAGAACGAGTCGAGAGAGAACGAGTCGAGAGAGAACGAGTCGAGAGAGAACGAGTCGAGAGAGAACGAGTCGAGAGAGAACGAGTCGAGAGAGAACGAGTCGAGAGAGAACGAGTCGAGAGAGAACGAGTCGAGAGAGAACGAGTCGAGAGAGAACGAGTCGAGAGAGAACGAGTCGAGAGAGAACGAGTCGAGAGAGAACGAGTCGAGAGAGAACGAGTCGAGAGAGAACGAGTCGAGAGAGAACGAGTCGAGAGAGAACGAAACGAGAGAGAAGGAGACGAGAGAACAAGTCGAGAGACCGAATCGAGAGAGAACGAGTCGAGACAGAACGAGACGAGAGAAAAGAATCTGAACTCTCGGCGAGAGGAGATGTGAAATTTGTCTCGTATTTCGAGACGAGAAAATATGCGCGAATAAATTTATTTCAACGAGACATGACACGGGAAATGCCATTTTCTCGTCTCGTCTCGCGGCATCACTGAGTGTGACTCATTTAAGGGTATATAAATGCTTTCTGACAGGAAACTTCCACGGAACTCGATTTGAATAAATAATAAAGATAGAGGAAAAGGCTTGATGTATAAAATATTTTTTCACGAGGAATCATTGAAGTTCGATGAACCACACCATTATCCGTAATGATGCCTGAAAAAATGGGAGCTAAATGTCGGAGAGGATGCGAATCCGTTTCCTCCGTTGCATATGCACTGGAAGACATTGCAAGTTAATAGAAATACGCGGGGGCTTCATAGAACTTCACTGTACACGCTTTTAGCAATGCCCTCACGAAAAAAAATTGGCTTCGTCAAATCAACTGCGTTTGGCTATAGTTATGGTATACTTCGTGGAAGTAAACATCACAAGAATACGATAATTCGATAAAAATACGTATCAAATTGAGTTGAGAGTCCGAACGATTCCTCATTGATTTCGACTTTCGGGAGAAACCTCCACTATCTTCTCAAAAATCATTCATGATCATAGATTGCACATTACATATTCATATAAACAATTCTTCTATAAAATGAACTTCAGTTAAAAATATTAGTGAAAACATTTTATCTCATCTAGCACTAAACTATTTTTTCACATATAGGGATATGGTGCACAGGACCCGAATGATTCCCCACAAAATCAATTCCTTTTTAGAATTAGCGCCTTTCCTTCTATCTCCTCATTTCCCCCCACCTTCATTATTTAATCAAGTCGAGTCGAAAATTACGAATGGTAAAGTTCTTCGGCTGGTCCCCATGGCTCCCAAAATCCCCTTTCCCCATTCTTTTCAAATTCAATAATTTAAGCCGCTTCATAGAATCACCTTAAAATAAGTTATTTTTTCTATCTTAACATTACGACTGTTGTCACTTGTCCTTGAGTCCGTAACCCACCTAGACTCCAGTTAACGGACAATTATTATTATCATCCCTGGCTCGAGGCAGATATCGCCGGCATGGGGATATGGCGAGAAGCCCCCCCCCCCCCGCCCCCTTGCAGCAGTTGAAATATATTGCGTCGTTTCACGAGCTAGTTTCCACGTGTATATTTAGATGATTAGATCGGTGAGCCGAGACTGTACGGGCTGTGTGGATTATATGCGTTTGTGAGGATGTGTTTCCGTTCGGTTACCGAGGTCACTGGGTGTCTATTAAACTTTGGCACACTAATTTGCGATAAATTCCACAGGGTTAAAAATAATTTTAGTTCATTCAACAAAAATTATCTCGAGCTGTTGACGCGTCGTTCAAGGCAACTTATGCACCCAGAAAAATTATTTATTTGCATATAATAAATAATTTCATTCGAATGCAAATCTGGTGCAGTGCCTCCTTAAATTGAGAGAAAAACATTATTCGCATTGAGGATATAATACAATTTTATTTTTTTAAATTTATCTATTTATTTATTTAATTATTCAAACAAAAATATAGATAGATTCTTGAACGGTGCTTCTGATGAGAGCTTAAATATAGAAGCTTCAATGCTGGGAAATATTTCAAGTAGGGTGACAGGACCAATGCTCAACTCCCGCCTTACATTAAAATACCTACTCTTTATATTTTAAATCCCTACCTATATTATATCCCTACCATCGAAACCTACAAGACCCTTAATGGTGCGGACATTGGCTCAGTCACCCTATATCTGGCGTTCAACTTGATAGAATTCGCAATATTGCATCGGTAGTTCAATACTAAAATTACAAAGGCGGATAACGCGTTGAATTGTGGAACAACAGATATGGAAACATGGGTTTAAATAGCCGCAGGAAATATTAATACCTCAATTATGCAGCTCATTTGTCCTCGCATTTAGCGCATTAGTCTACGTCACTTCTAATACATAATCTTTTGACTTACCGACAGGGAATTTCTAGTACACTTCTAATGCGTATTTTTTTATATATTTATCGGGACCTGGTGTGAGGTTAAAAGAGGGCAGTGACCACTTCCCCGCTGACATAATGATGCTTTCCAGGTGTTGGAATATTGTGAATTGACGATCGACCGTATATTTGGGAGTGTTTACGTCTAAAGTAAAACTTGCGGCGAGCGGCACAACGCTTATCATGCGAGCAGGGACGTCATCAGGGCGAGTTAGGGAGAGGAAACCAAACTTCTGATGCTAGCCAAATTTTTTTCCATTTCAGTTTTGTTCCCGTTTTTTTTCTCTTTCTCTAAAGCACCAAAGTAAATCATATTTGCAGTTAATTAAATATCAACTTATATTTTTGATATATTAGTCTTTACGGCTTTATTAATAATTTTATAAATTTTCAAATTCAGTAATTTAAATATATTTATTTTTAATCTAAATCTGATTCCTCGAAAAATGATATTTTCTGCCCTCCGGCCAGAAAGAGGTAACTTTCGGGCCGCTGCGCTAAACGAAGTTACCGCTTTCCGGCTTCGTCGAGCAGAAAAATAGTATACACACCTCGGCCAGCAAGTAAGAAAGCCCCAGATCACATTATTGTGATACATATATAACTAAATGTGATCTGAGGCATTCCTTACTTTACTGGCCTAGGTATGTAATCTACTAATAATTTGACACTTTTAAGGATATTCCACCTATATTGGCGAAGATGTACGAATTGCTTGAAATTTTGACATAATGTTTTTCAAGCGATAACAGATGCCTGTATGAAATTTGAGTTTGATTCACAACACCATTTTGTAGTTATTAATTATCAAACTTCTCAATTAACACGGTCTTTTATGGGGAAAATAAAAATTTCTGTAAATGCCGTTCAAAATGTACAAATTTGTTGAAATTTTGAAAATTTACTATTGGAGCAGATATAAAACGATGGTAAAAATTTCATGACCATTGACTAAATTTTTTTTCATTAATTTGTTTAAACAATATAATATTGATTCACAAAATCAAATACAATATAATAATTTTCTATGGCTATCACTTCAACTAATTAACACATTGAAATATTAATTGAAAAATAGTGGCGATAAATATAACGAATTATAGAAAGGGTCATAAACTTTTGTTTTGTCTATACCGGTTGAATATCCTTAATCTGACTTACATTGAAATGCATTTGTTTCATTCTGAGTCACATGGGGTGATTGAACCAATGCCCGCATGATTAAGGGTCTTGTAGGTATCGATGAGGGATTTAAAATATAAAGGTTAGGTATTTTAATGTGAGGCGGCAGTTCAGCATAGAAGAATGTATGAATAATCAATAACAATCGATCGCGGGTGAAAAATTGAGGACTTAATTAAGTAAATAACGAAAAAGTCCGGTCGTGCTCATTGGGTTCATTGGGCCAGTAATGAAACGGTCCACCCAATAGGCGACAGGGGACGTGCCAGTCCGCGGTTCGGCAGCCATTTGTCATTCCCGCCAACAATTTTATTTTTTTTGGCAGTTTCAAATTTCATTGAAAAAAATTAAATCACTACTAAAATATCCTGAATTAATGATTTTATTGGAATTCAAGTCGACAATGTTACTTTTAAGAAAATTTCTTGAATAATAATGAATACTAGTTGGAGTTGTGCGAGGACTGGGCGATTTTTTTACCATGCGAACATTGGTCTTGTCACCCTACGAATTTACTAAGAAAATTATCCAAATTTTATCAGTTCAAAACCATTTTGGAGCGTTCCTCCAGAAATAATTCTGGACGAGTTTCTCGATCAATATTTAATGATTTTTTTTATTCAAATGATAGGGAATTTGGATGCGCCTCCTTGGCATTTGGATGCGGAAGAATCTGTCTGTCATTGAACAAAAAATTGGTTGACCCAGTAATTAATTATAAATGTGTGGAAAAGTCCAAGTTTAAACCGCTCTCAAAACCCTCTTAACGTGCTTAACCAAGCAGTGCCTGCCTGTGTGCCGCCAGCGGCAGTACCAGGCTCCGCCGCGCAGCGCCACGTGACGCGCATAGACCCCGTGTTACGCTGTCGCGCGGGCTTTCCGCGTATTTCAAATTGGAAAATTTTCACAAATTCATAATCAATTATTGCATTGTACAAAAATTCATTTTTTTAAATTCTCTGCTATCTCGACTATTCCTGTTCATTTAACTGACACAATCCGACGATTAATGTGTTTAAATAGATGTTACACTTGCTTCAACTCGTAAGAGATTCAGAAGCAGTTGATTTATATAATTCCAATTTATAAAATTCAAATCCGAACACTAAATTCAATTTCCCGATTCGCGATTGTATGCGGAAGAGCGTCGCAATATACTTCAAATATGTGAACAACATCGAATTTAATCTTTTATTATTTATCCTTAAATCAATTGAATTGCATCTGAAGAATGACAGAAATCGTGATGAAATTTCAATCACTTCAATTGCGGAAATTTTCCATTATGGTTGTTCCGTTAGTAACATTAAATGCCACATGTGTATTTCACCTTGAGACAGCCGACTCGACAATACAACTCTTCACATGTCATAATTTTTTTTTATATTGAAATTCATTACGTTTCTCTCGTGTCTGGACGATTACTGATTATTGGTTCATCCGCCGGGGTCAAAAGGTGTTGGAGGTCTTGGGCAGACTTTGGAATTCATTTAAAGAGGTCTATGACTGCGTTGATGACGCAGGGGGGAGGAGGACCACTGTGAATTTTAAAACCTGCTAGGCATTTTAATGACAGGCACCATGCGTTGGAACCTGGTCCACGTCAACATATGTTGGTAAATATTTTTTTTTTTTTTTTAACTTCCCGATTTTGAGGAAGTTATTGTCATGACCCCGAAATCGAAGTTTTTTTGTTTCGTCCTGTGACTGGTATTTTAAGTATACCAAAATAACACCCAAAAAATTTTGAGTGGAAGTATGGTGTATGTGTGTGTGTGTGTGTATGTACGTTTGTGGCCGAATCTTGATCCTAAGTTTCTCACTAACGAATGCTGCCATCGAGATTATTGAGGTCGGAATCGAAGTGTTGCCATGTAACTTCGAGCTGATTAGATTTTGGATAGAACTGGTGCAGTATATATATTGTTATTAACAATCGCAATTGTTTATAATATTCTATTGCATAAACTATTAGAGTTCGCGTAAAATTGATATAAGAAAAGTTGTTCTGCATATAAAAATACGTATTTTATGTTAAATAACTTCTTTCGATCATTTGGATAATTAAGGAGGTATCACGGTCCCAACCATTATGTCTGTAATGAGTGAACGAATGAACACATCGCTATCATGACGGTCCCAATCGAAGCGTTTCCGTGCAAAATCGAGCGGATTACACTTTGCATGGGATTCGTGCAGTATATGCAATGTTATCAACAATTGTAATTTTTTATACTGTTCCACTGGGTAAAATATTAAAGTTATCGGGACACTTCTCAAAAGAGAATTATTCCTTACATGAAAGTACACCTTTTATGTGCTATGATTTTTTTCCATAATTTGCATAATTAGGGAGGTATGGTCTTCTGAGCAATTTGAAATACGGGAACAATGCATATCACCAGGGTTGTTCCTTATACAAAAATGCACATTCAATATGGCTTTTTTCAATATAGGTTAGAACATACCGCGAGTTGAACTCGAATATACTTGGCGAATGAATATGTCGAAAATCATGGGAAGGATGTCAAAAAGCGTGAAAGTAGAGAGGTAGAGAGGGTAACTAGGCGGCCGAATTCCAGTTGAATACTTTTATGGGGCTTAAAAATCAAACTAAATCGATCGTGTGCAGTAATGATCAGTCCCAAGTTCAATTATCGATATCACTGTTGAGTTTGCTCATCACCGGTGCATGGTTGCGTTGTTATGCTGTGCTGAAACACCAAATCGGGAAGTTTTGTTTGTGCCCTGTATGGGGCACACACATTTGCACACCACTAGTTACATAAATATAATGTCTTATGTGTGCCATAGATCTCCAAACTATCTCTGTTAAAATAACACCGGACCGCAAGCGGCGGGGAAGTTGACCAACTTTTCAGATTAACTTGTTCTTATTTCAATGATTTGGAATTCGAAAGGAAATTTGAAATATTTTTATTTTCAATTTTTATAATAGTTAAATTGCAGTTTGATTTTGATTTTTTTAATTGAATTGAAAAAAAAAAATTTAACGTGAAATTGAATTTTAGAATTAGAGAAATGAAATTGTAATTTTTTTAAATTTAAAATATGAGCCCGCGCAAAGAGGAACATGGCGACGCACATTTCGGAGCCAATCAGACCGAACATGAACGAAAACAGTATGCCGGGCCACATGACAGCCCACGACAATTGAAATTAGTGTAATGGCCGCTGCCATGACATGGTTGATCATTTTTAGGAAGGATTAGTGGTGGATGAAGTCGACGATGCACAAACAACACGTTTAGTCGAGGACGTGCCTGAACGAAAAGACGGTTATGACACTCAGAGTACGTAACTATCGCGCGGGACCACAGTACGCATCCCTTGCAGATGCTCAGAAGCAAAAATGTTTCTGCGCAAACGTCAGTCGCAAATTGTGTGTACGCATTACACAAGTGTCGCTTATGAGAATTCATGTATTTTGTGTTGATTTCTCGATGTCGGTCGCAAAACACTCGATTACTCGCATCTAATCGACTTTCATGTTGATCTGTCGATTGTTCCCTGTTCTTTTTATATAAGGAAATGCGATAATTACGGAAAAAACAAAAGATGGTTGGTCCGAATGGGAAAACTGAAAGCTCTTTTTTCGGAATCGATGATGAACAGTATCTTTAACTTCGGAAAAGAATTGTTTTTACGTCAAGTTGCATATCGTAATGCAGCGCGCATTCGAGTTTGTGTATATAAGCAGTGAGTAATGGAAGAGGGTTGCTCGCATACTTGAAAATGAATCGATCTTCATGTGGCGTGTGATGCATTTCAAAACTATTTATAAGTATTGGAACTCTTAAAAATATCGACGCTTGATGACACTGCTTTCTGACTGAACCCTTACGGGGAAAAAGCTCCAATGACTCATAGGAACGAGTAAATTACTTTAGACGAGTTTCCCGTGTTGTGCTCTTCCCCGACATTTTTTCATTGATATGTTCAGTTCATAACAGGTTTCCCCTAACTTACTCCTCCTGATACTATGAATGGATAGGAAATTGATTCGTAATTTCTTTGAATGAATTTATAAAAGTGGAATTATCACGTGCAAACCAAAGAACTCAAAAGAATTTTCTCTTCGAGTGTGCCAACCAAGCGACACCTTGGCTGAGACCTGCTGGCCGGTAGGTCTATATAATACAAAACAATTCAATACATCGATAATTAAATGCTCGATTCACCATACCCGAATATCATCACACGCATTTTCAACGTGATGAAGCCTATCACACATTTTGATTATTCTATTTTAAATGTGACAATATTAGAATGGTGATTCAGGAACGTAGTAGAATGGGACCCGACATCGATATGTCATATATATATATACAACCAATAGACAAATATATATATATATGAGTATAGTCATTTCCGCTGTCATTCCATGTGAAATGAGTTAGCAATAATATACCATGATGTCAGGAATATGTCGAAAAATGGCTATATATTTTCTCGGATGGAAGTGAATATTTGAAAGACATCGTACATGCTATCCAGGGTGGAATTAAATTGAGATTATACCGAACTGTTTAGGGAAATGTGTGTGTATTGTTTCCTACATCCCTCTCTCTTGTACTCCCTACAGCAGCTGGTCATCAGTATTTCTCCGAGAGAGACTACTGGACACCCATCCATGCGGCTGAAGCCGACCTTCACCATTTAGGACATCGTATTTTTAGACACAGGGTAAACCTCCAGAAACGCCCGACCTTGCACTCTCATTTTATGGGTACCGCTGATAGCACACACGCAGTGTTGCGCTAGCGTTGGAGTCCATAAGAAAATATTTTATTATGTGAAACATTCTCCGGCGGTCGGACGCTAACCTAGGAGCTCTACCCACTACGACAAAATGCCAACGTGTGTGGGTGTGCGTGTGCGCCTGTGTGTGTATGTGTATGTATGTGGAACCTTTTGATGAACACGAAAAATAATACATTTCTCCATATGCAAATTGCATACAACTGGGTTGTCTGCAGCTTTGGGGCCACTGGGTCTTGCGCAGTGGAACCAACGAAATTCATCGTTTTATCGGTTGGAAAAAAAAGCAAGACAGAGATAAAGTGCATCCGGGCACCTTTATGCGGATGCCTTTTAACTCTTGAGTCTATAGTGTATTATATATATAGTGTATAATGCGGGAATGCCATTGTATTGAATACACAGTGGCCAGAAAACATATTTGGCACGTTTTTCGTGTGACACTTGGTGGCAGGAATTTCACTTGGCACGCGACCACTCAAGATGAATCAGAGGCACATGTAAACGAGCGACTCTGACGGCTAATTCGGCCCATGCCGAACCATAAATGCACGTCATAGATGAATTTTCGTGACGTCAACGTCACGCAGCTGACTTTCGGTTTCTATTCTTGAACTGCTTTATAAACATACGAAGGCGCGGGAAAAAGAGGAAAAAAGAATAAGTGCGTAGATCGGCTCTTGAGTAATGTGAATTTTTTTTTTTTTTTTGGGTCGGTTGAATCATTCTGAAAATTTTCCACCTCGATAAAATTTGAGGATTATCAGAAAAACTTTTAAAATTTGATTCTTAAAAATTTTCCAAGAAAAAAAAAATTATAAACATTTAAGATTTCCGAGTGTTTCTCAGTGGGTGCATTTGTTTTCATTCTTTCGGAAGGTTTTGAAATTTGAGAACAATTTCACTTGTTGGTTATAAATTTGAGGTCTATATATAATTTTAGAATTTTCAACTTTTGAAATTGGGAAATTGTTAAATTAAAAGTTTTGAGGAAAGCTGGATCCTGCCATGGGAGGGGGCGGAGGAGGGCGGTCCATCAGAGACGCTCGCCGTCGTAGCAGAGAAGTTTCTGGAGGTTTACCCTGTGTTTAAACCTACGACTCCAGTGTCCGCTACCTGTTTCGGTGGGCGGATTCCGCAGCACTGCCTTTCGGAGGAATGCTCGACACACACATACACACAGCAGTTATGGAAAAAATACCCAACGATTCGGGAAAATGGTTCGAACCGCGGACATCAAAAATGGCCTTTTCAGTTACCGGAGTAACACCATACCTATTCTTATCGGAAAGTTACAAAGGCTTATGGATCAGCAGTAAATAATGTGAAAGTTTATGCTTTTGTTATTTATGGTTTTTTGTCTAGTATTTTCATAATCATTCCCATCTCCAAAATTCCCAATCTTTAGCGTCTTTAGAATTGCCAAAATTTTGGTAATCATTGCAGTTTTCCATTTCTTTGAAATTTTGCAATTTTTGCAGGTTTTGAAATTTTTGAAATTTTTGAAATTTTTGAAATTTTTAAAATTTTTGAAATTTCTGAAATCTTTGAAATTTTTGAAATTTTTGAAATTTTTGAAATTTTTGAAATTTTTGAAATTTTTGAAATTTTTGAAATTTTTGAAATTTTTGAAATTTTTGAAATTTTTGAAATTTTTGAAATTTTTGAAATTTTTGAAATTTTTGAAATTTTTGAAATTTTTGAAATTTTTGAAATTTTTGAAATTTTTGAAATTTTTGAAATTTTTGAAATTTTTGAAATTTTTGAAATTTTTGAAATTTTTGAAATTTTTGAAATTTTTGAAATTTTTGAAATTTTTGAAATTTTTGAAATTTTTGAAATTTTTGAAATTTTTGAAATTTTTGAAATTTTTGAAATTTTTGAAATTTTTGAAATTTTTGAAATTTTTGAAATTTTTGAAATTTTTGAAATTTTTGAAATTTTTGAAATTTTTGAAATTTTTGAAATTTTAAAAATTTTTGAAATTTTTGAAATTTTTGAAATTTTTGAAATTTTTGGAGGTTTTTGGAGATTTTTGGCGATTTTTGGAGATTTTTGGAATTTCTGGAAGTTTTGGAAATTTTTGGAATTTTTGAAATTTTTTTCCAATTTTAGGAATTGTAGGAATGTTTTAAATTTGTGGAATGTTTGTAATTTTTCATATTCACGATTTCTTTCAAAACGCATTCTTCATTATTGAGGAAGTTCTTCGATTATGCAACAATGTGACTTGCAAGAAATTATTTTATCACATTATAATATATCGGATCCCCTATCACGTGATGATTGATGATGGAAAAAACGAGTGTGAAATATTGAAAAGACAAAATGAAATGAATTAAGATAATGGTCATCACTGTGTACTGAGAGAATCCGTCGGTAAATACGCATAAGTCACGCGACTCCCCCCTTTTATAGCGTACTTTCTCCACATGTGTCCATCGTAAAACTTAGCTGTCTCTTTCCAATGCTCATTCCCGATCAATGGCGCAATTGGGGTAATGAATGTTTAAAAAACAGATTACAATAACATTGATGGTCGGAGAACAGAAGATCGCGGCAGGTGATTTAAATGGTATTGTAGGCAATGAAAGTGGAGAACAAGTAGTGCCATATGGAGACCAAAATTGATTTAAAAAAAAATCTCTCTTTTTGGTGAACTTATTTTGCCATTAGAAAACTTATCTTACAATTTTTCTCTATATTTTTTTTCGAATCAAATTTTTGCGAGCACAATTTACATTTAAAAAAAACATCTCACATTTTCTGCTTTTAGGTTTCGTAAAAACCTCAATTTTCTTTTCTAATTTCGCATGAAAACGAGTCAAAACATCATACAATTAAATCAAGTAGACTGAAAGAAGGTCGCTAAAAAAATGTTAAGTTTGCGGAAGCAAACCGACAATGACAATGATGTTTACAGCCGAGAGTCACGCGGCACCGACCCCCGACCCCCGTATTATCCACAAACCAATTCCCGCAATCATAACTTTCAATTTAATTCACAAACCGTAAGAGAGAAGTCTCCGGCTCTTTCATCATTCGCGATAACATCTTCCTTCCTCAATCGGCGGGGGGGGGGGGGGCGGCTTCTGAAACGCCTCTTCCAATCTTCATCTTTGTTATCCCGCCAAGCGATCCCTTTCGTCTTCAACCCAAGAAAGGGGCTCGCTTTCTCCCGCAGATACTCTTTTCCAAGTTCCATGCACTTTTTCCTTGTTTTAGGGAAAGGCAATTCATTGTGCACAGATTTCTTAGTGAAATCAAGTAGAAAAAATTGGGATGGAAGGGGAGGGGGGTGATAAGGACCGCGTTCGATAGATCGCATAAATTACCGAATTGCCGAAAAAATTTGGACATTTTTGGATTTTTTTGAAATTTCTAAAATTTGGGATTTTTTCTTACGACTTTCGAATTTTTTTTCAAATTTTAGTTTGAAATATCTTTGAAGGTATTTTTGCAAATGCCATGTTTTGAATGCTTGTCAGAAGCAGGTGAAACGTCGACAAGTGCAAATTTCATAATTTTCAGACTTTTCATTTTGGTGGTGGTACTATGACGTATCCTGAAGTTAAGAGGCGGTAAACCATCGAAGCCGATTTTGAGCCGACATTAAAATTCCCGATTTGGTATCCATCATTTTTTCTTACGTCCTTACAGAATGGTTGTAAAAAAAAAAGATATGCGATACTTTCTGTGAAGAATTTTAGGTTCCACAGAAACAGATGTTTGTCAAATTTCTCCCAACTGAGTGGTTCTCAATATAGATCTGACATTGCAATGAATGCGTTACGGTTGATGAACGCATTATGGTGTGACGCCACACGAGCCAAATCAACTCTGATTAAGGATATTCCACCTATATTGGCGAAGATGTACGAATTGCTTGAAATTTTGACATAATGTTTTTGAAGCGATAACCGATGCCTGTATGAAATTTGAGATTGATTCACAACACCGCTTTGTAGTTATTAATTATCAAACTTCTCAATTAACACGGTCTTTTATGGGGAAAATAAAAATTTCTGTAAATACCGTTCAAAATGTACAAATTTGTTGAAATTTTGAAAATTTACTATTGGAGCAGATATAAAACGATGGTAAAAATTTCATGACCATTGACTAAATTTTTTTTCATTAATTTGTTTAAACAATATAATATTGATTCACAAAATCAAATACAATATAATAATTTTCTATGGCTATCACTTCAACTAATTAACACATTGAAATATTAATTGAAAAATAGTGGCGATAAATATAACGAATTATAGAAAGGGTCATAAACTTTTGTTTTGACTATACCGGTTGAATATCCTTAAAAGTCGTAGGACGTAAAATAGGAATTTTTAAGAATGTAGCAACATTCATTATAATGTGTTCTTCCTATCTCTAACCATTCTCACTAGAGCATTATAAACAATCGGAAATGTTTGCAATTTAGAAAAGTTCGATGAAACCTAAGTTGCGAAATATGATTTGGTTATGTTATACGAACTTGATCACCTCATTTATTTACCAGGAACTTTCGCACTACATACGTAATACACTTATACGCACACACAATATTAGTCAACCACCCACCATTGGTCATCCAAACATACCCCCCCCCCACACACCCACTTAAACAAATCCCTACCCACGTACCCACTCACCCACATACCCACTCACCCACATACCCACTCACCCACATACCCACTCACTCACATACCCATCCACCCACATACCCATTCATCCACATACCCACTCACCCACATACCCACTCACCCACATACCCACTCACCCACATACCCACTCACCCACATACCCACTCACCCACATACCCACTCACCCAGAGACCCACTCACCCACATACCCACGTATCCAGTGACCCACCCACCCACTTAGCCACCGACCCACCCACTCACGTACTATCATCCGACCACCCATTCCCACCCCCACCCGTCCACCTACTATTATTCGAAATTGTATTTTTTTGCGGATGAAAACAACACTCTCACATCCATCACTGTATGCTGGTTGCGGTGTATGCCTTCTTTCAAAAATCAAAATGTCTTTCCTCAACTTGGAAGAGCATATGTTAATTGCATTTATTGTGATATTCGTGTAACAGAATTTGCCCGGGTTTCTCTATAATTCCATCACCAAACAAATTTACGAAATTGGAGGATAATTTTCATGAAACTTTTGTCACCTTGTGATAAATTACTGGTTCGATTAGTTCACGGATTATATGAATAATCACGAATTGCATTTTGCGATCAAACAGTGAATCTAAGTGATATTCAGATAAATCATGCGATGCAAACATCAATCAACAACGAGATGCTGCTTCTGGAGATTATCCGAAGATCCTTATCCTCCAGGGACCATCACTTCTAACTCGTGACTCGGCCACCTGAACGGAGATTAATCTTCCATTTCCAATACCTATCACGCAGTAATCAATTGAATAAACTTAGGTACTGGAAATTTCCTTGTAGAATGAATTAAATAATGATGAATTTCATCGTTGAACGGGAGTTTCCTAAATGAAAGAAGTGTACGAAAATTGAGGTTTTCCTTCAATTACTGCATAAACGAAGGAATGCAAATGTCCATCGGGCATTATGTCCATTGGGTTAAACTGTGTGAATCCTGCATAGTTAGGAAAAAAATTCTTATACAAAATTTCCGTTTTTCGAAGTGAATGAACAACTTAAAAAATATTCTCAGCGCAAAATTTTTGATCTCTTATATTTCATATACTAGCGGCACCCCGGCCGCCAGCCGCCAGGATGTTGACCAACTTTTCAAATTAACTTTTTTCTTATTTAAATAATTTGGAATTTTAAATGAAGTTTGAGATATTTTAATTTTCAATTTTTGTAATAGTTAAATTTGAGTTGATTTTTTTTTTTTTTATTTTTTAAAGTTAAAAATAGATATAATTATTTGCATTCGAATTCGAATTTCAATTAAATTTGTATTTGAAAACACAATTACAACGTGAAATTGAATTTTAGAATTGGAAAAATGAAATTGTAAATTTTTTGAATTTAAAATACGAGTGTCGGTCCCCCAGAGTGGACTTTCTCCAGAAACTCTCTATGTCCTCCGCTGGGCAGCAGTTGCATGTCTTTTCGTATATATACGGAATGTCAGTTATCCTCCACTGAATGTACAGAGATTCAAGAATCCTGACTGCATCAATTGCTCCAGAAGATGTTGGAGAGGTAATGGTCCACTCCTGATATCCTATGTGGGGAACCCTCCAGCTTTTCGGCTATGTACTTGAGCCATTCTATCATCCTCGAAAGAGCAAATAAAATCAATTTTGAAATTTTTAACGATTCATAATCTTTTTTAATTGAAATTTATGGTGATCTCAAAAAAAATATTGGAATAGTACACCAGTCAGCATTCAGGAAATGACCTGTATGGGTGACATGAGACTTTGTCTAGAGTTAGCTTTTAGATTCGCTAATAGATATTTTTTTCAATTCTTGGGTTTAGAATGTTGATTTACATATCACTAATTTTCGTTTAGATTTTTATAAGGGTCCAAGGTGTATAATTTTATTTTTATATCGGTATATAATTTTATTTTTAAATAATCGGAAGAACTTTTATTCCCCTGAAATAGTGACCCCTGGCACCTTGGGTCACTACCTGGCGCCAAAAGGGTTACTACCTGGGCTCCCAACGGTCATTTTACGAATTTTTATCGGCGATACGGATAGTCTCAGTTCAATTTTCGTCTTCCCATGTGATAATACAACATTTAAACAATATGTGTGGAAATTCGCATTGAAAAATACTGAAAATTGAGTGAGATATACGCAAACTCCGACGGCACCTCGAAAAAATGGTGGTTTGCGGTGTACATCGTAATTGGACATAAAATCATCTGAAATGAAAAGAGGAAATTGCATTAGTTAAAGGACGAAACTTCCCAGGTAACGTTGTCGAGTTTTTATTTTTGATTTTTTTTCCGATTTTTAAAGGCACTTGAAAGTCAAAACCGCGGATTTTCGCCTAAAAAACCGAGTTATTTATTGTTGTAGAAATAATAAATCTTCAAAAAAAAAGTTGACAGCGTTACCTGAGGAATTTACTAAAGAAGTACTGTGCTAAATTTCAAAACGATTCGTCTAGTAGATTTTGCAGGATCGTATATAGCGACTTTGAAAATGATAATCTTTCAGGACAGCGTTTTAAAGTATTGGACACCGATAAAACCTACACATAAACAAATGTTGTCCATGATGAAATACGTTCTCATGGATTCCAGAGCAGGAACATTCCGTTATACATAACATGAGATGGCAAGGCCGGGCGGGAACCTAACTCGACGCGGGGAGCGGGAGGGGGGGGGTTGGATTTCTGGGGATTTCTGGAGTTGGATAAATTGAGAACTTATTGATGAACAGCAATTTCAGGAGTTCATGAACCGCAAGTTAAACTCGCGCATCTCAAATATTTGTTCTTGACTTCCGACGGTTCAGAGAAAAAACAGAAATCTAAAATTCCAGTTGCTCCAATATTTGTTTTCTGCACTCTAGAATAGAATAAGAAAATTGCGCAATGGGTAAATCAGTATTGGTTACGTTGTGGTAAGACGGCCAAAATTTTTCAGAGACACATTGGAGAAGTTCGCTCTACCACATAAGCACACCTACCAATTTATTTTTGGGGTGGTTTGGCCGCGACAACACGCCTTACTTCTACAAGTGGCATTCCCAGTCTATTTTAGTTCAATAAAGTCATCAAGCGGATCAAGTAATTCCAAACTCTTTTATGCGAGTACCGATATGGATGGAAAAATTGTTCAACTTAGGGAATTTTATGTTCCAGGTAACACTGGGCAGAACTTCGGAGTTCCGGTTTTTTACGTACTTCCCAGGAATCGACGATCGGGACGGGGCTGCGTCAGCCCTCAAGGATGGCTGGGACATCTTGGATTGAGGCTGAGTGCCAACCCTGATTCAGGCCTGTTTCAGCCTCGAAATGATAACGCCGTTCGAGGCTCATAAACCAAGCCTTAGCTCGGGGTTCATGGGGAACCTCAACTGAGTCTTGAAATCCCAACGAGCACGACCTGAGACAAGCCTCGAAATGCATTGTTCTCAAAGACTGCACCACATTGGTACGAGGGTTTAACTGGGGCTCATCGCCATCGACTAAAATCGACTGATTGACGTGGTTATTATTGATATGTCACGGTCGATGATGTCATACAATTTTTCGAGGAACTGAGCAAGAGAACCGTATCAATAGGCCGAGGATCAGGGAGTATGCAGTGAGGGAATTGCTTAGCCTGACCTCCATCCGCAGACATCACCGCTTCCAATGGATGATTCTGGCGGCCATCGTACCCATTGAACTATCCTGTGCTAAGCGTAGGTATTTTCAGCCTCGAGAACTTCATGCTCTGGCAAGGCTGAACCAAGCCTTAGCAATAGCCTTATTTGCTACCCTAAGTTTAAGGCTGCTTTGGAAGATGAAACCAAGCCTGGCACAGGCTTGGCTTAGAGGGCTCGGGGGAATATGGCTGGCACAGGCCTGTACTCATCGTCAGCCTTGGGCATTCCTACCTGGGTTGATGGGTAACACCTGCTTTAGATGTAATGAGAAGACAGCCGCTTCTCAATCCTTACCTTCAATGGAGATATTTCTACTAGCACTGCATCATGGTCTTGAGGAAAGACTGTTATTGCGAGGGGATTAAGGTCGGGCTCAATGAGTTCTGGTTCTAAACCACTGGACACCCGCATGCTACATGTGACTTTAAATCCTGCAATTACTCTCAATTTTTGCAATTTTTGGAATAGCCCGGTTTGCATATGTTATTAGTAATGGTGGACATCGATTCTTCAACGTCATTTGCAACGCAGGATTCGGTACTGAGACAGGAACGTTACAGATGGAACCTGACTACATTCACAATTTTTTGGGAAGGTATTGCAATGACCTCTAAATGGATTTTTTTCTTTTCGATTCGTAACGGGTGTTTTAAGTATACCAAAATACTTCCCGTGGAATTCTGGAGAAATGTCTGTGTGTGTGTATTTATATGTGTGTGTGTATTTTTATGTGTGTTGCCAAATCTTTGGAAACAAAGCGGCTTCATGTAACATAGATAGAAGTAGATTTTCTCCCATATTTATGTTGTTCTAAACGCTTTCAATGGTTTATCACCCTCTATTACGAAAACCGTCGGAGATAGGAGAATAAGTATAACCATAAAAGTTGTTCCTCACGTCAAAATGCACTTTTTTGTTTGATGATGTTTTTCTATAATTTACATAATTAAGGAGGTAAGGAAGTTTGAACAATCTTCATCCTCAGTGGCACCCCTCAGTCCGGCCACGTAGCTGCCACGCCGGGGTGTCTTCTCACCCCACGTGAAAAAAATGAGTTGTAAAATACGTATGAGAGTTTTGAGACTTTTAATCGATTGCGTCATGTTTATTGAATATATATTCAACATTTCTAATGATTTACATTAATAAATTTATAAATGGCGCTTCAAAAAGTGGTCATATATGTGAAAATTCAAAAATGAGGTTTTTCAGATAAAAATTCATTACTCCGCCATTTTTTAATATTAAGGGCTAAAATTTTAGGATTATACTCCCAAGATACACCACTATCATAAAAAATTAACAGTATACGTCAATCTTTCGAAAAGTTGAAAAAAAAAAATTGCCAAGCAGCGGATGCTGCCACACCGGGGTGAGTTGCTATGGCTTGCTATGTCATGGAATCACATCTTACATCTATCTACTAATGAAAGATATCGATAGTTCTATGAATTTCAACGATTGTAGACCTCTAATTTCACTTTTCCCCAGCCTGGGGTGATAAGTCACCCCCAGTGGCAGCTAAGGGTTAAGGTTGCAATCGAAGTTTCCATGTAGAATAGAGGATCAAATATTTCGGATAAAATCGAAGCAGTATATACATTGTTATTAATAATTACATCATTCACAACGTACTATTGGAAAAATGGTGAGAGGTACGGCAGAAAGTATTTAATGGAACTTGTTCTGTAAGTGGAAATGCACATATAATTTTTTATGAGTTTTTTCCATAATTATGATAATTAAAGAGGTGCGATGGATTTAACCGCAGCGAATCCCGATTGGCACCGCTATTGGCGTCTCACTCTCACGCAAGTAACGCGCGTAAGTCTCGTCTTCATCCGAGGGTACCCTAAGTACTCCAGGTAGTGACGCCAGGTACCCCACATACCCCAGGTAGGTGACTCACCTGGTGACCCCAAGTACCCCAGGGAGGTACCACAAGTACCCCAGATGGGTATTAGAGATAGATAGGTCAAGTAGGTGGGTAGATAGGTCTAGTGAGTAGGTAGATAAGTAGGTCGGGTAGATAGGTAGGCCAGGTAGGTAGGTAAGTAGGTAGGTAGGTAAGTAGGTAGGTAGGTAAGTAGGTAGGTAGGTAAGTAGGTCAGGTAAGTAGATAGGTAGGTCAGGTAGGTAGGTAGGCTTCAAAGGTAGGTAGTGTTCAAAGATTTTTGACACAATTCAATGGATATCGTCAATGTATCCACTTGTCTGCACAGTCGTCAGGTGTTCCTACTTGTCGAGCACACCGTAATGTGGTCAAGAAAAATCCTGAAATCGGTAGAGGAGTTTGAATATTAAACAGCATAAATTATTGACTTTATCTTCATTGTGAAAAAATGAATAGGGGCGAGTGAGTTGATCCAAAATCGATACCAAATTTTCTTGTTTTCTTCTTTTAGATGATTAATTGGAAAGCTTCATTAGACGCCGAACTTTAACTTACGCTAGCATCAAAATAGAAAATAGTTCGACAACATAATTCTCCATTAACTATCTCAATTTGATTAATTATTAGACTGAACAATGTTGCAATGCCGTGAAATGAATTATGATTTATATATAAAAAAATGACAAAATTATTTTGGAAATCTCCCGATTTTTAGAGCTTCTTTGCCTATGTACATGATATTGCAGAGGTACTAAAATGCTCTCCAATAAATCTTGTGTGAATCTGTGAAGATGATTCAGGCAACGATGCATGATTTAAAAAAAATTGTCTGACCATTGTCAAGTCCTGAAGACGGAGGAATAAGATTTCATATCTGGGACACGAGTTTATCCAAAAGTGTGGAAATCAGCGAAGACCGTAGGTGGCATCATATCCGAGTCAGCAATATTTAACGAGATTCCTTTCCAATCCCAGTGCACTTGACTATATTCTGTTCCTTTTGGAATTCAAACGGTGAACCTATTCTTGTCTCGCGATCTTTTTATAAATCCCATGATCTCTTTGTAGTGATGTATGTATTCTACCATAAAAATTCGGTTGTATTGATATTATCGGGGATCAGATGAACAGGATTATCTAAAATAAAATGCTTTGCAGGATGAACGTAATAGGTATTGCGTTGTGTGATGTACTTTTTTTTTCATTTTGAGAAAAAAATATCAAAAGTCAATTGTCAATTCATGATAGTGTAGCTATTAGTCGAGTAGTGGTGGGAAGGTCATGTACATTTTGAAGGTAAACATGGGAACTTCTTTTGAAATATTTTCTCATGAATTTCAACGAATAGCAGGAACGGTCCGTGTTCGAGAAGGACGGAGACAATACACACACACACACACACGCTCGCCCATCCTCACACACTCACGCACTCACTCACCCACCCATTGATCCACTCACCCACTTGCTCACTCACCCACTTACTCACTCACCCACCCACTTACTCAGTCACCCACCCACTCACTCACCCACCCACCGACCCATTGACCCGCTCAGCCAGCCACCCACCCACTCACACACACACTCACTCGCCCATCCACACACACCCACCCAGCCACACACACACACACACACACACACACACACACATACAGAGCGTCAAAGAACATCAAATTTTTACGTACAGCCAGTGAACTCATTAGTAACACCATAATATACCATACACTATAACGCAGAATACCTCGGAAATTCGATTTAATCCTGCAGAAAAGAGTCTCTTCAATCCAGACACAACACCACACTTTGTGCGCGTTGGAGAAAGGTCAGAGAAGCCATAAACCAGTGAATTTTACGATGATACGCCCACGCACGTCTACAACCCCAATTCCCTGGAACTTGATTGTTTACGTCGTACGGTCAAATGCACTTGTCTGACTGTGTAAATGGAATAAATAAGAGGAGCACAGCCTCTCAGTACAATTGAAAATAGAAGGAAGGCGACCGGAATTTAATGGTTTTAGTCATTTGTCTCTTCCTCATTTCCCTCTTTACTGCTTTCATCAATACGAATGGAAAATATTTTTTTGTAGAGGCAAAATTTGTCTAAATATAAACATAATAACAATTATTATGTTTGTTAATATAATAATGATAATAATAAAATATATTCAATATATACGGTGAGTCGTACATTATCTGATAAGGACGTAACGGAGCCACAAGCTTACACTGGAATGCTATATAGAAAATTGACTCTCCGCCCCATTATGCCCCACTACAATCAAAAAATTTTGGAATTTATAAAAATTCCAAAAATTGCAGGATTTTTGAATATTATGAAAATTTATCACATTCAGAGAAAAATTTGAAACATTTAGAGAAATTAATGTCGGAAAATTTATTCTAATGCTTTGATATTGCGACAAGGTCAAAATAAATAATTTTTGTAATGTAAAAGTTGAAGAAATGTTAGATTTTTCAGAAAATGTAAAAATGTCAAATTCGGAAACTTCCAAAAATTGAATTTCCTTAATTTCGGAAATGTCAAACATGCTTGACATTTTTTTCTCCACCCCCTCCCCTCCTCCTCCACCCCCCCCCCCCCGCCCACCCCATCCCGCGGAGTTCCAAGTGTGGCAAAGCACCAATGCATGGAGGTGCATAAAGGTGTGTTGTCAAGAGGCTCAACTAAGGGGGGTGAAGATTGGTAAAAGCCGCAAGAGATTTTAGGACGCTCCCCCCTCCCTTCCCCTCCTCCCTATATCCCGCACGCGAGAAAGTGTGTCAGTGGTTCCATTGTTAAGTCGATCTTAAACGGGACGACAGAGCTCGCGGCTAGAGTGGGAACGACGGAAAAGGATAAAATGAGGGTTGGGGCGATCTAGGGCGGTTAGGGGGGGGGGGAGAGGGAGGGATGGGAATGCTGGGCTCGTACACTTGCGTCGACGTAGTGCCGGTGTGCCGTTATTGACGAGGCGCTGTGACCCGTATTCGGTAACTGCGCGTCTGTCTCAGTGTTTCTGTCGCGCGTTATATAAATAATACTGGGGGGGATGAAGATACATTGGCGGAAGGGGTTGGGGGGGGGGGAGGGGGGAGGGGTGGTAGAAGACTAAAATAAAGTGATTATTTAGGCTTTTCTGTTTTGGATTTCAAATGATTTATTCAGGAGGAAATTCACTGGGAGCATGATAAGAAAAGACAACCCGCAATGTTACGTCACTTAGACGATATAGGGGCAGTAAACATAGGGGAATTGTTTACAGATTGATCTTTTGAATTTCCAACAATTTATGTATGGAGGTTACCGGGAGAAAGGAAAGGCCAAAAAGTGACCCAATTTGCCCCACCTCGGTGAGCTGGGGAAACTTGAATGGGGGTGGTGGGCGGTGATGCGGGCGGGGGGGGGGGAGGAGGGGTAGGAGATTGTTTTGATAGAATTGGATAGAGTGCTTATCTGGTGTTTATTCCGGAAATAAATACGGGAAGTAGCTCGTGTTACCCGAATCAGAAGGCACCGGAGAGGGGAAGTGGGAGAATTATTTGCAGCTCGATTTTTTGCATTGCCGACGAATTTTGTGAATCTAGGGTAATAATTGGCAATGAATGCGTAAAATTATAAAAATTAGAGGAGCTATTTTTTTTATTTAAGCAAATTGGAAGAGGGGACTGCACGAAATCTACTAAAATGGCTAATGTAAATGTTCGGGCTGTAAGAATTTCGTATATTGACAAAGTTAACCGAAAGAATTTCATCCAGCTCGGTTTAGGGGATTCAGAAGTATAAGAATGGGTTCATCGTAAGATCAATCGCTTCAGGTATTTTTAATTTTTTTCTACTTGCGCGTCTATCTGATTTAGAGCCTGGACAATGATCACTATGATCGATTAAATTAGTTACGTCAAATTATTGACAGATTTAATTTTAGGAGGCTGAACTGGACCCTGATGAAAGGTTTATACAGGTCTTGGCAAAACTCAACTTCATGCCCAAATTACTTAACCGCGTTCGTGAAATGGTAATAATGAGAGACATGGATGGGTGTCCGCTTAGCCGTACGCGTTCTGAACGGGTGTTGAGCGGAAGGCGCGAATGTGGAAACTTTATATAGATCTTTAGTCAGTGTCACAAAGGCGGCTGTATGACTAACTTTTCCTTTGACAAATGCAGTACAGGTTGGCAAAACGAAACTCGGCGTTTTTTTCATTTTCCCTCAATTTGTTTCTCAGATCTCTTCACTGTTCGCACATTCACTTTTTCATTTTTTTATACAAAGATTTTGGACATTCTGATTGTTGTGCATAACTTTTGTCGGCCTCATCTGATCTTAATGAATGAAAAAGCAAACCTTTCCCGCAGCTCCTGAATTTTTTTTCACATTTCTGAACCAATTCTGAAAAATGGGTCTGCCACAACGAAATTTTAGGAGTCGATAGAGAATAAAGCTACAGAAAAAGGGTACATTTTTTCCTGCCTATCAAAACAAAAATTTGGGATAAATTAGCACAAAATTGACAAAAGTGAGAAATAGGCGTCGAACATCCTTAAGATACACAAGGGAAGCCTTCACGTTGACTTCATGTTGTCCAATCTAATTGGAGTCAAAGAAATAACGGAAATGAAATATCTGTGAGGGACAGATGTGCTCAACAGAATTATATCCAGTGTCTAAGATTGAAAACCAGAAAAAAAAAATATGTGTATAAACCAAGTTTGAATTTTTCCGTTTTTACCGCAAATGTAAAAGAGCGACTGCATGAGTCGCTTCAAAAATGGAACATGAAAAACGGATAGCCAATGCGGTAAGAAGCAGCCTTGTTCTTCATTCATTAAAATCGGTTAACTACAACGAGAGGTAATTACGAAAACAAAAAAAAGAGATGTGAGTGTCACCCTCGACGGGTCCCATCTATAACTTCCCGATAGTGGGTGTGTGTCTTTGTGTGTGTGTGACGATACACGGATAAAGTCAAGTTGTATATCAGCAACGCCAATTCAACTATTAATCGATTATTACAATTTTTTATCGATATCTCGTAAAATATGATGCCTACCAAAAAAAGTAATAAAACATGAAATATGTAGTTTCACGAGCGGAACAACTTTTGTTTAATACTTTTTCTCGTATCTGTCATCGTTCTTGAAATACAGCGTTATAAACAATGAAAATTGTTAATTACGCGATATCTCGTAAATTAGCACAATTATGGGGAAAAGTCATTGAATATAAAATATGTATCTTCATGTGGGGAACAACACTCGTTGGAAACGTTTTTCCTCTCTCCCACACTTTTTGTAATACAACGTTTTAATCAATTGAAATTGTTAATAACAATATATATACTGCATCAATTTCATCCAAAATCTAATCAGCTCTAAGTTACATGGAAACGCTTCGATTCCGACCTCAATAATCTCGATGGCTGCATTCGTTTGTGAGAAACTTAGGATCAAAATTTGGCGACACATGTACACACACACACACATACTTCGACGTAAAATTCCTTGGGTGTCATTTTGGTATACTTAAAACACCAGTCACAGGGGCAACAAAAAACTTCGATTCCGGGGTCATTACTATGACTTCCCGAAAACCGGGAAGTTAAAAATATAAAAACTGATTTGAAGAAACGAAATCAAGTTACACTTTATTGACAAACTCCTGGACTTCATGGGATAATTTTCAGAATTTCGATATCTATCATAGTAAGGGAGAAAATGATTTTTTATGAATCACGGGAAAGATCTATATGACATATAGACCCTAACCGATAGGACAAGCTCTGAGGGGTTAATTTCAACCTGAGTTTTTGGATCACGATTACTCAAAAATATGTCAGAAAAAATATTTAGTTTTTGTTCTTCATTTTCAAAATTCTCCAAATAACACAAATTTATGTCATTCATAATTTTTCGGATTGTACAGAATTTCATCATTCTTAAAAATGTTACAACCATAAAACATCAATTTACAATTCGCAAAGGACTGTAATTTTATAAACTGTGACCGTGTGTGTGCGTGATCAATTACCTGGTTCCTAAATACAATGAAAATGAAGAAAAATCAATCATGAATTTAGATATCTATTTGGGGGTGACTAGCACCCCATTACCCCCCCCCCCCCCCCCCCATAACCCATGCGTCACCTAACGGGCCTAATTTCCATTTAATTGCGTTATTTTCATGCATTAAACCCCTTTTAACTGCACTATTCCTCGTTTTGCTGACACGTGTCATCCCCGGAAAAGGGTGAACAAAAAAAAAACAGCCCTGTTTTTAGCCGTTTATCATTCGCCCATTTACTAGTATACCTCGTGCAGGAAATAGCTCGACCTTGACCTTTAACAGTAGCGCACGATCTTGCGTTCGAGGTTGGGCTGACTACGAGGGTGGGTAGAGAGTTCTCAAGCGCCCCTTCTCTATCGATCTCATCCCCTCCTCTCGCAAGCTTCTTACACACCGCGAGCGCATATCCAGCCACATAACCTATATATAAACAGTCATTAATTTTTTTTTCTACATTCCAATTTCTAATTATTAACTTCTCGTTCCCTGATATTTTAATGGAAAAAAAATGGAATATCGAGGTTGACGCTCCCGTGGAGAGGATGTATGTGTGGGTGTGTCCTTGAGTTTTCGGAATTGGAAAAAAATTATAACAATTGTTCCGGATCTGTCTGGGCCCTTCCCATTTGTTGTCGGAACTGGTAAAACAGACTGAACATTTTTTTTGTCGAAAATGAAGTAATTAAGCACTTTGATACGTGTTCAATAAATGACCACATACTGCATATTCATTGAGACCTTTAGTAGATTTCGTTAAACTGATTCCACTGAACGACTTCCACCTCCCAAAGGAACAGTTACATTCAAGTATCACACTTCCTTTGGGATCGTATGAATTAACACGCATATTAAATTGACTACTGAAAATAGCCACCAAAATGTGATCGAAACGTTGGGAGAAAAAACGGAGAAATGAAAGTTTTCACTTTTTTTTTTAAGTAACTTCCAGATCTAGGGAAGTTATTGTAATCACCCCGAAAATTGAAAATTGGGTTTCCACCATATCTCCACGTTTCACAGTCTCCCCAATCGTTCTGGACCACTTTTGGAAAAACGTCTGTATGTATGTGTGGGTGTGTACGTTCGTACGTATGTGCCCAAATTTTCCGTTAACGATTTCTTGAAAACTAATGGTCCGATTCGATTAATTTTTTTTTTGATCGGCGAGTCTTCATGGAACATAGTGCTGATGCGATTCTGGAAGGAATCCATTCAGCAGTTTTCAAGAATTTCCAGAAAATCGAAAGGCCAAAAATCGCAAATCCAGTTAATAAATGGTCATCCATAAACTATTAGAGCTAGCGCAAAATCTATATAAGAAAAGTTGTTCCCCATATAAAAATACGCATTTTATCTAGAATGCCTTTTTTCGATAATTTGCATAATTAAGGAGGTATCGCAGTCTCAACAATTATGTATATAATGAGTGAATGAATGAACCCAGCGCTGTCATGAAGGTCTCAATTTTGGATGGCATTCGTGGAGTATATGCAAAGTTATTAACAATTGCAATGATTGATACTGTTCCACGGGGTAAAATATTAAAGTTATCGTCTTTATTGCGGCCGCACTCCTATTGGCGTCTCACTCCCACTGAAGTAACGTCCATAAGTCACATCCTCATGCTCACCCTGCATCTACTCAAATCAATTTCGAAAGGAACAAAACCATTTTTTAGCTAGATACCTGGAGCGAAAGGGCCTGTGCGGATTGCGGGAACAACTTGGGTGAGAATGGACCTCGAGATTTTTTGCGCATTTCACAAAAATGACAATTTCTTAATTTATCTCATAAACGAGGTTCGCCCATCTCGTCACCAAGCGTTGGAAAACTTCAAATTTCGGGTCTTTATAAATAGTTTTGAAATGGACGAGACATCAAATGAAGGACGATTTATTTTTGAAGTTTTCAACGCACATTCTTTCGCAGCGTTCGGTATTTCATTTAATTACAACCTATTTAAAAAGTCCAAGTAATGCATTAATGGCAGATACTAAAAGGTACAATATAACCACACATATACACATCGATACATGATTATTGCAGAAACTTTTATTTATTATTATTACAAGAATTGTAATGGGATGAGTTCATTATATCTCATTCAGGAAATTGGTAATTCCGACGTTGAATACAGTAAATATCTCAGCCCATAGCCACTTGCAAGGGTTCCTGCAGTAAAAATGGTTGAAACTCAGAGGAAATTATGGGGTGGACCCATTGAGGGTTTTACCGCTTATTTGTCATTACAAGTGCGAATTCGCGCGCTGCATTACGATATGCAACTTGAAGTAAGAACAATTCTTTTCCGAAGTTGAAGATACTGTTCATCATCGATTTCGAAAAAATGAGAGCTTGCAGTTTTCCAATTTGGAGCAACCATCGTTTGTTTTTTCTGTAATTATCGCATACATATAAAATTTTCAACACTGGACAGAATAAGTAAAACACTCGAAACTTATAAAACGACATAAGTTATGATAACTAGAACAATTATCATACTTTTGAAAACTAAACCCGAATCGATAGCGCAAATATCGATATTCGATTTTAATCCGTTGTTACAATTTTCGCCACAAAACGCCATTACGTTGTGCGTGTCATAATTTCCGAGATATTTCGACTCTAACGATGTTCATCTATGTGTATGTATTTTCTTGACTTTTCTTGAATAGGAATACATGAAGAGGAATAAATAGAGACTACGATTGTCAACGAAGGCGCGGCTGCGCGCGCATTCCGGCGTGACAAAATTTCGATATGTAACGATTGTTTATCGATATCAGATGTATCCCCCTTTTATAATAGAATCACACTTTATCTAAAAAATGAGCAGTTCGAATATTTGTGATAATTGGGAATGAAATATTCACACACACACACAGGCACACACATATTTCCAGAAATATTTCCTCACGGCAGCCAACCGAAGCGGGGACGTTCCCTGTGTGCTACCGGCGGTGACACACACACACACACCGACAAGACTTGGTTTAGTGGGTTCTGTATGTGCCTATTACGTTAAAGTACCCATAAAATGAGACTTCACGGCCGAGCGGGAACCTAATCCGACACAGAGGGGGGGAGGTTCATCATAGGCGCCCGCCATCGTAACACAGGGCTTTCTGGGGGTTTACCCTGTGTTCAGAAATACGATGGTCTAAAAATCGCGAAAGTCGGCCCCAACCGGATGGAAGAAATGCTTAGACAGCAGATACCGTGGGTAGTATAAACGAGAGGGCTGAAGACAAAAAAAACAGATCCACACACACAGACTTTATTTATTCAATATCGCTGTTCTAGTGCTGCTGATCAATTAAGTTGAGACTGCCGCCACGGAAAATACATATGACACTTTCCATTCAATATTCAATTGGCTCGGTACACCTATATTTGGGTATTGGTTGAAACTTTATCAGATGTACGTTGGTCGAAAGAGTATTTCTGCACTGCTTTTAGACCTTTTCAAGCGGTCTGGAATTGTATAAATATCGTCTTTAATACACTATTGATTCCTCAATTATCGATAATCTATTATCGAGACACCATTGGACATAGGGATTTTTGTTACTTCCCGATCTAGGGAAGTTATTGTAAACACCCCGAAAATTGGTTTTCCAGCATATTTCCACGTTTCAAAGTCTCCCCAATCGTTCTGGACCACTTTTCGAAAAATGTCTGTATGTATGTGTGTTCGCACATATGTGCCCGAATTTTCCGTTAACGATTTTTTAAAAAACTAATGGTCCGATTCGATTAATTTTTCTTTTGATCGATGAGTCTTCATGTAACTTAATGTAACTTAGACACCGAGATGTCTGGTACTGAATTCTCCGCAGCCATTGGAGAGTCTCAGAAGGGACATAGGATTTCTCCAAACCGTCAAATTTTCTAAGCAGCCTAACTCCGGATTTTGAAAGGATGCAACCAATCAACCCAGGAATATACCACCCGCAGCTCATCCACCTAAAAGACAGTCAAGTACAACTTCAAGTCTGCTAAAATTGATGAGCTCAATATTCCTCAACTCCTAACACCTTCAGAATTCATGATTGCTAAGTAATAGAAAGCAAACACTCCCCTGGAAAAACTCAATCCTTGTCGCTTGCGAGTATCTCTCACGACCACCACTGAAGCACCTTCGAGCCGTCTATGAACCATATATCTATTGTAGCATTGAACGTTTCTACTCTCAAACCAAATTTAACCCAACTACCACCTATTATTCGTCGAAAGGAAATCGAAATTATCGTGCCTTCGGAAAGAAAACTAAACAGAAAGATCAGAAAGTCAACATCCCGGACTTGTCGCTGATCAAGCAACACGAAGCGGCTAATGTGAGTGTCAGCATGGCTGCGGTTATACAAGAGTTCCTCAAAGTCAAAACTCTAGCGCACGATCTCCTGTCACCCACCAAACACGTCAGAGTTGACGTCCAAGTAGACAATTACGAAAATTCACTCATCGCACAATTCACCTGATGTCTCACTGAAGAGAAACCTGTTGAGTCATCGATTATCACAAATTACTCCAACAATTATTGCGGGATATCATAATGCGAATCCCACTGCTTGGATGTCTGCGAAGCCAAGCGAATCAGGTGAAATTCTTACTAATTTGTTGAACGGCCAGGAATACTAGCTCTCAGATGTTTCCATAAATCGGGAACCAATCACACCCCACTTCTCCCTGAACTCGTCTTCCTAATCAAAATCCCCAAACTTTGATAGATGCAGATGGTGAAAAACTCGTAAGCCATACCTAAAATCCAACCTAAACCAGTTGATGATGGAAGGGAAAGTTGAAACAACCGGATGAAACCAGACTACTTGCGATACCAGCCTCGAAGATTGGTCCATATGGCTTTACTCCATTGATGTCAATGGTTTCGGATAGAGATAACCCAGGCAAGGATTGACGATGAGGACAGGGGTGACCAGGGCTAGTTAGTTTGACCATGAATCTAGCTGTTGCTAAGACATCAAGCTCTAACAGAGGTACAGCATCGGTTGAGGACTCGGTCCCTCAGGTTCTGCAAGGGCTCGAGGGTTATGGAAGAGTTGGAACACTGAGATTTGCAAAACCCTGGGGTCCAGAACCCTGGGTTCGTTGGAACGGTACACCTGAGGGCTCCAATCTCACAGTTCTCTCAAGCTCGTGATCGTTGAGCCCAGTCAAACCTCGGAGCAACTACGCAAATCTCAAAGTTCAGGGCAAGCCTTCGTTGCGACACTTGGTATAGCTCCTTGATTACACCTCAATTTGAGGTCCTTCAGTATTGTCGGAAATTGGTATCCATCTTGGGAAACTCGGAGATGAGAAACCTCACCATTCACCTTCCCATCGTCGTCACGCTTTCCCCCGGGAGGAATTAGCTGTCAGACCTCACCTGCATGATTTAGTTGACGACTAAATGCAATATAATTGCTTTTATTTAATTGCATTCGATGCATCCGATAACAGAGCAAATTAGTGGGTGGGATGTATTTGTGCCCTCAGTGAAGACACAATGCAAACTTCCCGATTTGGTAACTCGCGTTTTCGAGATCATGCCTGTTTCAAAAATTTACGAGACTTCTCACTTCAGTATTTACTGATTTTATTCAAATTTTTCTATATGTCGCAACCTTTTGTGATTTTTTTCATAATCAAGAGATAACTCCCTCTTCCACGTGAAGGCTATTTACTTCTCATTGAAGCCTTTGAGTCTTATTGAAGGATTTTAAAACCACGAATATACAACAACTACGTTGAAGAAGTTTAATAAGTCCGTATCTCCGACCTCACTCGACGTCACGTTCCTGGCAGCATTGATACACAAAAATGATATACAAGTATTATATTCTGAGTCGGTCCATGTTTACTGTAGAGACCAATTTTTGTGATCGCCGACGCCATCTAGTCTCCATTCATGCACTCATCACATGAATTATTTTTTTCTAACGGCTCTACCACCTTAATTATGCACATCATGGGAAAAAGTCAATAAACATTAAATATGCATCTTTGTATGAGGAACAACTTATGTCAACAAATTTTTTCGCTGACTCAAATTGAAATTGTTAATAACAATATATATTCTGAGCCAATATTCATCAAAGACTAATTAGCGCTGCGTTACATGAAGATACGTCGATGGAGACCTGGATGGCTTCGATTGGTGTATCCATCGTTGAACAAAATTTAGGGCACATTCATACAAACATACACACATACACACAGACATTGACTCAGAATTTTTCGGAGATCATTTTGGTACCCTTAAGACACCAGTTACAGGTCGAAATGAAAAAGTTCGATGTCGGGGTGATTACATATCCCGAAGGAGATATCGAGTATATCCTTAAATATACTCGAAATCATCAAGTATTTGAGTCTTCGTGGACACCTGCTTCGGTACTAATCGGTCCTTTATCAAACTTGAACCTCCACCTAAGTTTTTGCGGCTTTATACAGGGTGTCCGTAAACTGCGGGCTTTCCTTTGGGGTGTCTGTCACTATCCTCTTCATAATAAAATAAAAACACACTCACATGCGCCCAAAGTTGAAGCAACGCTCTGGTTGGCCGACAAAAAAAGTTGAATAACTCCGCGGGGGGGGGGGGGGGAGAGGGCGTCGGACGGCAAAATCGCAAAGGAACTTTCGACTCCAAATTTCATCTCCTACTCACACTCCAAAGGAAAGTCCGCAGTTTACGGACACCGTGTATATCAAGATTAAAATAGGTTAAAACACTAAATCTGAAACAATTCAAATTGTCTGAAAGGATTTTTCAATGTCACAGATTCTCCAGTGCCCAGAATTCTACATATAAAAAATCGAACAGGTCCAAAAACTCGAGTGCAAATGCTGAATTACAAAAATGCCCTGAAAATTAATGTTTGATACATACGCTTGGAAAAGGTACCTTGTCCTCTACAGATTTTAGTGCGTAAAAGGCCGGAAGCGGAGAACGTTTGCATCCAAATTTGGCCATAACAAGAAAACAGTTTATAGGAACTTGAGAGAGACTTCTTAATTTGTCTCCATCTAACACACCATTTTAAACAAAAAAATTGATTGAGTATAAACTCATATGGGTTACTTACAGCGTTTGTATAATATATTTACAATGGTATAACTTCCATCCTAAATCCACATTTTTTTAGAAACTTATCTATTATGTTGGGAAGCTTTTATTTATATTGAATTAATTTGTTCTCCATTTCTTTTCTGTCTTTCCCTGAAAATTAAGAGCAATTCCATAGAACATGATCAATGTCCTGATCCTCTGCTGCATAATTTTCCTTAAATCTCTCATTATTGATTGACGTACTTGCAACTACAATAATAATTGGAAATAATTTTTTTTTATAAAAAAATTGTTCATGTCGTCTGAGAAGAATACCTCGTTTCAATGTAGATTGCATTTTTAAAACAACATTCTTACAATCTTGTGAATAGGTATTCGTTTGGAATACGGGCAAAAGTTGTGATACTAGTGATACCAGTGATACCAGCTAGAAATGGTGGAAGATGTATTTGAGTTACTAATGTACTGCATAAACATGCCCTACACATCGAGAAGAGTACATTTGGATTACAAATGGCGAGGAAGAGAGGTAGATATATCAGTGATAAAATAAAACTACTCAAGGTGGAGCGCCTCCCCTACCCCCCCCCCCCCCCCTCCACCCAACCCCCTCCCCCCCACCTCCTCGTCATCCGTGGAGCACTCGACATTGAAGATGTCATAACTTCACGCGGAAATAAGAAAAAAAAGACACTTCATATTCACCCGCATTTTGTAAGCCACCCCTCCCGCCCCACCCACCGACAACGCCTTTTCTTCGCAAAAATCGTACAGTCGATTTAACGACGATAACCGCGTGCTTTTTTTTGTTGCCCACTTTACTGCCGAAATAAAACCGCATGTGGGGTCGTAAAAAGTATGATCATATGTTTGTGACAGGTGGTTACATTCATTTTTATCAACTTTCTGAGAGTATCAAATCCCATTTAAAAAGTTCAAAACATGGAAAAATGTCAAAAGTTATTTCTTGAGTTTCTAATAGGATTGCATTATTTTTTTACTCTCGAAAAAATGACATATGCTCTAGTACAGTTTCAATATTCTGATCATTGCTCGGTTGATTCACATGTGAGAGGTTATGATCCTCAACGTTGACATTGATTGCTTTTGCCCTGGTCCGATGATGCCTCATACGTTTGGCCGCACTTCTGCGTACTGTTTTTGTTTTCTTTAGTTTTAAAGCATTTTTTTTCACGTAAACGATCACGATATTCTTTGCAATATTCTGCATTGGTTTTCCCCGTAATTGACACTAACAATACACTCGGTTGACATTCTTCTCCCTACTCTGTTACAGCGCCCCGTAGCATGTCGGAATTTTCGTAACGCCCCCCTCCACCACTAGCGTTGCACCCCTTCCCTTAAAAACGTCACGTCGAATTTTGTGTTGCGCGCCATAAGACGTTTCGCTTCAAAAAGTCGAAAACCCGAACGGGCAATATTTTCATTTTCTTCGTTTCCCTAAATGAGAGAATCTTTATATGAAAATAACAGGGAACAATCGACAGGAGAATCGGCCTGAAAGTCGATTAGAAAAGAGTAATTGATTGTTTTGCGACTGACATCGAGAAATCGACACAAAATACATGAATTCTCATGAACGACACTTGTGTAATGCGTACGAACAATTTGCGATTGACGTTTGCGCAGAAACATTTTTGCTTCTGTGCATCTGTAAGGCATGCGTACTGTGGTCCCGCGTGATAGTTCCGTACTCTGAGTGCCATAACCGTCTTTTCGTCCAGGCACGTCCTCGACTAAACGTGTTGTTTGTGCATCGTCGACTTCATCCACCACTAATCCTTCCTAAAAATGACCAACCATATCATGGCAACGGCCATTACACTAATTTCAATTGTCATGGGCTCTCATGTGGCCCGCCATACTGTTTTCGTTCATGCTGTCCGATTGGCTTTGAAATGTGCATCGCCATGTTTCTCTTTGCGCGAGCTCATATTTTAAATTCAAAAAATTTACAATTTCATTTTTCCAATTCTAAAATTCGATTTCACGTTGAAATTATTTTTTCAAATTCAAATTTAATTGAAATTCAACTTCCAATGCAAACATTTATATCTATTTTTAAATTCAATTTGAAAAAATCGAAATCAAACGCCAATTTAACTATTACAAATATTGGAAATCAGAATATTTCGAGTTTCATTTCAAACTCCAAATCGTTTAAATAAGAAAAAAGTTCATTTGAGAAGTTGGTCAACATCTCGGCCGCTTGCGGCCGGGCTGGCGCTAGTACACTAAAATAGCGGAACTACTAAACTGCTGGAGAAAAGATAATTAATCTAAGATTATTTAAAGATTGCATAATCATTTCCCCAAACCTGTACCTGTTTTTGACATCGACGCATTTCTATTGTCAGTCAAAAACAGGAGGGTTAGACGAAGGAGTTAGACCGCTCCAGTGTCTCGCGATGTCAAACGCACGCGCTCCGTACTTCAAGAGTTTCGCCCACATTCTGTACACACGATTGATTTGAAATGATAATCCTGGGAAAAACTTGGTCAATTATTGACGTACTTCAGGTGCTCAGTGAATGGAGATGGTGGGCTAAAAATACTTGGATTTATTGGGTGAGCGAATGCAGTGCGGAGTTCGAAAACAATCCATGCACTCTTAATTGATCCGTCCAATTTTATTATATTTAATCTTTCGGTAGTCGTGTTTCAACGTCATCGCTTGTATCGTAAGCGCTGTATTGATCAATTTTAAATATGTATTCTGTGTGAATTACATCAACCCTGATCATTCTTGATAATTGAATAATTTCATTGTGTGTGAAAATCGAATTTGCACAAGGATTAAAAGAATTTTGCATTAGTCCGGATGGGTTTTCTGAAAAATCGGCAAGTTAAAAAACCCTATAAATAATGGGTGCGCCGAGTGGGCGGGTGGGTGCGCTAGGGGGGGGGGGGGGGGAAGATTTTGGTAAAAAAAAAAGATAAAATAATTGGCATTATAAAAGAACTTCATTAAAACCCGAAATCATAATCGTCTTAACCATATTGTACCAAAGAAAAACCAAAAACAAATAGTGAATATTATGATTTGTTTTACGTTAAAGTTTTCACTAACTTGAGAATGCACCAGATTCCTTAATCTCAGACTTCGCAATTCAAAAGTTTGCAATTACCGAGCTTTACTCAAAACTTTTTTCCTCTCTTGCTAAGATTTTTCTTCGAAACGAACCCCATACATCCTGCATCGATTGCCTCCCACCTCCCCCACCCCCTTCCGCCCTTGCGAATAGGTGGAAAAATTCTTAATATGTTTCCATCATCGCTTGTGAACTTTGCCAAGTGATAAACTTAAAAATGGTAATTAGGAAAAATCCCCGCGATAATCCGAAAAACGAGGAATTTTCGATTTTCGACTTCTAGGTATATATATATATATATAGAAGTTATTGTAATGAGTACCAAAATGAGAAGTCTAATCATCATGAATTTTTTATTTTTATCGACATTATATCTTTTACTTCGCCCTGCAATTGACTGCCTAGTATGGTAGATAAGAATTGAATGGCAAATTAGGAAAAACGGTGGAGTCTTGAATGCAAATGCATTTGTGAGTAGTTTCATATTAGATCCAAGATTGATGTATAAGACTAGTGGGGTAAATCGGTGGTTCCCATGAGAATCACAATAGAAATTTCGTGAATTGCAATGTGTACACACACACACATACACACACACACACACATAAGTCGGGGCTTTGGCGTAGTGGTAGAGTATCTGCCTAGTACTCCGAAGGTCCTAGGTTCGCGTCCGGCCGCCGGAGAAGATTTTTCAAAAATATTTTCTCATGGATTCCGATCGATGCAGGAACGTTCCGTGTGTGCTATTGGCGGTACCCATAAAATGAAACCGCCCGGCCGAGCGCGAACCTAGGAAAAAACCTCCGACGGCCTGACCCATGATGGAATTCACTACTTCTGACCAACTACTTTGAAAGGATCGTTCTATAAAACGGTTCTTACGAACACACAAGCATACCATGACATTACAAATGAGCAAGGACCATGTGAAAAGTCGATAATAGTGATAATTCTTCTTTTGTCTATACTTCGCTCTTCATTTTCGGAGTCATCATCATTACAATAACTGTTTTTATAATGTCGACAGTTTACAACTCCAGAAGAAAGGAAGAATACTTAAATTCGACGATGACCCACGCAGACGGTGCACTTTGCGGCCTTAATAGGGTTTGTGATACAATGTGGAGAACATGGCTTTATGCAAAACTGTTTAGCATGAAGGGTAACCTCATTATTGAACCACTAATCGCCTTCGCACAGCCTAGACCCTGAAGGATTAATGAAAGTTCTCGTTATCCACCCAAGATAAATTCTTGTTGATTTAATTAAGTCATTTCGATCCGTTTCATCGACTCCGTTGGAGAAATTACTAAGAGAAAGTACTCTGACTCGTCTAAGTTTACGGTTCTTTTTGCGTAAATTATTTTTTGACAGTTTTTGGTGAAGTTTTGGTAGTAAATAATAGAAAACAAAACCGAAGAATAATCACCTTTTATTCACAATTGTGCGCCTTGAATCTGGAATACGATTTTTTAAAAATCGGATTAAAGAAACAATTGGAAACAATTGTACAAAATAAAGAAATGGTAAATTTTCAAAACGTTCAAAAATTTCAAAAATTTCAAAAATTTCAAAAATTTCAAAAGTTCCAAAAATTTCAAAAATTTCAAAAATTTCAAAAATTTCAGAAATTTCAAAGATTTCAAAAATTTCAAAAATTTCAAAAATTTCAAAAATTTCAAAAATTTCAAAAATTTCAAAAATTTCAAAAATTTCAAAAATTTCACAAATTTCAAAAATTTCAAAAATTTCACAAATTTCAAAAATTTCAAATTTTTTTTAAATTTCCAAATGTGAAAGAAATGGAAAACTTCAATGATTACAAAAATTCGAGTGATTTCAAAAATGTTAAAAATTTCAAAATGTAAAAAAATTCGAAAATTTCAAAAATTTCATTTTCGGTGTCATAAAAATCATTTCCTAGGTCTAGGTAGTTATGAATGTTGAAAGTATAAAAAATTCCGATAACCCGCGCCATCAGTAATTAGTTTTATCACTCATGGATGAGCGTAATCAGTGTTCCCGAGGTTGTTGCGTCGACTTGACCAATTTGCGGCGCGATTGCAAAAGACAGTGGTGCAGATCACTCGAGGGCAAAATCCCATCTTATTTGAATTATCCAGCGAGATCCTCGGGTGCGATGGTAGGTACAGGGAGTAATTGGATATTCTCCGTGAAAGCTTGGCCACTTCGACCTGGACAAAGTACACGGAATACCATTTACACACTGAGACAGATGTTCAGATTAATTGCAACATAGCTCCAGGATATTTCCCTGGGCATTTCTCAAAAGCTTGTAATTTATTTGAACCTGGGGAAATTGATTATTCGATTGAGTTGAAATTTGTTGTAATGTAATTGAACTTCATTGAATTTAATTACAGTCTCCCGCCATAACTTTAGTGCGGGTACTTTGCTCGAAGGATTCTCATAATGTACAGTACCTTTCACAAACTTACCTCATTTCTACCACTAACTCCATTTTTCATTTTTTGTTAATTCTGAAAATTTTTAATCGAAACAAAGTTTGAAATTGTGTTAATACTTGGCATTTTTTAAAAATATTTTGTGAAAATTTTTTTGTATATATATATATACAAAAAAAATGTATATATAGAACTGTAAAAAAAATGGAAATTTGTTATTTGGGGAACATATATATGTATATGTTCAATATATATGTATATATTGAACGCAAATCCTAGCTGGAAAAAAACATTGTCAGAATATGTGAAAAATGCCTGAGATATATATATACATATATATATGACACGATTTTCATCCGAGTGGGATCCCGGCGATTGCTATATTTTGAATCAATTTCCATAGCCTTCTTTTTTTTTTGTCGGCGCTAGTGCTTATGTCAGCCCTACTTATACGCCTGCCCTTCGGGATCATCGAGGCTGAAAAGAATCAGTGAATTTGATTTTACAAACTGCTCTATTACTCCCAAGTAGGTCAACTTTAAAGGGTGAGTGAGGGTGTAGCAGGCTTGATCCCAAAGAAGTGGCTCAATGCACGGATGACCGGGTATATCCAATAGCTCGTAAAATCTGTCGACTCTAGATATCTCATGGTTAGATTGCTACACAAGGTCATGTATTGATAAATAAAAAATAAATGAAAATCCGTTGTGAGCCTCCCAAAATTACGCTGCCGGTCAAAAATTTTGGGTTACTAGGACCACCTCGGCCGAAAGCGGCCGGAATGTTGACCAACTTTTCAAGTGAACTTTTTTCTTATTTTAATGATTTGGAGTTTGAAATGAAATTTGAAAATTTTCGATTTTCAATTTTTGTAATAGTTAACCTTGAGCATGATTTCGATTTTTTTAAATTGAATTTAAAAACAAATATGAATGTTTGCATTGTAATTTAAAATTGAATTAAATTTGAATTTGAAAAAAACAATTTCAACGCGAAATTGGATTTTAAAATTGGAAAAATGAATGAATTTTTTGAATTTAAAATATGAGCCCGCGCGAAGAGGAACATGGCGATGCACATTTCAAAGCCAATCAGACTGCACATGAACGAAAACAGTATGGCGGGCCACATGACAGCCCGAGACAATTGAAATTAGTGTAATGGCCGTTGCCATGGCATGGTTGGTCATTTTTAGGGAGGATTAGTGGTGGATGAAGTCGACGATGCACAAACAACACGTTTAGTCGAGGACGTGCCTGGACGAAAAGACGGTTATGACAGTCCGAGTACGTAACTATCGCGCGGAGCCACAGTACATATGCCGCGCAGATGCGCAGACGCAAAAATGTTTCTGCGCAAACATCAATCGCAAATTGTGCATACGCATTACACAAGTGTCGCTCATGAGAATTCATGTCGTTTGTGTCCACTTTTCGCTGTCAGTCGCAAAATAATCGATTACTCGCATCTAATCGATTTTCATGTCGATCTGTCGATTCTCCTGCCGATTGTTCCCTGTTCTTTCTATACTGAGAAAAAAAGGGCTTTTTGGCCAGAAATATTTTCTTGTGACAAGAAAATTGGGAAAATTTCACGGCAATTTTTGCATGAATTTCTTGTCACAAGAAATGTTTCTGGCCAAAAAGCCGTTTTTCTCTCAGTGTATATAAGGATATTCACAATTTTTGAATTCTACATAAGTTTTGAAAATCCCGATTCGCTCTAATTGACATAAGGTGCCAATCAATTGCAAGCATTTATATTGACTTCAGGATTGTTGAAATTTGGAGCAAGTTGAGACAATTAATAATTCTCGATGCCCTCATTTGTCGTTGACTTGGGTTGGGGTGGTTTTTCATGCCAGTTGTGTTCGGAATAATTCCGAATGGGTGTGGATTGGGTTTAGCGTCAGGTCTGGGGTGGGCCTAAGTTGGTTCTCGATTGGATCCGAGTTAAAAGGGTGATACCACGTGACCATTGGTGGATGGACGCGATTTTTTTTTCAACATATTTTGCATATTTGCGGTGACACTTTGAGAGCAAAGAACAACACTGGCGGTTACAGTCATTGATCTGTGAAAATAAAAAAAAACGGTGTCTACTTATAATCATCATCAGAAATAGCTGCTAGGTATTGAACAATTGGACGTTTATCGGTGATAGTGAACGCAATCGATAGCATGAATGAATTCCCTAATTCGATGATGATTGATTGCGACACACCCCTTTAACCCTCGATACCATTGCTCCATTGAGTTATTTATGCATAGTTCATTATGAAGGACATATTCGCGGTGATTCTGAATTGCAGAGGATGTCTAGAATGATGAACAGGCAAAAATGAATTATATGCATATCGTTCAAGCTCACAAGGAACGCCGAACGTATAACTTAACTTTTTACAATATTTATTGCAAGAAACGTCTTACAAAAGGCTATTGCCCGAGGGCCTTCAGCCGAAAATCAGCTTCTCCGATTTAAGAGCAATACAGTCCGTTTCGCGCCGAATATTATGAAAACTAGTGGTGTGAGCATGTGTGTGCCCCATTCGGGGCACAAAAACAACTTCCCGATTTGGTATTTCAGCATAAGAACGCAACCATGGTGATGAACAAACCCAACAGTAATATCAATAATTGAACTGGCAGCTAATAATTACTGCACGCGATCGATTCAGTTTGATTTTTAAGCCTCATACAAATATTCCACTGGAATTCGTCCGCATAGTTACCCTTCCTACCTCTGTACTTTCTTAATTATCACGTTCTTTGACATCATTCCCGCAATTGTCGACATATCCATTCGCCAAGTATCTTCTAGTTCAACGCGCGATATGTTCTAACCTGTACTGAAAAATGTCACATTGGACATAAAATACGTATTTTTATATGGGGACCAACTTTTCTTATATAAATTTTACGCTACCTCTAATAGTTTATGCAATAGAACATTATATACAATTAAAATTGTTAATAACAATATATATACTGTAACAATTTCACCCAAAATCTAATCACCTCTAAGTTGAAAGGAGACCCTTCGATTGCGCTATTGAGCTGCTCGCTCGCATCGTCCGTCCGCGAGATATCGTTCGACAAAATTTTTGGCCACGGACAGACACCTTCACACACACACACACACCAAGCACACACATACATCATCGTAAAAATGATCGGGGGTGTGGTGGAGACCTTGAAACGCGAAGATATGATGAAAATTGGATTTTCGATTTTCGGGTTGATTACCATAACTGCCCTCCGGGAAGTTAAAAATTTGATGTTATCATAATATGACAAAAAATCATACAATATTTTATAATTGTGAGAGATAGTGAAATGATAATTAAGGGTTGAATATACGAAAAAGAATATTTTTTTGCCATTTTTTAACTTCCCGATTTAGGGAAGTCATTACAATGACCCCGAAAATCAAAGGTGGAAATTTCATCACATCTCTACGTTTCAAACTCTCGCTAATCGTTCTAGAGCATTTTTAACGAAATGTCTGTATGTATGTGTGTATGTATGTTTACAAATGAACTCCCTGATTCTATAATTAACTTGCGGATAGGGAAGTTATTGTAATCAGCGGAAATCGAGCTTTTTCATTTCGGTCTGTAACTGGTGTGTTAAGGGTACCAAAATGATTCCGGAAAAACTCTGAGTCAATGCCTGTATGCGTTTTTTTTTTTTTTTTTTTTTTTTTTTTTTTTTTTTTTTTTTTTTTTCACTCTTTCTCTATTCGTATTCACCCACGTCCCCGCTGGTAAGCATTACTACATGGGCAATACTACGGATCAGAGTACCCACCCATTGCGGCTGGGGCCGACTTCGCCATTTCAGCTCATCGTATTTCTAATCACAGGGTAAACCTCCAGAAACCCCTGTGATACGATGGCGGGCGTCTACGATGGAACCCTCCCTCCCCCCCCGCGCGACGGGTCGCGTTCGGTCCCGGCTCACGGTCTCACTTCATGGATACCGCCGATAGCACACACGGAATGTTCCTGCCATCGGTCGGAGTCCGTGAGAAAATATTTTTCAGAAAAAATATTTTGCAGTGAGCGGGAATCGAACGCGGGACCTTTAGAATAGTAGGCAGACACTCTACCGACTACGCCAAAGCCCCGTCACTCGCCAAAGCCCCGTCACACGCCAAAGCCCCGTCACATGCCTGTATGCGTGTGTGTGTGTGTATGTTTGTATGTATGTGCCCTGGATTTTGGTCAACGATTTCTCACGAATGGATACACGAATCAAAGTCATCAAGGACTCAATGGACGCGCCTTCATGCAACTCAGCACTGATTAGTTTTTGATGGATATTGTTTCAGAATATATATTGTTAATAACAATTTCAATTGTTCATAACGCTATATCTCGTAAACGGTTGGAGGTAGGGAAAAAAGTTATTAACATAAGTTGTTCCTCATACAAATCTCCACATTTAATAGTTATTGACTTTTTCCCATAATATGCATAATAAAGGTGGTAGAGCCGTTAGAAAAAAATAACTCATGTGATGAGTGCATGAATGGAGACTAGATGGCGTCGGCGATCGCAAAAATTGGTCTCTACAAGTATACATGGACCGACTCAGAATATAATACTTGTATATTCTTTTGCGTATCATTGCTACCAGGAACGTGAAGCCGGAGATACGGACTTATTGAACTTCTTCAACGTAGTTGTTGTATATTCGTGGGTTTAAAATACTTCAATGAGAGGCTTTAATGAGAAGTAAATGGCCTTCACGTGGAAGACGGGGTTACCTCTTGATTATGAGAAAAAGCACAAAAGGCAGCGACATACAGACAAATGAAAAAAAAAATCAGTGAATACTCAAGTGAGAAGTGTCGTAAATTTTTGAAACAGACATGATCTCGAAAACTCGAGTTACAAAATCGGGAAGTTTGCATTGTGTCCTCACTGAGGCCACAAATACATCCCACCCAGTAGTTCCTTCTTAATAGATGCGTCTTTACGCAACTGAGACTTGATTAGATTTCTAAGAAATTCATGCACTAGTTTCCTTTTTTTTCAGAAAACAAGAAGCATGGAAATCGTCAAATGTTTTAATCAATCATGTTTTACGAAGGAAAGTTAATTCACTCGAAAAATAGAAAAATGAAGGGAGTACGGCACTTTGCTCATAGCTCGAGCCTTTGATGGTTAAGATAAATCAAGATTAAGGGCGAAAATTAAGAGGATGAAAGGGGTATAACAATAAACCCGGGGAGGGTACGGCAGATCGCGCAATGTATGAGAGATAACTGAAGGAATGAAATGAAGTTATTGGCAGCGCGAAATTATTTGTTATGTCGATGATGTTAATCATCCCCCTTTATATATTGATACCATGTTTCCCAAGTACAGAAATAAATACTGAATACCGAATACTAAACGCTCATTTGACCGCAGAATCCATGCAAGGCTCATGATTTACTGCTCAGTTTACCAATTTTTGTTCTTCCTTTTTCCTGTTTGAATTTAAGGATATTCAACACGTATAGTCAAAACAAAAGTTTATGACCCTTTCTATAATTCGTTATATTTATCGCCAATAATTTTCAATTAATATTTCAATGCGTTGATTAGTTCAAGTGATAGCCATAGAAAATCATTATATTGTATCTGATTTCGCGAATCAATATTATATTGTTTAAACAAATTGATGAAAAAAAATTTTAGTCAATCGTCATGAAATTTTTACGATCGTTTTATATCTGCTTCAATAGTAAATTTTCAAAATTTCAACAAATTTTTATATTTTGAACTGTATTTACAGAAATTTTGATTTTTCCCATAAGAGACCCTGTTAATTGAGAAGTTTGATAATTAATAACTACAAAACGGTGTTTTGAATCAATCTCAAATTTCATACAGGCATCTGTTACCGCTTCAAAAACGTTATGTCAAAATTTTAAGCAATTCTTATATCTTCGCCAATATAAGTGGAATATCCTTAATTGGTGTTTTAATTCCATAATTAAATGGATCAAAAAAAATCATCGATTCATTTCATGCCCTATTTTATGCTTCATGTATTCAACGGATTCATGTAGATATTTCGATTGAAAGTCGGACTGATTTATTTGTCCAAACAGAAAGAGCCTTGCAAAGAAAATTAAACAAACATATTTCTTTTGGAAAATCCAAATAAAAAAAACCAAATAAACAAAATATTTCTATCGACTTTATTAACCGATACTCGAGGTATTTTTCAGCAGTTTTTAGCGACTTAGTTCTTCACTTGAATCTTCTCTATCCTCCCCCATGCACAGATATCTTTCTTTTTCAATTTGTATATACATATGGCGACGTAGAGGGATGCCACCCCCAAACTGGGCGGAATCTTGCAATAATTTGATACCGGAATTAATAGTCATAACAAATGATGCAAAAAAAACTCATATCTCAGACGCATTGACATCCCCTACTTATTCACGATTATTGGGAGCGGTGTCGACGTGACGTCACTTGTGACGTCAGGCAAATGGTTGCTATGACAACGCAGCTGCAAATCCCGGAACGACACCCAAGAGTAGCAGCACGCGGCGTGCCCGGGACATCCCGGCTGAAAGTTCCCTCCTCCCCCCCCTCCCCCCTCAACCCACCCCGCGCCGCCCGCCCGCTAACTACCCCACTCCCTTCACTGACTGGGTGACTTCAAATATAGGCCCTCTTCCCTTTTCTTCGTTATTTTTTTTTACTCGCGTTTTACAATGTATCTTTACACATTTGTGCTAAGGGGGGGGGGGAGAGGGGGTGGAGGTGTATATTGTTAGCGCGAACTTTTTTTTTTCCTCGATTGCGGCAAAGATTGACGTCAGCAAGGGATGATGCAAAAGGGTTGAAAAAAATACCCACTACTTTTTGAGTTGGTCAAAATTGCTGGAAGAGTTTTTGCACCCTTGGAATTTTTTTTTTTAATTCTTGAAGGTTCTGGGAATTTTTTTGACAGAGATTTTGACAGCTCCTTAATGGTTCTGGGCTCCTTCATTTTTGGGTATTAACGTATGTTTGCAATGATTAGATATTTTGAGAAATGCAGATGATGATGTAGAGTGTTTTTTAAAGTTTTTCCTGGTTGTCGCTAATTTTACTGCTTCATTTTTCTGCAGATTTTTCTGAACTTCATGGAGCTCCGAGAGTTTTCCAACAGCTTTCAAATGAATATGAGCACTTCTGGGCATTAAAACTTTTGCAGCTTCTTCAGTATCGTTGGGTCTCTGGAGTCAAGCTTCTTCCAGGTCTCTGGTAATCGTTCAAAAGCTCTCACATGTTTGTGTCAATCAATACAATATCTCAATCGGTGAAAATTCGCTTGACCGGATACGTCTCAAATAGGGGATTAAAAAAAAGGGGTAAATAGAAGACTGCACTTGACGCTGTGCCAAGCTTGCACGAGCTTGCAAAGCTGCCGCCTTTCAATAGAAGCTTATGAGGATTTCGACGCCCTTTCTTGGAGCCTAGGAATTTTTCCAGAGCTTCTACCGATGAAGGGTATCTCCAAAGAATATTTTGAACTGCCCGGCGAGTTTAGAAACACTGATTTCCAATGGCTTTCAGACATTTTTTTTATTTCTTAAAACCTTCAAGGGTTTTTCCAATTTTTCAATAACTTCGTAAATTCCCCAGAATTATGGCAGAATAATTGTTTTTTTCGAATTCGTTTTAAGCTGCGAAAAATAATTTTTTCCAAACGGCTCAAGATCTTCAGGGAAAGAAATTTTTTCGAGTTCACCATCATTTTACGGAAAAAAAGAATATTTTCCCGAGTAGGTTTTTTCCTAACGCAAGTTGACCGCGTGAGAAATCATCGGAAGAAATATTGACAATTATTGATGGAAAATATTTTGGAAAAATATGGAGAAATATTGAACAATTATGATAGTTGAGATTGAGGCTTTAAAGTTTTGGGCAATCTCCCGTTCTCCATTCTGAATTGGAAGAAATCAGGTCAAATGACTACGCCGAAGAAGCCATTGATAATGCGCAGAATAACCCATATCCAGCGATTGGTCTGCTAGTATATTGATGCCGACCCCTATTTGATAGATAGGCGAGTGACAGACTATCGATATTCACCCTAATTAACTTCAACATCAATCTAATTCATCCTCTAATCCCTGCTATAGTTCTAAAAAAAAAATTAAAAACTTCAGAAACTTCGCATTTTTGAAACGTCAAAAAAAACGAAACCAAAATTTTAGCTTAGCCAGGTGGGGAATTCGAAGCTTGAGCGATGAGATCAATCTTGGTCTGACCTTCGATGCCAAAACTTGGACTTAATAGCTTCGACATAGCTTCATCCCATGTGTAAGCCTAGATCAAAGTAAGCTTAGTTATATCAAAAATACCCAAGCTTCAAAAACCATGTTGTGCTAAGCTTGCTCCGAGCTCAGCTTTGTTAGCTTTGAATCTTGGCTTTAACAAGCATGAATCCCGGATTGCTCATACCATCTAAACCCAAGCTTCTGAACTAATGTTGAACTAAGCTGGATTGAAGCATACTTTTCCTAGTTTCGATTTACCGGCTTCAGCGAAACTCTGCTCAATATTGGATACATGTATAAATCCAGGATTGCTGCACCACCTAAGCCCAACCTTGGAAACGAATGCTCAACTAAGCTTGGTCCAACCTCAATGTTCCTATCTTCGAAGTTTGAACCAAGATCAATTTTGTAGCTTGAACCAAGATTAATTTCGATCCTTCGACCACGAGAAACTTTAGAACTCGGGCGAAAATGAATTTCGAGGCTAGTACCAAGGTAAAGCCCGAAGCTTGAATGCAGATAAATTTCGAAGCTTGTAGTAACCTCCGTAACCAAGGTAGGACGAAGCTTATTCTCTAAACTGGGATTGGTGTTACATTCACATGTTCTGCACAGATTGACCGACACTTCAAAACATAGCTTTGGTGAACAAACATTTTCACACGAGGAATTTCTGCTAAATTAATTTGTCGATATTGTCAAATTCAAGTGATCTATTTAAAATGGTCCGAGATAAAATTCTTCTAGAAAGTCTGACTTTGGAAGAAAAAATATGCGATATATTCATCTACTTATTTCCGAAAAAGTTTTTTTTTTGGGTCTATCCTCTCCTTAATGATCATTGGCCGCCTCTGGTCCACCCCCCCCCCCCTCCCCTCCCCCATCAGAATCAGTCTTTGGTCTAGCACGATCCCCGCAAACATTGCTACCTTCCAATTACTCAATTTCGTTAGTCCTCGTGCATGCCTCAATTTATTGGCTCACCTTCTCCTTCGTTACCCTGAAAAATGTCCCCGGAGCCGGCATGGAAAACCGATGCTTCGTTAGCGGTTCCCACTCCCTTTATCTCACTCCATTTCCCCCCCCCCCCCCCTGGCAAAAGTCCGACCGACCAGCTCACATGGACACTATACCTATATATGTTTATGTTTGTCACCCGCCCTCCCCCCGTTCCCCCTCACTCATTTGTTCATGCATCCAGCCCACATGAATACATTTATTTTTATTTTCTTCAATTTTATATTCCTTTGTTGGTAGAAACCGCGCACCGTGGATTTTATTCGTCCGTAATTTACTTTTCATACACGAGAACAACTTTTAACTCGGCATTTTTTACTCCCCGCCTAATCCAATTGGCTCGCTTTGGCAATAATTATTCGTCTGAAAAATAAAATGCCAACTTTTAAAATTTTTTTTTCATTAGGAAAGTTGCTGTGCTCGCTACAGTGATACAGGAATATTTACTAACATCACAGTAGTTTTTTGTGGTAGATGAACTAATAGGCTGCTCCCAATTTTTCCTGGTTCTTGAAGGTCGACTACGATAACCCCGTCATTCAATTCGATCACTAAATAAAGGGATATAATTCTGGTGTTGTCGGTGAAACTGAATAGTTTACACTGATATGTTGATCAGGAGAGGTGACGGAAGCGATTTCTCCATTGACATTGAGACTTGAAAAATGAACGAAAAAAATTTGTTTCAAGTATTTGTAAGATAATTTTATTGTAACAAATATATTGACCATGCATAAGATTGATGAATGGAGGATTTTCTTATATCTAGCCTCCTATTTCTATTATAGCTGTAAACAATATAAAATTCCACCGAAAAGCCTGTGATATATGTGCATATATAGACATACATGCGATGGTTTATATATTTCGCATGTATAAGCGATATATGTGACACATAACTTATACTAGCGCCACCCCGACCACATGTTAACCAACTTTTCAAATTAACTTTTTTCTTATTTACATGATTCGGAGCTTGAAATGAAATTTGAAATATTTTGATTTTCAATTTTTGTAATAGGTACATTTGAGTAAGATTTCGATTTTTTTTAGATGTTTGCATTGGAGTTTGAATTTGAATTAAATTTGAATTTGAAAAAAAACATTTCAACGTGAAATTGAATTTTAGAATTGGAAAAATGAAATTGTAAGTTTTTTGAATTTAAAATATGAGCCCGCGCGAAGAGGAACATGGCGACACACATTTCAAAGCCAATCAGACTGAACATGATCGTAAACAGTATGGCGCGCCACATGACAGCAATGACAATTGAAATTAGTGTAATGGCCGTTGCCATGACATGGTTGGTCATTTTTAAGAAAGATTAGTGGTGGATGAAGTCGACGATGCACAAACAACACGTTTAGGACCACAGTACGCATGCCTTGCATATGCGCAGAAGCAAAAATGTTTCTGCGCAAACGTCAATCGCAAATTGTGCGTACGCATTACACAAGTGTCGCTCATGAGAATTCATGTATTTTGCGTCGATTTCTCGATGTAAGTCGCAACACAATCGATTACTCGCATCTAATCGACTTTCATGTCGTTCTGTCGATTCTCCTGCCGATTGTTCCCTGTTCTCTTTATATAAGGACTAGTTCCTTGCCAGTCACATGCCTTTACTTGTCTGCATTCTCGTTCGATTTCGATTGTGTCATCGATAATCGAGATTTTTTCGTCGACTTTCGAGTTTTCGAATTCGATAATCGATTTATTTTCCTGGTCAAAGCTCTGAATTATTTATATAGATATTTTGCACATATGCAAGCAAATCTATTATTATATATATAGCATATATATATGCCCCTATGTCTGGATTGTGTATTCATATATATATTGAAACCATAGCAAACCCTATGGTATATATATGAAACATATATATTCCATATATTCAAGATATATTCGCACATAGAAATCATATAGTTCCAATAATACTTTTAATAATACTACACTTTTGGACGGCATATATACCATGTGATCCGCATATATGTAACATGTATACCGGTATATATAACTTTAAGTTTCCACCGTTTTAAAAAAACAAAAAAATTCTCTCACAATTGGCCATCACCCGAGGGCCTCCAGCCACCGATATATATATTTTCGTTCCGTGGAGACATGATATTTGCAAGATGCAATGCAAATGATATTATATTATACCTATATATATATTAATGTATAACCGGGAAGTTAGTGGTTCAATCCGTCGAGAATCCCACCTACATCTCGTTCATCGTTTTGTTTGACAAAAGGGCAAAAAAATAAACTGAATGCCTGGAATCCCAACACCTGGATTACTGCCGTATTTATGCGTTTGTTGGAAGCGGAAGTAGTACTCTAATGGAGTTTCACACAGAGATTTAACCAGTTACCGAAACATGTCGTCGCGAGTGAGATCGTAAATCGCGAATTCCTGAGAGTAAGGCTTTAATCGTAACCTGGAGGGATTTATCCGGGAGGCTAAATTTTAAGATTCATAAATCCGGAGTAATGGGGTTATTTTTGAATAATGAGGTCAGATATTGCTCCCTTAGGTGTATGAAAAAAAATGGGGAATGAGGAGGGGGAGAACGGTTAAATCAAAATAGTTATTACGGCGAGGGTGGACACGCAATTAAATTTTTTTATACATTAAGGACCCCCCCCCCCCCCCCCTATTCTCGATTTCAAATTTTGACGATTTTCAAAGGGCTGGTAAATGAGCATAAATAATTGTTTAGACTTGTGACTTTGCGTATATTTATTCGAAGACTTAAAAAAAATTTTTAAAACTTTACAAATTTTTTTTTTCCCTGTTGTTTTTTGTGATTATATAGAAGCTGTTCTTTTCAACGGCGCATGTGATTCCCGCTCACTGGAACATCTGAAACGAAAAATTCCAACGGGATTAGAAAGAGTACATGTTTGGCTCTGATATGAACTAGCATTATTAATTTCGCGCAAAAATTAACAAAATGGCGGCCACTTGAAAAATTGGTTTTTGAGGATCGCCTTTTTTTCAGCCACAAATCAAGTTAAAAAATAAAGAAGATCTTCGCCGATTTGATTTATCCTAGTTCATACCATAGCTATATATGTATAGAATAATGTCTTAAAATTTGGAACCGATTGGATTAATAGTTTTTGACTCAGCTCATGCTCCAGTTGTAAAATGACTATTGCGAGAAAAACGCGTTTAAAGTTTTGAGAAGCAAATTGGGTATGAAACCTACCAACGTTCAATCAGCTATGCCATATCCATGTAAAATTCTTTCTGTTTCTTCATAGGCTTCATTTTCTTCGGCTCGTTGGTCTCTCCGAGAAATCTAACTAATGAAAGCTACCTGTGAGGTGGGCCAGGCTGCACGCGCGCTCTCGCCATCGCTTGACGCTTCCACCATAAATCGGCGATACCTTCAAAAGTTTTTGAAATTTTCACTTCAAATTTTGAAGGAACATTCTTGAATAGGTTCGAATACATAATAGGTTGGAATTAAGTAAAAAAAGAAATCGATTTTTTGAAACCGAGAATGGGGGGGGGGGGTCTCCTTAAATAAAGCGATAGAAAATATTGATAAAGCTGTATTAGAAGAACGGTTGGAGACGCCATCATGAGCATAAAATATGTTCTTTCAGGAGAGGAACAAAATCTGTCCAAGACCGTTTGAAACTTCTTCTGCGCGCAACACAAAATTCGATGCAATGTTTTTAAGGGAAGGGGTACAACGCGAGTGGTGGAGGGGAGCGTTACGAAAATTCCGACATGCTACATGGCGCTGTAGCAGAGTGGGGAGAAGAACGTGAACCGCGTGTATTGCTAGTGTCAATTACGGGGAAAAACAATGCAGAGCGTTGCAAAGAATATCGTCATCGTTTACATGAAAAGAATGCTTTAAAACCAAAGAAAACAAAAACAGTAGGAAAAAGTGCGGCCGAACATATAAGGGATCATCATATTGAAACTGTTCCACTGAAAATCGACCATCAAAATACTTCCATCTAAAAGTCAAATAAGAAAATCCATTAGCCTACCCAGCTCTTCTGCTGAAAGCTGAGTGATTTATTAATTCGCATAACTTGGGTAGATACAATCCACCAGAAAATTCGGCCAAGATTGTTCAGGATCTCAAAGTCCATAACATGATATCCTTTCCAAAGTTTCCGCTTTCTGATCGCCCCAGCAACAGTCCCAGTGAGAAACCGAGTGGTGCGGAAGTGGGGGGGGGGGGGGGGAGGTTAAGGGCTGGAACCGCCCCCACTATAGCATTATCGGATATACCGCCGCCATTCCGCCCTGCTTCACCACAGAATTAAAGAAAAGACCACCAGTATCACCACCCTATTCCTTATCTCAACACATCAGAAACAAAAATTTCAACCCAAATGGCTTATCAATCATTACGGGAGAGCTAATGGTACAAGAGAGCTTCGCGTTTTCTCGATTTAATGGTGAATTTCCGGGGAGGGGGGGGGGGTTTATCGATTGATCCTAACAGCACTGTCGTATCTCTTCAAACGTCCATGATACTTATCAGATATCAAATTATTTGATAGAGCGAAACGACGTAAAAAGCCATATCCAAAGTCTATCACCCTAGACATGAAACATATCCGTTGTGTTCATGTTATCTTCAACCAAGTCCATATAGGGCCGTGCGCTGGTGGGTGGGTCAGGCTGTCATAGAGCCCGTGGAAACCGAAGTGATGATTATCAGATCGAAATTTGACGAAACACGTCCATTGGATGTGTCGTAAATCATCGCCAATTGGTCGGGCATTATGCCATGTCGAAGGCCTGGGCAATATTCGGGATAGGGAGGACTCGGAGCTGTCACTCTGCCTCCAGAAGCGACATATGACGGTGGGAGAATGCATTTTCTGAATAATGCCTCAAAAGTGATAGTTCTAGCTGCATCCATTTTCATTTCCGATTGTTTTCTCATCAAATCGACAAGTGATCGTGATGATAGTGTAGATTTAGAGTCTGTGGCAGTTGAATATTTGAAAAATATAAAGAATTCATCGGTGGTTCATGTTGTCTTACAGGAAGGAGCGGCCGCTGATACCTTTGAGCCTATTTTGAAAACCCTCTCAACGGTGGTTCCAATCGTCCTTCACCATTCTGGTAAGGTTGCTGATGAGTATCTGCTTAACATCATCCTCCGGGATAATCATAATTTCTACTTCCAAATCTTGTTAATTGAAAATCTCTGCACTCTGCAGATTTCAAGCCTCCAACCTCCACGAAGATGACCAGCATCTTCGGAATCTTCAACAATCCTGATAAGATTAGCGCACACGAGTGGAAGCATCTCCATGGTGCTTCGATACCAGCCTCAGCTCGAATAGCGCTTCTGATTGACAATCCCAATGCCACTGCATCCACCATCAAACCTGTCTTACATGAATTCTGGCGGAAGGACATGCTGAACGTCGTTGCAATGACCACCGATCAACTTAGACTTAGGCATACGTACAATCCTTTCTCAGTCGCAACTAATCAACGTTTTCCAACCGGTGAAATTGTCAACGTAACCACCAGCTTCTTCCCAGACAAACTGAAGAATCTTCATCGCCATCCTGTCCGCGTGATCTTCTACGAAAATCCACCATACGTCTACCCCCGCTCTCATCCAAATCCAATAGATGGCAGTGACTACGCATTCATGTCCTTCTTTGCTGAGCACCTAAATTTCTCCATGAAACCTATCCGGAAGCTAGCCACATTCTCGGACACCTTCTTCCGCTTATCAAACAGAAGCCAAACTGCCGCCTTTGGAGAAGCCCTCCTCAGTGAAGCTGATATTCTTGGTAATTCAGTATACTTGGAGTCGACCAACGGCCAAGACTTGGACATTCTTTATCCAAGATGGAGGACATCACTGGTGGCAGTTGTTCCGCGAACACGCCCTATTCGCGGAATTCTAAACATGTTTTCATCTGTGGATGTCATGGTGCTGATCCTCTTCTGTGTTGTTATGATTTTACTAGTGGTGTACTTACACGTGGAGAAGGACACACATATATTTATCCACGTTTGGCGGCTGCTAATGTATCAGCACTTTGATGTTATAGGAGAAAGAGCATCAGAGCGGTTCTTCTGTATCTCCTTCGTCATTTGGTCCTTCTTTTTGCTGGAATTCTACGAGGGCCGACTGGTGAATGACCTGAGTTCGTCTTTCTACAATGATATTCACACTCTTCAGGAGCTAATCGAGAGCAATTTGACGATGCTGGTACCGGCTTGGCAGAGGGCCGTCATCAGACGATCTGCCAGACAGGAAAGGATGGATTTGTCAAGTAAGTTGGAGATCGAGAGTAACTTTACTAAGTGTGCTCTAAGGGCCATCGAAGTTGGAGATGTTGGCTGTACGATGGATGCCAATGCTGCTGATTACTTTAAAGATCAAATAAATAGAAGCGACATCGATGATGATCATGATGACAACAGTGCTAACGGACAACTGCGAATTGTTGAAGAGTCCGTTATGACATTTTGGCGGCTTCATGCTACGCGAAAAGGTTTTTTTCTTCGGGAAAAGATCAATCAGATGACGTCGGTCATCACAGAGTGTGGGTTGTTGATGAAGTGGGCGAGTGACTGGAAAGACAGACAATTTCGGGGCAATGTTGAAGCGCCAAAGGAATCTGTGGGAATGGACAAGATGGGGGCGGCGTTTCAATTGTTGATGTATGGTCATGGAATCGCTTTTGGACAGTTCGTCATCGAGATGTCATGGCAAACTGTTAAAACCAACTATTTAAAGTGGCGAGATCACTGGACCAAAGGGATGAAGAAGCTGATTCTCCAATAGGGGCAAGAAGATGGGCGCTAAGCTTTACAAGGTAGGATTGTGTGTGTGTTTGCATGAATTTTGTTGGTGACTAATTATTTTGTTGTGGCACCGGAATTACTGTATTGGGAATTCGGTTTAAAGTGGCGCTCATAAAATTCAATTTCCGTTTCAGATGCTATGGAAGCGGCTTGCTTCCGAAAAGTGTCAACCTCTCATTTCTTGGCGAAGGTAAAATAGGTCACGGAGTAGATAGGGTTCTATCTACGTGTATTAAGGTCATGCTTAAATCACGATTTCCATTCTTTCCAAAATGTAAATTTCACGGATAGTGTAAAATTCATTCCGCATCACACGATTACATAATTCGAGAGATATCTACAGCAAACAAAGTATGCATTAGGCGCCTCTTACATCGTGCAATTTCAGGCGTGTATTCTAGGTAGCGATAACCCATTCATTGGTATTCACAAAACGAGGCAGTTTCGTGTACGTGTTCAACAGCCCAGGTGGGCACAGCCTGTCCAGCTTTCAGCAAATGTAATTATGATGATGGTCTCAATTACCAATGTAATGGTAATTACATTTGATGAAGGCAGATAATGTGGGAGTAACTGGTCCTAGATTGGTGGATGACAGTGCTTTGAAGAAATTAAATCAAATTGTAGTAAAAATATGCGTGCCGGCGGAGGATGATACGTCAGTACCAGCTGAATGACAATCCGATTTTATATTGTTTTCCAGCATTATTGGTTCCGGGGAAGTCAAGTATCACAGCAGTCAAAAATCTCGTGAACGACTGATTCCATGAAAAAACTATACACACTTCCATTCCCACTTCCACTCTCACTGCCACTTACACTCACACTCCCATTTACCCTCCCAATCCCACTCCTACTCCTACTCCCACTCCCACTTGCAGTCACACTTACACTCAAACTCCCATTTACCCTCCCACTCCTACTCCCACTTACAGTCACACTTACACTCGCACACACACTCCCATTTACCCTCCCAGTCCCACTTACGCTCACACTCACACTTCCACGTACCCTCACACTCACACTCCAACTCCTACTCCCACTCCCACTTGCAGTCACACTTACACTCACACCTACACTCACACTTCCATTTACCCTCCCACTCCTACTCCCACTTACACTCGCACACACACTCCGATTTACCCTTCCACGCCCACTTACGCTCACACTCACACTCCCACGTACCGTCACACTCACACTCCCACTTACGCTCACACTCACACTCGCACTCACACCCCGACATATAAATATTTGCGTATATTTAGAGATCTGTTAAAAGAACGATTTTTCAAGTTTGGAGGCAAATTCAATAATTTATCTTTATCGGGAAATTTAAAAAATAACCGAGAAATGTATTTGTTTTTTTTGTGGAAGCCCCAGGTCATAAAATGAATATTAAAAAATTCCACTTGATATCAGAATTCTCGTCGTCCTGCATTTTCCACGGCATTAGAATGTATTCCCAATGTCCCTCGGGAAATTATTCCAGTATTATAGAGAAAATATATAGAAGGAATACATTGCTCGCCGATGGAAGAATCAAACAAGAAGTTGTGTCGATAAATGGACATTGAAGACAAATTGTATAATAAATCAATAACTTCGACATCTATCTTGGGAACGTTAATGGGAGCATCATCTTCATGGACGAATCTGGAAAATCTGAGATGGTAGGAAACCTCAGGAGGACCCGTTGACCCAGTCAACTTTCTCTGGTACCCTAAAAGCCAATCGCAACGGATATCTGCATAGTTATTCGCAAGAACTCGTAGTATGTTTCTCTGCTGAAGTTTGCCTGATTACATTTGGAGTTTGCTTCTCACTATCAAAATCTGATATCTCAAACTTTGGCATCTATTGTTAATTAGAAAATCTGTAAACGTATTTCTTCAATGCCGTCCAAACAAAATGTTTCGTTATATTTTTTCTATATGGTGAATAAAGGTGTCTTGACTTGAAAATCTACGAGCTTCTTCAATGATGGAATCGCGGGTTCGGTGTCCCTGCTGCCTAAGCCAAAGGCCCTGGGTTCGCGCCCAGCTTCCGCTGAGTATTCCTCATGATAGCAAGATATCCCATATGTGCTATCGTAGCTACTGCTGAAATGGGAGAGTTAGACTGGACCCGAACCCGACCGTCACGACGGGGGGGGGGGGGGGGGGTCCATCATAGGCACCCGTTACAGAGGCGATAGATTGAGCGCCTTCAGATCCGCAGTGCTATAGTCTGTAACTGGATTCCTATTCTAGACGTTACCAAATTGCGTTTTATGAGACTCAAGTCGTAACAGAAACATCCCTGTCTACTACACACAATTAGTGCATAGTACTTCCGTTGACGGAACTCGATTCATTAACGTCGAGAATAGGATCCCTGGAGAGTTGCATCACCTCTATTCTGGAATTAGTCTGAAACCGTATGATTCAACTCCAAAGAAGGCATTAAATCAGTTCAGTGTTTTGTAGAGTTTAGCCAATGAAAGATTCCTAAACAATGATATGAACAATGATGAGTGTTAATGAATAATTGTGAGCAACTCTTGCATCGAAACGGCCTAACTCCGAAACGGCTGTGATTTTTTTATTTTTTATTTTTATTTAACGTCGCTATATTTATGCTCTCTACCGAAGTGCTATTCAGCGACGGAGGTCTACGATGTGTTTGTAAACAAAGCACTTATAAATCAATTACATTGGTGCTCGGGCCAATCAGCACGGCTAGGATTCGAACAAACGGCCGTTGTTAAAGTGGATGAAGAGAATGTCGGACATATTGCTGCCTGAAGCCTCCGCTTGGATGACGGTGATGATGATAATGATGATGGTGGTGGTGGTGGTGGTGGTGATGGTGGTGGTGGTGGTGATGGTGGTGGTGGTGGTGATGGTGATGGTGGTGGTGATGGTGGTGGTGGTGATGGTGATGATGGTGGTGGTGATGATGGCGGTGGTGATGGTGGTGGTAGTGATGGTGGTGGTGGTGGTGGTGGTGATGGTGGTGGTGGTGGTGATGGTGGTGGTGATGATGGTGGTGGTGATGATGGTGGTGGTGATGATGGTGGTGGTAGTGATGGTGGTGGTGGTGGTGGTGGTGATGGTGGTGATGGTGGTAGTGGTGATGGTGGTGGTGGTGGTGACGGTGGTGATGGTGGTGGTAGTGGTGGTGATGGTGGTGGTGGTGATGGTGGTGGTGGTGGTGGTGGTGGTGATGGTGGTGGTGGTGGTGGTGGTGATGGTGGTGGTGGTGGTGGTGATGGTGGTGGTGGTGGTGGTGATGGTGGTGGTGGTGGTGGTGGTGGTGGTGGTGGTGATGGTGGTGGTGGTGGTGGTGGTGATGGTGGTGGTGGTGGTGATGGTGGTGGTGATGATGGTGGTGGTGATGATGGTGGTGGTGATGATGGTGGTGGTAGTGATGGTGGTGGTGGTGGTGGTGGTGATGGTGGTGATGGTGGTAGTGGTGATGGTGGTGGTGGTGGTGACGGTGGTGATGGTGGTGGTAGTGGTGGTGATGGTGGTGGTGGTGATGGTGGTGGTGGTGGTGGTGGTGGTGATGGTGGTGGTGGTGGTGGTGGTGATGGTGGTGGTGGTGGTGGTGATGGTGGTGGTGGTGGTGGTGATGGTGGTGGTGGTGGTGGTGGTGGTGGTGGTGGTGGTGGTGATGGTGGTGGTGGTGATGGTGGTGGTGGTGATGGTGGTGATGGTGGTGGTGGTGATGGTGATGGTGGTGGTGGTGATGGTGGTGGTGATGGTGGTGGTGGTGATGGGGATGGTGGTGATGGGGATGGTGGTGATCGAGGTGGATCGACATCCAACCAACTCTTCATGGACTACTTTCCAAGCGTAAATTGAGAAACTCTTAAAGAGTGAAATTAACAAACAAGAAATTACATCAACATCCCTGCACCTCGCCAAGTATTTGCAACCCTCGATGTATAGCCCACATCACTTCAATAAAAAATTCAGAAAGTTTGAGCTGAAAATGAGTCCCAAGTCGATCTATCTACCTCTTCCTTGCATGTTACACCTCAAAACCCGAATCTAACTTCAGATATCTATCAACACCTCCACAAGATCGCAATACGTTCTTCAAATTTCCTTAACTATCTCCCTATAACATTACTTATCATGAGACAACTTGAAAATCCACCATTTTCTTATCGTATTCAAGCGATCGAAGTGTCTGATTTATTCACTCGGAAAACTCGTGATGAAACTATGGCGAAGAAAAACTCACCCAAGATTTCCTGGGCCCTCAAACTTCGTAACATTAGATCCTCTCCAAAGTTTCCGCTTCCTGATCACCAAGCAACAGTCCCAGTGAGAAGCAGAGGGTTACGGGAGCTCGGCGGGTGAGGGGGGCGAGGGGTGGAACCACCCCAGTATAACATTATCGTAGACCACCTCCGTTCCACTTTGCTCCGCAGCGAGCCAGCGCGGCAGACGCTTTGCATATGGAAATTGGCCGTGACGTACCCAGGAGCAAGCTGATTCCAGGCATCCTGCTGGGCATGAATAAAATAATGTTGCTTTCGTCACTGAAACATTATCTCATCCTATCATGTAGGTAGCAACTTATCGAACAATGACCTACAATTTTAACAAAAAATAGAAAATTACATGGATCATATTACACGAATTTCCAGGAAGGTGAAGCTGCATACGAAGTGAACATTTATGAACGTTCAAAAAACATTGAAATTTGACGAAGATTCTTTCAACATTGCTTAAAAATGCCAAATATTTCTATAAAATAAAACTCCAAATGAAACTATCTAGAGCGAAAATAGCTGAATTTTCGAGCATATGGAATATATCCGCAAAATTCATTCATTTACGGACATGTCCGTCAATAATTCAACTGAACATTTAAATTGTGCTCACATTTATTGCAAACCGTCCGTAGAGTTAGCAATTAACCGAGGATCTTCGGCTAAATTTAACTGACTTTCGCATCCATTATCAACGAGTCATGAATTTTTAGATTCTTTAATGTTAAAGCACCTGAAAATTCCCATAAAGTTTGAGATTTTTGTCACAAAGATATGCGTAGGTGCACGCGCGCGTGTCTGTGCATACACGCATGCGTGTGTACGAGTGCATGTAAAAAAACGGTAGCATACTCATTTTTGAGGGACTTTCTTGCGGTCGGGGGGGGGGGGGGGTGAAAACGACAAATTTTGATGAGTCCTGATTTTGGCCCATTAGCTACCGAGCGCTACTCGAAACTTTTTCCTTCCGCAGATGGTCTTCCGGAAACATCCTCCGTTTGCAGTCATATGGACCCCGGTTTTGTCCTTCCAGACGAATTTCTCGCGGTAACCCAATTACCTGAGTGAGACATGATTATCTTTGTTTAGCCATTTTGACTCATATGAGCCGAAGTCGAGTTTTTACGTTTTTCTGAGCGAGAGAAATCGTGCAGCAAAGTTACAAACTGAGGGAGCTTGCAATTGTATAGTACGATCATTCCTGATCGACGTCTCAGCCCTACCAGAAAATCTGGAAGGTTGGCTTGAAGTCACATCAGGACTTGATCGTGCAGGAATAAGGCAATCCGAAGTTCGGTTCGCTTGATCAGGGCCTGGTGTGGACGGTACCAAGCGTGCCGGAGTAGGGCAAGCCGTCTAGTGTGTACATCCGGCCTTGATCTGGTTATAATATGGTATGTCAGGGTATGGTGGAGCTCAAGCATACTTAATCAGGTCCTGTTAAGGTGACATTTCGGCCTACTGGGTAAGGGTACTATACGTGAAGCTCGTTCAGGACCTGTCAAGATGCAAAAAGGCAAGTCAGTGTACGGTGAATGTCAGGCATGCTTCGTCAGGCCCTTTAAAGGTGGAGTTCAGATATGCCGGACAAGGTAGCAATCGTTAACAATTCTACAACATCGACCGTACAGCGTAAAATCAGAAAAAACCAAACATTTATGGAAAATGTTAATGACGTCGGTGGCAGCTCAAGTCAACGCGGTTTTGTTTGTTTTCAAGTAGTGTCATAAGACTTGGAAATTTTATCATAAGTATTGTTGACCTTGTCTTGAAGACATGAGTACAATATTTATGAATATCTTCTACTCCGTAATCATCCAAATTTGTATCTTGAGAAATGTTCTGTTTTTCCCGAGTTAATATTATTAAGACACATGTAATTTAGTACCCGTTAGAAAATGCAGCTAGTAACAACACATATTTGTCAACTGCATCCGGTAAAAAAATTAATTTTATCCCGCATTGAACCCACAACTTTAGGGCAAATCCATCTCTGCAAAGCCGAACAGAAGTAGTTCTCAATTGAATCCAGCCGGTCCTGAACGTGTAACATTCATCCGGACCTGAACTTGTTTATCCGGCCCTTGTACGTCCAACTTGTCAGGGCCAGATGTGGTGGACATGATCTGGCCCGGGTGTGCCAATGTGTTTCACCTCAAACCCGCGCCACATGAGCCATGGTCAATTTTGCTACATGAAGGCCGTGGTTGAAAAATAAGGCAACCTGATCAAGACCTTACATGACCTTTATATGAAATTTTAGTCGGGAGGTGCACAAATAATTTCTCAGTGTTTTTTATGAAACACTCCGCTTTCAAAATTTTGACCCCACTAATGAACCACGAATTTGAAATGAGACATATATTTAGGGGGTTGGATGAAGACGGGAGGGGGGCGGCGGGGGTGATTCAAGACATGAGGCCCATATGGAGTGGGGGATTCGACCAGTTTGAATTGAGTTTGGTCTATATTTTTTTTGACACTGAGCAAATCCAATTTGAATAATGAATGTGAACTTCATTCTTCAGAAGGAAGTTTCGCATGACTCCGGCCAATTTTGCAGATAGCTCAAATTGAGATGGGATTAGATGTTTGGGAACGAGTTTTGCATGACAAAGTTCAATATTCCAAGTGTGTTGAATTTAATTTTCAGGAATTTCAATAGAATTTGAGAAAAATTGATGACAGGATTCTTCAGATTTTCCATTCACTCCACTTTTTTTAGCGCGACCTCTTAAGAGCTAAGATTCCGCGTGGATAGTAGGATAAAAAAATCTGGGGGCGTAAAAAATGTGTAACTGTATGCGACCAGTGGCTGCACAACTGCCTTCAGCTAGTAACCGTTGGATGAGAGAAGTCGGTCGATAGAGCTCCCGGGAGGCTCGCTATGCTCTCTTTTGCGGCACATGCAACTGCCGCCCCCGCAAATAGAGTTTAACATGGGTAAAGAATGAATGGACACTGCACACTGACTTTTTTTTCAACCACCTTTTTTTTGTCATCTATTTCATCTGCGGTGATGAAATCTATGGGCCGGAGGGAAAAAGGAGCGGGGGCGGGATTTGATTTTCCCACGGCAGAAAAGTGAATCCTCAAATGGGGTAATTGTTTGGGCGTTAGGGGGATGGATAACCGTTTTCGAGATAAAATGCTGTGGTGGGAAATGGATAAGTGAGATTTCGAGCATTCGAAATATACGTGAAAGAAATTTAACGTTAATCCAAAAAATTGAGCTTTGAGTAATTCTCGATAAATCGATGGGGCGAGAACTACCGGATTCAGCGTGATATGGTGGTCGAGTCGATAAAGCAATTGTTCTCATTTAAAACAATTCAACTTATCGAAGACGTTTGTAGCCTGATGTCTGTGTGTATGTATGTGTATGTGTGTGGGCGGGTGTTTTTTTTTTTTTTTTTTCCCACTCTTTCTCTATTCGTATTCACCCACGTCCCCGCTGGTAAGCATTACTACATGGGCAATACTACGGATCAGAGTACCCACCCATTGCGGCTGGGGCCGACTTCGCCATTTCAGCTCATCGTATTTCTAATCACAGGGTAAACCTCCAGAAACCCCTGTGATACGATGGCGGGCGTCTACGATGGAACCCTCCCTCCCCCCCCGCGCGACGGGTCGCGTTCGGTCCCGGCTCACGGTCTCACTTCATGGATACCGCCGATAGCACACACGGAATGTTCCTGCCATCGGTCGGAGTCCGTGAGAAAATATTTTTCAGAAAAAATATTTTGCAGTGAGCGGGAATCGAACGCGGGACCTTTAGAATAGTAGGCAGACACTCTACCGAGTACGCCAAAGCCCCGTCACCTGTGTGGGCGGGTGTGGGTGTGTGTGTATGGGTGGTTGGGCGTATAGGTCGGTAGCTAAGTGGGTGGGGGTGAGTGGGTAGCTAAGTGGGTGAGGGTGAGTGGGTAGCTAAGTGGGTAAAGGTGGGTGGGTGGGTAGCTAAGCGGGTGGGGGTGGGTGGGTGGGTAGCTGAGTGGATGGGGATAAGTAGGTGGGGAGCTAAGTGGGTAAGGGCGGGTGGGTGGGTAGCTAAGTGGGTAAGGGCGGGTGGGTGGGTAGCTAAGTGGGTAGTGAGGTAGCTGAGTGGGTGGGGGTGTAGCTGACTGGATGGGGATAAGTAGGTGAGGAGCTAAGTGGGTGGGGGTGGGTGGATGGGTAGCTGAGTGGGGGGTGGGTAGCTGAGTGGGGGGTGGGTAGCTGAGTAGGTGGGTGTGTAGCTGAGTGGGTGGGTGTGTAACTGAGTGGGTGGGTGTGTAACTGAGTGGGTGGGTAAGTAGCTGAATGGGTGGGGGGGGGGGAGATGGGTGGGTGTTCATGGAATTTTGGAAATTCTCAATTTTTTAAAAACTTACACTATGTTTGGAACATTTGAATGTCTCGTTAATGCCGGACTGGGGCAAAATGGAGAAGATTTCCCCGAGGATTTTTCTTCGTCACTCGATTAAACTGCTCACTTTTTTACAATTTTTTTTTTTTCGCGTCCCCTTAAATCGTCAATCAGTCAGGCCATTCTGCGAGAGTTATATATAGGGCACTTTCCAATAGAGTTCGATTAATCAAAGTGCCTCAACTGGGGAATCCTCACAGGCACCCACCCCCTCGTCGACCTCTTTCTTTCTTTCACTCGCCACCTCGTCAATTTCCTCGTTCAACTTTTGCACCACTTGCCTGGGGTTGAAGATTTTTCAGGCCTTTTTTTAACAGTCTTTTCCATCGATTCTCATGTTCAGGGAAAATCCTTTGATCATGAAGAAAGGTATTTCAACATCAGATTGCACGACGGGTGACTTCAGAAAAATATTTTTTGAGGAAAATTAAGACACGACGGAATTTTAGACAACGCCGGATAGCAGAGCGGATCGATAACGACCTCATTTTATCGTAGCCCAGTATGGAAGAAGTGTATATACAGGCTTAGAAGTGAAATATATTTGGATCATATGACTGCCAAAACGGCAAAATATGTATTTGCTTTCTTCTTTTGAATTTTTTGAGTAAATTTTGCAGTTTTTTCAACTATTGTGTCTTATCATGCGAATGCGGTGCAGTGTGCGTATGGTCCCCACCCCATACAACCGAAACGGATGAAAAGCGTTAAAGGTAAAGAAAAATAAAATGGGAGGAAACGGCCGCTAATACGGCTTGGGTTTTCCATCTCAGGAAGTTCAGAATCCAAAATAGAATCACTTGCCACCTGGGAGGATCCAACTTATCATTTCAAGGTTCCACCAATTCAAGGTAGAACTCCTTGGATCGGCATCTCATCGCAAGGACATCCCATATATACATTATTCATAAGATGCAATTTTGGTAATCAGACGAACTAAGAATATTTCTAGAACCACCTTGGAGAGATTGTTCCATCAATTGCTTGACATATTCAGTTTCCGGATTCTCAAAGAATTGACAGAGTAAGTAAATAATGGTTTGGTTTTGGTAATTCGGTTTTCCTAAACTTGACTTCCGAAAATCAACTACCTCCGGAACTAGTATCTGCTTGGCGATTCGAAGGGGGCAGCGCAAATTCTTTTTTGACACACTGTGCGCAAAGCAATGTTTTCCGCACGCTTCGCGTGCGCAAACCCCTGCCCGCGCACATTGTATCAAAAAATATGGTTCGACACACGTGCGGAAATTTACTATTATTACTTTTTACTGCTAGCAGAAAATTCTCTACTGAGCTTTACCTGAATAACAGAATCTTGCCGACGCGTGGGGGCGGGGCCCGGGGGGGGCACCCCACTCAGAAACCCAAATGGCAAAATTTAAAAAAACATGGTGCAGTAAGCGGGAAATCATTTTGCTACGGCATCTCGTTATTGGAGAGAGATGACGAATATTGAATGGAAACATTTTTTATACATTTTTGTTCATTAATTAATTGACAACACGAGGCTCGACATTCACGATCAGCCGACTGTCAACCGCATGATTACCACCATGGTCGCTTGGCGGCGCTATTTGGGCCTTGATACTCCCGCGCTATCTGAAATACTTCAGAAATTGACCAATGGCAGCAGAAGACAGGGCCAATCAGAACAGGTTACGTGACAACTGTCCACAAAAGTTATGAGTCATTCATTTTACGGATAGTTTTTTGACTGTATGCAGTCTGATTGGTCGGCGGGCGATCCTACGACATAAAAGCCCCGTTTACATCGTAAAAATACGCTCTAGAATGGCGTACTTCAGCGAAGTGCGACACAAATATTATGTTTCTCCTCATTTTATCCTCATAATCCAACATGTAAATTAGACCAATAAAATATTTATCTTCTAGGAATTTAGACATTGATTATAATTATAAATTTGTAAATATATACACATACCATATTAAAGGACCAGAATGATCAGACCATCAGTATTTACCTCACTCTTACATTAATGATAATGGACAATGCAAAAATAAATTCTGAAAATAGACATTGAGTGACTTGATTCATCGTCCATTGATTGCTTCAATTTCCCAGTTAAATTCAATTTTTATTCGTGATGAACAAATCTCTCGAGCCTGACCTTTTCGACAGATGCTAACCACCGCTGAGGGGTGGGTAACTGGCGATGCGGCAGGGGGGTTAAGCCGAGGAATTTCCGCCCACGTAAAATCCCGAAGTGAAGGTCAGAGTTCACCAGGTCACGCTCGCCCGGGACTCGCCACCTCAAATTTTCCCATTCTGCCATTATAAATTTTTCAGTAGTTGAAATGCGCAACGCACAAATGATTTAAGCTTTTACAAAATTCCATTTTTATGGAAGTACCTACTTTAGCCCTTAGGAAGAAGTGCGGCCTTGGTCGGTCTAGTCGATTACAAAAAAAAAAAAAAAAAAATTGAAATGGAATTTTAACAAGTGCTCCGTTTCACTTAGCGAGCTTCGGCGCTATTTTCCGGTTCCTGCTATTTTTTAAATATATAAAAAGCAATTTGAGTCGTTTTTAGCTGTGATAGTAATCTCCATTGACCCATCATAAATTTCATTTTCGGTTAACTATCAAGGAATAAGCTTGATAGACCTAGATCACTCTAATGTGTCGATCGAATTCATTAGTTATCAACAGTCGAGCCCTTATACCCGTGTTAACCGGCCTGAAATAATTTGTTTATTCACCCCAATGATTTTTTAAGTCAAGCTGAAGTTGCTATTCTCGCCCACCATCACTGCTACTTGTTACGCGTTCAACCGGGCTTATACAAATCCCGCAAACTTCGAGAGTAAACATATGTACCTGTACATGCGCATGCGATGAGATGGGGGGAAGTGGGGGGGAATTGCATCAAGGGCGCAAAGGGAAACTTGAGATGACACATGCAACATGATCGAGCTGACAGGCATAGCCGAATAATAGTTAATTGCTTAATTATGACTCGAGACCTTCCTCTATGCAACAGACGAAATGGTCCATAATTCGATAAAGGGTGATTCATCAGGATGAGAGTTCATCCCTTTCAACTGATCAGCATTTTTATTTGCGGCATGGGGAAAAGTGTTGCCATCACCCCGATGTATGTATGTGTGTGCGTGTTATCGTATCGCTAAACATAAGGTAAACCTCCGAAAACTTCGATGCTACGATACCGGGCGCTCTCCTCCGTATTAGATTGGGTTCCCGTTTAGTTCGGCGTGATCATTTGAGGATCCAGCGTTCAAGCAATACCTGGCCCAAATCAACAGGGACTGCATCCAGTTAGCAACGGGCTGAATCAATCTTCGAAGGTTCTAAGTGCGATTGGTAATTGTCTGAATTGAGTTGGAAAGGGACTGAACCAAGCCGTGAATCGCTGAATCCAGGGACGCAATGGGTGGAGACAAGTCGGAAGTGGACTGGATGACCTTGGAACCGGAGTAAACTCAGGCGGAACGCGACCAGATCAAGAGAAGGTCGAATAAATCAATTCCGAAATGGAGTGAATGAAGTTCCAAATCCGAGTAAATCAAGTCGAACACCAACTGAACTGAGTCGTTGCCTAGCTTCATCCTTCTGTTTGGCACAGCCCAGGCTGTTCGTTGTGAATTCGTCTAATTTTGCGATGGATCCAGCCTGTGGGCTCATGCTCCTCTCAGCATCGTATTTTCATCAAAATAAATATATCGCTTGAGAATGACTTTCCACGTATATTATGTATATGTATACATGTATAATGTATATAATGTATATGTGCATATGTATTATGTATATATGTATTGTGTATATATATGTATTGTGTATAGATGTATTGCGTATATATGTATTGTGTATATATGTATTATGTATGTATGTATTTTGTATATATGTATTGTGTATATATGTAATTCACATTAAACTGAACATTATCATCATTTTCGTGTATTGCAGCATGCATCATTCTGATTATAATTGTGATTTCTGTTATTTTTATGATTGCCGTTATTTGAATAATGGTCATTTTTTTCAGTTAGTATGGGGGGTAAAATGGGTTTACACTGTATGGTTTAGCTGGGAATTCTCTCTATCGTGAAATCGAATAAAATTTAATAATCCCGTTCCCAATAAATTTCCTAAAATTAATTTTGTGAGAAAGTTGAAGTAAATCGATTACTGGAGAGCGGGAGAGTGGGATGAGAGGCTATAAACTATTATAATTTTCCCTGAAATGGATATGAACGTGCTATATTGCCCCTGGAGATTACATAACATCCCGAGCGAGTTCAATCGATCGGTGAACTAATGGCTAGAGATGTTAGCTACACTTGGATATAGGGGAAGGGGGATGGAAACGATCCATGGTGCAAACCGTTGCTACACTACCGGAATATGTTACTCAACTAACCCGGCATTATTGCAATCGCGTGCAATGTCAGGGTGCAAACGTCCTGGCATAAATTGAAGGAGAATTTTTTTTTTTGCCTCTTGGAGGGATATTTCCAGGGATGGAGTTGCTGAAATAAAATTGCTTCTCAGGGAAATTGAATTTTGGAACGGTTTAAGGGCTTACAGTTGCACCTCCACTTGTTTGAATAGAAATTGCCTCAAATTCATATGGAATTGAATTCGAAATTTTGTGGCGGGGGTTTCAAATTAGACGCAAGAAAATTGGTGTGTAATCAGCGCTTGAATTGTGTTAGAATTAAAGAAAACTAAATTTGGGAAATCGATTATATTAAAATTACTGGATTCATGAAATTTTAATTTTTCGGCTAGATTTTTCTATCTCTTAAATCTTTTTTCATTTTCAAAATTTTCCAAAATTTTTTTTTTTTATTGATTTTTGAAATTCTTCAAATTTGTGAAAATCTCGGGATTTTTGAAAATTTTCCCAAAAAATTGGAGTTTGGAACTTTTTGGAAATTTTGAAAATCTCTGGACGCTACATTTTTTTATAATGCAATCAAATGAATAAAATGTTTGAAAATCGAATAGTTAGATGGATTTCAATCTCTGTAATTATCAAATTTTCGAAATACAATTATTTTCCTCAGGTCGCTTTCCTACATATTATCACATATATACATCGGGTATTTATTGGTTCAATCCATCGAAGGTCGCACCCACATTCCATTTGGTGTTGTCTTAAATTAACCCTCCATAAATACACGAGGGTTCATACCAGACCCCTAACGATTTATTACGTGTGTGAGCATTTCGATGTTGAGGCTAACTACGGATTATGTCGGATACGATAATGTGCTTCGAAGGTTATATGATAAGTACTCGAACATTGTCAGGGTTGTTTCCGTCTCGTACCTACTAGCATCGAAAGTGCAAGTGGCAGATGTTAACTCAATCATCTAGTCGTCTTACAATTACGTAAATCGCCCCAGAAGTCCGATTTTTTAAGTTCGTAACTTCTGATAAGGAAATTATAGTAATCACTTCGAAAATGAAATGTCCCAAAACCATGAAATTTTCAGTGTCCTCGATATTTCACATACTTCTGACCACTGTTTTCTTTCGTTCATCCCTCTCTCTTGTACTCCCCACGGTAGCTGCTCTTCAGCATTGTTTCGATAAGCCCTACTGGGCACCCATCCATCCGGTTGGGATCGACTTTCGCCACGCAGGCCATCGTATTTCGAAAGATAGGGTAAACCCCTAGAAACTCTTGTGCTCCGCTAACGGGAACCGATGATGGAACCCACCCCCGTATCGGATTAGGTTCCCGCCCGGCCTTGCGGTCTCATTTGATGGGTACCGCCGATAGCACATATGGAATGTTCCTGCTATCTGTGGGAATTCATTCTCCGGAGGTCGGGCACCAGATAGTCGGAAATTCAGTTTTTATGAGTTCAACGAACTTTTAACCGTTCATGAATGAATGAGCCCACGTACACGTCATCCTTTGCGTAATGGGGCGATTCTGATTATAATTCTTAATAAGATTAAAGATAGGTGAACGGACAAAAAATAGGTAGGAATACTTAGCATGATGTTCCTTAATTCATACAAATTCAGTAACGGAGTGTATAATCCAGGACCAGGTAGATTACTCATTTCGCCACTTTTTCGGTCAATCCTCTCCGCTGACATCAAATTAGCTCTGAAAAATGGTGTAATCAACATTTCACTATCTGCTCCAGATTACACTGATAGAACGATTAAGTTTTCATCAACGAGCCTTGTTAACTATCAACGAATGCCGAAATCGAATATAGCCAAATGAATATTCATTGATAGTTAAGGAATGCATACTGGGGGAAAATCAGTTCGTTAATTAGTAACAAATGGACATTGGCGAGAACTAGATCACTCCAATCTGTCGACCGAATTTATTCATTAACAATCACTAAATCGTACTATTAGTATGCAACATATGTGGCAACTAAATTTCACGATGCGAAAAACCGAGTTGGTTCCAATTGAGCATTTCGCTGCTGAGATCCAAGCTACGACTTGCACATGTCTCTTCAGAGTGCTCATGTGCTCTTGTGTTAAACTGTGTATTTGCTGTTCGGTTTGGGAAGAGTCCTTTCGTAAATCGGATCGACGCGTAAGTAAATATAATACATATAACTATAGGAGAATGACCCTATGAAAGTCTGATGAATTGCGGAGCACATTCCACATGCATGTCTAGTTTAAATGTATCAAAATTTTGGTAAGGCTTATGAACCAGTGCTTCCCAGTTTGTTGCCCCAGGTAACGCTAAATTACTGACTCAACTTCGACGATGGTTTCAGAGAAGCGCAACCAAATTATGGTTTTATGTTAGCTAATGTCTTCCGGATTAGATACGATCAATATCATAATGCGATAACTGTGAATAATTACATGACTGAAATAATCAGAAACGATGGGTTCAATATTCATTCCTTTGCTGGACTCTGTCAATTCAAGAAATAATTATTCGTGAGACGATCATTCTGGAGGAGTAAAACACAGAAATAGACCTTCACAATGGACCACTCGTTATTCCTCCACTTACAAGTTGTATTATGGAGTCTCCAGGGTAAGAAATCAGTAAAATATTACTTATTACGTTAAATATTGTTGTCCGCGGTAAATCGTTCCATTTTGTTGGTCCCAGTTTTTGAGATATCCACGTGTCGATCTTTGTAACTGGTTAACGCTGAATTGTCCTCCAACAACTGATGTTGTCCTCCAACAAGCCGAGCAAGTGAGAAAATGGAAGAAATAAATACTACTTGCTGGAGGTCGATCCAGGTATCGATATATCGACGCATCGATATATCGACGCATCGATATATCGACGCATCGATATATCGACGTATCGATATATTGACGTGTCGATATATGGAAGTATCGATATATCGAAGTATCGATATATGGAAGCCTCGATATATCGAAGTATCGATATATCGAAGTATCGATATATCGAAGTATCGATATATCGAAGTATCGACATCTCGAAGTATCTATTATCAAAATCCAGTTTAGTCGTAAAGTAATCTTGAAGTGCGTTAGTGAAAAATTAACGTAATAATATACTCATTTATCACAAGCCCTTCATAGTCTTCTCGACTACTTTCACGTATCACCCATATCATAAGATAGACGTATAACATAACACTACATTAATTCGTAGGTGTAAGCAGCATATTGAATGGAAGACCTGCTGTACAGGGCCAGTTTCCGCACGCTGTAATGATATTCAAGGATGCATTCCTCGTCTGTACCGGTAGCATCATTGGCAAGTCGCATATTCTAACTGCCGCCCATTGCGTTGATACTGGCGGCACCTCTGACTTCTCAGTTGTAGCGGGACAAATGAATGAGGATACATTTCTAACTGACAGCATCCGATTGGAACAAATAATACTGCATTTTGATTATCGACTGACTGATCCTGTTGCCACGCTCCACGGTGTTGTGGAGAACGATATTGCTGTATTAAAAGTGAGTGGTTCATTCCGATTTCCACATCGATATTGCTTGATTAAATAAATGTTCATCATCAAAAGAGGCTCACAATAGTTTATATCTGTCCGCGTTCTCAGAGCGACGAAAGCAGACCCAAGCCCTCAGAAAAAGGATAGACAGACAAGTACGAACTAGTGGTGTGCAAATGTGTGTGCCCCATACGGGGCACAGACAGAAATTCCCGATTTGGTGGTGATGAGCAAACCCAACAGTGATATCAATAATTGAACTTGCAACTCATAATTACTGCACGCGATCGATTTAGTTTGATTTTTGAGCCCCATAAAAATATTCAACTGCAATTCGTCCGCCTAGTTACCCTCTGTATTTTCCCGCTCTTTAACATCCTTCCCGCAATTGTCGACATACTCATTCGCCAACTATATTCTAGTTCGACTCGCGATATGTTCTAACCTATAATGAAAAAAGCCATACTGAATGTTCTTTTTTGTATAATGAATAACCCTGGTGATATGCATTATTCCCGTATTTCAAATTGCTCAAACAACCATACCTCCTTAATTATGCAAATTATGGAGAAAAGTCATTGTACATAAAAGGTGTATTTTCACATCAGGAATAATTTCCTTTTAGGAAGTTTCCCGATAACTTTAATATTTTACCTAGTGGAACAGTATAAACAATTACAATTGTTAATAACATGGCATATACTGCACGAATGCCATCCCAAATATAATCCGTTCGAGTCTGCACGGAAATCACTACGCTGGGTTCATTCGTTCACTCATTACAGACATAATTGTTGAGACGGTCATACCTTCTTAATTATGCAAATTGTCGAAACAAGTCATTCTACATAAAATACGTATTTTTACATGGGAAACAACTTTTCCTATATAAATTTCACGCTAACTCTAATAGTTTATGCCATAGAACATGATAAACAATTGGAATTGTTAATAACAATATATATACTGCACGAATTTCATCCAAAAACTAATCAGCTCTAAGTTACATGGAATCGCTTCGATTCCGACCTCAATAATCTCGATGGCAGCATTCGTTCGTCAGAACCTTAGGACCAAAATTCGGCGACACACGTACATACACACACACATACTTGGACTCAGAATTTCTTGGGTGTCATTTTGGTATACTTAAAACACCAGTCACGGGACGAAACAAAAAGCTTGAATTTCGGGGTGATTACTATAAATTCCCGAAAATCAGGAAGTTAAAAAGTTACGAAGTAGAGAAATTTTGTGAGTGATTAATCCTAGCCGACAGTAAACGCATGTCTGTTCAAGCAACAATCCCCTCCACTCTCACCGCATGACAGACCTTCCATACAATGAAACTGCCATTAAGTGCTCAAGAGCTAACGTCACATTCATTATACCACTTGGCGAAGGGCTTTACATTGATGTCACTAGTTGTCGCAATCAATTATGTACATAGATAGGTATAGATCGCGCATTGACATGGAACGAAGTCGGATTATTTTGGTATCATCTAGCAATGACCACTGTCGAAATGCTTCCAGGCTTCAAATGGCCAGAGCTCAGTGACATATGGATGGTGCATAACTCAAATATTGTCTGAATGAGCACTTTTCAGGTTGCTCGGTTCAAACTATCCACCATTGCATACAATATAATTCCACCCCCCTTCCCCCCCCCCCCGTCGGGTTGGGTCCCTTTTCGGCTTAACATTCTCATTTCATTAGTTGAGGATTTTGTTTCCTCTAGTTTGCTTCTCTCTTTTAATTGAATGACCCCAAAAAATGACTATATGGCAATATATTCTGGTGACTTGTCGAAAGGTGATGATTAAGACTTTATATTTTAGGCAAACAGTACTTTTGAGTTCTCTAATTATACAGTTTTAGTTTAAGATGCTTGACTCATACTCTCCTGGTTGCTCTGTCTTCCCTATAGCTAGAACAAGAACTTCAATGGACACCAAACATTCAACCCATATTGCTGTGGGATACACCTGATCCATGCATCTGCTGTACTTGCTACGTAGCAGGGTGGGGTTTAGATGAAACATGCACAAAGTCACCATCATTGACATGGACTCCACTTATGTTGGTAGATGGTGGAAGGTGTCATTTGATCAGTTCGTTTCTGTCGACACACGAGAAATGTGCTTATGATCCTGATTTGGTTTCCACACTTGCTAAGGTAAACTCATGCAATGGAATTATAAAAATCAGACTCATTCAGACCCAAAATATATTGGGGTATATTTAATTCCTAAAGAAAGTGGACTCTTTATTTTTGAATAGTGTTTGAAACTGATTAGTCTTTCAAAATATTTTATGTCACACGTACTTTTACTATGTAAACTGGGCTTTTATGTCGTAGGACCGCCTGCTGATCAATCAGAGCGGATACGGTCAAAAACGTATCCGTAAAATGAATGACTCATAACTTTTGTGGAGAGTTGTCACGTAACCTGCTCTGATTGGCTCAGTCTCGTCCTGCCATTGGTTAATTTTTGAAGTATTTCAAATAGCGCCGCCAAACGAGCATGGCGGTAATCATGCGATTAGCAGTCAGCTGATCGTGAATATCGAGTCTCGTGTTGTCAATCGTGCGTAGAAATTAATTAATGAACAAAAATGTATAAAAAATGTTCCCATTCAATATTCGTCATCTCTCTCCAATAACGAGATGCCCTAGCAAAATGATTCCCCGTTTATTGCACCATGTTTGTTTTTATTTTGCTATTTCGGTTTCTTAGTCGGGGGGGGGGGGGGGGCTTCGCGCTTCAGCCACGCCTCTTGCTAGTAACTCTTCACTCGGCCGTAATGTGGCGCAGTAGGCCCTTATAGCTATTATGGTGTGATCACTGATCTCTATATAACTGGATAGACTATCGCCCCGTGCCCCACCACGCCGACAACGAGGCTGGGGTGGAAGAATGACCAGCGCCACCACAAACCCAGAGAAGTGCGCTATGCGCATGCCCGTCGCCGGGGGGTGGGGGTGACGTACACGGTAAATGAAGCCGGGAAAATTACCCACATCATAACCGTCCAGTTCACGTGACTCACCGGTACAAATTCCTATTGTGTAATTAATCAGTTATTTTGATACAAAAACCGGATTGGTAATTCCGGCTTAACAACTTATAGTTAGTTATAGAATATTTAACAAGATTTATAAAGTGTCAATTTTTCTTCAGCTTCGTCTAGACGGATTCAAGATAAGTAAATATAATAAAAGAGCTGAAAACCGATTTTCTGAAGAAATTACCAACTACTCTCGGTAACCATGCGTACCCCCTCCAATCGACAGATGCGCTGGGCATGCGCAATTGATAGGACTCTGAGTTTTGAGTGGCGCTGCTTGTATGTTCATCTGCCCCACACGCTGGCTAGCCGATCGGCTGTCCTGTTATCTAGAGATCAGTGGGTGTAATTCATATAGGATTTTTTTGTTTTAGGGTGACAGCGGTGCTACAGTAGTTTGCAACGGGCGTGGAATTGGCGTAGTACATACAAAAGTATCAACCAACCATATTGTTTATTTTGAAATACTTCCATACCTTTCATTTATGTATGACGCTGTCATGGATAACCTATAATTAGGAAATCAGGGCTGTTCCGAAGGACTTATATCATGAACAGAAAACCCTTGAGCAGGTTCTCGGCGTATTGGAGATAATGGAGGGATCTTCAGAGTATTTTAAACGCTTTCGGGGTATTTGCGGTTATCCCGACGAGGAATACCAAGCTCGGATGAGAGCGTCAACCTTGGATTGCCTAACCTCGGTAGACCGAGTTGTGATCAAGCTGTGGCCACATCAAAAGGTAAATTCAAGCTTGATCAGACTGGTGAGGGGTCTGGATCCAAGCTTAGTACACTGAGCCATGCTGGATCCAATGGTGACATCCAAGTAAAGACAAGCTTGGTCTCATTTATGACTCGGATCATCAAGGCTTGCTATCCCATGTTTGGTCCCATGGTCATGTCGAGGTACATTCGAGCTTGGCCACAATCGGGAACCCAACTGATGGCAGCCAAGTTTGTACCTACCATGACGCGAACTCCAACTGCCAAAGATTATCGTTACGACTTGGTCTAATCATCAATGGGTGAATAGACACCAGCTGATAATGAATGCGTCCCATGCATCTGGAAAAAAACCATCCTCACTTGGATGAGCAGCGTAGTTAGTGTTAGTTTGTTCCCCAAGTTATCTTCACCTTTTTGCCGATAAACTGATTGAAGCGTACGCAAATTTAAATAGCCGATTGCCATGAATAAATAAAGACTGATAATGAATAAACATTTTATTATGACCTAAAAAATGAGTATTTCACTGAACTCTTCTCGTTTATAATCCACATATATGACCACAACGTATATTAGTGGGACAAAAGTGTGTGTATCCCCTTTGGGTAAACAAAGAGAACTTTGCGATTTCTAATTTCTGTTTGCCATTCCTAGATTTTCCGACACGTTAATTAAATGTTTCAATCCCATTTATCAAGCAGATAATTATGAATATTTGACTAGGTGCATAGTCAGCACTGAGGACGAGAATTATGCGCGTTACTGAAGTAGGAGTGAGACGCCTGTAGGAGTGCGAGGGCTTGAGGATTAAACACGTCATACATCCTTAACTATGACATATATGGAAAAAGATGATAAGAAATTAAATATGCATTTCCACTCAGAGAGCTAATTCTGTTTAATACTTTTTGCCGTATCTCTTACCGGTTTTGGAATAGAGCGTTGTAAACAGTTCAATTGTTAATAACAAAAAAAACTGCTCGGTCAATAAACCGAAAACTAATCCGATCTAAGTTCCATGAAGACATTCGTAAGAAATCGTTAACGGAAAATTCCGATTCCACACATACACACATTTTCGAATACCTAAAATTCTAGTTACGAATCGAAATAAACAAAATCGATTTAGGGCCCATGATCGACCTAAACTTCCCAAAAAATCGGCAAGTTGAAAATAAAAATGTGCGGCCCATTTCTGTAGAATTATTCAACGATAAACTTGAATCATACTAGCCTTGGTCCTGTCCCCTACTTTGCTCTGCACCTGGTTAGTTGCTGTACCTACTAATTCCACGCGGAGATCCAAATTCAGTTCCATCATCAGGAGCTGTTCCCGAAACTGTTCCATCAGCCTCCTACAACCGGTAGCACCACCGAGCGCTGTGCCTGCACCTGCACCGCCATCTGGTGAGTGATGAGTCCACTTGAACGTTGATTAACGATATTCGAGCCTCCATATTATTCGACGCGATGACGGGCTAAATGCGCAGGAATCAGCTCTTGAAGATGTTGAGAAAGAGCCGAAAAGTAATGCAAGTAATTTCTTACTGATAAAACAATGGCAACTATTGCAACTAATAAATGCATGGGCAGGTTGAAGCAGTCTCATTCTGGAGATCGTTAAGACACCTTGGGGATACTTGCACCTCACGTGCTGACGATGCGTTATAACCCGAAGATTCATTTCCATATTGTACCAATTTTTTACATTTATATACTTTACGATTACATTTCGTTCGATCATAGTAGATACAGGAAAAGTTATTCGAGTTTTCGATGATTCTCCGGTGTATCCGAGTTTTCGGTTATCCGAGGTACTGCCTCCCCACACTACTTCAGATAAACGCGGTTCTACTGTGCTTCTGTAGCGGAATGACTATTTTCTAATCCCGGGTGCATGGGAATAACTTTCCGAAATCGGGAAGTTGAAACAACCAGTTTCGATGTTAATCTTTAATGTGTCTGAGTCAAGTCACGATGCTGATACATATGAATCATAAAAAGAGACTATCAAAAACGACGTTTAGATGCATTTATGCTAGCGAACTATAGAATTCAGACGAATATTCAGTGTTGTGCCAAAAGTTGAAGAGGGTTAATAATTCGAAGACAAGTTTGCAAAATGGAGACGTCATACTTGCTTCGATCTTTAATACTGCTATTGACTGTCCACGGTAAGAGGCTGATGAAGACCAGATAATTACGCAGATTTGACTAGCCGCATAGTCAGCGTGAGGACGAGAATTGTGCGCGTTACTGGAGTGGGAGTGAGACACCAGTAGGGGTACGAACGCTCGAGGGTTAAACCCGTCATACCTCCTTAATTATGACAAATGTGGAAAAAAATGATAAAAAATTAAATATGTATTTCCACTTACTGAGCAAATTCTGTGTAATGCTTTTTGCCGTATCTCTTACCGTTTTTTAAATAGAGCGTTGTAAACAATTCAATTGTTAATAACAAAAAGACAGCTCGGTCACTTTAAACCAGAAACTAATCCGATCTAAGTTCCATGAAGACGCTCCGAATAAGACCTCGATGATGAATATTTTCTCAAGGGTTCCGACCGATGCAGGAACTTCCGTGTGTGCTATCGGCGGTACCCATAAAATGAGACCGCCCGGCCGAGCGCGAACCTAACCCGACGCAGGGGAGGAGAGTGGGTTCCATCATAGGCGCCGGCCATCGTAGCACAGGGGTTTCTGGAGGTTTACCCTGTGTTTAGAAATACGATGGTCTAAAAATGGCGAAAATCGGCCCCAGCCGCATGGGTTGGTGTCCGGTACGCCCCCTGAAGGAATGCTTACACGGCCGCTACCGGGGGCGTACAAATGAAAGGGACGGCGGAAAAAAAAAGAAAAAAAACACTCACACACAGACATTTACTTGGAATTTGATGGGAAGCAGTTTGGTATACTTAAAACACCAGTTAATAAGTAAAAAAAAAATTGAGTTTGGGGTCAATACAATAACTTCCCCAAAAACGGGAAGTTCATAAATTTACATTCATTGCACAAGAGCTAATTAAAAATTATACAATTCGTATTCATTTTCCCGATATAGCGAAGTTATTGTAATGGCCCCGAAAATCAAAAGTGGAAATTTCATCATATATCCACGTTTCAAAGTCTATCTAATCATTCTGGAGCATTTTCAACAGAATGTCTGTATGTATGTGTGTATGTGTGTTTACGCATACGTATATGCCCACAATTTTTGGACAACGATTTCTTGCTGAACGAATCACCCGACTCGATAATTTTTTTTTAATCGATGCGTCTTCACGCAACCGAAACCTGATTAGATTTTGAAAGAAATTCATGCACTAGTTTCCGCTTCTTTCTTAAAGCATGAAGCATGAAAATCGCCAAAACTTTTAATCAATCATTATTTACGAAGGAAAGTTGTGATCAAGCTAATCAATGTCGCAATTGGAGTCTCTCGGCGTACCTTAGCTTCGATCGAGATTCGACTCACTTTCATGTAGTGAATTATTAGTTATCGGTGCATTTTGCGTGGCGCGAAATTTCAATGACTATTCAAACTTTTATATTCGGTCTAGATGCGAAGTTGTCGGACTACTGCCGGCGCATGCGTGTTTGCACAGGAGAATCTAAATGTGCGCTGCGCAGTGTGATTGGTCAGTGCGTCACGTGACATAGTCGCAGGTAGCGACACCTGTTGTATTCCAGTAGTCAAAATTTCATGATTCCTATTGTTTTCTCTGAAACCAATCTTGGAACATTGGACGTGTCGAAAAGTCTAGGACTGGGAAACAAATTACGCATCGAGAAGTATGCTCTCAACGGGGGCAAACACACCTCCATCCCACTAGTTAAATTCTTCAATGACCCTTCTTGCTTTAATGTGTAGGTACAAATAGCATAAAGAATGGACGACTAGCTGCTCAGGGCCAGTTTCCACATGCTGTAATGATACTTCACAATGAACTCTTCGCCTGTACGGGAAGCATTATTGGAAAGTCCCATATTCTAACTGTCGGCCATTGTATGGACACTGGAGTTCTCTCTGAGTTTTCAGTTGTAGCGGGACAAATCAATCCGGAGACATTCCTGAATGATGGTATGCGACTGCAACAAATAATATGGCATCCTTATTACCGCCTTACTGATCCTGTTGTCATGTCCCATGGTGTTGTAGAGAATGACATCGCTGTCATAAAAGTGAGTTTATTCTAAGCTTTGAGTTTAAGCTGTGAGTTTATTCTTAAGCTTTAATATAAGACACTCTCAGTTCTACTTTCATGCTCATTCTATATTCTCCAGCTAGAACAGAACCTTCAGTGGACTCCCCACATCCAACCTATGTTATTGGTGGACAAACGTGAGCCGTGCACATGCTGCCTTTGCGCCTTAGCTGGATGGGGCTTCGATGAAACTGAACCACACCGAATGTTATCATCATACTTGACATGGACTCCAATTGTATTGGCCGACTCTAGAGCATCTCATTCAATTAGTTCCTTTCTATCGCCATTTGAGAAATGCGCTTATGACCCTCATTCCACGGCAACGATTGCTAAGGTAAAATGCTGTCATCCTAAAATAACTTTCATTCAAAATTACGATTTTCAACTCTGACGATGTTCATTTTTGTGTAGGCTCTTTCTTGAATAGGATTTTGTGATGCGATTTTCAGTCGCGCTGCATTGATGCTCAGGTGTCTCGATGATTAATGTACGAATTTGTTGTTACAGGGTGATAGCGGTGCTGCAATCATTTGCAATGGACGTGGGGTTGGCATAGTACATACTAAAATGACCGCTGGTCAAATTATTTATTTTGAAATATTTCCGTATATTTCATTTATTTATGATGCTGTGATGCAATGACCTATGATTAGTGATAGCTAAATATTTTTCACTAATCGCTTAACCCTCGAGTGCTCGCACCTCACCACCGTCGACACCAGTCGACGACGAAATCCAGTCGACTCTCCCACTAGTGCACTGGACGGGACCGGACGCTCCACCGCCCTGTCCCACAAGCGACCCTCCCCTACTTCTCCCACTCCCGGTTGCTAGTAAGCGCAGTGAGGTAGCATTCAAGTCATGCGGGACTATTTGGGGTCATGACGATACTGACTATAGGGATCCATCAACTTGTGGGACGTGCACTGGTGGGATAGTTCACTGTATTGCCAGAGCGCTTCGCAGCATCCACTTCAAGGCCCGCCAAATTCAAATACACGCAAAGTTGAATGACTTGAAAAGTGGGATGGAAGTGTGTTTGCCCCCGTTGGAAGCACAAATAAAACTTCCCGATTTATAATTTCTGTTCCCCATTCCTAGATTTTCCGACACGTCAATTAAATGTTCAAAGACTGGTTACAGAGAACGAAATAGGAATCATGAAATTTTCAATACCGGAATACAACACGTGTCGCTACACTGCGCATCGCGCATTCAGACTCTCCTGTGCCAATGCGGACAAACACCCATGCGCCGGCGGTAGTCGGACAACTTCGGATCTAAACGGAATATGAAAGGTTGAATAGTCATTAAAGTTTCGCGCCACTCAAAATCAACCAATAACTAATAATTCACTACATGAAAGTGAGTCAAATTTTGATCGAAGCTAAGGTACGCCGAGAGACTCCAATTACGACATTGATTAGCTTGATCACAACTTTCCTTTGTAAATAATGGTTGATTAAAACTCTCGGTGATGTTCACGCTTCATGTTTAAAAAAACAACCGGAAACTAGTGCATGAATTCCTTTTAAAATCTAATCAGGTCGAAGGTGCGTGAAGACACATCGGTTAAAACAAAATTATCGAGTCGGGTGATTCGTTTGAAAGAAATCGTTGTCCAAAAATTATCGGTACAGACGTATGCGTGAAGACACATACACACATACATACAAACATTTTGTTGAAAATGCTCCAGAATGATTAGAAAGACTTTAACACGTGGAGATATGATGCAATTTCCACTTTTGATTTTCGGGGACATTACAATAACTTCCCTATATAGGGAAGTTAATAAGAAATATGCAGTAAATGTAAAAATGAAAATAAGAAAGTTGACTGCGCTGGTGCCATGGCGCGACCATTCGAGGGTTGAATGCAAACGCGTCTAATATTTGAGATTTTATCGTATTGTGTTGCACATAATATCACAGTATTTGTGGAAGGGTATGAAGGAGTGTGATTGGAGATGAGAATCTTCATTACAATACTAAATTTTGTTCATGATCATTTTGTCACCAGGGAATTTTCTCTTAAGTTTGTCTAAGTGTAGTGAAATAAACAAAGCTTGCATACACAATTATGTATGTTGGTCCTCTCGGTTTTACTTCAGATTTCTCCACTTCCGCATTCCGTTTTTCTTTATTTAATCAACTATTTTCTTGACAAATGGTGGGTAAAAAATGAATTACCCAAGTAGAGAAGCAAAGTCAAACTGAGCTCATACGACGCTATTAATTGCAATTATGAACAGCATACCGAATGGCATCGTTGCTCAGTACGGTCAGTTGGCGTGTTTTGGAGATGTGAAAATTCCACAGGACCAAGGACCACATAGTCACCGCTGGCCTCTATGGTGATACTCACCCTATTCGTGGGTGGCACCACGAGTCGACATGAATTTGCATTGTCCAGCGATGCTTCAATCGCCCCAAACAATCATGCATCCCAATTACGAAATAGTACAGTGTGCCATAAGGCTGATAAGCGAATGTTTGTGGAAGTATGAACATTGTTTGACTTGCCGACACCGAGTGAGACAACTCTTACTATCAGCCGAATGCAACATACTATTTTTTGTCATGTAGGCTCGATGGGCGGTTGGTCGGCGGAGGGGGGGGGGCAAAAATTAATGAATGAATCATTAATGATTTCGAAGATTTTATATAATTTTTTGCTGCTTCCTCCTCGCTGTCACTGATCGGGCATGAATGACAAAAATACTATTCCTACTACATGAATCATGACTTAACCTGAGGCATCCATACCGCAAATGGACGGAATGGAGCCCTGCCAGATCTGCTCGAGCTCCTAAACCTCCCGGATCTCCTAGACCTCCTAAACCTCCTAGACTTCCTAGTCCTCCTAGACCTCATAGACTTCCTTACCCTCTTAGAGCCCCCAGACTTTTTAAACCTCCTCGACCTCCTAAACCTCCTAGACTTCTTAGCCTTCCTAGATCTTCTAGACCTCCTCGACCGCCTAAAACTCCTAGACCTTTTAGACCTCCCGGACCTTTTAGACCTCCAAGATTTCGCCGACCTCATAGACTTCGTAGCCGTCCTCGACCTTCTAGACCTCTTAGCCCTCTTAGACCTTTTAGACCTCCCAGACCTCCTAGACTTCCTCGACCTCCTAGACTCCCTAGACCTCGTAGTCCCCCTACACCTCCTAAACCTCGTAGACTTTCTAAATCTCATGTACTTCGTAGACTTCCTAGCCCTCCTAGACCTCATAGACTTCTTTACCCTCTTAGACCTCCTGAACCTCCTAAACTTCCTAGACCTCTTGGACCTCCCAGACCTCCTCGATCTCTTACACTTCGTAGCCCTCCTAGACCCCTTAGATCTCCTAGACCTCCTAAACCTGCTCTTGACCAGATGAAAGGGTTATTAGTCTCGATTTGAAACACTCAATATCTGCATTGTAGGTGTGCACGAGATTGAGTACGCAGGTTTTTGACCCTATTTGAACCTCAAGGACTAATTGTCATGCTCTTCTGGTGTAGGTGCTCCAGTTGAAGCTCCAGTTATCTTTTTTCAAGAATAAGTTGCCATCTGCTGTCATTCTCATAGGATCTTTCTGAAATTATACAACATTTTTGAATACTGTTGAAGTCTCTCCATCCGAGTATTCGTTTTCTATTATTTATACTTCTCGATAAGTGAAGTTATTGTTCGTTCTAACATATTTCTTCGATATCTACATGAGGATCTCACGACACCGATAGATGTAAACACTAAAGAAGCATTATCAGAATGTGAAGTACGCCTGCAATTTTATACTCACCTTGAACACCGGAAAGAATACGTAGTCGTCGATCGATTGTTGTGACAATCAGAAGGTTGAGACGGTCCCAGGATGCAAAACTTACTCTTTTTTCAATCGTTCTTCATATTATTAACTGTCTATGGTGAGCCATTCATAGAATCATCGTTACTTCTAAACGACTCGAAGTTTCAGCGACTCCAGAACTACCTTCATTGAAATTGATCGATAGCAGCATTTACAGGTGTGAGCAGCATACTGCATGGACGTCCTGCCCGCCACTTCGAGTTTCCATATGCTGTGCAGATATACCAACATGAGACTTACCTTTGCACTGGAAGTATTATTGGACGATATCATATTTTGACAGCTGCACATTGTGTCAGTAATGGGTCGGTCCCCACTTATTCAGTGACAATTGGACGGACCGAGCTATTTTATAGGCGGTGGGGATGCGACGTTAGTAAAATTCAACGCATAATATTGCATCCTGATTATAAACATTCGCCAACTCATAATGTGCTAGGTATACCAGTGGACCATGATATTGCGGTTCTAAAAGCAAGTACAAAAGTGGTGGAAATAATTGATCCTATTTTCAGTAAAACCTCGTTTATTTGGGATGGTGGGGGGAGGAGGTAGCTCAGATAAGTGAAAAGTCGCCTGACACGAAAATGCGCCTGACCGAAAAATTCTGTCCAGTGTTGACAAATTTTATATCCACGCGAGAATTACAGAAAAAAGCAAAAGATGCCTATTATATACCTCATATAATGCGAAAAGCTCGAATGAGCCCATTATCTCTGATAATGCGGAGGCTCGGTTAATTGAAGGAGCAGATAAACGAAGTTATACTGTAGTACACTTATTTGATTACGCATGAATATTTGTTCCATTTGTTCAGATACGTACCACGATTTATCATACTCCAAGGACTGGATACATTCCATTGAAAATAGATCCATTTGAGTGTACCTACTGTAGCTGTCAGATTGCAGGATGGGGTTCTTTAGGACGACCACTAACGTCCTTGAGATGGTCTCCTGCTAGACTGATGGGCTCAATGGCAACTCAGTCCTGGAGTCCGCTATTGGGCGATCGCCGAGCATGTGCTTATAATCCTGATGGCGTTCGTACAGTAACTAAGGTGAGACATATTCAGGCAAGCATTATTGTCACGCAAACGATGACGATATTCGTTGCAACGTTCTTCTCTCCAGTAGCATGTAGCACCACCCACACACACACCGACACACACACAAACACACACACACCCACACACACACACACACCCACGCACCCATCCACCCACCAACACACCCACCTACCTATCCACCCATTCACACATCCACCTACCTACCCACATACCCACCTAGCCACCCACTCATGGATTCATCCACCTACCCACCCTACCACCCGCCTCTACCCATATGGCGATTCTCCCGAAAGCAAGAACATTACTATCAGCGATGATTGTCACGATATCTTGAAGATGGAAAATCTGGGCACTGTTTATTACTTTGCATTAATTTTTAGGAAGATGCTGGTGGGGTAATTGTGTGTAATGGCCAAGCAATTGGCGTTATATCTGTGGAGATGACAGGTGGTTGCATTGTTTACACTAAAATATCTGCGTACATTCCTTTCATTTGGGATGCTGCGAAGAACCGACTATGATGATCGTCTCAATAGTGTGCTGAAACATGTCCAAAAAATTCAATTATTCAATAAATAAATTGAAACGAATGGAATTTATGTTATATCTCGACCAAGTCGAGAATTTGAGCGAGCAGGACCTCAGGACGGCTGTCCTTAATTTCTCGCGATCTATCAAGGCTCTGTTTTAGGGCGACACAGGTGCTACCATCGTTCGCAATCAAGATTTCATCGGCGTGATATCTGTCGAATTGACAGATGGTTGCATAGTTTACATGGAAATATTTCCATATATTTCATCCATTTACGATGTCGGAATAGACCATAAATAATCAAAACCAAATGTTTTGGGAATGAAGTGGAAATTTTCCACAACTTCTTACCCTCAAATAGCTGTTCGATAAAGTGGACTGTAATTATGATCAGTGCAAAATAGGAGCCAGATTGGTGACCTGAAATTGGTGGTGACATTTTGGACAAATGATTATGATAACTCACTGTTGATTTTCATTATCGTTTATTGAAAAATCTTTAAATAACTAACTGAATTGAAAATATTGGATATTTACAACAATTCTTCTCAGAGCAACGTTCTAATTGAATTATAATCGCGTTAAAGTTCTTCGTTTGATTAACCGTCACTATATAAATACTAAAGGCACTCAACACTCTCCTTTCTAACTGGTGTGGTACCAGTGATTAATCTCACCAAAACAATGCCCAATTTTAACGGCCGGTGATGTAGCTCAGTTGATTATTCCTCTTGTAATAATTGGGTTGATGATTTTACAGGAAATTACATATTATTTGTACCGCAATCGAGAATGTTCATTATGATTTTTTTGGCACAGTGGAATTTTCACAGAACCATAAAGTTTGCTCCGAGAAACGGAACATTTCCCTTTCATTGCATAATTTTTACATAACTTCTCTGACCATTTTTGTTGAACTCGTTGGGGTGATGCCGGCCCCTCTCCCCCCCCCCCCCTTCCACCTCTCATCACAACCCAACAATAATTACCTATCGTTTTAATACTGAGAATTACGTTTCGGTGTTCCTATGTGGATACTGGTGTTGAGCCTGATCTAATTGGATGATTTTGGCATTTTTTGAATGTATGAAATTGTCGAGCGGCAATCATCGGCGATTGAATCATCGGGGAATGCCGTTAATTATCATTTCGGGAGGGAGGCATTCATTAACCAGTGGAACTCGACTCATGTAGCGGTGTATTGAGCCGTAATTTCGTGAGAGTAACCAGCGATGAAATGGTATGGTAAGTTTTTTTTCCCCCAGCATTTTTCGATGATTCCCGCTGCATCGGTTTATGCTAATTCAATACGAAAATTCGAGGGGAGTCAGAAATCACGCGATGGATCGACCCTAGCGACACACGACATTGTTCCATTTACAGTATAATACGGTTCAGTGAATTTTCATTCGATTTGTCGGCGAAAATTGCGAATTTCTTGCTATAAAAATGGAGTGAAAGTTATATGTGCACCAGTGCACTTTTTTAAAGGAAAGTCACGTGCGTTTAATTGTTACATGCATTTTTTCTTTTTGCAAAAATGATTTTCATCGAAATAGATTAAAATATAAAAAATTAACATTCAAGCCCATTCAACATACAGTGGACTTCTTATAACTCTCTAGTGCGTGGGCTGCGTTCGGCGCGTACGAAGAGTTATAGATTATCCCTTCCCCGCCCACAATGGGCGTGGCCACAGTCGATGCATGGCTGTCTGAGCTCCCACCTCTCCAAAACGTTTATATTACATCGTCCATTAGCCCACGCGCAGCGGCATGCAACGGAACGGTCATACCCCTCACGCGCATCGCCAAGGTCACACGTAGTGGGGACGCATTCCCCTCTGCTGGCTGCGGTTAGGACCGCTATGGAAAGCCAATGAGATATTCTGTTTCCAATTTTGGGATATTTTCAATATACAGCAATTTGAATTTTTTTTGTGTAAAAGTAAACATTAAGGGGGGGGGGGTATAGTTAATTCGGTGCAAAATCGGTCATTATTTACGATTTTTTATTAGCGATACGGATGTAGCGATACATCAGTTCAATTTTTGTTTTCCCATGTGATAATACAAATCACTTCATATATCATAAATATAAGGGCCATGATCATTTAATGTAAATTATTTCTTGCTAGTAAATTTGATGAAGATTTTTCTTTTGAAATTTGGACAATAATTGTGTTCATGCATATTTTTTGGATTCGGCATTTTTTTTACATTTTTTTTGTCTTCAGGTTCATCAAGAATTGCAAACTTTGGAACACAGTAGCGCTGACACCTTAACGCGACCTCTCATGGGTTAAGTGTCTACACTTATTTTTACTGCATTTTAGACGTAAATATAAGTTAGCGACTCTACTGCAACTAATAAGCACAAAAAATACGATGTAGACGATGAATGGTGAACGGGGGTTGAAGACAAAAAACTAGGGCAGGTTTTTCCTGTACACAATTCCGGTTTTATTTACCCCCTACCCGCATATTAGATACGTTCACACAAAAGCGGAACTGCTATTGTTGCATAATAACAAAGAGGGTAGCATACAATGGAGAAATTTCGCTAAGAAAAATCGTTAATTTTGTTAGCTGGTTCACCATTTTCGAGCGTTGGCTATGTTGCAGACGAAATTATGGGAAAGAGTATTTGAATTCATGATTTCAAGGAAAGCCAAGTCCAGAATCAATATTGCAATCTTGCAATTGTTAATTCAATTTTATTATTATTATGATTACTATTATTAATTTATAATAATATATGATATTAACTTATATAATATATTTTAGATTTGATATTATATATATAATATTTCATATTAATATTTAAATTATATAATATTACTTATATAATAATTCTCTCTTTCTCGTATACCCTTTCGGGTCTTTACAATTTGTTCCCATCCCAACCCCTTTTCCGCCTCTAAACCCCCTGTACCGCATTCGCCACTTTTACGAGACTACCGCTCGACAATGAAACAAAAACAATGAAACTGTGAGATTAGAGCGCTACAAATTTTGACCGCCGATACCCGGATCGAACCCGGGACTCTTAGCATGCTAGTCTATATAATAGTCTATATAATATAAATAATAAAAAAAATTGCGTGTAATTCCTGACGCGTCAGAGAAGTGAAACTTCAGAAGAGGAACGTTATGAAAAAAATGCCCGCGCCTTTGCGCCCTCAACCCGCGGCCCTATTTACTAATTTAAAATCAAACTATTAAATACTAATTTAAAATTAAATTATTAAATAATAAATTAATTTTAACTTACTGTGAATTTTTAACTTTCCGATACGGGAAATTATTGAAATGCCCCCGATTCTCTAAAGGGGATTTTATAACATATATCCACGTTTCATGACATTTCTGAACATTTTAGATAATTTTTAACCAGATGTATGTATGTGTGTGTGTGTGTGTGTTTTTTCCTCCGTCCCTCTCATTTGTACGCCCCCGGTAGCGGCCGTGTAAGCATTCCTTCAGGGGGCGTACCGGACACCACCCATGCGGCTGGGGCCGACTTTCGCCATTTTTAGGCCATCGTATTTCTAAACAGCGGGTAAACCTCCAGAAACCCCTGTGCTACGATGGCCGGCGCCTATGATGCAACCCACCCCCCCCCCCCCCCTGCGTCGGGTTAGGTTCCCGCTCGGCCGGGCGGTCTCATTTTATGGGTACCGCCGATAGCACACACGGAAGTTCCTGCATCGGTCGGAATCCATGAGAAAATATTTGGAAAAAATATTCTCCGGCGGCTGGGCGCAAACCTAGGACTTTCGGAGTAGTAGGCAGATACTCTACCACTACGCCAAAGCCCCGACACAGATGTATGTATGTGTGTGTGTGTGTGTGTATGTGTGGATGTGACGGTGTATGGAGGTAGTCAAATTCTTTCTCCTGCGATTTCTCACCATCAAATTATGCGATCAAGATGTTGTATGGTGTAATCGAAGCGTATTTGTGATCTTCAACGCTGTTTAGATTTTGGGTGGAATTGGTCCAGTACATATATGGTCATTAACGATTTAAATTGTTTATGATGGTCTACTGAATAAACTGCTAGAGCTAGCGCAAAATTCTATAAGAAAAGTGGTTCCCCATATAAATATATGTATGTCATGTAGGATGACTTATTTTCATAATTTGCATAATTAAGAAAGTATGGTCGTCTCAACAATTATCTATTTACGAAGCATTTCCGTGCAGAATCAAGCGAATTACATTTTGGATGGCATTCGTGCAGTATATGCAATATTATTAACAATTTCAATTGTTCATACAGTTCCACTGGGTAAAATATTAAAGTTATCGTTTTGATTGCGACCGCACCTCTATTTGCGTCTCACTCCCACTCAAGTAACGCGCATAAGTCTCATCCTCATGTGCACCATGCATCTACTCAGATACTCATAATTATCTGCTTCATAAATGCGTCAGTTTAGAATTGTCAAATCTGGAAATCTGGAATTTTTCTTTTGAGCATCTAGAATCCATTTCATTTCGAAGTGACCACACCACTTAATCATCGAGTGAGCTTCTGACCCTCATTTTGACCTCCCTGCCATTGACCGGAAAAACAACAATAAGAAAACTCAATTTATATGCTTCTATTCACCGCCCCCTCCCCCCCAGGCACCGGAAGAATGATGAATGATGAATGAAATAACCAACTCACAAGTAAAAGTGTTTATCATGATGGCTACCTATTCTTTACAGTCATCGCTGACCTAGCTTCCTTCCCCACGAAAATTCGGGACATACGAATGCGGTTCAATCAATCACGGTAGTGTACACCTAATTTTTAGTGGTGCTAGTTTTGTGCCTCGCCTGTCGGTGGTCCAATCATTCTTGATTACAAAGTTCTGTTTTACGTCACTAGCGCCCTAAATTGTGATTTTATGTCAAATATTACAGAACATTTTTGAGATTGTGTTGAAAATTTCTCAGGGACTGAAAATTTCTCAGTTCGTTCCAAACTAGCTTTCACAGAAATTTGGGTAAATTAACAAAAATGTTGAGAAAACGGGAAATTTGAAAGAAATGAGGCATGACCTATTTGAAATAGGTCATGCCCATGCTATCAACCTCTCTGGCAGCCTTCCGGTCAACATCTCTGTCAAGCTTACCGTCCACCTCTACGTCAACCTCCCCATGACCATGGTCCTCAACATCGCCATCAACATCGTCATCAACATCGTCATTAACATCGTCATCAACATCATCATCAATATCGTCATCAACATCGTCAACATCAACATCGCCATCAACATCGTCATCAACATTGTCATCAACATTGTCATCAACATCATCATCAACATCATCATCAACATCGTCATCAACGTCGTCATCAACATCATCATAAACATCGTCAACATCGTCATCAACATTGTCATCAACATCGTCATCAACATCGTCATCAACGTCGCCATCAACGTCGTCATCATCGTCGTCATCAACATCATCATCAATATCGTCATCAACATCGTCAACATCAACATCGCCATCAACATCGTCATCAACATTGTCATCAACATTGTCATCAACATCATCATCAACATCATCATCAACATCGTCATCAACGTCGTCATCAACATCATCATAAACATCGTCAACATCGTCATCAACATTGTCATCAACATCGTCATCAACATCGTCATCAACGTCGCCATCAACGTCGTCATCATCGTCGTCATCAACATCATCATCAATATCGTCATCAACATCGTCAACATCAACATCGCCATCAACATCGTCATCAACATTGTCATCAACATTGTCATCAACATCATCATCAACATCATCATCAACATCGTCATCAACGTCGTCATCAACATCATCATAAACATCGTCAACATCGTCATCAACATTGTCATCAACATCGTCATCAACATCGTCATCAACGTCGTCATCAACGTCGTCATCATCGTCGTCATCAACGTCGTCATCAACATCGCCATCAACATCGCCATCAACATCGTCATTAACATTGTCATGAACATCCTCCTTAACCTCCATGCAAAGTTTCCCATCAACCTCATCGTCAACCGGTCGAGTTGAGATGGAGTTGATGGGGAAGTTGACTCATTGTTGAAACTTGCACGGAGAAAAATAGTCGATGGATTGTCATGAACCCCATGGAAGTGTTATATGCATCCCATAACGTGCCTATGAGACCCCCATCGAAACGCTGAGAGAATTCCAACATAGAACTTGGAACTCTTGTGCAAAAATTTTCTGACAGCCTCATCAGCTGACTAAAAATGTGATCAAAATGCTGTGAAAATGAAATGGGATAAAAGATTGCATAATCATAATCCAAAGATCACCATCAGATTTATGCACCCCCCCCCCCTCCCCCGCGGCAATTCAATTTATTGAGTTACAACAGGGGCAAAATGGGTACGTAATCAGTAATTTAAGCCCCGGAAAATCTCATTTATTCATCGGTATAACCTTACAGCTCTATTCGTGAAGAGAGCAATAAAAAAATGAGAGTGAATAAGGAAGGGGAGATTTATCGCTGAATTTCAGTAGAGGACAATTGAAGGTAAAAAGGGTACGGAAGATGGCATTGAGGGGTGTGTCAACGGTGATCCCCCCTCCCCCCCTTTTCATGCTACCCCTCCCTCTCGCCCCCCTTTCAACCTCCCACTCTTGTAACCAGCCCTATTCCGTGGTGGGGAAACTACAACTGGTCCAGTAGGGGCTGTGACGTGGATGTAACCTTGGCAACTCCACTCAACCCCCTCTCCCCCCCCCCATTTCCGCCAGTGCCATTTTTCCCCCACTCCTCAATTCATACCACATTTGAGGCTCATCCCCACCATCCCACTGCTCGCCCTGCACTTGCAAATTTTCCCCTACAGCTTCCGCTCGACAACCCTTGCATTTTCGTATGCAGAATAAAGGGTAGTAAGGGGGGGAGGGGGGAGGGACTCCTACCCACTCGTACAAATGGACCAAAAGTGGAGCGAATGCATGTCGTATTTGGGGAAAATAGTAAATTGGTGCCAACTTTTGAGGTGACTCAAATTTTGGAATTTGAAAATTAAGATTTTCGAAATTCAGGGATTTAGGAAATGAGACACTTTGGGACGCTTTAAATTTGTGAGATTTTAAAATTTCGAGCAGTTGAGCGATTGTGATAATTTTTGAATTTTTTTGGAATTCTCCAAATTTGTGAAAAATTTGGAGAATTCTAGAACTTTTTGGCTTTTTTGAAGGTTCTGAAGTTTTTAAATTCTTCAAAATGTCTGGGATTTTTGGAAGTTTTAATTTTCGTAAGTTTTCATAGTTTTCCAAATTTCTGATAATTCTGAACTTCCTCAAATTTGTGACATTTTTCAAATTGATTCTTTTATTTTTAGAGGTTATAACTTATTTTCGTATTTTCTACAATTTCGAAAATTTCAAATTCACGAAAATATTATTTTTCGTTTTTCTTTATGTTTTTTTTTTACAGTTTTGGCATTGTTTGAATAACTATGTTGCACACAAGTGCATTCAATTGTATTTCAAAAAAATCAAAAAATTACTAAACACCTTCGCAAACGGACAAGTTTTCCGGAAGCTATTGGTTTAACCCCCCCCCCCCCCCCAAGCACCCACCCACACCCTGTTTATGTTTCCAAATTTTTGGGTTCTAAAAGGATCCCAATCTTTAAGTCTGCAACCCACTTTTGGCATCCGAGTCCGTGAGCATAATTTGGCCATTCGAAATGATGCTCCAACACTAGAAACTTTACAATTGAGATGGCAATGAAACAGATGTTCACTAGTTTCATCCACGAGAAAATAAAAAATTTCCTCGTCGTTGATTAAAATCATGGGTGACCGGTATTAACTCTTGGGCGCTGCAGCTTCCTTCGCTCCTGAAGAGACGAAGAAATCGAGATGAAGAAGATGAGGGTGAAAATGAGGCTGGTGGGATGTGAGGGCTGGCATTGGGTCGAGGTCACCAGGACGCAAGTTGCGATCGATGCAGCCTACCAACCGCACTCCATTCCCCCCTCCGCGCTCCCCCCATCCCCACCCACTTTCCCCTCCTTCCGCCCAAAAGAGCATGCACATCCCCTTCCACTTTTCTTGCACGTTCTAGCCAGTATTTTCTGGGCCTCTGTAAGCAACATTGTCCTCTCCTCCATTACAGCTTCCGGATCACTGGATAAACGCAACTACCCCTTTCCCCCCTCCTCCTCCTCCTACCTCTACGTACTAGTTCAACAATAAATCCTACATGAAAGAGGTCCCTGTAAATTGCTAGCTATCCGTTATTTATTATTTCCAAACGACTGGGGTTTTATTAACTATGAGTAGTTTATGGCGTAATATTTCGTTTTCTGTATTATTTTGTTGATTTTAACGGGTTACCTCGGTGGAATATCAAAATCCCGGCTGGGTCTCCCACGGATTGACTTTTGTATATATCTTGCTATAACTACTTGGATAAACAGGTGGTGACCCAAATGATTGACTAAAGGGTTAAATTGATTAAAAAATGAATTTGGACTGAAGGAGTATATGTCTGCGGTAGCAAATTTCACTTCTAATGCAATGATCTTTTTTGAATCTTACATCAACATAAAATGAAGGAGTTTCTGGAAACAGAAAAAGATTTCGACCGATTTCCAGTTTTGATACATCTCTTTCGCGTACTTAGCTTGTGAACAATTCCTAAAAAAAATTAGATTATTTATGGGACATATCCACACACACAGACACACGCATACACACATACACCTACCCACCTACCAGTGGTAGAGTATCTGCCTACTACTCCGAAGGTCCTAGGTTCGCGCCCGGCCGCCGGAGAATATTTTTTCAAAATATTTTCTCACGGATTCCGACCGATGCAGGAACTTCCGTGTGTGCTATCGGCGGTACCCATAGAATGAGACCGCCCGGCCGAGCGGGAACCTAACCCGACGCAGGGGGGGGGGTGGGTTCCATCATAGGCGCCGGCCATCGTAGCACAGGGGTTTCTGGAGGTTTACCCTGTGTTTAGAAATACGATGGCCTAAAAATGGCGAAAGTCGGCCCCAGCCGCATGGGTGGGTGTCCGGTACGCCCCCTGAAGGAATGCAGGGGCGTACAAATGAGAGGGACGGAGGAAAAAAAAAAACCTACCCACCTACCTGCCTACACACATACACTCACACCCAGCCACCCAGCCACCTCCACACATACACCCACCTACCCACCTACACGCATACACTCACCCACCCACTCACCTACACACATACACCCATCCACACACACACACATGAACAGTTCATTGGAAACGCTATAGAGATGTTGAGAATGCCTTGAAGCGTGGAAATGGGAAAAGTCGAAAATTCCGTTTTTGGCGATAAGACCAACTATCGGGAAGTTCAAAATTTATGATTCCAAAATGATGATAATGAATGCAGTGAACAACTTGTGAATATGAATTGCCGTGAATGAAAATGTTAATTGGGTGATTAAATAAAAGTGGATGAGCCCTTTGGCGTAAACTTTGTCAGACGAGATACCCCGAGAACACCAAGTGGGATTTACCCAGCTCGTAAAGGTACTCCTTGAAATTTCCGAGTAACTCATCCCCACTCCTCACTTCAAATACAAATGTAATTGTTACACTATGTAAACTTGTCAACGTAATTCAACTGTAATCTCATTACCCCAACTTCAGGCAGTTTGCAATGTTTGCTCACTTGTTTCTCCATTTTTTTTTTTATCATTAATTAAAATTTTATTTTTGAGGTTTCATTTTGTCATTTGAGAGACTTTTATTCTAACTGCATTATTTTTTAATAAATGGTTTTTAACCAATTTTCAAATTATACTGATGACAGCTGCAAGTTTGGATCATGAGAAGACGTTTTCTCAGTAATTGCGTGAGTTTAAGTCTTTTCGGAGGCCTTTTTTCCACGATTTTTGGCGACTGTTCATGATTTATGGTTGCACATTTTTTTTCCTTAGCGATTTTTTTGTCTCCGATCTGTCAAAAGTGTCAGTGTTCACCTGAGATTATGGTTTTTCCCATTACGTTATTTTCCATTTGTAGGGAAATATAATTACGCCATCAGTAGAAAACGACTGCTGTCACTCATCAGACCTTGACCTAGTAAATACCGGTGGTTGTCATACCCAGTACCCGCAGACGTCCGCCACGCATTGCAAATTACCCGAATTCAAATTACGTAAGTGATGTAAGTGTCATCGCCATTAAATTCGTATAATAAATGAGTATTTTTTGTCATAACAAAAGCGTATAATAAACATCTCTCATTTTTCTCGGAAGTGCGACTTGGAAGATATTAATTTTACAAATGTGTCCGGTGGAGAGTTGCCATAAAGAACCTCCAGATCTTCATAATGTTCCGAAAAAGCGATTGTTGAAAAGTCGAAAATACTCGAGTCAGATCAAATTCAAACCTCATATAGCGATGATTTTGAGGTGTTCATATGTAATGGAGGAAGGTCAGAAAGTAGAAATACTCGTTTACATGGGGCGGCGCCGCGCTCACCATGCGGGCGATGAGGTCGGGACGTGGGATTTTTCAGGGGTTATGCGATTGTAGATAATTTCTATGAATTCTCTAAGTCCCACCTCTCCGGCCGACGTCATTGCTCGCGTGGTGAGCGCAGCGCCGCCCCGTGTAAACGAGTATTTCAACCTTCACATCTTCCTCCGAAATATATATATGTATATATCTCCATCTATATGTGGGTATATATCCCTCTATATACCTATCTATATCTATATCTAGTTCTATATCGATTTAAAACCATCATTAATCCGACAGATCACCGGCGATCCACGACGTTCCACCGTAGTTCCAGTTTTCCGAACCTCCCAGATAAATGTTCGACTAACCAAAATCCGGTGAGCAAGAATCTCCAAGGTAACTTAAACTTTCAAGTGAGTTCCCTGGTGTAACTTAATATTCAACACTAATGGTGTTTAGATTCTTCAAATCCCTAATGAGAGCTCACTCGATGCCAGTTGGATGGTTAATCGAGGGGGTATCGAACGGTGCACCCACTGAACCCTCATTTGAGCTTTGGTCCATAATGTGAATATCCTCGATGGGCACTCGAACATCCTTCAAATCGATTGTGTGTGGCGGGGGAGGGGGGCGGGATCCCGAAAGCCGGTTTCACTCGATGCCAGTTCAAAGCCGCGACTCGTCGTAGAAATTAATACCAAGGCTCGAATGGGAGTCGTTTGAAAAAATTGTAACCAATCTGAAATTCTATGGGTCTCTGGTCTGGAGGTCCGTAATTTTTTTCCAGTAACCGTAGGGCATGATTCCGAAAATATGTAGGCATTTCAACCATCGTGAAAAACGTAGGTCTTGAGAATTTTTGAGTGCGATGCATCTTATAATGTTAATTTTTCATTTTCATTAAAAATTATTACATCAATGGTGTTTTTTTTTTCCTCCAATTGAGCGCAGCATCATCAGGCATCTCATCTCGAAAGTGCAGCCCAGGAAAAACTTCGGTAATTGAAAATATTACGTGAAAGAAAACTTTGTGCATCCCTATTCCTTTCATCTTCAGTTTTAAATATTAATTATTTCGCTACAGGAAGGAGGGTACTCCAAAAATATTGAAAGCAATAAGACGTGCCAGTGGAAAAGGTAATTGAATTTAGTCATATATCGACAATACAATGTTCGCATTTAATTTGAATTTCGCAGGTAAAAAAAATGGTCGATTTCGGCAAATTACCCAATGCGATTCAGCGATATAAGTATCTTCGGTCAGAGGGCGGGTGGGGGGGGGGGGGGAATTAAAATATCCCCGATTCGGGATGTAAATTTTCTGGAGTCGGGAATATAAATGTCCTCGATTTTGCGATAAAATTTTCCCAATTCGGTGAGATTCTCGATAACTTCTCAAAGGAACGACAAAACTAGTTAGTTTTTTTTTTCATTTCACGGGAATTTTTCCGATCCATCCACTGGGATAATTTTCCACCCCAGTCTGCCCTCCGGGAAAAAAGAAAATTTCATTACTGAAATGGGTTTAGTGAAGGCGGAGGACAAGTGCTTATCGCTCAAGGGGGATAACAGCAAGAGCGACATTGTTATTTTATATAAGGGTGAATCGACGGCTCATCAAGATCCGCCCTCTTCAGGAACCTCAAAAACCTTAGTTCGCACCTCTAAATCGGACCACACAGTCGTAACATCTTTCTGCCCATCTAATCATCAGTTGAGTTCATTTTAACCAATGGAACAATATAGAAAATAAGGGAGGTGAGTGAGTAAACCCATTGGGGCTACATTAATTACACCCCAATTTACTAAGTACCCCCAACGTTTCACCTTTTTTTCCCTGGAAATTGCAAAACAGAACGAATGCTAAATTTCACGAAAAATCGGATTTCCGTGGTCCATGGTCAGATGCCAAAAATCCTGCAAGCTCTCAAGAATTTAGAGGTTGTGAAAACCTTTTCGAACACACACACATACACACACACACACATACACGTACATAGATACGCACACATACACATACACACACTCATACGGTCGGGACTTTGGCGTTCCTCACGGATTCCAACCGAAGTAGTAACGTTCCATATGCGCCATCGGCGGCACACATAAAATGAGGTCGCGAGGTCAGGGGGAACCTAACCCGTTGCAGAGAGAGAGGGGGGTCGGACCGCGCCATCGTAGGCGTGGACCAGCGTAGCACAGGGGTTTCTCGAGCGTTATCCTGTGTTTAGAAATACGAGGGCCTCTAAAATGGCAACGTCGGCCCCAGCCACATGGATGGGTGTCCAGTGCCCCCTCTTGAAGAAATGCTGAAGAACAGCTACCGTGGGGAGTATAAGAGCGCGGAGGCAAAAAAACACCAACGTATGCCGTTATACCCAGTAACAAATTGTGCCCTACGTCTCATTATGCCTCCACCTTCCTCCAAATAGTTTGCGACGATACCATTAGGCTTGTAGAATAAGCATCCTCTCTACATGAAGGATCCTCAATTTATTCAACATTGCAAGGCTCCAGAATTTTTCTTTTCATTTTCTTAATAGTTGGAAAAACCAACACTAGTTTCACAGAAATTCGTCGATCGATCTTCTCAGGACGACGAAACGTAGATGAAGAAAAGCAATTAAAGAACTCCAAAAACTCTAAATATGGACCAATGACATTTTTGAAAATCCATTTTATCACGATTGAAAAAAAAGTGTAATATTCTGACAATTTTAGACTATCTTCAAAGTATGTACGTGTATGTGTCACGAAGATCTTTTTCCGGAGATGCTGCAGACCTTGACCGTTATCGGTAGAAATTGGTCTCATAGTTTTTTAATTTTTGTTCTTGAAAAAAAAAACAAATTGCAATGTGGGGTTCATCCCAAGAATACGTGATTTTGGAAGAAATGGTATGAAGCTTCTTTTTGAAAGAAATCTCGGAAAAGTCTGAAATGCGAAACGAAACACTAATGTAGAAGACCAATCCTAAATCGGAAAGTTATTGATATGGCCCTGATCACACTCACTCACTTCGCTTATTGAATTTCTATCAGCAAACTATAAGTTTCTTATTTCATGGTACAATTATTTATAGGCAATTTAACTCCCTCGACAGTCCAAGGATTCCCCCAAAATTACTGCACCGTCGACGAAGGCCACCGCACCGTCGCCCATTAAGAAGACAATCATTAAATGTCAATATCGTCCAAGAGTCACGAGTTGTTGATACAGACAGACAAACTCCATGCCCGAGAGAGCCAACTAATGATGTCATTAGACATATGGCTCATCCTGTGAATGAATGGGGAACGGAGAATAAAAGAGTCTTTCCATTTCAGTCTACGCCAAGTGGAAACCTCAAAGTTGTCCCCAATCAAGTAAGAAGTGATTCACAAAAAAAAAATATGCTTTTCTCATGGTATCTAAAATCCAAAAAATCTGACTATATCTCATGTTTCAGGTGATTTTTGAATCGAAAAAAGTTAGTGTACTAGTTGCTGATCCTCGTCACGCAAAAGTGAACGTAAAACCTGAGGTCAATAAAGCGGAAGTGGATATTGGTGACACAAGAAAGCCCAAAGACCTACCGCCGGGTGTAACACCATCAGCAATTGACCATTTGCAAGCGCAGAGAAAACTCCCTAGAATACCGACACAGTACGTGCCACGAACACAGCCACAACGATCGAAATTACGACAGGGGGATCAGATGGATGTGAAGCAGAGCAATCAGGCCAATCATCATCGTCACCAGCCGGGCAATGAAGTGCCCTTGGCATCGTAAGGGATTCATATATTTGTAGACTTCCTCAGAAAAAATACCCGATATTAACCCTCCTTTGCCCACGCCTCTGTGTCCGACATATTGACCTGCATGATGATGAGCAGAGCTCCTTCCATGTATGTTCTGTTGAGTTGTTGCTGCAGCGCTTCTTAGGTCTTCAACTTATAGACCAAAATACACAATCTCCTCTTGGTTACCTGAATCAATCATGTCGAAAATATTTCATAATGATATTAGAAGAACAAAGAATGCCCCAAATCGAGGCGTATAAACGCCTCAAGTTAAGCCCTAAGAATAGTCATCATGGATAACAAAGTTACGACTATTCGGTAATATAGGAAAGATTGCAGTGATGGGTGCTGAACACATCTTTAATTTCGTTTTTTTTTTTCAAGTGAAACTTTTTCCGGCACGGTACACCGTAAAATGAATGGCCGATGTAATAGATTTCCACAGGGCGGGAGGGGCGAGCGCTCGTAGTAGGGAACGCAATCAGGGGGGATGAAAGCCTAATGAAGGGGGGGGGGTGACAGGGTGCGTAGCATGGTTCTAGCATCCGGAATCCGATATGAAAGAGTGAGAAAAGGGAAAGTATCTTCTTTACCCGATATGAGGCACGGAAGTTTCACTTCTATCGCGTAGCTCTCCACGCACTCATTTCTTTTTATGTTTAATAATTTTTCAAATTGCAGCAATTCCGAACGTTATTGGCCTAATAAATTTTTTCTCATTTTTCACGTTTCCAAAATTTGAGGATTCTTTTATTTTGGTTAAATTTGGGGTTTTTGAATTCCAAATTTTGATTTTGGATTTGATATTTTGGATGTTTTTGGATTGGTAATTCTCTCTGATTTTTATTCTCTGTCCAGACTTGGATTTACTGTCGAGCAGCCAATTGACTGGGAGACCATAAACTTGCCGGAGAAAACTGATTTGTATGAGGAATTAGAACGACGGATCACCAATTACAAGTGGGTCATGAAATTGGCATTGACCACTATGTCAATCTATTTGGTGCTTGGACAATTACCCCATTTGCGGATACCGGGAAAATTTCCAAAAATTGACAATAAAACTGTTTTTCATTCAGTTTTGGTTTCACGTATATAACACCGCGCAATGTCTCGCGCACAACACTCGTCCGGTATTTGATGAAATGTCTTAATTTCATTTTCCGCTCCAAGCAATGGGGTCATTATCGATTCACCCGCGCTTTATACAAGTGTCTTTTTAATTTTCTGCTTTTGTCATTCAAGAAATGCGGATTGCATCGTACATTTGGGTCACGACGAGTTCCACTGTCACCTCCTGGTGCTCCAGAGTTACAGCGCATTCTTCGATGAGAAAAATGTCAAAGAGATAGACTTAACTGAAGTAAACAATTTCTCAAACAATTCGTTTTATCGATCCGATGCTATCACTCTGGGGCAGGCTAGGGTAGGAACTAAAGCTCTCGTTTATGCTTTGAGCCATTGTGACAGATAGTGTTATCAGACCGTCGCACACCACCACCTGACCAATCATCCGGTGGAGATGGTCTAGCTAATGATGCATAAACAATTGATCAGTCTTCCACCCTTCCTAATAAAACTAGAGTTTTTAGATGTTTTTTTTTTCAATACTAGGTTATCTCACAAGTGCAGTTTTGGTCTCGTACAAAATCGGTTCTAGGAGTTGCTTCGCTATAATAAAAATTCTCGGAAAATGTTTCCCTCGGAACCACTTTCCGGGAATTTTTCCCCTGCAAAAATTGCAAGAATACATATTTTCCGAACTAGAATTCTAGGAAAAAATGTCCTTCATCAGTTTTTTGAAATTCCCCATTTTTTTTTTGGATTTGCAATTTTGGACGTTTTTGAAATTTTTGAATTTTTCGGAATCATCAGTAGATTAAGGAAAACTAGTCATATTTGATTTTTTTCATTTCCAAAATTCTTAAAATCGACATTTTGTAAATCAAATTTTCATGAAAATTCTTAAGTTTTTTAATTTGGAAGTCTTTCAATTTTTGAAGCTGTTAAAAAATGCAGTCGGAATTACTCCTTTCCTGAGGATGGCCATATTTATTCAGGCCATAGAAAATTTCCTCCAAGCAAAAACAACTGTGTAACTCTACTCTTTTGCAAGGAGAGTGTAAAAATATTTGTCCTATTTTCATGGTTTCACCTTCGGTACAAGTAAAATTTCCTCGGGGAAATCAAATGGCTGTTGTACAAAACAAACATAAAATAACATTACTTTGTATACTAAATTCAGAGCAGCGTAACATCTCGAGCATTTTCCATAATCTACGATTGGATGATAAGCTCCAGTACCGAAAGCTGTCATCTTTTGAGGAGGGATAATATACTGGAGATATTTACCGGCGCTCAACTACTTGGTATCAAAGGTAAATTGCACCCATTCATTTTTGAATTATCAAAATCTCTTGTAAATAATGTAGTTGCACTGTTAAATAGTATATTACGACCCTAGGCCAGAGGGTTCTGGCTGTGTGTCGTATACTATTTTTCTTCTTCCTTACCCGAAAGTACGTTCAACAATAAATGTATTCAATATTAAATAAATGGCCATAAATTCACCGATAAATACTCGTGTGGCTTGCACGCACACGCCGCTTGCCGGCCACCTAGCGAACCACATGCCCGGCCGACTTTTGCAAAACCGAGGCGAATCCGAGGTTTTGCTGGTCGGGGCAGGCAAAAAGAAAAAAATTGAAAAGAAGGGAAAAAAGCCCTTTGTAATGTTTCACTTTGCACAATAACTTTGGCCTCTTTGTCAAATTTTCTAAACATCTTTCCATCAGCAGAATTCTCGGATGAAGAATCTCTCATTTTCGAGGCTAACTTTCTTGACGTGGCGGCAGACGACAGTTTCACTTCACTCGACTTTTTTTAGCCACACGCTTCGTCAGCATCTAATAAACGTTTTAATGGACAAAAATCAATAGAGAAACAATAATGCATAATTTCACAAAATTTGATTCCACAGGAGCCCTGCATAAAATGACATGACCCTTGTATGCATATATATATATATATATATGTAGTTGGTCGTTTGACGCATGCGAGTCACAAAAGTTTTGTGGCCAATCACAACGCTTCTGACATTGAGGCACTCGACAAAAGCCGTGGTTTCCGGCGTAACATACCCCGGTGGAGAGCGTACTTTCGGGTCGGGGAGGAAGAAAAAATTATTTTTGAAAATTCCACGTGAAAAATGTTGAAAGTATGAAAAAAGAATAATTTACAGAAATTTCAATCCATCTTCAAATTGACAAAAAAACTCAATGTCACTGCATATTTAATTAAATCTAAATTTTTAAGACTATACGATGATGGCTAAGAGGTGTTTATAGGAGTTTGCATTTGTGTATTATTGCATTACGTTTGCTACTTATTTTTACAGTAAATCGGCTAGTTTTGAAAATTAATTATTTTGTTGATCTTTCTCGTAATAACTTGCGCGATATCTTCCTAACTATGGGGGAGAGCGTAGAAAGTCATATGATCTAAACTATTCCTTTTTACATGTAGAGCAATTTTTGTTATGCATATTTTTTTGTGCCTCCAACGGCTTTCTCGAGAGAGCGTTATATATGTTTATATCAATTAACGACTGATTTTCAGTTAAAGCGAATGGGTGCTTGATAATTTTGAATCGTTTAACAATTTCTAATCGTTTCAATCGTACACTCTGAACGTGAGACACACAGACACACACACACACACACACACACACACACACACAGTGTCGGGGCTTTGGCGTAGTGGTAGAGTATCTGCCTACTACTCCGAAGGTCCTAGGTTCGCGCCCGGCCGCCGGATAATATTTTTTCAAAATATTTTCTCATGGATTCCAACCGATGCAGGAACTTCGGTGTGTGCTATCGGCGGTACCCATAAAATGAGACCGCCCGGCCGAGCGGGAACCTAACCCGACGCAGGGGGGGGGGGGTGGGTTCCATCATAGGCGCCGGCCATCGTAGCACAGGGGTTTCTGGAGGTTTACCCTGTGTTTAGAAATACGATGGCCTAAAAATGGCGAAAGTCGGCCCCAGCCGCATGGGTGGGTGTCCGGTACGCCCCCTGAAGGAATGCTTACACGGCCGCTACCGGGGGCGTACAAATGAGAGGGACGGAGGAAAAAAAACACACACACACACCCAGTACGTTTCCAAAAATATCTTCTTATGGATTCCGACCAATAGCAAGAATGCGTCCGGTGCGTCAGCGGTGGCAGCCATAAAATGAGACCGCACGGCCGGGCGGGAACCTAACCCGAAAACGGGGGAGGTTCCTTCATAGGCGCCCGCCATCGTAGCACAAGGGCTTCCGGAGATTTACCCTGTGTTTAGAAATTCGATGGCCTAAAATGGCAACGTCGGCCCCAACTGTTGGATGGGTGCCCGGGGCGCCCCCTGAAGGAATGCTCAGACGAGAGCTACCCCGGACGTACAGATGAAAGGGAGCGACAGAAAAAAACGTCGCTCGATCGTTAAGATAAAGTTGTATTCACATTGAATTGTTTAGAATGTGTTGATAAAACTATTTTATGGTTATGGACATCACACTCTTGTTGAAAAGGACTTAGATGGCAAATATGTCTCAATACGAATGTAAGAGAAACAATATGCTATTTATTTTTCTTTAATTGCTTGACATATTTTTCAGAACTAGAAGAACAATGTTGGTCGTTTATCGAAAACGAAGATTTGTTCAGCGAAGACACGGCATTTCTACTCTACTTGGAGGCGAAAAAAATTGGAAATTCCGCTGTCATGGAGCTCATGATACCGAGAATAATGAAATTCTTCTTGATGCTGGTTAGCACTAAAGATTTCCTAGAACTTTCGGTGGATGAACTTTGCCTGCTCCTCCGGTCTGATTACATTTGTGTTAACAGGTGAAGAAATTTCTTTTTTGGATAGATTTTAAATATCTTGAATCATTTAAATCTCATACCTGTCATTGATAGAGGTTCTAAAATACAAATTTAAATCGTCATAAGTTCCCAATTTAGGGAAGTTGATAAAGAAAATGGGCGGGAAAACAGGGGCAAAATGAACGACGAGAGAACATTGGGGGCCTAATAAAATCTCTAGAAAGCGAGCAAAATCAATTTATGAATTATCCATCGTTTTGAATTTTTTTACATTATTAATATTTCCACTTTTCACAAATTGTAACATTTTAAGTATTCAAAAGTTTTAAAAACTTCCTAATGTTGGTGCCTAAATTGATCCTCAAATTCAATTTCTAAATTCAAAAAGTCGAAAGCTCCAAAAATACGGAAAACCAAGGTTTTGCAAATGAGGACATTAAATATTTACGCATTTTCTAGAAAGAGCAAAGATCACATTTCAGGATGGAATAAAAAATTTCATTAGAAACTGCAAATTAACAAATGCGCCTCAATATTTTTGTTCTTATTAAGTAGAATGGAACTTATCACGTCAGCCCTAAGAGATATCTTATTGATTTTTCAAAATGTAGGACAATTTCCCTAAATAAATAACAAATATCGAAACCAAGCAAAAAAGGCTTCCAAAGTGTTTTCGTGGAGTACATTTTAAAATGTAAAATCAATAACAACAAACAGAAAAAAAAAATGTAAAATGTCAGAATAATTGCGGGTGTGAGCAATGTTTAAAATTTCCATTTTTCCTCATAATTTGGTGGCTGTCACGAATTTGGAATCCTTTGAAAACCGCGAAATTTGGAGATTTTAAAGCGATTTTGAAAATTTTAAAAAATTGAAAAATGCGCTGGATACCAAAAACATTTGATACAAATGTGATAAATTGTTTCTCGATTTCAAAGATTCGGAATTTATGTCCCCGGTTATTAGTGTTGAAAAAAAAAGGAGAAAAACGTGGACAACGTTATTGAAATTACAAAAAACATAACTTTCTAAAAGTCAAAAGTTTAAGGAACTAAAAAAAATCAAACGTAATTAGGGATATTTCAAATGACTGATGTAAAATTTACGTATTTTCAAAATATCTCGTAAACAATCTTTTTCACGAGACAAACGTCAAAATTAAAAAAAAAATCAAAATCGTACGTTTTGAAAATCGGAAGTTTTTCACAAATTTAAATTGCGTTCAAATCGAGAAATTGTGGTTTTAAATATTTGAAAATTTTCCAAAAGATAAAAGTGGTTACAAATTTCGGTAACTTTCAGTATTTTTGAAAAATAAGAAAGGAAATAAAAATTTCCAAAAAAGTCGACATTTCCAGAAGTTAAAAATTTTTGAACTTCTCGAAATTGTTAATTGAAAACTTTCAAAATATTTTAAACCTTCCGAATTCTGTGAAATTTCGCATTTCTTGAAAATCGTGTAATGCGAAGAAATTGGAAAAATTCCCCAAATTTGGAAATGTTTCGCCTCCAAAAATTGAGGAAACTTAAAATTTGGAATTTATCAAAAATCATGTAACACAAGAAATAGCAGATTTTTGACAAATTTCAAAATTTCCCACGTTAAAAAAAATGCGGAATGCTCGAAGTTTCAAAATCTCAAAACCTTAATATTCAACAATTTTTAAACATACTTTTTTCCACCTTGTTTGTTATTTTCAAGTGAAATGGAAGTCCTAATGTCAGCCGTAAGATGGCTGATGTACGATTGGGAAACTCGTAAAGAATATCTCATTGATGTTTTGAAATGCGTGAGATTTGGTCTTATCGCTCCATGGCAGCTGGTGGACGTCAAAAGAAACCCCGAGAATCCCGAGTTTATGGAACTTATGTCCTACCCCGAGATACAAAAAATGGTGGATGATGGTCTTGCGTAAGTCATTACCTTCCCTTCCTTTCAACTCAATAAAATCCTCAAAATAATCCCCTTCCGCTTGAAAAAAAAAATCTTCCCATTTTTCATTCTCATTATTTCTATCTGATCCCCCTTATAAGTACTAAATCAGCCCCAATCGATCGTCATTACAATGTCCAATATGATGGAGGAGATAAATTGGGTGGAAAAATTTTTGAGCCAATTTATAACCACCAATAGAAAGATTTTCCAAGATCACAACTTTTACAACGACTGGAAAAAAACGTTCAGCGAATGCGGCTTTATATCCCAAACCAAAGAGAGCTATAATCGCATTCACCGGGTTCTATTCTTCGACCCAACCCAGGTGAGAAGTGCCAAGCTTCAACAATCGGTCCATGCTTGGGACAGTCTTGTTTTACTAAGCCTCAGCATCCTAGGTTGGGCTTTGCTTGTACCAGTGGTGATACCAGTCTTTTGCCAAGACTGGCAACCAAGACCATGGATAGCAAACTTGGATGAGTATTGCCACAGGCCTGGGACCCAAGCCTGGGTATTGCCGGATGAGTACCAGCCTGAATCCACAATCACATTTTACGTTAAGGCTTGCTTGCCAGCCTTGGTACAGCCTAGGACCAGGTCCGGAGTTCAAGGGTCGGTTATACCACGTAATTCTCGCGCCTGGCGCTTGCCAATCCTTAACTTGGTCGCCACACTTATCTCAGTCTAAATATCAAGCTAGGCCCAGGCTAAATCACCAATCTAATTTCCATCCTTACGCCTAGCTTGACCCAATGTTCCAAACAGGACTGGCACCGGCTCGTTTGCCAAGACTGGGACGGGCCAGGCAAGGTTAGGGACTCGCCTGGGTTAGGTGTTAATTCTCACCTGGGAAGTACTATCCCGTTTTACATCGCGTATATGTAAAACAAAATTCTCTCCTCGCACAGTGGGAGCGAATAGTAGATTTTGTACCGAGGGAGGGAAAAAGCCATTCTGCCCCTCGCTTCGAGTCGCTATTATTTCTCTTGATTATTGGTCAATAATTTGTTCCATTGAATTAAATCATTCGATTGGGCCAGCTATTATTTAATACGATTAAATCAGTTTTCTCATTCCGATAAATTATTTATTTCTCGGTATTAACTTAATTCAAATAATTTGTGTCGAAATTTGCAATTGTTTGAGAAGGTTTATTTATTTTGAGTGATTTTTTTATTTGATGCGAATAAAACCATTGAAGTACTTTTGTTCACTCAATTCGAACGACTCGTTCCTATTGTCACAGCATATCGCGAGCAGCAATTTCTTTCCCAAATTTGCCAATAATTACTGACATAAAAACTCAATTTGCACCACCTCATTAATTAAAACTAGTTCAATTGATGAAGGTTTCCACTTGAAGTTACCGCCGACTGTCTCTAGAGTACTCCAATCCTACGTTTTACCAACGGGTTTGAGTCACGTACATATTGAGAAGAACCAGGGGGGGAGGGGGTAGTTTCCTGGAGTACTCCCCAGTGTGTTACCCCCACTCATAGTCGCCCCTTGCTCGTTACCCGAATGAGCCCTGAAATGAACAGTTGCTATACTCCCCTCAAGAATGCAGTACATAAAAAAAAATTGATTTAAGAATTTTTTTGGAAAGCTTGAGGGTGCTCAAAACCTGCAATTTTTTCAAGATGCAAGATTGCTAAATTACCCGGATGCCTATATAGTTTTTATATATGTGAACAAAATTTTGTCAAACGATTTCTCTTAGACAAATTATCCGATTTGAGTTTTCTTATACTCATTCGATAGGTTTCCGCCTAACTTAGGCCTGATTAGATTTTGAACATAATCGGCCCAGCGATTTTGTAGTTATTAACAAATTGCATTGTCCGCTGCATCGTGAGAACGGTGCAAAATACGAAACAAATTATTCAATGAAAGTTGTTCCACACACAAAAATACATATTTGATGTTGTATAACTTTCTTTTGCTATAGCACCGATAGTTCATTGTTGTTAACAAATTCAATTGTTTAGATCCCTCTATCGCAAGACCGCTTAGAGATACGAAACAAAGTGTTTAATGAAAGTCGTTCCACACGTAAAAATACACATTTGATATTATTAGTTTTATGACTTTTTTTGCTAACACCCATAGTTAATTGTTATTAATACATATGTTACTTTGAAAGTTCATAATTTGAGACATCAACCGAAATTTTGTATATAACATATACGGGGGAGCGGGAAGTTATTGGTTCGACCCGGAGAGTGTCAGACGCACATGCCGTTCATTTAATTTGATTTCCCCACTTCCGGCTGGCAGTATCGACGGATCATTTACTATGGTTGTCAGCGCTGGCTATGGAGTTGGTACAATCGCACCTCGGTATATGTAACCACGCGGGGTCCCGGATTCTCTAAACTCTCATTAAAAGAGCCCTCCCACTAAGTTGCCGCTAGAGTGGAAGGATTGCAGTCCAAGCAAGAGGCGTATATATAGATATATATGGGGCGTTCTTATGAAACTGCACAGAACTATTTATAAGGTGAAAACGGATGCGTATTTTTTTTCAATAAACAATTTAAGAATTGTAAACAAAAACAGACATCACAAAAACTATAGTTTTAATTTTGATGAAATTTTAACCACAAATCCTACGATCATTTTCGATCATTTTTTAAAAGCATTTTTCGCCAATTCAAACAAGAAAATATTGATACCATACTGACGAACGTTTTCGTATTCAATTTTGGTTTTCATTTTTTTTTTATTCAAGCATTCAAACCGAGTACACTTTATTCTGCTGCAAAAGAATACACAACGTATGTATATAATCTATTCACCTATTATTCTAACATTACATTATGATTGGTTTATGATGTCCGTATATATTTAGTTTACATGACGCAAAAAAAGAGTCAATCAGTCGTAGAATCTTTACGTTTAAGGTTTTCAGTATGTCTCTGATCCTGTAAGGTGGAGAGATGCCGTTTTTTTGTAGGCCTCTCATGAGTGTTGGATGATACTGCTCATTTGTAGCACAGTGCCAGGGTACGTGATCCAAATCTTCATTTGGATCACCACACTCGCAGGCAGCTAGCTCAACGTAACCAACTCTTTTTAAAGAGCTATCTAAATTGTAGTGATCTGCTCTGGCCCTGTTCGCCCTGTTTGTTTTTTTATAATACTGTTTTAAAAATTCGTTTTCAAAAAATGCTAAAATAATGTATGGATTTGTGTAAAAAATATTCCCGCTGATTTGGTTTTTACAGAAATTCCATATTTTCTTGTTTGAATTTACGAAGGTAATAATAGAAACCCAAAGATTAGCAGTGAAGTTATGCCACAGTCAGCACCTCTTATCATGTAAACGTTAGAAAGTCCAATGATGATAGTCTCTTCAAAATTATCGGGAATGATCGTAGAATATAGTTTTCAAATTTCAGTAAAAACCAGGCTTTTGGTTTTTAAAAGATCTTCTTTTGTTTATAATTTTTAGTAGAGTGTTAGGAAAAAAATATGCAATTTTTTTTCAGCTTATGAATAGTCATGTGCAGTTTCATAGGAATCCAGGACCAATCGGCACCGGGTCCGACGATTTCACGTAGAATGCTCGATATACAGGTGGGGGTGGGGGTAGCCATTAGGCTTTTAGTGCCGGGCGTGAAATTGTGACACATTTTCACTGTCCTTTTCCCATCTTCTCAATTGTCCTGCAGATATTTTCCATCCCATCACTGTCGACATATGATGTTTGCAATTTCTTGGCAACAGTTCTTACCAATATTTAGGGCATTCCCACGGGTTCATTAATTACCGTTAGTGTCACAGTCAAGTCTCACGCTTTTCGATGTTTTCTTTCCCTTGGCTTGTCCATTTTTATTTGATTGCAACGTCTGGTTCGTGCTCCACCGCAGGGTAAACAAACGCCACTGCGCACATCGGACGCGCAGTGACCATAGAGAGCCCGCGCGGAGCGACACGGGTGGGGAGACGCTTCCCCGCTTCCCGTGATCCGACTCTGGTATACTAAAGACTTATTCCGCATTTCTGAAATTGGAACGACTGAGAGAATTGAAATAATAATTGAAGAAATTAAAAAACTTTATTAATAAATTAAAAGTCCTAAAAATGTTACCAATCTTTACAATTACAAATTTTCAAAAATTTCCACAATTTTTAATATTATAAAATACTTAAATTTTTCAAAATTCTAGAGATCGTCGAATTTTGATATTTCATAAAGCTGCAAGACATATTTGAAATTCCGAAATTTTTATGAAATTTCTAAAATTAAAATAAGAAAATTAATCAAGGATTACCTGAGGTTGATGAAAATCATGCAGCCCTCAATTATGGTAGATAGGAGGACAAACTATGATGAACATTTGTAATCAAAATTTTGACCATAGATATTTAATCCCAACATTGATTGGGCAAAAAAAATCGGTATTTTGGTAGCTCATACTATAATCTCTTTTTGATTTCACAGATTTGTTATTATCAAATATTGGTACGGCGATCAAACAGAGGACTATTACCACTGGATTGAACTGCTGGGGCTTACTGAACCAGCCAACCGGAATTGGGCGGGTGAAGATAAGGTACAAAATTTGCTGAATTCTTTATGAAACACGAAGAAAACAAATTGGCTTATATCGTTGAGAAAAACCAGAGAACTAACTTAGAACGGCCATAATAAAATGCTCATATAGACAGAAGCTCTGCTAAATTTCTGAAGTGGCCATCCTACAGTTCACCATCGCTTGACCCTATATTTCTGTATTTGTCATTTTCCAGAATTATGTAACATACCGAGAATTCCTATTATACCTCGAGGAATACCAGAGAACAAAAATAAGTGAACTGAAAACCAAAAATATTGAAAAAACTCAAACGGTGTCCAACGACTGCACAGAATCACCAATCAGACAGCAAAATTTCCAAAATCTGCATAACCCAAGATCAGCATGTTCAGGTGCACCTCATCCTCCTAATTTTATCAACAATTATTAATCAATTAAAATTTCATATCTTCAACTGGTTGATCTGCATCCAATCGATGATTTGCCGATCAGAATCGAATTTGTGATTACGGAAAAGCCACTCGATGGGACATGTTATAGTTTTAATTCTTCCGATAGAAAAAGTTACACTGAGGGAAAAATATACTTCGGCCCAACAATTTCATTTTTCAGAGTAATAGGCATTCCTAAAAAATGAAATTTCGTCGTTGCATTTAATCTCTGACAATTACAATTAAATGTAATCATGTGAATCGCTTAACTCCAAACAATTATATGACAACTGACCTGGGTTGAACATTATTTTTATTAATTTTTATTAATTTGAAAATAAAAACCCAATTAATTAGGGACTCTTAATTATTACTGTACACATTCACCTAAGATCCTCTGTCTCATAAGTATCACGTAGAGTTATATGATTAACATCATTGGTAGTTAATTAATGTCACGTGGGTTTCACTAAAACAATAAAATTCATTTTTTTATAAATATCTATTTCTCTGAAACATGGTAATATTGGGCCAAAGTATATTTTTCCCTCAGTATATTGCTCGGGCCCTGCAATTGCAAAATGCGTGTGCGATTACATTGTTCTCTATGTCGAGACATTTTTACCGTGTGAAAAATTAAGTGTGTGTGCCACCGATATGTCCTGAGGAACTCTAGGATCGATTATTAATCTCCCCCGTACGGCGCGTCCTCCGACGCTCTGATTCATTTTCTATGTGAAACATCTACTGCGGCGCTTGCGTTCGGAAAAAATTCTGGCTAGAACAGGCATTTCCAGTACAAATGTATATATAGATATACTCTACTGGTTACCCATCGCCCCCTCTCTGCCATCGACGCAAAGGCGATGCGCACAAGTTGTATGGGCATATCGAGATACCCTACAGGGTTTCAAAAAAATTTGAAAAGAATTGGAAATTTTTTTTAACAAATTAGGAAATTTTTGTACCAATTTCTCAAAAATTTTGACAAAGTTTGGAAATGTTTGGAAAATTTAGAAAAATGTTGAAAAAATTGGAAAAATGTTTCGGAAAAAATTTTTTTTTGGAAAAATTTTGGGTCATTTTAGAAAAATTTGGAAAAATTAGCAAAAACTTACAGAAAAATTGACAACAAAATTGGAAAATTTTTGCAAGAATTCAAACGAATTTTGAAAAAATTGCCAATTTTCGTTTTAAATCGAAAAAATTTTGCTACAAGTTTGAAGCAATTTGGAGCACTTTTCTAAAAATTTGAAAAAAAAAAAATTGGAAAGATTTACAAAAAACTTGGAAAAATTGGAAAAAATTTCTAATAATTTTAAAAAACTGTGGAAAAGTTTAGAAAATGTTTGGAACAATTTTTAACCAATTTGCAATTTTTTCAAAAATTTGAGAAAGTTTTGTGAAATTTTGAAAAAAACTTTTCAAACAGTTAAAAAAACGGAGTACTTGAAAATTTCCAATAATTCTCGAGAAATCGTCCAAAATTTTGGATCAATTTAGATCAAAATTAGTATTTCCATGTTTCACATCTACCAGGTGTCCCATGACGCCTCACTTTTTTTCCATTACGGTATTTAATTACGATATTCTTTTATTCCAATTACCTATTCCACCAATCGAAGTTAAACTCACGCCACCCTATAGAAGTTTTTTTTTATTCAACAGAAGGTTGTACACCGCATTTTTAGTGCAAAATTCACAATTTTCACATTGTTAATAATTCTTCTAAATGGCGATATCTGCTTTAGTATTCGAGAACATATTTTTTTTAATGTCGATGGAAATGATCTTCGTTAGATTTTAACTATATCTTTAACTTGAAGATAACTTCATCTTTCGTTAGCACTCAAAGTAGCAACATGAAATAATAATGAATTAAAAAAATCAGGAACCCAATCGAAGGCCTTGAGTTTTATGTGACCGCTGATGGGGCTCAGAATTTCCTGTGGTAATTGGCGCAATGTTTTAATCACAGGTCAAGTGAATTTAGCACCCAACATGACTGGCAGGCCCTCAAGATGCCCACGATTGCCGGTTGGGGGTCAGTCGGCTCAAGGGCCACCTCCCGGATTTGGTATGCCACCGGAATTCCTCAGCAAGTACTTAAGCAGCCTCGGGAGTCATTCCAAAGTGGTGAGTAGAGGAACAAACGTCTTTGATGTGAAATTACCGAGCTTCAAGAACCAATGAATGTCAACCCCTTAATTCGCCGTTTATTTCTCCACGAATAACTCATTTTTGTAATCATTTAGAATAAACAATTATCAATATAGAAAATTTTATATTGTATTTTGCGCTATCATATTATTTTGTTGTATTTTTCTAATCAAGTCATACCGACCCAAAATTATGGAACAAATCTATTCTATTTTTAAAACACTTCTTCGCAGCAAAGTGGAATTTGCAAAAATGAAATTAAATGAAAAAATAAAGGAACTATTCGACATCTAGCAATAAGCTTGCTACCACATTAATGACACTAATCCTCTGATAAAAATTCGAATTGTCAAATAATTAACTCGACTGCACCACCCAATAACGAGTTGCGAGACGGAACAGCTTGCCAACCGCTAGGGAGAAAATAGAGTTTGCCAATATCACCTGAAAATTCCCTAGCATAAATTTGTGGGTGAGTTTAAATTGCCACGGGAAATCGATTGGCCTAAGTTTGCCAACTTCAATCTATTTTGCAGATTATTCCTGGCCACTCCGAGCCACCGCAGACACGAAACAAGATGGATGACACAAGATGCCATCAGAGGAAATCGAATGGCGGATTTAATTGGAGAAGAAATCGTCAGAGGGCACGCGGTGATTATCACGCAAATGGCCGACTCTCAGACTCATCAAAATCGGAGGACGAAGCTGCGACTACAATCCAAGCGGTCTACAGAGGATATAAAACGCGGCAAACTGTTCAAAAGGTGTTTATAAATATCCAATGATAATAATTGGCTAATTGCCGTTTGGTTACAGCACTGGCTTCTGGCATACGGGATCCAATAGGTGGTCTCCTGTCGGTATAGTACAGTGGACCTTCGTTAGTTGCAACATTTGCTAGTTGCAACCGTCGTTAGTTGCAACATTCGGTAGTTGCAAAATTCATTAGTCGCAACCTTCGTTAGGTGCAACATTCGCTAGTTGCAACATTTGCCTCTTTTATTTATTTTCAGCGCTGAGGCGCTCCATTCGCCAAAACATGTGCGGCTTACCGTCGGTCGTGTTTTGTTCACATTCAGTCATTATCAAATTGAAGGTAAAATATTATTTGTCTCTTTAAACTTTCTGGAACTGGCGCCAAGCGTCGCAGAAGAGTGGGGATAACTTTTTAGTTGCAACGCTCCAAGTTTTACCTCACCTACTGGCCAACCTTGGATTCTGCCAAACTTGATCCTATTGTCACCCCAAAGGTAATCCAAGCTAGGCAGTGCTTCTCAATTCAAGCGTCGGAACAAGCACGGTCCAAGCTCAGTTTAGCAAGCTTTGGTATACCAAGCCTGGACCATGCTAGGATAAGACTTGAATTCCAAGTGAGCATGAGACTTGGATGCCACGCTAGGATGAGGTTTGGACTCCAAGCTAGGATTTGACTTGGACACCAAGCTTGGTCCAACGTAGTTTTCCAAGCTAGAATAGACCTTGTCCTTCCAGTGTTACATTACAAAGTTATGCCAATGTTCGGCCGGGCTTGAGTGCCAAAGCTGTACCGAGCTTGGTCGGCCTTGACCCAAGCTTGAACCAATCGTCAATCCCCACCTGGGATATTACCACATAAAAATGATGACGGTGACAATTCCCCCAAGAGAAGATTAATCTGGGTTTAATCTACCGGAAAAAATACGATTTTTTTTTCCTCAGATAAGAAAAATGACTTCGGAAGAAAATCAAAATGCAAGACGAGTGGCTCAATTACTATCGATTCCCTCCATGAATAAAAATCATTTGCACCAGCCCCTCGAGCTCCTGCGACTACCCGGAGGGGTCGGGATCCCTGGAGACGCCAAGCGAGTGAGTAAACGCGAATCGAAAAATAAAAAACTAAATCAGTTGGAAAGATGGAGTCAGTTTGTTCTGAGTCATAGCATATCTCCATAATGACTAATTCCATGGGAATCATTGCTATTATTGAGTCAGTTATTTTTCTCCAACAATCAGAAATTAGCAAGACACTTCATTGACCCATCAACCCGAGTCAAAAATGGTTGCTACAAATTGGAAAATTGAAAGCTCTCATTTTTTCGAACTCTCTGCTCGAAAATATATTCCATTAACCAATCCTGGTGAACATGAAATGAGTGATGTGCGAATGGAATCTGTTTGAATTAAGTGGCAATCAACGTCCATAAAACTTTTTTGCCTGTTCCCCATATGAGGAAGTTCAAGAAAGTTTCAAAAAGTGTCGAAGCAAAAGCGATTGGTGAGCCGTAAAATAATATTTATCTAAATTTCTTTAGGTAAATATTGAAACGCCCCAGCCAACCCCTCGATCTCGACGGCCCCCAGAGACCATTCAAACCCTCCATCCACCGAACCCACTCGACTTTGACGCTAGAACAAGCTCCGTCTCGCAATTTTTCGACACAGATACCGATGATCCCTTCAGCCCCAGGCTACACAAGTCAGTAAATACCGACGAGGAGGCTGTTCTAGTTTTCGGGGGAATTGATACACATGTGGATTATGGAGCGCCCGGTAACACTGGCAAGGACATCTATAAGTATAAATCAGGGGAAAATGTTTGGGAATTCGTTGGGGAGATGCCGGAGCCCAGGCACCATCACTCTGTTGGAGTTCTCACGGGACGTGTCTACCTTGTGGGTGCGTAAATGAAAAAAAAAAATAGCGGACTGAGTGAGTGTGACCCATCAAAGTCACGGCAATAACTTACCGATTCAGTATTTTCTGCCAAGATTATTTTTTTTCCTTGAAATTTTTCGAAAAACTCAAATATCTCTTAAACAACTCGTTTTACGACCAAATGTTACTAAACGTTTTTTTTACGCAATTTCACGCCGAAAAGAAAAGTCCTATACTATTTTTCCATAGCTTGGCTCATTCTCGAGATAATACCGAAATTGTAAGTTTCTATGTGGTCGCGCGTATAGGAGATAACCGCCCGAGATAAATGACAGGCAGAGTTTTCTGCCGTTGACTCGAATATGAATGTTTTGTGAATTTTTAGCTTATTTGGATATATTGCAAAATCTAATTCGACGTTAAAATATCTTCGAGTTTTCGATGTACCGAATTCAGTGATTAACCTTCTCCGATTTGCCTTGTTCAGGTGGCGCCGATCCCAGTGAGGATTCACAACGGAAATTATCAGTTGTAGGAACAGTCTGGAGTTACGACATCGAGGCAAGAAGTTGGTTCACTGAGTCCAGTTTACTGACTCCGAGAAAAAATTTCGGCCTCGTCATCAGTCATGGGAGAATGTACGCGATTGGCGGACAGGATAAAAATGGAGTGTAATGACGTATTCCAAGCAGAAAAAAGCTTCATAAAATTTACCATTCCCTTCGACATATAATATTTCGATATTTTTCTTTCAGAAATATTTCAAATATTATGGAACGTAAATTAAATTTTATTATGCGGTCACTGAATTTTATCCCACAAACCGTAAACTACCTCAATAATTTGCAGAACCGTAAGTTTTATTCCTTGGACATCGTAAAAACGAAATGATTTTTAATTTTAAGAGCATAACATTTATTCATCACATAATAAACTTGAATCTTCGATTATCTTCCATAACTTTTGAAATATCTTCGAATAAAAATATCTGAAGTCGAGTATACTACCATTTTAAGTAAAATACAGTGGCCTTCCCGTAACTCCTATCTATAACTCTCGCACCGCCAGCGAAGAGAGGGGAATGCGTCCCCACTACGCGTGGCCTTGGAGATGCGCGAGGGGTATGGCCGTTTCGTTACATTCCGCCGCGAGCGGTCTCACGAGCGGTATAATATATAAGTTTTGAAGCGGTTAGGGCTCGAAAATGCGTGCATGATTCTCACTCGAGTCATCATGTTATCTCCCTCGTTCTGTGGGCACGCCCATTGCGAGCGTGGAAGGGGTATTCTGTAACTCTGCGTACGCGGGGAACGCAGCCCCACATACTAGAGTTACGCGAACTCTACTGTATTTAATCCTTAATATTTCCTCTACTTATCTCAGTCAAGTATTATCATTATTATTTGCCCTGTTGAAGGTTTTTTAGTCAATTTTGTCACCCGCGCCAGCTTCTCAAAATGGCGCAGAAGAATTCCAATCGTCGCTACTGAAACTACATTAAGCTTGTTCCCATGTGATCCTGAGGAATCACAATTACTCGGCCCGCTTATTCACTTGTATAAATGATGCTTTCGTCAACTTGCAGCGCTTTGAGGTCGGTTGAGGTGTTTGATCCCGATGAGGGCACATGGCGAACAGCGCCTCCGATGCACACAGCCAGGATCGGCCCGGCCAGTGCCGTCTATGACAATTACATCTGGGTAGGGGGCGGAATGACGATTTCAAAGAGGGAGCCACTATCGCGGGATGTTGAGTGTTACGATTGGTCGAAAAATATGTAAGTGCAGACCGCAAATTTTTGGAGGCTTACAAAATACTCTAACAGCTTCTTATGATTTAAACAAAAAATACTTTTTGATATTAGAATTTCACGACGAAAAAATTATATTGCTTATGTATACGTAAATTTACTGCGTCCCCGGAATACTGCGGATCATCGAAATTTTTTCTGCCTTTCATTTTGTATACGATTTTTTCTGTGTGTATATTTAATAAATATGTTTAATGAAATAAAATCAAAATTAAAATTGGAAAAATGTGATAAGCTAAGAAATCAGGCAAATGTTTTTTTTACTATCTTCGAAAAAAGGAAAGATTATCCACCACGTTGAAAAAACTCTTCACTAAATCTCTTAATTGCTTAGATAATCATGAACTAATTCGTTGGTTCCTTCGCAAAGTCATGTTTGCTGAGAATGAAGCCGTTGATTAATTGAATATCGATTGTAGGTGGGTTAACATCGAGCCCCTGCGAGTTCCGAGGTGCTTCGCTTCCTTCTACGTGATGTTTGATACCTTGTGCGTGATCGGAGGCGCTGGGAGGTCATTAAAAAACGCAACCATTACAGAAAGTATTGATACGATAGATGCTTGGGACTCAGAGCAGAGGACTTGGAAAGAATTTGCGAAGATGACCACTGGACGGCACAGTCACTCAACCAGTTCGATTGGTAGTTCCATTATTTCTTTTATAAACAGGAAATCCAGTTATGTGCGTAAGTGAGTGGGTGCGTAGGTGGGTGGGTGCGTAAGTGGGTGAGTGGGTAAATGAGTGACTGCGTAAGTAGGTGGCTGCGTGAGTGGGTGGCTGCAAAAGTGGGTGGGTGCATAAGTGGTTGGGTACGTGACTAGGTAGGTGCGTACGTGGGTGGGTGCATAGGTGAGTGGGCGCGTACGTGAGTGGGGGCGTAAGTGGGTGGGCGCGTAAGTGGGTGGCTGCGTGAGTGGGTGGATGTAAAAGTGGGTCGGTGCGTAAGTGGGTGGGTGCATAAGTGGGTGGGTGCGTAAGTGGGTATGTGCGTAAGTGGGTGGGTGCGTAAAGGGGTGAGTGGGTAAGTAGGTGACTGCGTGAGTGGGTGAGTGGGTAGGTGCGTAAATGGGTGGGTGCGTCAGTGGGTGGATGCGAGAGTGGGTAAGTGTGGGAGTGGGTGGGTGCATAAGTGGTTGGCTGCGTAAGTGAGTAGATTTGTGAGTGGGTAGGTTTTTTTTTTTTTTTTTTTTTTTTTTTTTTTTTTTTTTTTGAAAGAAAAAGAGAAAGAAGGAAGTCAACCTCCTTCCTCACACTTCCTTCTTTCTCTTTCCTTCCTCTTTTTCTTACTTTTTCCTTTATTAAACAAACTTACAGAATTACCAAATAAAACATAACGTGCAAAGGACAATACCCCTTGTCACGTACAATACAGTTCGGTTGGTCCCCAGAACACGACGGAACATCTGCTGAGCAATACTTCGTTGTGTAGGGGACGATAGCCTTGGCTTCCTCAGTAGCGAATCCTTTCCGCTCGTTAGCGGTAAGAAGATCCTCCGTTTACTCTGGATTTTTCCGCAACTGCTCCTCGCGGCGCAGCTCCTGCAAAACCTCCATTGCGAAGTCGCTTGTCGCGTTCCATGCCGCCTCTGATGACAGCATAACTTCCACAAGATTTCCACCGTTGATGGGTTTGCCTGCGCTATTTTCCCATACAGCTCGTTGGACGTCGAAACGCGGACACGTAAAGAGAACATGTTCCGCGTTTTCCTTCATTCTCGGACACTTTGGGCAATCCGGAGAATCCTCATGCTTAAATTTGTGAAGATATTCCCGAAAGCACCCGTGTCCTGAGAGCATCTGGGTTAGGTAGTAATTGACTTGTCCATGTGATCGGTCAAGCCAAACATCTAGCTTCGGAATAAGTCTGTGAGTCCACCGGCCTTTTGTGAGTGGGTAGGTGTGTGAGTGGGTAGGTGCATGATTGGGTGGGTGCGTGAGTAGGTGGGCGTGTTTGAGGGGGGGGGGGGGATGGCACGCACCCATCACAGGGAAGATCACGCGCCACCTGCGCAGCTTCCACGAATTGCGAACACACACAGACCCTTATCAAAAATGATATCAAATGTCGTGAGAAGCAAAAAGATTACATATTTGATACTTTACAGTTTCGGGGTCAGTACAATAAATTCCCTGGATCGGACGGTTAATGAAGAAAATCAATGGATAGAATGTTATTTATATATTTTTATTTTAAGTACGAATTTGAAACCCGACTAGTCAGAGCGAAACCCAATTTCAAGCACAATTTCCTGATAAATGTCGGTTATTTCAGGTAATCAATTGCTGATAATTGGAGGAGTCACCACTATATTTATGAAGACGTTAAGGACAATCGAGTGCTTCTCTTTCGAGGGCTCTAGATGGATAAGAGGAGTGACCACTGCACTTCCCTATGCCCTGTCGGGACACGCCAGTGTCTCCATTAATACAGAAAAAAAAATTGAATGAATGAAAATTATAAGTTTCCTCCGTCATCATCATCCTCTACAATTCCATCATCATCCTGTGTAATGCATTCCCTCCACTATTCTACAGGAATAAACATTTTCTTAAGTAACATGCATAAGTTATCACCATGCATCTATACTTAGTGACGTCTATCGTTAATGAATACAGTCCTTCTTCTTGTAAAAATATTTTACGATATGGGTAAGCTATTACGCGGAGCAGAGTAAAAGTACTCTAGAAAATTAGAAAAATTTCAAAAACTTCAACAATTCCAAAAACTTCCAAAATTTAAAAGATTTTTAAATCTCCAAAATTTTCAAAATTCCACAAACTGGAAAATTTCTACACCGCCGCGTATTAAATCTCACTGTGACACGACAGTATGCAATAAGTAGAAGAACAGTGCTTTTTATTCAATTCTTAGTACCGACCCTATAGTTATAATTGATAAATATGGTTGTAAGTATTATTGTGCTTAGTCGACTTTTCTACTATGGTCAAATTTTCTCAATCATACGTACCCACATGTAAATCATGAAACCGTCTAAAATCACATGGTAATTGGAAAGTGCAACATCCTTCCCTAGAATATTGACCCTGGAAATACGTATTTTTATATGGGGAACAAATGTTCCCGTATAAACTTTGCACTCACTCTAATAGTTTATGCAGTAGGACATTATAAACAATTGGAATTGTGAATAACAATATATCTACTGGCCCAATTCCATCCAAAATCTAATCAGATCTAAGTTACGCGAAGACGCTTCGGTTGAGTGGTTCAGAACCTCGAACGCATTCTAGCACCAATTCTAACATCGATTCTAGCGCCAATAAGCTCCACAATATATATTCCCATATGTTCTCCAATCTGTCCCATCATTTGGCAGATTCCACAATTTCGAATTCCATGTGTCCTTATATATAATCGAGACCTTCGACCAGGAAAATAAATCGATTATTGAATTCGAAAACTCGAAAGTCGAAGAAAGAATCTCGATTATCGATGACGCAATCGAAATCGAACGAAAATACAGACAAGTAAAGGCATGTGGCCGCGTAGCGGCCACCGGCAAGGAACTAGTATATGAATAATTGAGAGCTTCGACCAGGAAAATAAATGGATTATCGAATTCGAGAACTCGAAAGTCGAAGAAAAAATCTCGATTATCGATCACACAATCGAGATCGAACGAGAACACAGACCAGACATGTGGCCGCCGGCAAGGAACTAGTATAAGAAGAATAGGGAACAATCGACATGAAAGTCGATTAGAAGCCAGTAATCGATTGATTCGGGTTAGGTTCGGGCCCGCCCGTGGGATCTCATTTCGTGAGTACCGCCGGTAGCAGGTAGGGTCACTACCTGACGTTAAAAGGGTGACTACCTGGGGTCCCAAGGGCCACTACCTGGGGTCAAAAGGGTCACTACCTGGGATCCCAAGGGTCACTAGCTGGGTCAACAGGGTGACTACCTGAGGTCCCAAGGGTCACTACCTGGGGTCCCAAGGATCAATAGGGTCACTACCTGAGGTCCCAAGGGTCAATAGGGTCACCACCTGGGGTCCCAAGGGTCAAAAGCGTCACTACCTGAGGTCCCAAGGGTCAATAGGGTACCGCCGGTAGCAGGTAGGGTCACTACCTGAGGTTAAAAGGATGACTACCTGAGGTCCCAAGGGTCAAAAGGGTGACTAGCTGGGGTCCCAAGGGTCACTATCTGGGTCAAAAGGGTCACTACCTGAGGTCCCAAGGGTCACTACCTGAGGTCCCAAGGGTCACTACCTGGGGGTCAAAAGGGTCACTACCTGGGGCCCAAAGGATCAAAAAGGTCACTACCGGAGGTCCCAAGGGGCACAATTTGGGGTTTTAAGGGGCATTATTTGAGGTGCGAAGGGGCACTATCTGGGGTGCCAAAGGTCACTTTCTCAGGGGAATAAAAGTTCTTCCGATTTTTTTTTCTAATAAATTATGTACCGACACCTTGAACCCTTATAAAAATCTAAAAGAAAATTAGTGATATGTAAACCAACATTCTTAACCCAAGAATTAAAAAAATATCTAGTAGCGAATCTAAAAGCTAACTCTAGACAAAGTCTCATGTCACCCATACAGGTCAATTTTCTCAATGCTGACTGGTGTACTATTGCAATATTTAGAGATCACCATAAATTTGAATTAAATAAAATTATGAATTGTTAAAAATTCCAAAACTGATTTTCGTTGCGCTTTCGAGGATGATAGAATGCCTCAAGTACACGACCGAAAAGCTGGAGGATTCTCCACATAGGATACCAGGACTGGACCATTACCTCTCCAACATCTTCTGGAGCAATTGATGCAGTCAGGATTTTTAAATCTCTGTACATGGAGGGGAGGATATCTGACATGCCTTATATGTATGAAGAGACGTGCAACTACTGCCTAGCGGAGGACATGGAGAGTTTTTGGAGAAAGTCCACTCTAGAGGATCGACACCCATATTTTAAATTCAAAAAATTTAAGATTTCATTTTTCCAATTCTAAAATTCAATTTCACGTTGTAATTTCGTTTTCAAATTCAAATTTAATTCAAATTCAAATTCCAATGCAAGCAATTATATCTATTTTTAACTTCAATTAAAAAAAAATCAAAATCAAACTCAAATTTAACTATTACAAAAATTGACAATTAAAATATTTCCAACTCCAAATCCTATTATCAAAAGATACATCTGATATCGATAAACAATCGATATATCTCGAAATCTTGTCACGCCGAAATGCGTCGTAGTCTCTATCTCTATTTATTCATATTCAAGAACATTCCAGAAAATACATACACATAAATGAACATCGGTATAGTCAAAATATCTCCGAAATTATAACATGCAAACATTTCGCGTTTTGTGGGAAAAATTGTAACAACGCATTAAAATCGAATATTGATATTTGGCATATCGATTTGGGTTTAGTTTTCACAAGTATGACAATTGTTCAAGTGGTCATAACTTATGTAGTTTTATGAGGTTCGAGTGTTCCACTTATTCTGTCCAGTGTTGAAAATGTTATATATACGTGTATGTGATAATTACAGAAAAAACAAAAGATGGTTGCTCGAAATTGTAAAACTGAAAGCTCTCATTTTTCCGGATGATGAACAGTATCTTCAACTTCGGAAAAGATTGTTTTTACCTCAAGTTGCATATCGTAATGCAGCGCGCGTTCGAGCTTGTGTATATAAGGCCTGATCTTCCCAATTCATCAGGCTCGCGCCATCTTGCGCAATTTTATAACATTCGACGGTCTTCTGACGATAATTACCGTTGGTATTGCGTCAATTTCCACTCCAATGAATGAAATTAGGAACCCTAAATAACGTCGTAGATGAGATCCAAACTCCACCTTCACTAGTGAACACATAATATTTACTGTTGAAAATTTGAACGAGATAAATGAGAAATTTCTACATAACCGACATACGAGTATTCAATGGACCATTTCTCTTAGCGCCATCTTCAATCGACCGCCTTATGTTTGGAAGATAAGGGTTTCACCGTGGTAAATACACAATGTCTAAGTGTTGCGCGTGCTGTGTTTACAAATAAATCCCACCGTCATGGAGTAGCACTTAACTAGCACAAACATTGCAACGTTAAATAATGATACTACCTTGCGGATTGTATGATCCACCGGGGCCGCACCAACATCTTCCTGATATATAATTTTGACTGGACTCACTTTCATTGAATAATGGAGATAGAGGAACTTTTCAATATAAAAAAATAAATGGGATGTGAGTGTGACCCTCGATGGGTCGCATCTACAACTTCCCGATAGTGGGTGTGTATGACGATACACGTATGAAGTCAAGTTGTATATCAGTAACGCAAATTCATCTATTAATCGATTATTACGATTTTTTATCGATATCTCGTAAAATATGATGCCTAGCAAAAAAAGTAATACAACATGAAATATGTAGTTTCACGAGCAGAACAACTTTTGTTTGATACTTTTTCTCGTATCTGTCAGCGTTATAAACAATGAAAATAGTTAATTACGCGATATCTCGTAAATTAGCGCAATTATGGAAAAAAATCATTAAACATACAATATGTATCTTCATGTGGTCAACAACATTCGTTCGGAACTTTTTCCTTTATCTCCCACGGTTTTTGTAACACAACGTTTTAAACAATTGAAATTGTTAATAGCAATTGAAGGAATTGTGTTTTGGACTTGACACTCCTTTACGCTCTCCGCAACGGCTAGATGTAATTTTTGAAAAAAAAAAATTCAAATCTTTCCAGCTGTCCAGGAGAAACCATGTCACAAAAAAATGCTCACATACGTACATACATACGCACACACACACACACAGACCTTACATTGAAGAAAGTAGTGGTAGAGTATCTGCCTACTACTCCGAAGGTCCTAGGTTCGCGCCCGGCCGCCGGAGAATATTTTTTCAAAATATTTTCTCGTGGATTCCGACCGATGCAGGAACTTCCGTGTGTGCTATCGGCGGTACCCATAAAATGAGACCGCCCGGCCGAGCGGGAACCTAACCCGGCGCAGGGGGGGGGGGGGGTCCATCATAGGCGCCGGCCATCGTAGCACAGGGGTTTCTGGAGGTTTACCCCGTGTTTAGAAATACGACGGCCTAAAAATGGCGAAAGTCGGCCCCAGCCGCATGGGTGGGTGTCCGGTACGCCCCCTGAAGGAATGCTTACACGGCCGCTACCGGAGGCGTACCAATGAGAGGGACGGAGGAAAAAACCAAGAGAAAAAAAAACATTACATTGAAGACGTGTCAGGATGATGCCAAACGTGGACTAAGTGAAAATTTCATCGATCTGACACTTTTCATTTTCGGGGTCATTACAATAACTTTCCCTATCGGGAAGTTAATATCCTTTTCCCCATGGGGAACCATGTATCATACCGTTATATCTACTGTAGACTCATTCTAGCTCTCGAGGTTCGGGGCTGATTTCTCCGCTGGGAGAGCTACAGGTTGCCACCTCTGTGCGCGCAAGAGGGGCACAAACAAAACTTCCCGATTTGGTATTTCACCACAGCATAAGAACGCAACAATGGTGATGAGCAAACCCAACAGTGATATCAATAATTGAACTTGCGACTAATAATTACTGGACTCGATCGATTTAGTTCGGTTTTTAAGCCCCATAAAAATATTCAGCTGGAATTCGTCCCGCTACCCACATGGAAAAATTTATATTATGAACATATAACTATATTTATATCTATTATATACTAAATTGGCATGTTTTTTATATCAAATATATATAAAGTAGCACTTTTATGTATCTCTTATATATCTCTTATATATTTTTTGCAAGATATATGAAATTGGCACATATATGTATTTGTTTTGATATATTTTTCCACGTGGGTAGTTACCCTCTCTACCCCTCTGATTTCCCGCTCTTTGACATCCTTCCCGCACGGAGATCCAATCCTAACATTATATTTTTTTTCAGGAAGTTCAAGGTATTTGGAAAAGAAACAGTGATTATAAATTTTTAGCCAAAATTGAATTTAAAAAATTGGTGAAAAAAACGAATCGCGATTGCTCAGCTATACTTAGACTTAAATACTTGAGAATTTACACTTCTTTAAATATGGGTAACCGATGGTAAAATTTTCAGTTCAATACTAAAACATAGTGGTCGAAACTTCGACGATATTTGGGAGACTGAGCCATATATAGGTTAAGTGTAACCTGGAAATTATGTTCTATCTTCATTCATTTTTTTTAAATTATTGAAGCATTCAAACCGAGTACAGTTTATCCTGCTGAAACAGATTGCAGAAATTAATATATAAGCTATTCACCTATTATTGTAGCATATTACATCGTGATTGGGTTATGACGTCCTGATACATTTAGTTCACATGACGTAAAAAGGAGTCAATCAGTCTTAGAATCTTTACGTTTAAGGCTTTCAGTATATCTCTGATGCTGTAAGGTGAAGAGATACCGTTTTTTTGTATGCCTCTCATGAGTGTTGGACGATACTGCTCATGTGTAGCACAGTGCCAGCGCACGTGATGCAAATCTTTCGCCTTCATTCATTCTTATGATGATCATTGAGTAATTGAAACTATAGAAAAGAAGGGGAGGAAAATGTAATGACCCGAGAGAGTATACATCTGTTGTGACAACATTACTGAATATGAAATATGTAAATCGACAGAAGAGGACTATCGAATGTGCCCACAAATTTAAAATTTTCTCCGTTACCTGAAAGCGATCCCGTAAAAATATCTCTAAAATCTTGCAGTAGGCGCCATCTTGTTTTTAACCGCGCAACCACGTGGTACAATCGCTTCCCTCGTCCGTCGGTAATGCCATTGATTCGGCGGAATTGAATTTTTTACGTATATCCGCGAAAAACATATACAGGTTTTTCGAATGTTGCTGGACACGATATAGGTGCCAGTTTAATACGGACAGGTTAACCGGGCAGTTAACCTGTAAAATGGCCGAATCGATCGATCCGGAGACCACCTGTGCGGCCCTGAATGTTGACAATGGAGTGGAGAACAGGGTGAACTATGCGGGACCTGATTCTGAGGAAATCGGTATGTGCCGTTATGTTTTTTTTTTTGTTATTTATGCGGGAGAATTTTTCGTGTCGCCGAGGCAAACCGATTCACTTCTGCGCTGAGGGGTCCTGCAACAAGTGGCACGGACGTCCGCGCTCCGCAGGAACGTACCCATACTTTTTCATTACCCGAGATCGTAATCGGTGACGAAAATTGCCATACTGAGATCATTGTGCGGACGTTTTCGCGGAAAATTGTGACGTAATGATGCCGACAATGTCCAAAATTTGCTATTGGTTTAATTCAGCATTTCAACGTTGCAACCAAATTTGGAAATATTCAACGCTGAAGAATTTGAAACATCACATCCGTTCCGCCGATTTCTGACAATAGATTCTCTTGAATTTCTGATAATTGAGGACATTCAAGTTTAGGGGAAATTTGGAAAGGTGAAACGAGCTGACAGTTATGGAATTTTGAAGAGTTTTGGAAGGTTTTTTGGGATACTTTGGGAAAATTGTGTAAACTACGAAATTTTGAAGGTTTCAACAATTTTTTGTAAATTGGAAAAATTTTGTAGTCGAAAAAGTTTTGAGTCAAAAAAATTTTGTAATACAAAAAAAATCAATTATTACATCATGTAACAATTCGAACGAAAAACCAAGTTTTCCGAACGTAATCAAAATTCCGATAATTGCAATTACGAATTTATGGAATTTCTGAAGTTTGGAAAATCCCAAAATTTTGCAATTTGAAAAATTTCGAAATTTTTCGAATTTTGATTTTGCAAAATTCACAGACATTTTGAGTTTCGTAACTCAAATTCTTCTGTTGAATTTCCGAATTTCCAAAAACTGCAAGTTTTTATTAAAATGTCATAGATGAAATTTCCATATTCTGAAAATACCGGAAGAACTTGCTATCCACAGTATTATTGAAAATTTAAGAAAGTTAACGCAGTGTCACTGGATTAATTTTAATATGTAAAACTTTAATGTTGGAACATATTCTATGTCTAAAATTTTTTAAATAGAATTTGACATTTAAATTCTCTTACTTGCAGCAAATCTTTCGCTGACTGGAAAGCAAAATTCGCGTCAAAGTTGGGTGCATTGAGGTAATTTATTTACCAACAATTTTGTTTTTTTTTGCATCCATTGAATTTTTCTGAGAACATAAGTTTCCCCAAGTATTACTCTTTGGATATTATTTGATCGGAATTTAAAAATTCTGAAAAATACCTGAGGGCATTTTTACACCCCTATTTTTTCCGATATCGATCATCTAGCACTGTCAATAGGCGATAGAACGCGCTTTTTTTTACGACGGATGTCGTTCTCCATTTGCAGATTTCTTTTTGGAAACTGTCCGCAAATATATCATCAAAATCTGATGACTTTGGATTATTAAGAAGCCCCCGATTTTTTCCCCGTGAAACGAATGCTCTGGAAGTATTTTGAATACTCTGCCCCCCCCCCCCCCCCCCCGCCAAAACGCCGCGGCAACATATTATGCTGACAAATTATTCTGGGTACACATGATTATTCATTAATTGAAATTTTGCTGTAATTTAGTCAGAAATTGTCCATTCTCTGCAATTTTTTGGGGACTTTTGCAACGGAGAATTTGAATCTTATGTGATTGTCATAATTTTTTTTCAAATTTTAAAAGTTGTTAAAAACATTAAATTCTTAAGAAATTGGGATAACTGTCAGAAGTTTTGACATTTTTGAATTTTATTTTTTTTATTTTTAGAAGTTTTCAGGGATGCGAGATTTTGGTAATATTTGGAATTCAGAAAATTGACAAATTTAAAAATTTGGAACTATGTATTATTGTTCGTATTTTTTTTTCGCAAGCGGGAATCACTTCAAATCCAAGATATTACTATAGTTTACAGGTTTTTTCCCACAATTCACATTCTCGAAAAATTTGTAGACTTATATAGAGATCTCGGAAATTTGGTAATTTATAAAACAGATTTCACGATCGAAAAAATAACTCACGAAGTTGCTATGAATTTCCATTTTTTTAACGATTCGATTAAATTATTTCGAAACGGTCCAAAAAGGTTCATAAACTTTAAACAAACTGAAATCATATAAAAACAAAATTTTGAGGCCAACGTTCCCAAAAATTCGGTATTTTTTTAAAAGTTTCAGTTTTTTCAATTTCTGTGATTTTCAATTTTTGTTGAAATATCTAAAAAAAATTTCGGTTTTTTCCTTTTTTTTATTCAAACTTGACATATGACAACTTCACAGTTTCCAAGCTTTCTGAAATATTTGAAAATAAAAAAAAACAATAACACAAACAAAAACAAAAACAAAAATCTAAAATACAAAATTTTCAAAATTTCTAAGTTTTGGAAAACTTTCTAACTTTGTGAAACCAGGGAAATTACTTACCATCAAATTAAACGCTCGACTATCGGTACAACAGTGTTCGACGCGCATGCGCGTACCGCCGGCGCCGCCGCAAGTGTTCCCGTAGTGCAATTGTTGATAAAGTCGTATTGTTTGCAAACAAATGGAGGAACAATGTCGAGAGGTGTTCTCGTAGAAGACAGTACATTTATTAAATTGTCTCCGGCACTCGAGGAAATAGCGTTATCTCTCAACGACGATGTGAGCCATCACGATCAGCTGATCGCCCTGTCCACAGTCATAATGGGGGAGGTTGGTTATTACGTTGATGCTAATGATGACAAGTAAGTGGCAATCGATCATTATAACCTAATAAATGATAAACACTAAACAATAATTTTTCTTCCATCCTATATCAATTATAGAAAGTTCGTAAGTTTCCAATAAATATTTTATCGCTATCATAAAATAACCTTTCTTTTTTTTTCAGATTTTTTGAGTGATGTGGAGCAGAGGCATGGTTATTAAAAAAAAAAAAAAAAAAAAAAAAACAACCAAATTAGAGGGCCCAGGAAGACCACGCCAATAGCTCGAATTTAGAATTATCTATCAACATTATGTTTTTGGCGGGAATTTTGGACACGTTTAAAAAGTCTTATACCATTTTTTTTGGAAACCACCTTCCATGGTGGAAGTGGGTCTGTCAGATTATGACAAGTGATACAAAATTTAGTAAAAAAGTTTATTACATACCTATTCGAATAGAAAAGTCATATATTCGCCCAAAATATGACAGAATATTACAGAGTATAACAACCGGTTCAAAATCACGCTTAGAATGTCACTTTTTGACAGAATATTCTCCGAAATTGTGCAAAAAAATTAAAAATAAAATGATAAAAATAATATGAAGTCATAAAAAAAATAATGAAAAAAAATGAATTGTGTCAAAACTATATAACATTTATTTATTATGGGAATACATAATGAAAATTATATTTGTATTAATTGGAAGATCGTCATCTCGGGCCGGTTGTTATTTTTCGACGTATATCATTTTCTGTCATAATCTGACAAACCGATTTCCAGCAGGATTATTCTTGACATAATGCGAAATTCTTTTTCCAATTTTATTGTACCAAGACACTGAGAAATTATCAGTTATAGTACTCCAAGACCTTCAAAATTATCGGATAATTTTCGATAGCTTCGTTGTGTAGCAACAAGATGGATTTTAGAGTAGGGCTTATCCCGATTGTCGCTGGACAGGGAAGCTTGAGGGAATTATTCGAAAAACAATTGATGAGCTAGTGCGAAATTATTTCTTTCATAATCCATTTACCGCCGAATGAATTATCAAAATACAACTGGCGTGAAGATGTCACGTGACCTCAAACAATGGGCTGTAATTGGACAAAATTTGTACGACAAATTATTAAAGTGCAATTATATTTAGTCGGAATTCGTGATAAATGTCTTCAGATCTATTGTAGATGGTGGAACTTTTGCAGCAGCCTTTTTGTAGTTCTGACTATTCTGCACAAAAAAGGTTTATAAGCTTCACAAAACGGTTTGCCAGCTTTGGTCCACTATCTTCAATTCCAAGATACTTTGAGAAGGAAATGACTTTAAAATATAAATGCATCTATTCTAGTTTAGTGCTTCGATGCAAATATCGTTTAAAGGAAAAATGGTATAAGACATTTTCGACATCCACAAAACTTGAAACCTTCGAATTTAAAAAAAAGGGGAATGATCAAAATCTCAATTTTTTAACTCTTTGAACCTCAGATATTCCAGTAATTGTCCCAAGATTCTTTAATCTTTGCAGTTTTCTTGCAGTTTATTGAAAGTTCATTGAAAAATTCAAAAATATTTTGGTTGACAACAAAACTGATTTTTAATATGAACCTCATAATGACTGATATTCTTCATTCGTTCGATTTTCTCTCTTTCATCTTCAGATTGAAAAACCACATTTCTTGCCCCAAATCACTGAAAAAAATCAGCTTATCAAAAAGGTTTGTGTGATATTTAAAACTTTCATATTGTTTCGTTCACATTACTACATTAAGAATTTTACATTCGATAATAACGATGGCAAGTATTGGTGAACTGCACTTTTTCCGCCTAAACCTCCGTTACTTACGCAATTTAATCCTATGCCCTTACTTGGGTCGCGGCGCTGCGCGGCCACGTTATATAGTACCTGAAATTTTGCAGGATGTGCAAGAGAGGCGTACTGCCGCTCTCCACAATTTTTTTTTCGAATCTGCGAACAATCGGCAAAATCTGCCGGCGCTGCGCCGCCTATGCGAGTAACATAAGATCGAAATTATTATCAGAACTAAAAAATATTTTTGGCTTTTGAAGGCAGTTCGATCCCAGAGAATGGAGAGCCTCAGGAGTTTATGAAATTCCAATGATCAACGGAATGACTAAGGTCCTCAATGTCAAGCTGGAGGCAATTGCAGTTGGAGATTTAATGATTCTCAATGTTTCCTCGGTTAATAAGTCGGTGAAAACGAGGTCGATGGCTGTGGAAACAATGGCCTACGTTAATCCGTATTCTAGCGACCTCGCTGGCAAATTTCTGGACCTCAAGAGGCTCTCTCACAGGTGGATATTGCTACGTCAATAAATTTTTATTGGTTTTTCTCTATTGAGTCAATTGTTGCACTGATGAAGAGATATTTGATATTCTTTCTGCTTTTTCCGACACTTTCCAATTCTTTAGTTCAGGAAAATTGTTAATATTTTTTTTTTTCGATTTTTCTGAGATCTGTACAATTCTACAATTTCGTAATTTTGTACGATGCACAAGTAAGACCATCCATGACGTAATTTAGGGTCGACAAAATAAATTCCATATTGCAGAATTTTTTCGAAATTTTCAGACGTTTTTAGTTTTTCATAATTTTTTCTAGAAATAGTATAAAGTTACTATAATGTTTACGTAACATTACAATTTTACGAAAGTATTAACATTTTTGAAAATTCTGGAATTTTAAGAATTGTAAATTTTTTTTAACAATAGTTTCTTTTATTTACTTTTTTCGAAAGCAATAACAACAGTGACGTTTTCAAACTCATTTGGGATAATTTTGAACATTGTGAATTTTCGTGTTAAAATTTTGGTCAACTTTTGAAACTGAAGGGTTTGATGTTTAGGATTCTTTAAATTGCTACTTCGCAGTCTCATTGCTTCTGATTTGCGGAAGTTTCATAATTCTAAAATAGGATAATGTGCCTCAAATTTTGACTGTCTAAATTAACAGAAAATAAAATATAAAAAAAAAAATATTGAAGTAAAAGAAATAGTAAATATAGTAAAGGAGAGTATTTATCAAGACCATTTCTAATTACTTATGTATACTTTTCAGATTTAAGGACACATTGACAACACCTATAAGAGACGAGATATTGAACGCAGCTAAAGTTACAAATCCGAGTTTACAGGGTCTTCCAATAGAAATTCAACAGAAAATTTTCTCCTTCCTGGATGTAAAGTCGGCATCACAGCTGAAATTTTCATGCAAACAATTTTATCGGATACTATGAGCCTTTCAATGAGCCTCCTCAATGATAGCATAATTATATTTTTCCCCCCGAACAACAGAATTTACCGATAAGTCTTTAATAGAATTTTACATGTTCTGGAGGAACATCGTGTTAAAAATACTGTAAGATATTGTGTTGATTTTTAAGATGTACTCAAGAGATAATACATTTTTGTAATGAAAAGCAAAACATTCATTTTTGATTTTCATAATTCAGGTAGAATCCTCGATCAATTGTTCGATAGAATAAGAATTCTCTTTATCAGTTAATGAAAGGTTTGACGAAAAATGATCAATTAAAATCGGCGAGCTCCCTTATTGTAAAATCAATTAGAATAAATGGGATGTGAGTATGACCCTCGACGGGTCGCATCTATAGCTTCCCAATAGTGTGTGTGTGTGTGTGTGTGTGACGATACACGTATGAAGTCAAGTTGTATATCAGTAATGCAAATTCAACTATCAATCGATTATTACGATTTCTTATCGATATCTCGTGAAATATGATGCCTGGCAAAGAAAGTAAGAGAACATGAAATATGTAGTTTCGCGAGCGGAACAACTTTTGTTTAATACTTTTTCTCGTGTCTGTCATCGTTCTCGACATACAGCGTTATAAACAATGAAAATTGTTAATCAAGCGATATCTCGTAAATTCGCGCAATTATGGAAACAAGTCATTAAACATAAAATATGTATCTTCATGTGGGGAACAACATTCGTTGGATCCTTTTCCTTTATCTCCCACGGTTTTTGTAATACAACGTTTTGAACAATTGAAATTGTTAATAACAGCTGAAGGAATTGGGTTTAGGCTTGACACTCCTTTTCGCTCTCCGCAACGGCTAGATGTAATTTTAAAAAAAAATTCAAATCGGTCCAGCTGTTGAGGAGAAACTGTGTCACAAAAAAATGCTCACATACGTACATACATACGCGCACACACACAGACATTTCATCGAAAACGTATCAGGATGATGCCAAACGTCGAGAAAAGTGAAAATTTCATCGATCTGACACTTTTCATTTTCGGGGTCATTACAATAACTTTCCCTATCGGGAAGTTGAAAATACAAATCTGTGTTTTGTGAATGACAATTCCCTCAATTTGTTGAATAGGGAAAACGTCTATTTCAGTAATGGTTTCAAATTATTAGTCTGTCCACTTTTTATCTTATGCAGAATTTAGGATTTAGAATAGTTAGAAGAAACTAATTCATAACGATTTCATCTGGTTCCGGAAAAGGCATATTTAATATCAGCAGTCTAAAATCTTTTCAATATGCCGAAGTCTATTTATGTAGGGAGTCGGGTTTTAGGTAACAAAAATGGGTTGCGCGTTTTGGCTGAATCGAGGGATTCTCGAAAGACATTAAAAATATTTAATTTTGTGGTTTTCTTTAATAAAAAAGAAAACTAGTCGGTTACTTTAACCGAGATGTAATCAGCTCCAAATTACGTGGAGACTCTTATGCTGCTGCATGCAGAATTCCGATTGCAAAGATTATTTACGAAAAATGTGTCCTCGAAACATTTTGACACACACACGTGTATTCCAAAAATATTTTCTCATGGATTCTGACCGATATGTGCTATTCTGCGGTATCCATGAACCAAGCCCGCACAGCGGGAACCCAAGCCCGCGTAGCATGCGGGTTTCTGGAGGTCTACCCTGTGTTTAGAAATACGATGGCCTTAATGGCGAAAGTCGGCTCCAGCCTCCTGCAGCGACCCTGGGGAGTACAAGACATATCGACGGAGGAAAAAAAAACACACCCACACATGCATATCGAGTTAATTATGCGACCCGCCGGTGGGTTTGTTCACACCTCGTTTGTTCTTCATAGAAATTGAGTTTGTTTCAAAAAATAAATCCATCCTCATCCAATTCTCTTTCGATAGGTCAAACTGCAGAGATATATACGGAGATAGTATATTACGCAACATATAAGTTATGTATTCCATAACTCGTGAAAATTTTGTACGATCAACCAAAGATGATTGCTACGGAACCCATTACTAAATAAGTTCATATCATATTTTATATAATTGAGCCTGAAATACGCGATATTCCTAACAAAAATATATATATTTATATATATATACCAAGTACATATCTGAGCTATATCATTTGACCACATATACATAACATACACATAACACATGCAAAGTATGCTGCGTATATAGTAGTCATATATTTTCAATATCGTATTCTTGGCCAAAATAAATGTGTATGTAATTTACATATATGCCACCTATGTATTATTTTCCATGCGACTTAAACCCAACCAAGCGAGGTACATAAACAAATCTTCAAATCGAGAATAAAACATTTACAAAATGACAGAAAACCATTTCGGGACATTAAACAGGAAATTTCGAAAAACAAATAAAAATATTTCGAAGTGGAAAAATATTTCCAAATCGGGCATGAAATATTCCGAGGTCCAGAATGAAGTGCTCCAGCATCCGAAACAAAATACAATTCAATTGAGACACACGCAGAGGAGATGCATCGTGGTGTAAGCCGTACGAAATTAATTGAAGCCTTATGCAGTACTTGAATTAAGATATTCGAGTTATTAAACTTTAGGGTTTCCATTTTCCTGCAGTGGAATGTTATTCAAATATCCGTCCATCAGAGATGCTATAGTCACCCAGAATATTCATCATTTCTGGGCCAATCCTGAATTTACCTATTTCGTTTTCATTCAGTCATGAATCCTTTCCCATTAAGGGATAACACCTCTGTAGAATTTAAAAAAAATCGATTTTTTTTTCGCTTAAAAAATAGTTTAACTATCCTAGAATACTGTAAAGGCAAAATTGGGTGGAAAAAAAAATTTTCTTCCTCATTTTAGTATGGAAAATTTTAATTTTATTATAATGTAATCACATATCGAAAGTTTGATCGTGTTTTACTCGAAACACGGATTTGAAATTGGCACGCGCCACAACTCAAACAATTTTCAATATTTTCGCTTGAAATTTTACCATATGTTAAAACCGCCAATACGCAGAGAAACACGCACGGAGTTTTTGATAAATTAATTGGACGGTTTTTGATTAACGAAAAACCGTCCTCATTTAAAGTGAAATTTTTCACTTTTTTGTTCAAACATTCGCCAAAATTACAAAAATCAATATTTTTACAAACTCCGTACGTGTTTCTCTAGCTGTACTGATCTAGATTAGGAGATTTTTGTTCCCTCCGAAGGTTCAAATTCACACCACTTGTGCTGCGTGCCGTGGAGGCCTTCCAGCGGAACACGTCTCAGTGCGGGGGCTATATCGTCGCCATTTTGTGTTTTTTTTTGGATGGAAAAAATACTTTGTACTCTTAAATACATGCTTAACAACATACCCCAATTTCGTTGATTTACCCCCATTCCTTCTGGTCTGAAAAAATCGCGCAAAAGTGCTGCAAGCACAAGGGTTACAGTGGTGTTACCCCTTAATACATATTGTTCCCTCCTCCATTGACTCAATTTTGAATTAATCGATTTGACTTCAGGAGATGAAAATGATGACTCAAAGGCCGCAGATGAAGCAGATGTGGACCCGCGAGATGATTTTCCCAGCAACACAACTACCTGTGAGTAAAGAATATCAGAATACTTTTGGACTCATTAAGAGGTCGCAGTGTCACCTAAGCTCATTAATCTTTTATTTTCAATCTCACTAAAGCTAAAACATATCCAAAAAAAATTGTATTTCTACTCTGAACTATATATAGAACTTCCGCTAGCGTCAAATATTTTTTTCTCCCCAAAAACCGAATAATTTTCCAATGCAGTCGCTTTACCTCTTAATGCTTCAAATACTCCAAAAAATTACCTCGATGTCTACAATGGGCAATAGAATTTAAACCGGAAATGCGGAGAGTACTTGACTGTCAGTAATCTCGTCCCCATGGTACAACGCTCGTAAATTGCTGGGAGATTTCCGGCTTTGGTCCCCCCACCGTAATACCCTATCGTCCATGACCCCTTGCCCTAGCTTTAGCGGCGCCTAGGTCAGGAGCCACTTCGTTAATAATTATGTGAATAATTTAGTGGGATTTTGGTTCTAGCGATAAAGCGCCGTTTGCCGGGGGGAAATGGTTATTTTTTTTACTTGCAAATGGAAGCTTTGCAAGCATTGTTGTGTTTTTTTTATAATACTGAATTTTGGTTAATACGGTGGAGAGCGGTCTGCAATGGAAACTACGAACTTTGCGTCTTTTCAATGAGCTCTTCTCTTTAAATTGGATGATTAAAAGACTTGGGAACTCGTTCAAATGGTTCTTCAATACTAGAAGAAAACCCTGGTATGCTGGTAAAAAAGTACCTAGGAAAATTATGGCTTGGCTTAGTCGTCCTAGCGCTGATCATTACCACTTAGATGAATCATCATGGGGATCATCAGTTTTGGGGAGTGCGCGTGTGGGGCTTCGGAGGAAGATCTTAATCACGTACTTTGGCAGTGCTCAAAGTACGATCAAGGGCAATTTTAACGGAACGTCTAAGAGCTACTCGCTCCCCCCCCCCCCCCCCGTATGATGCCAACATTTTTCTTCAGGCCCTGAATATCTAAATATTATTTTTAATATAAATTAAAATATTATATATATTCGACGACAATCTCGACGCTACTACTCTTAAAATATAAACATATTTTAAACATAAAAAAAATTTCAACGTGAAATTGAATTTTAGAACGGAAAAAATGAAATTGTAAATTATTTGAATTGAAAATATGAGCCCGCACGAAGAGGAATATGGCGACACACATTTCAAGGCCAATCTGGGCCACATGAGAGCCCATGACAATTGAAATTAGTGTAATGGCCGCTACCATAACATGGTTGGTCATTTTTAGGAAGGATTAGTGTTGAATGAAGTCGACGATGCATAAACAACACGTTTAGTCGAGGACGTGCCTGGACGAAAAGACTGTTATGACACTCAGAGAACGTAACTATCGCACGGGACCACGGTACGCATGCCTTGCTGATGCGCAAAAGCAAAAAATTTTCTGCGCAAACGTCAATCGCAAATTGTGTATACGCATTACACGTGTTTCGTTCATGAGCATTCATGTATTTTGTATCAATTTCTTGATGTCAGTCGCAAAACAATCGATTACTCGCATCTAATCGACTTTCATGTCGATCTGTCGATCCTCTTGTCGATCGTTCCCTGTTATATATAAGGACTAGTTCCTTGTCGGTGGCCGCTACGCGGCCACATGCATTTCCAAATGCGATTTCGATTTCGATTTTTATCATGGCATCGATAATCGAGATTTTCTTCGATAATCGAGTTTTTCTTCAATAATCGATTTATTGCGATTCTCATTCGATTTGTGGTCGAAGCTCTCAATTATATATAAGGACTAGTTCCTTGCCGGGGGCCGCCACGCAGCCACATGCATTGCCAGATGCGATTTCGATTTCAATTTTTATCATGGCATCGATAATCGAGATTTTTCTTCGATAATCGATTTATTGCGATTCCCTTTCGATTTGTGGTCGAAGCTCTCAATTATATATAAGGATAGTCAGCATGAATGATTTGAGCCTATGACAGATGCCTAAATGGATCAAGAGAACTACCTCCGATTAGGAAATATTGGATTAGAAGATATTAGGAGGACAAATCTTTGCCGGATGGTGATTGGGAGTTGGAAATTTAGGACATGCTTTTTTTCTCCATCCTACATAAGCGATAAGAGAGACCAAGGGGATATACGAATATATGTTATATAATTCATATGTCATATATATATATATGTCATAGATTTTTTTCCATGTAAAATCAATATATAAAATCGGTTTGATCGGATTCATCTACCAAAAATATATGACATATATTTGATATATGTCTCGGATATGTTCACCTACTTCAGGATATACACCTATTTCCATGGGGCAAACACTGAAATGTAGGTTGGTAATTGGCGGAATGAGTCGGAGAACAAATATATCACCTTATTCTGATGATAAAATGCTAATTTAGTCCAAATGGTCAACCTCCAAAAATTGATGATTTCGTCCATTTTTCTCAAATATTCTGAGCTAATTATGTTTACGCTCCATATAATGATGCTTCATTGATGTTGGAAAATTATCCATTGACAGAAGGAAATTATTTTTTTTTTCTTATTTCGTTCGGTTCAAAACAACAACACCTTTTACTTGAGGGACCTTCTACAATCACTTGATTTCTCTCATTAATTAAATGTAGATTTTAATAATTAATTTCGTTCACAATGTCAGTTTGAAATTACCATGAAAATTAGGTTCAAGTTATCGGTAATTCGACAAAAAATTATCGTTCCCTCAGTCATTGCAAATGGACCTAAACGGAACCACCGGATAAATAAAACATGGAAATTAGCTGCGAAATGTTTTATCAGGGGAAAACTGGAAAACCATTTGGAAAGAAATATGGGCAATTACGTGCAGTTACGGCTTTGATTTTAATGGGAAAATCAGCGCAGTGATGGCAATGCTCTCTGTATGATCGAGTCGGGTTACTACTTTTTGATTAAATGGATGCTGAAGTATGCCATATGCAATTTGGAATGTACCAATTTCTGATGTGAAGTCGGACTATGTCTGTTATCAGAGAATTTTTATGTGAATTGTCGAGTGAAGAGGAAAAATATATTATTAAATGGAACAAATTTTCGTTTTTAAATTGATCGATTTTCACGTGCAACATTTAGTTTTGGTTCTTACGTTTTTTATTGCAAGAAATCTTTGAAATGGACATTGTCCGAGGGTATTCAACGGGGTATTTCCAGTATGTAACTTCTGGAGTAATAATTAGTCAAGTGAGATATAGTCAATCTGTATCATGAAAATTCTTGCAATAAAAATAAAACAAACAAAAAGTGCGCTCCGATAATCGCCTTCAAGAATTTCCTGGCACCGGCTTCCGCCATTCTACCTCCAACGCAGGGTAAACCTCCAGAAATCCCAATGCGATGGTGGCGGGTGCACTTGATGGGCGGATGGACTCGCCCTGTCCCACGGCGAGTGGCGTTCGCATCCGGCCTTGTGGTTTCACTCAATGGGTGCCGGCCATAGCGCCCCCGGAATATTCGTGCTATTGGCCGAAATTCGTGAGATATTTTATCATGAATGCTCTTCCTATGGCCCGGCCGCAAACCCGAAGCTCTCGATGCAGTAAGCAGACACTGTACACCACTACCCGCATGATATCCCTATTGTAAAAAGGACAGCCCCAACATATATCCATTAGGCTCAGAATATCTCGAAGTTTCGCCACGCTGAAATGCGCGCGCAGCTGCGCCTCCGTTGACAGTTGTAGTCTCCCTCTCTCTCTTCTCTCCTAATAGTTTCGCTCTGTTTGAATTTCTGAACAATAAACATCTAGCTACCTATCTGTCTATTAATAGCAAAAAGGATAGACCGACGAAAATATCGTTATATATCGAAATTGTCGAAAGACGTAAGACCGAAACCGACGCGACACCAGCCAGTGCGGCGGGAGCGGGAAATGCGCGTGCGAAGCACGCGCGTTCGGACTCGTGGATAACAATTATACGGAAGTCGTCACTTCATACGCGAGTGAATGTCATATTGTCGACGAATGTTCGCAGTATTTCTATTATATAAAAAATATATAGACGTATAGTTCCTGAGGCGCCAGAAAAGTGAAACTCCGGAAGAGAAATAGAAAATTTTTTTATGCGTTTGAAATAATACTTTGGGTGGTAGAACATGGCTTTTTTTTAGGTTTACCCTGTGTTCAAAAATACGATGACCTAAATGGCGAATGTCGGCCCCAGCGGGATGGATGGGTGTCCAGCGGTCCCTTCTGAAGGAATGCTCGGGAGCAGTTACCGTGGGACAAACAAACGAGGGACGAAGACCAAAAAAACACATCGCGAAGTTATTGGTTCGATCCCCCGAGCCTCACACCCACATCCCGTTTATTAAATATTGTATGGGTCAATACCATAAGGTTCGTTTCAACAAATTGTGAACATGCGGGAAATTGAGCGTTTCCCCGAATATATATATATATATATATATGGTAATTAATGCAATGAATTTACTGGCATAACTCTTAATTCATTAAGGACGCTGATGGAAGTTCATCAAAAATTGTCCACCTCGCCGATTATTCGATTTGAATTTCACGGGAGATAAATAAATGTCACAGGTTTTCCAGCAAATGCACATTGGCTGCATCCATACGCAGAAGTATACACGGAGTAATGCGCGAGTGAAATGAAATTGTATAAAAATTACGAAACGAAACGGAATTGTCACATTTCGACGCGTAAATTGTACGAACCATTCCGTAAAATTTCCCCTGAAACGAAAAAATCAGAATGGAATAAATTTACATGAATACTTTCGTCATTTTTCGCTGTCACTCATTCATGTAGGATTAAAAAGAAAATTGACGACATAAAAAAATAAAACTCGAACACGAACGCAAGGAAGTAAAGATTATTTGGGGATAAGAAAAAGCATAACACAGATTTGTTTATCACTTTTTGAGGTTATGCCGGTAGATGGCAACGTTGTCGCAAACTAAACATTTCACTTTAGAATAATGTTTTCCTATTTTATAAAATGGGAATCACTATTTGCAAATGTAGTTATGTTAGGTTCACGAAATAGTCTAATCCCCTATCGTAAGCAAAATTCTCAGCGACTTTTCCACAAGAAACGTTTGAGCGGCGTCACCTCCGACCAACTGCGCTTTGCACTTTGCTAAAACCTCCGCTGATCAGGACCTCTGGCGAAGGCTTGAGTTTGACAAAATTTACAGAACAAGGAATCGTAAAAATCACTATGAAAATTACGTAAAAATTGTGGAGCGTTCCATAATCTTTATATGTTGAACCAAATTTTTTAATGAAGTTTTCGGTAAACTTTACATTTTCCAGAAAAATTACGGAACTTTTCTCCACTTTTTCCATAACAAACTTGACAATTGCCGAACCGTTTCGTAGTTTTCCACCTGAGGTTTCGTAAATACTGCCGAGATATGATTTTCACTCGCCCATTACGTGACTTGTTCCGTAATTTTTATTGAACTTTTCTCTCCATGTATGCCACGTAAAAAACGCACAAGTCGGTGCTGAAAATTGTAACATCTTCAAGGATTCTCTGAAGATACTGCGGAGCAGGCTGTTCACTCGATGAACTTGAAGTACCCGCATAGAAAAAGATATAAACCAAAAATTATAACTGAGATATAGTCATTTTGCCAGAATTGTATCTAAAATATATCCTACTCATATACTGAAAATATCTTGAATGTGCCCGGCGAGATATATCCGCACAGTTTGCCGGAATGTATGCGACATATATCCGAATATAACTGACTTATATTTCTGGATATATATTTTTTCCATGTGGGTACTATTATGACTATGAATGAAGAGTAGTAGTAAAGATTCTCGTATTTAATAGGAGAATATCAAAGATGTTTCACGAGTATACGTATCACAGTTATGGAAAATTCTAGTACCATCCATCGCATTTATCAACTTCAGTCAAGCTGTTCGTACAGAATTCTCACTTTTTCAACGCATAAACGGGTCATGCATGGGAATTATTATAACAAAAAAAATTTTATTGACGAAAATTAAGATAAACAAAGTGAATGGTTAAGTAGCGGAATAGTATTTAATGTATACTTCAATGCTAGGGCAAGACCGAATGCGCGCTTCGCGCGCCGAATAACAACTTGCAAATTGAATGACAATATCGATTCCGAAGTTGAAGATACTGTTAATCATTGATTCCGAAAAATAAGAGCTTTCCAATTTCCAATTTGGAGCAACCATCGTTTGCTTTTTCCTGTAATCATCGCGTACATATAAAATGTGTCAACACTGGACAGAATAGGTAAAACACTCGAAACTCAATAAATTACCAGAACCCCCAAAAATATTCTGTGTAGATAATTTTTCATAACTACATAAATTATGGGAGACCCATAAGGAATCGTCTTGCGACTTTCGACTGACGATGTTCATTTTTGTGTGTGCGCTTTCTTCAATAGGATAGCGAGTGCGATTGAGATACCGATCATTATTGGTGACTTTTACCTCACTATTTTCAATCAGTTTGACTCACTCCATAATAAACAGCGTATGCCTTTTTGATATGCAATACATAAGGATAAATTCATTTTTTTGAATAATCGTTCAATGTTTTCTCACCATATCAGAATTTTTTTTACCTCTGAATTGAGTCCGATGAAATCATAAGACGATAAGTGGGACGTGAGTGCGACCCTCGACGGGTCGCATCTACAACTTCCCGATATTTGGGACGTGTCTGTGTGTGTGGGTGTGACGATACACGTATGAATTCAAGTTGTATATCAATTACGCAAATTCGACTATTGATCGACTATTACGATTTTTGATCGATATCTCGTAAAATATGATGCCTAGCAAAAAAAGTAATATAGCATGAAGTATGTAGTTTCACGGGAGGAACAATTTTTATTCAACACTTTTTCTTGCATCTGTCACTGTTCTCGAGATACAACGTTATAAACAATTAAAATTGTTAATAACAATTGACGGAATTGTTTTTCAACATTGACAGTCTTTTCCGCTCTGGACATCAGTCAGAGGTAGTTTTGTGTCAAAGGAGAAACAATTCGATCGAACCGTTTACCGCACTCACATGCGAACACACACACACACACACGGAACTCTTATCTAAAATTTGTCAGAATGATGTGAAACGGCGAGAAAAGTGAAAATTTTCGATTTCTGGGATACTTCATCATCGGGGTTATTACAATAACTTCCCTAAATCGGGAAGTTAAAAACGTAATTAATTACAAGTTCGTTACTTTTTGCGACCGAACTTTTTTTGGCGCTTACGCCCCTTTTCGATTAAGGCAACAATATCATCTCTTGTGTCGGCCGTCAAAATACAACGCCTTTTTTCCAATACTCATGGAAATTTATCGGCACAATTATCAAAATTGTATCAGTTGCAAGCTGTGCTTGTACGTGACGTCAAATCCCCGAAATTTCATGGGTCGATGTGCGAATGGCAAAATAATCAAGAATATTTCTCCCCAAGTATTCTCATTTTTCCGAAGATAGAAAGAAAACAGAAAAAAAAAATTGCAAAAAATAGAATATGCAGTTTCCCCTGCATCCACTTCTCGTAAGCTTGCGCCGTACCACCCACCCCACCCACCCACCCCCGCCCACAACTGGTATTCCCGAGGCCCTCAGCCACCCAGTGCGCGCATCGAACCCGTCCCGAACGTCGGTCCCTTCCGTTTTTCTCCCCCGAAATACTTAAAAACCCACCAACATTAGAAACCGTTGCAACCTTAACTTGACTCATCTTATCGCCCTTAATTGATCAATCGATTGACGCGCGTTCGCTTCCGTCCAAGTGTACCCTGAGACGATTTTTTTTTTGTTTTCGTTAGTGCACCTTTTTGCTACTATGTGGAACACAATGTGTGATCACTAAAAAAATTGCGGGAGTTACGGAGAATGTTTTAAAAAATTGTACGTGACTAATTTTTAATTATTCAACGAGGAATATTTTTGATGAACCCGAAAATTAAAAGTGAAAAATTCATTCATCAACTCGTTTGTAACGATCCTGGTGCAATTTGAGAGCCGTCTGTGTGTGTGTGTGTGTGCCTGTGTGTGTGTGTGTGTGCCTGTGTGTGTGTGTGTGTGTGTGTGTGTGTGTGTGTGTGTGTCTTTTCTTTTCAATGGAGCGTTTTGGAGGCCTTTAGCCAGAGAAAGTAATTCCTCCAATTAGTATCAGGGATTTCAATCGCTTATAGGGCTGTATAATCAAAACCGTCAAAGATAGAGAGACAATGTCTCAATAAATTTTGCTCCGAACTTCACTATACACATATGATGTCATATCATCTTTTTACGTAACTCTCAAAATTTCGGAGATACGACAAGTGGTAGTAGGTAGTGTGCATCAGCGACTCGGGGAGTTACACGCTCGATCCTTGGACGGTCATACCACGTCTTGGTTATTGAGATTCGTATCCTAATATTCAAGGAGTATAAGGAGAAAAAAATTAATTTCTATGAAGACTTACTTGCATATCTCATTTAGCTCCACCAAAAAAAGCTTTTATAAAGATTTCGGTGTCTCTTATAGATCACGAGATATTTCGCGAGAACTCAGCTGGTCTTTAACTCCAATTGATACGGTATTCTTAGAATGTGCTTCAGGATTCTCGGTTGAACCCCCATATCTCTTGATCCTTGGAGGTTTAGGAAAAAAGGAGTCATCTGTAGGAGTCATTTGTTTCCGATTTATCTTGATCTTACATTGATCTTTTCTTCTCATTAGAGTTCTTTCATTACAGTTATTATTGTTATTAATTTCGAAATTTAGCGAGTCAGAGTCTGCTTACCTATGATTCTTAAACACGGCAAAAATTTTATTTTCTCTTAAAAATATCTTTCTCACCAAGAATCGATTTTGAATTTGTGCAAATAGGTTTAATCTTTTTTATTACAACGGTAGTGATAAAATGAAGGAAGCTGCAAAACGCAGACGAAAAAGTGGTACAAGGTTATATATATATATATACCTATGGTACAAGGTTACATATGCATATATATATACAGCATACACACGTACAGTTTAAGAGCGCTTCTTTCCTACAATACTAAGCCAAATTGAACGTATATTGTATGTGCCAAAATAAAGATTAGAACTTTCACCAATCGTCAAAGCTTGCCCCTAATATGAAAAAAAATGTGTTTTATAACGGAAATTCTTGTCTAGTAATATGAAATTACAGTGAAAAATTCACATTTTATGTTCACATTAAAATTAGATTAATAACCTCTGCACGTATTTCATGTTTTTTTTTTCAATTTTGGTCACTAATGAATGTAAACAATTCTCAAATGTTAACTAAAAAATAATTTTTCTGTGATGGAAAAATAGTGGCGTGTTCTAAAACTAGTCTGATAACAATATTTTACTATTTTAATATTTGCCTCACAGTTTTCTTGGCAAATCCTCTGGGATTGTTTTTCTTTTGGAGAAAGAGAAATACCACTGTGTTGAGAAAACAATTCTCTACAAAATGGATATGGGATGTCACGTTCTACAGTGCGTAGTTTTTCCGTAAATAATCAATGACTGTGTCAAAAGACGAGACCGAGCGATCAGCTGTTCGACTGGTGCACCGCCATGATGCTTTTGAGCGCTGCGAAGAATTAACATGCGTACTAATAATTACCGCCAAAATATAGAAACCTCGCACATTAAAAAAAAAAAATCGGCAGTATTCGATTTTCAAATTTTCGAAACAATCGTTCTTCAAACCACCTGAGAACCACTGGCGCGTCACGGAAGTGCCTGTGCCCGCGACGGCCAATCACCGGCCGTCTATAACATGAGGCGAGCGGAACCGTGCAATGGAAAGTATAGAAACGCCAGCGCGACACTTGTTACGTCACGAACGTCAAATTTGCGGGGACAAATTGACGACTTTTCTGCTATTGCTTTAAAAACATTGAGGAAGGATTTTCATTAATTTCATGCGAAGTAGTACTTGATAGGTTGTCAAGAATCTATTAATGGGGTTACTTCGTGAATCTGGGCTGCATGCTAGTACCCTATTGAGATCAAAATTGAAAAGCCTGAAAATACCTAAAAAAATCGGAAAGCTAAAGAGACAGTATAACAGTATTTTCATTTTCTCGCGACGGGGGGTGACTCTCCTTGCCCCCTCCCTTCTCCTTCTATCACACTTCCCCTATTCTGATCACGCGCCGACTCTCATCTCCCCCGGACGGCAGGTACCGAACCATAAGAAGTTTCACTTCGAAAATGAAGATGTCCATTTCAGCTTATTTAGCAACCTGAGTCAGAAAGTTGGGTTTTTTTTTTTCTAAAATTTTGAGTTTTTTCTGTCATAAATCATCTTTTTATTTATTTAATAGGCATTCCTAGACTCACCGAATATTTTATGAGGAACAGATGGATTTTTTATGTTATTTCAAACCTGTCGAGTTCTCATAGAATTTTCATAGAAAATCATTTACAGTTTTTCGATATTTGTTTTCCATTATTAATAAATACGACTTCACTCATCTCCTTGAACCACTTTACCATGGACCTTTCGACAAATTCAATGAGCATATAGAATTCTATTTTCTCATCAATGGAGCGCATTAATGTTGAGCGAAAGTTTCGGGCACTTTTCAATTTATTCATTTATTTATTTATGTCGTGTACCTCAGAAACACTCTCACCCCGCGGGCAAATAATTGTCCCCCTCGTGGAAACTCCCGAAATTACCGCAATTTTTTTTTCGGCCTCCACTTTGGCTCGAGAGGTGGATGAATAATTTGGATTAACTTGTTGGGGAGGATTGGGCGGAGAGGGGGGGGGGGGTGCATGACATGTCTGTGGAATGAAATATGAGATCTAGTGAGTTAAAAACTTGAGAACTACGAGTGCTTCAAACAGTTTTCTAGATGTGAAAATTCCGGTTTGTTCGACACATACACACACTCCCCTATGCACCCACGCAGCCACTCCTCCACCCAGACATCCGCCCACCTACCTATCCACTCTCTCATACACCCACCCACCCACCGATACCCTCATACACCCACCCACTCGTACATCTACCCACCCACTCATACACCCACCCACCCACTCACTCACAGCCACACACATATATATATGCACCCATTCACCCATGCACACACCCACCCACCCACCCACTCATCCATCCACCCACCCACTCACACACACACACATACACACACAGTGTCGGGGCTTTGGCGTAGTGGCAGAGTATCTGCCTACTACTCCGAAGGTCCTAGGTTCTCGCCCGGCCGCCGGGATTCCGACCGATGCAGGAACTTCCGTGTGTGGTATCGGCGGTACCCATAAAATGAGACCGCCCGGCCGAGCGGGAACCTAACCCGACGCAGGGGGGGGGGGGGGGTGGGTTCCATCATAGGCGCCGGCCATCGTAGCACAGGAGTTTCTGGAGGTTTACCCTGTGTTTAGAAATACGATGGCCTAAAAATGGCGAAAGTCGGCCCCAGCCGCATGGGTGGGTGTCCGGTACGCCCCCTGAAGGAATGCTTACACGGCCGCTACCGGGGGCGTACAAATGAAAGGGGCGGAGGGAAAAAAAGAGAAAAATAACACACACACACAAACACACAGAGGCAGCTCTCACCTGGAAAACCATTGAGGACTCACGAAATGTTGAGCAAAGTGAAAATGAATCAGACACATTTCATTTACGGGATCATTGCAATAACTTCCTTATCTGGAAGTTAAAGAAGTCAGAGCATACTAAATCATTTTATTTTTGTAACGCAGCCTTTAATTGTTAGCTTGAACTGTTCTGGATACGGAGAAATATATTTTCTTGTTATAAACAATATCAGATTAACTTGAAATCAGAACATTCGATATAGTATTTTGTAATCACAAACCTCGAGTTTACTGAGTTTATTGAGTTTATTGAGCCATCGTGAAATACTCGAAAATGTGGGCTGTTGCTACTGAAAAACTAACGATAAATCGTTAAGAAGAAATCGTGAAAGCTGTGGAAGCCAGAGAAATCGCCGAGCGACACTCCGATTGTTGTTGGAGTGTCGCTCCAGAAGGTCGCGAGTCTGTTGAGCCTCGGGAAAGAGGACAATGTCATCCTAGCTGGTACATCAGGTGATGATCGCATGAGGCGCCGGTTTGAAATTATCGGCCGTCCAAATAATTTTCATCGCGAATATGCCAGAATGCTGACACACAGTCACAGCGATGGGGAATTTCCAATTTACCAAGGTACGTTGAAAAAAGTGTTGATCTTTTTGTTTTTATAGGTAAACATTTATGAGCTCGCTCGCTTGAAAGAAATAAAAAACAAAAAAAAAAAATAGAGGATCAAGGTAGTGCCACTCATCAGCAAGTTATTGTTGTTTGGCCCTTATGACTTACACTTCATTTGGAGCTTTCAGGAATTCTTGAAATTTTTTAAATGCTTAAAACTGATTTTCAAATTTTGAAATGTTTTAAAATTTTGATTTTTTTTAAACCTGAAATGGTCTAAATTTTTAAATTAAAATCTATTTTCAATTAAAATTTGTTTCTTACGCGCATTACTGGAGCGGGAGTGAGACGCCAATAGGGGTGCGAACGCTCGAGGGTTAAACCCGTCATACCTCCTTAATGATGGCAAATATGAAAAAAAGTGATAAAAAATTAAATATGTATTTCCAATTACTGAGCAAATTCTGCTTAATACTTTTTGCCGTATCTCTTACCGTTTTTGAAATAGAGCGTTGTAAACAATTCAATTGTTAATAACAAAAAAACAGCTCGGTCAATTTAAACCAAAAACTAATCCAATCTAAGTTCCATGAAGACGCTCCGAAGAAGACCTCGATGATAATCACTTTCAATTTTCCCGTATTGGGAACTTGGGGCAGATTTAGTGAGCACTAAATAATATTCAGAAGATCTTTCTGAAATTCAGTTATTGTAAAAAAAACTGTTTAAAAAGAAAAATAGAATTGTGTCACCAATATCGAATAAATAATTGGGGCAGGTGGCACTTACGCCAGAGTGCCTTAAGCCTACCCATAGCCGTAAACGAATTAAAATCGCTGCTGGCGGAATGAAAAAATAATTGCAAGTGGTAGATTTTCATGGACCTCCGGGCGATGATTCAATGTTGCATTTTCCAATGCGAGTTATGAAGCTCGTTAAAAATCCCACGAGTGCGGAAACAAGGGGAAATATATCGGAAAATGTATTTATAAACTGGATGAATTAACCGTTGAATTTTTACGCATTTTTTTTTTGAATGACCCATTTTTACGGACATGCAGGAGGATTATTTTGAGAACCATCAGCTGTTTCATTAATTTTTGCGACAGTGTGTTACATTTCACAATTGAAGAATTGTCGATTGGAATACTTTTTGCGAGGTCTATTTTCCACAAAACTCATATTTTGGGCTGTATTGGTTACACCTCTATTGGATGCTGCATTATAGGACCAGAAACCTGGTCCAGATCAACACAGAAGTAATGTAGCTATTTTCGTCATGAGGGCCTAATGCACCACATTACGACCGAGTGAAGACTTACTAGCAGGAGGCACGGCCGAGGGGCGAAGCCCCCTCCTCTGTCCCTACTCAGAAACCAAAATAGCAAAATATTTTCATGGCAAAATATTTTTATGATAAAATATTTTCATAGCAAAATATTTTCATTCGACTTTGATTCGATTCCTGGCGACGATCTCCATTATAGTAAAATAAAAAAAAAAAGTGAGGCGTCATGAAACACCTAGTAGATGTGAAACATGGAAACATTAATTTTGATCTAAATTGATCCAAAATTTTTGACGATTTCTTTTAAATGTTTGAAAAGTTTTTCCAAAATTTCACAAAACTTTCTCAAATTTGTACAAAATTGGCAAATTGTTTAAAAATTGTTCCAAACTTTTTCTGAATTTTTCCACAGTTTTTTGAAATTAGTAGAATTTTTTTCCAAAATTTTGTTCTACTTTTTTCCAAGTTTTGTGTAAATCTTCGCAATTTTTTTTTTTTTCAATTTTTAGAAAAGTGCTCCAAATTTCTTCAAACTTGTAGCAAAATTTTTTCAAATTAAAACAAAAATGGCAAAGTTTTTCAAAATTCTTTTGAATTCTTGCAAAAATTTTGTAGTGTTGTTGGCAATTTTTCTGTAAGTTTTTGCTAATTTTTCCAGAAAAAATTTTTCCGACCGATTTTTCCACTTTTTTCAACATTTTTCTAAATTTCCCAAACATTTCCAAACTTTTCAAAATTTGAAGTGCAGTAAGCGGGAAACCAGTCTTATTATTGGGGAGAGATGGCCAATATTCGATGGAAACATTCTTTATACATTTTTGTGTGATGGAGTTGATCAATAACAACGCAGAGTTTTATAATAATTCGAAGTTTATGAGGGAATACAGAAACGTGTTAACGCGGTCAACGCTTGGAACAAAGTGCGCGTCACGCACAACTTATAAGACTAACGGTAGCGCACAGCGCCGTCACGGCAGTAATGTAGATTAGGCCGGTAAGGCAGACTAGAGTCGTATCCCGACATTCTTCATCAATTAATTTCTACGCACGATCAGCTGACTCGCAAGTGAGAGTTGAGAACTGATCCGGGCCTTACCCAGGCCTGGGCCACGTGTACATTGTAATACGTGGTGAGATTGAAATGTACAATCATTGTTTTATTTAATTGACCGTTGTTATTGATAATTGGTTTCATTTAATTGGCCTCTGCGCTCAGTAATTTGGAGGTTAAAAAGTTTTTGTGTTTAGTTAAGAGTCATAAATTTTACTAGAATTCCTTTACAATTGGTTCCAAAGTTTCGGTCATAAGTGTACGATCATCTTCAGGGATAATGGTGTAATTTTCTATGTTATATCTAATAATGTGTTTAGATATTCCACCCTGCGATTTCGCAGTTTCATGGAACAAAAATTTCTTTAACCTCCATCAATTGACTAACAGCAGAGGCCAATTAACTCAAACCAATTGCAATGTACGGTAACATCATCTTGGCGCATCCTTGACTAGTTCGATCGTCATCACTGAAACCAATTTTCGGAAAATGTCTGAAGAAATTTCTGTTGGAATTTTTCGTGGTTGTATCGTCGGGCCACCAGCCACCTCAGCTATAATTGTGGTCAAGGCCATTGAAGAATTGTCAAGCTTACTTTTTCCATCGTCAACGTCCCTGACTTTGTCATCAAGGCACGTCAAAATCGATATTATCACCACCTATCAATTGTCAATTCGCAGTGTATTCACACTCCATTCCATCCAATTTCCGTTTGACCACTATTAGAGTCGACGTTTACCATCAAAAACCCATAACGACCCGTAGCGTTGAACACCACGTGACGCTCTGTTGTTATTGTCTCATAAGACTCTGACAAGTTGATGAATTTAGTTAGTTATTCCTGATGACAAGTCGGGATGGATCGTCAGCCGTTATCCACCCCAAAAATCCGACGATAGGTATCCTCAACCCGTTGACCCAATTGGGGTGTGAAGCGATGCGCGGTTCTATCTACGATTGTCTTACGCAACCAGCATTTATCGACTTCTGTCTCGCAGTAGCGATAGTGATTTGATGTACCAATTTCCGAATCAACTGTTACCTCTTTATATCCTGAAATGGAAATAATTAATGGTGTTGATGAAGATTACGCTTACCACCAAAAAAACTCACTTCGAAAGATTGACCAAGTTCGCTTCAACTTCCACATCCTGTGGTTACCCAACTCGATAACGTCTCTCCCCTGCACTATGAACTTGCTCCTATCGTGGGTGGGGTTGACCCGCTCCCAACGTCGGGTTTTACCATGAAATTTCATCTTTGGTATTTCTGTAAAAAAAAATGTGGTGTCATTGCCAAGTGTAGAACTCTCAAACCGTGATTCGGATTTTTCCTTCAGGAAGACATCAAGAAATACCTTCAACATCAGAAGGTTCTCGGTCTAAATAAGATACGTGTGTATAACCAGACATTGGGAAACATATATCAAGCGTCTTTTGAAGGAGCATCTTGCTTGGCAGTAGAGTACTGCCATCGTTCTTATTGAATATCCAGGGAAATACTCATACACCTCGACAATACATCAAATGTAAAAGGGATCAACAAGCTTCCTTAGATCTCTTGCATCAAAGAGGCCGAAGGCTTGAAGATATTCAAATCTGGTTCTTTTTGAAGTTCAGTAAACTATGAATGTCAGAGCGCTGATTATATAGATAATTGATCGTCATCTCTTCTTCGGAATGGAGAACACGACCTAACAATGGATCGAACTTTATACGGACGCTATAGACCAAAGAAAACCTCCGCTATGTCAAAAACCATCTTTGACTACCTAAATCATGCTCCATCCAAAAGTTCGGAAAATGTCGTTTGCAAAACTTCCGTTGTGCCTCCCTTTGGATTGAAAACTTTGGAAAAGCTATCAACATCAAAAATGACTATATCTGGTGAAAAACTTCCCCATCGTACTATTCAACTAAAATAGAAGGATGCACCTCCAGGGTCCGAGCAATACCACTCATTTTATCTCAAGAAGCAGCATCTTACCAGGTGATAGAGCGACTGGATCATCCTCATACATCAAGTAGTAGAAAACATTTCTAAAAATCCAAGCACCAGTCTTGTCCTCCCCCCCAGGATTAAGGTACTCCATCATGTCCGTGAAATTGTCATGCTTTCTCGGCACAATATATTCGTCGACATCAACTCCAAGTACATATCTATAACCATGTGAAGTACTTCTGTACAAGCAGTCATTGAGAGCAGCATAGATACCGTCCACCCGCAGATTCCTCTCGAATTCATACAGATTCGATAATTTCCACTCAAGGACAACAGCCACATTGATCCTGCTGTAATGCTCTAGAACCTTGTCAACTTGTGCTGTAACAGAATCTCGGTAAAAGGTAAATCGATCGACTCCCATCATTCGATAGTACTCCACAAATGCAATCAGATCATTTGCCTTATCGAAGTCATGATGAAATGGTTGAACACATACAGAGAAATCTGCATTATCGACGGCATTCTGATTTGGATATTGAATGCGGACAAATTCGTGTAGACTTAGGCTTTCCGCTGGTCGATTCGGATTAATCGATACTGTCACAGCCTCCGGCAATTGCATTCCAACCGGATAAACTTGATTTGGATACGGAAGTGGACATAGGATGTAGGCGGCGCAGTATGCCATACCAAAATTCTCGCCAAATGCCACTAATTCAGTTCTGATTGATTGCTTCTTCAGGATGCGGAGGGCACCCGTGGTGGTGGAAGGGTACCGGAAGCTGCAGGTCAATTGGATTGAGGCGGACGACACCGGAACTATACCGATTATTCTGACCTAGAAGCATTTGATAATTCGATTGGCCAGTTGAGTAATGGACTTGTGGAATTAGTAGATGCTGCAGATGTTGAGATGCTGAGTGTAGACAACCTGGTTTGTTATGGTTCCAGGATGAAAAGGTATTTATTTTGAACTTTGAGTGCGAAGAGATGAGGGTGAAAATGAAAAGGGCATCAGTCAGAGTTTCCAAATTTCATTGAGAAGATTCTGATCTATTGAATGGCTCAGATTGCAGTTAGATAGATGGAGGTACTTACGAAAGCCCAAGCGCTGTCTGAATAGATTAGCTTGTCGTCCTCCTCGAAAACGACTTCCGGTCGAGTTTCCAAGTATGCCGAGAAGATACGTGCATTTTCAAACTCGGGAGTTACCCAGGCGTCACGAGTTTCATCGTGAATCGATAGTTTCTTCATTTCGATGGTCAACTCATCTCCAAATGCTTCGGTCATGGATTTCAACTTCGATAAATTCCAAAGTTTCTAATATTGCAGAGGTATAAAGCTATCAGTGTAAATTGCGAGATAAGTTTCATCATTTGACTCACCAATTGCAATAGACTAATCCACAGAAAGCCCAATGATGCAAGGCAAATGGCGGTTTTCTTGCCATAACTCAGGCATTTTTGTTTCCGTGATAGTTTTAAATTGGATAGTAAGCGATATTTGAAAAACATTTCAGAGTCATGCCATTCAAAAAGTTCAGTATACAATTGGGCATTGAAAAATTGTGCGACAAACAGAGGAATGTCTCACCAGAACTACCTATCTTTTTAAACTGATAAGCCAGCGTCATAACGCGTTATCTAGAGCGGGTATGCTCGGGCGATAAACTTGATTGCCATGCTAACTTTCCGATATATCATACGTGACTTTCAATGAAAAATGCCAGTTTAACAAATGATTGAAACAATGTACAAGGGTATGCAGTTTTTGCAGAATTTTTATTTATATCTGGCTGTCGGAGAATTCATTTTGGAGTTGCAAAAAAAAAATAGGAAGTATGGTCTAAATAAATTTTAAATTTCTGTTCTTGAAAATCGGCAAAAAAATGAGTTAAGATTGGTCTGAATGGAGAGTGACGAAGGGGCGAAGGCAAAAATGACGCTGAAACTAGATTCACCCAAGTGGTCCCTTTTTACGTGGACATCAACACACACTCAGCACATTTAATCACTGCCACGTACATGGAAAATTGGAAATTTAAGTTCCCCGATTTCGCCGGCAAAAATGACCAGTATGAAATTGGGATGTGCTGATTTAGCTAGTCCACTATTCTCATCATTCTCGCCTGGGAATACTGCATGGATAAATTCCAGAAGCGTCGATAGCAGACGAGCTTACGAGACAAAATGAGGAGGGGGGGGGGGCTGGTATTTCGCACGTGCCTGACATAAATCTTGGTCGGTTGTTGGTAATATTGAGAGAATAGCTGTATTGCTAGTGGAATTGATCATTCGTGAGGTGAATGCAGGTATCATAGACTTGTCATAGTCATCAACGATATCATGACACAATCTCCCATTTCTCACTGCAGGAAATACGAAAAACAAAATAGTGGCACAAAAACAAAACTCTCCGCTTTATTTCTGCTTCGTGAACACCACCAGCATATAATTCGAGGGATTTTTAAATGGCTTTTTTCGACGACTTAGTGTCTGAAAATATTGTAGTATTTTTTTTAATGTACATGTGGTGAACAGGTCACTTTACAAACAAGTGTCTGTGCCTGTGAGTGGAGATGGCAGTGTATGCGTGTGTGTGTGTGTGATGAGAGTGGGTGTGAGGGTGTGTGTGTGTGAGAATCTCCGCGCGGGTATGAGTGAGTGGGTGGGTGGTTGGGTGCGGGTAGGTGGGTGGGTGTGTGCATGGGTGGGTGTGAGTGGTTGGGTGCGGGTAGGTGGGTGGGTGTGTGAGTGGGTGGATGGGTGTGGGTGGGTAGGTGGATGTATGTGTGTGGGCGAGTGGGTAAGTGTGTGGGTGGGTGAGTGAGTGTGTTTAGAGGGAGGTAGAAGCAACATTGGTTTAATGATACAGGGAGAAATGTGGAATATTGAGATAAAAAATACATAAACATATATCGCGAAGTCGTTGGTGCGATCCCACAAGACCCACATCGCGTTCATCATTGCAAAGCTTTACGGTGATATCAAGCTCGGGGCAAGCCGCCTATGTACACATATCAGCTCGTGAAAAATTGGGCGAACGAATAAAAGTGAATGATTTCATACTATTTTTTAAACATTCAGAAAACCGTACACCAGGGATTTCATCACAGGATAACATTTTTCTGTGAGAAAATTGAATTTGCCCAAAAAAAAGGGGTTGATTGATATTTTTCCTTCGACCACTCGAGGGATGTTCTACAACTCCAATTCCACTCACTTGGATGAGAGAGAAAAAATGATCCAACTTCATTCACTAATCCAATACCACCTACCCCACTCGTCATTCGGATTAATTCACACTTCACACCCGAGAAATACCAGCGAGGATAGGAATGTTTTTTTTCCTCCACAAATTATTCATCCGCATCATTTGTACGAAAAAAGATCGCGTAGACTGACCTTCCACACATTCCATCCTCCGCCATCGCTTTCTGCGGCGAAAATCTCGTCTCACAAGGCATTGAATATTCACGAGACGCCTCATCCCCCTTCCATTCCGCCATTGAGCCGCGATTCTGTGCCAACTTTCCTCGTTTTTCCCCCCCAGAAATACCAGAGATGGACCAGTCCATGCAGACAATTTTCACATGTTCGAGAAAAAATTTCTAATATTTCAGAAAAAAATACTGACGTATTCTAGAAATTTTCCTTAACAATACTTTCCTCAGGTTCATCGTCGGCGTCTCAATTAATCAACTCAACTAATTGTAACCACCCTTCCATTTAAGAATGATCAATTTAGCAGAAATTCTCGATTCTTTTATTCGCCACCAATTTTTAATTTTTTCGTATGAAAAATGTAGAAGGAAATGCCTTCTGGTGCTCCTTACCAAAAGGCAATTTTATCTAAATTTAAAAAAAATTTCAGCTCACCTATTCTGTATAGATTCCATACTGGAGATCGCAGTTGACTTCAAGAGTAGTGGACACCCATCCATGCGGCTGGAGCCGACTTTCGTCATCTAGGTCATCGTATTTCTAGACACAGGGTAAACCTCCAGAAACCCCTGTCCTACGATGGCGAGCGCCTACGATGGACTACCCTCCCTCCCGCCTCCCCCCGCCCTGCGTCGCGTTAGGTTCTCTCCCGGCCTTGCGGTCTCGTGTTATGGGCACCGTTAATAGTACACACGGAATGATCCTGCCATCTTCAGATATACTCACACACACACATACACACACACACACACACCCACACACATCACAAGCTATTTCACCCTGTGAAACATTCTCTGGCGGCCGGGTGCGAACCCCCATATGTCGAGAAATGTGTCAATATTTTTAAGTTTTTTTTGTAGTTTCAAGACGTATTACAACTTTTGAAAATTTTGGGAAAGAGACATATTGGTATATAGACATCGCATATAGGATTTTTTTAGGCCCCCAATGGGGCAGGCACCCTTTACCGCCAAAAGTTTTCATTGGTCTCTACAGCGATATATATAGATATATATATACCATACAAATTTCGCATCTCTATTTTTTTTAGATACACTGCGATAGTACTTTAAGGTAGCAATTATGTGCTGGGTCAATTAGGGATATCCTGTGGAATGACGGGTGGAAAATCTCTCTCGCATCCGACACAAATCGTGGATGCGCGTATAGGCCTCCACGGAAAGCTCCACTTTTCAAAAGCTTTTCACTGATTTCAAGGTTACCAGAAATTCTCTCAGATAGTGAATCGAAAATGGGTCAAAGTTATTGAAGGAGCGCATAACGATACTAGTTACATATATGAGACATTCTACAGAACTCGGTAAGAAAATGTGGCCCCCATTTTTCGCTCGTCTTTATATGAGTGGATACATTCATTACCATAAGAAATTAGCGTTTCTCAATTCTAGCTTTCCATTTTGATGATTAACAAAAATACCAACAAATTCCTTATGCAAAAAAAAAACAAATAAATTTTTTGTCGAAAATTGGAGAAATTCTATCAGGAGCATCAATCATTACTTATCTTTTAACGCTGATCATTTGGGAATAAATTATGTTTCTTTTCTCTTATACACATTATAATAAAAGTTTAGTTCTTGTAAGAGATTCACTAATGTTGATATTTAAAAGCTCGGTTTGTTTATGAAATTTCAGTCAATTTTTCAACCAGTGCGTTCTTCCGTATAAAAAAATCTCTTTCAATTATTTCCGTGAAATCAACGGGATGAATTGATGGTTCGGACCCATAAATTCTGCACAGGGATTGAACGGATACATGAAAGTTTCAATTTTTTTAGTCATTTTGTCTGAGGAAAGGCTCATACACACTCACCCATCCACACTGACACCCACTCACCTACACACCCACCCTCCCCAAGCACATACATATACAGAGGCACACCAGAGACACACCAAACACACACACACACACACACCAAACTACGCACTACACGTGTAAAAAAATGACTACACATATACATAGACACCCATACACACATACAGAGACTCACATACAGAGACACACATACACACACACACACCCATGCCGTCGGGGATTTAGTGTAGAGTATCTGTCTCGAGAGAGACCGCAAGGTCGGGTGGGAACCTAACTCGACACAGGAGGGGGAGGGGAGGGTCCACCACAAGAATAGGATAGCCTAAATGGCGAAAGTAGGCCCCAGTCGCATGGATGGGTGTCCAGGACTCCCTTCTGGAGGAGTGCTGGGGAGCACTTACCGTGGACAATACAAATGAGAGCGACGGAGTAAAAAAAACAGAATTACATCTTAACTCAGTCAGGTCATGAAACGTCAACGAAAATGGCAATTCTATGGATCTCGCACATTTCAATTTCGGGGTGATGGCAATGGCTCCCTCCATCGGGATGTTAATAAATTGTGTAGGTATCTTCCTCAAGTAACAAATATAGAGCATTGAGGTGAGAAATCATTGTACAGTAGAGCTCCCTTAATTTTCCGCTTCCTTTATTTTCGCTGTACTCCCCTCACGACTTGTCTCCCCTCAAAAACCTTCTCCCACTCCCCGTACTTTGTCTATCCTTGTTTTCGACGTCATGCGCTCCAGACTGCGCAGCGTCTCAATAGTGGGACCGAGCATTCATGAAACATAACCTATTGACTTTTGATACATAGTCCGTTTACTTCTGCTCTTATTTCCCCTTCCGCTCCCGACAATCCCCACCACGCCAACCATCCAGTGGGCAGAGTGGGGGGCTTCCTTAATTTTTTTCTCCACGAAATTGCCTCAATGTCACCCCCCGAGCTCGGAAAATAAAGGGAGCTCTACTGTAATGTGAAACCAACTAAATTGAAGAGAAGGAGAGATTGTACGACAATAGTTTCTGCAATGCCGCATATACAGTTGACCCACTTAATGGGAAGTGTCTCAAATCAAGCTTGCAAAGGCTTAAATTCAACTTTTTTTCCAGCTCTAACTGTCCCTTTCAAACTCTCTAATCAAGCTTCGTACGGTGAGACTACCGACAAAAAAAAAATTCCCTTCTTTTTCGGGAAAAAAAAATTTTTAGAAACAATGTTTCATCAGTGATGCCGGTTAAACTTTCTGATCATTCCAAATAGGAAATTTGGATTTTTGGAAATCCGAAAAATGGACAAATCTTTTGTAACATGTTCTGATGCACCAATACCAAACATATTTTTGAAAACGAATTTTTAGAAAACAATTCACTTTTTTAAAAATAACATGAGTTATCTAGACGTATGACAAAATTGCTGTGATGACCTTTGTAGACCGTTTTACGTGAATATGTTCACATACGCGACATATATCTGGCATATATGTTATATATACTGTTAGATATAATTTGACTTATATCTTTTTTCATCCAGGAAGAAGCGTTCTGGGTAGAGCTTCAGTTCCAAAACCTATTACAAGTGTGTAGTTCTAGGAACTATTTCGAAATGGGGGGGGGGGGGGCTGGGGGGCGCCACAAATGAGAGTCGCAGTTCGTGACACTGTATAATTCATAGTAGTAGGAATACAATTTTTCATGGATTTCGGTTGTAGGGCTCAATTTCTCTCCTCAAAATTTGTCCAAACTAAAAAACCCCATTTTGGAGAGGTGCCCCCCTCGGATTTCTCCCCCTTTGGGCCCCACACTCGGGTGCGGTAGTGCACATTTTTTTAATATAAAAAAAAGGAACGAAAAAATTTGAAAAAAAGGAGAAATTTTCGCTGCGCGAAATTTTCGACGAGAATTTTGGGGAAGAGAAGTTTAGCCCGAATACCTCATTTTCATCTCGTCACTGCCGTATCGCAACGTTTGAACTTACGTTCCCCCGTATCCCCAAATTAATCATTGCCCAATTACTTTAATACAACTGAAGTGCAACTCCTACTGGCTGTACCATCTTGGGAATTACTGTCAACAGAATTTTCCCAGGATTCCTTTTGGCTTTGCGACGGCAAGTTATCACCACCCAGTAAAGACCGTGATACCGATGGGATGCCAGCCATAGCCACCAGTAAAATCCGATAGTCCAGTAATGTACTTAGATTGAAAGTCTGGGTGTATATACTGCGGATACGGGCAGTGACATCATCCACTATCTATATAGGGAATAGTAGACAAATTCTACGCAAATTGATAGGTGAGTGTGTGTGTGTGTGGGTGGGGTGGGGAGTGGGTAGGTGGGTGGGTGGGTGGTTAAGTGCGTGGGTGGGTAGGTGGTTAAGTGTATGGATGGGTGAGTGGGTGGGGGGGGGGGGGGGGAGGGGGTGAGTGGGTAGGTAGCTAGGTGGGTGAGTGGGTGGGGGGGGGGGAGGGGGAGGGGGTGAGTGGGTAGGTAGGTGGGTGGGTGGGTGAGTGGGTGGGTGAGTGAGTGGGTGGGTGAGTGGGTGGGTGGGTAGGTAGGTGGGTGGGTAAGTGCGTGGGTGGATGAGTGAGTGTGGGTGGGTGGCTGTAAGTGTGGGTGGGTGGGCGGCTGGGTGGGATTGCTAGACAAAAATGACTCTTTCGCTGAATGAAGCTGCATGCGCAATCACTAAAAAAAATTTGAAGAATGGCTTGAAGATATTTATCAATGAGTTGCCATACAATTCCTCAATTGTTATTCCATTACTTCGAAACTTGACACGTGCAATAGTCCGATGATGGACCCAGATCGGGATTCTGAGGGCAGATTCAAATAAAAACTAGGATATCGTCCACTAGCTATGGTTATTCGGGACACGTAACCAAGAGACTAGGTGCCGTAATCCCTTAGCTGACGTACTTCCCGTTTGGCTTGCGTGATGTAAGACTCCGTGGACCGGAGATGCGGTTCAGAATCATGTTGCACCATGTGTCTTGATAATGAGCATAATGTATCTTACTTGTGATAATATATTGCGAATTCTGCAGTGAATCTATGAAAACAGAGACGTGACTCTTGAAACTAAAGTACCAAGCTCCCCTTTGAGAACCCGCAGGCTTGAGTATACTAAAACGGAAGAAACTTATTTTTAGGAGTTCACGCACACAGCCACCCACACACACACACACACACACAGACACGAAGCCCGTATGAAAATGTATGTTCATGATTGAACCATAACGTAATCATCTTGAAGTTGGGTAAACACACAAACACACACAAAGTCGTTATTAAAAATGCAGTAGAATGATCCGACCAGGATTTAATCAAAATGTGAACACACATGCAAGCACAAAACGCGCAATTATTAGAAATATATGGGCACAATTTCACCAAAATGCGATGGATAAATTTTTGTATTTCTATTTTCCAAATATTTTCCAGTTTTCCTTGCAATTTTGGCCATTTTTGAACGGATTGAAACTGTTTCGATGCTTCCAGATTTTATTCTTCAAATTTTTCGCATTTTCCATTTTTTTTCTTTTTTTAACATTTTTCAATTCTTCTTAAACTTACGATATTTTCATAATTCTTGACTATCGTACAATTTTTTTAATTGTTAAAATTTATTCAAATATCTATCCGTATTCTACTAATTATGGACATTTTGAAAAATTATGAACACTCAAAAAACCTCGTTGAACATTTTTGACAATTTGGTAAGCTACAAAAAATCATATGATTTACAGGCACCATGCATTCACATTGTGAAATACTGAAATTAATTGATCTACTTGATACTGATTCCACACAGAAAAAGGAATTAGATCAACTCTGTTCTGAGTTGAACCAACGCCCTAAACGAATTGACCGCCTTCGATTGGATCACCTCCATTTTCGGCTCGATTCAAAACGATTCGATTAAAATCGGAAAACGTATTGAATCACTTTATTTTGTACAATTGTCGTCTAAATATTAACCTACGACTGTCCGTAAAAATGTTGTCAAATCCGTCTACAATAAGAAAGATTCGAGTTCTACATTCTTACCTGAACAAAATAAACAAAATCTAGGCATCTCAATGTTGACTAGATGCATGTGGTATTGGAGCAAAATGTTGAAATCTTACCAACTACTAGGCTAGAACCCAGAACACTGCAGTTTCCATAATTCTCTGGTCAAGGGGCTCACATTAGCGCTCGTGAAGCGTTACGGACTACCCCCTCCACGTTCGCAGTGAGCGTGCCCACAGAAAGAGGGGGAAGTCTCCCATGAGCCCACGCGCGGTGGCATGCAACGGAACGGGCGTACCCCTCACGCGCAATATCTAACAACACGTGTAGTGGGGACGCATGCCCCTCCACTCGCAGCCGCTGGGAATGTTACAGAAGAAATCGACTATACCAAAGGATATCAAACAAAATATTATACGAACAACCAAACTTTATAAAATACGGTCCAAGACCCTCCGCATGTAGTCAAAAACATTGTATAAATTGAGGTGTTGTCCGATTTGTCCGCGGAAATTTCGTTGCGGCTATTTTGTCGGCGCAGAAAATTGTGTGGAACCGTTAATAGCTACAACTCATTTCCTCATGGATGGAGGGTATGTTTACTGAAGTGCTTGACGTAGATGATATTTTTCATCTATATTGATCTTCACCATTAGGGAGTTTCAGGCTGGTAGAGGGGTGAATTAAGTAACTGGGACTCGTGTTTCCTCAAAGAACGATAAAAATGTATTTGTTAAAGGGTAATAAGGTCAGGTTTACATTGCAATCATACGAAGGGGCGCGTCTATCCCCAACCGGCTCTGCAACATAAAAAATCACAAGATTATAAGTTCAATAGTTACTCTTTTCGATCCTGATTCCACTAATAAAATATTGCCAGCCAAAACAACTTTTAACTGATGAAATTTTGATAATTGCGCTCGTAAATTTACATGCTGGGTATATAAAATAAAAGGAAAGCGTGTCAATTTTTTCTCCGTTAAGAGTCACAAATCATATTTTTTCTGTGCGAGTAATCAAATGTAGATTGAGAATGAGTAGATTTGAATTACTGAATCTCAGTGACTTTCGGAAATTGCAAATTTTATTTTTACCTCATAATGCAATTTCATAGGCCGCGATTCGAACGGAAAACCAATCTCTTGGGTATCACTCGATCTTCCAAATTCAGCCGAAATTTTGGTCCATGTTCCACGTACATGAATGAACTCGCCGGGTGTTTTACTTCATATATACTTGCAACGGATATTTTAGATAAAACGGATTATAAATCAAATTGCATGAAATTTGTGTAGCTTGTAGACGTAAGGATTTGCTTAAATGGCTCTAAAAAATTGAGAATTGTCGAACCTTGAGAGATGGAGAAAAAATCAAAAGTTCCAAAATTCCAAACTTCAAAAATTCAAAAATCCAAAAATTCAAAAATTCACAAATTTAGAAATTGAAAAATTCAAAAAATCCAGATTCCAAAATTCCGAAATTCCGAAATTCCAAAATTCCGAAATTCCAAAATTCCAAAATTCCAAAATTCCAAAATTCCAAAATTCCAAATTCCAAAAGTCCAAAAGTCCAAATTCCAAATTCCAAATTCCAAATTCCAAATTCCAAAATTTAAAAGTCAAAAATTCCACAATTCCTGAATTTAAATTTTAAATTCATTCATCCCCTTTCATGCTGGGCGTAGAGTTAGGCTATTCCGAATTGGAAATAATCATTGACGGCGAAGCCGCCTATTATTTTTCTCCCATAAAAAAAAGGACGTGGTGAAGAAATGTTTGTTGAATACTGGGAAAATAAAACGATCTGTGTGGTTCGTTTAAAAAGTATTTGTAAAAACCCGAACTCTTAATCATCCCAACGCTCAGTTCGATGTGAAGTGGTGGGCGGCGGGCGGGGGGGAGGATGAAAGAAGTATATATATTCACACATTCCGGCGAAATATAGAGTTTCCAAGATATATGGTGGATATATCTGCGCGGATATATATCGCCGGGGACATTCAAGATATTTCTAGAATATAAGTAGAATATATTTTAGATGAAATCGTGGTAAAAAAAAGCTGTATCTGTTATAATTTTTGGATTAAATCTTTTTCTATGCGGGGGGAAGGGGGAGGCTTTATGGTCAGAAATTCACTTTCTCGCTTAGATCTTACATGAGAATCGTTACAATTATGTATTATCGACACGTATCCACATGCAACTTCTATGATTTATCCATGACCTATCACCCTACAAGGTCTTTTTTTGCTCCGCTACCGAAGCTACTGCTACCAAAAAGTTTTTGTTAAAAGGCAATGGAAAGAGCTTTTAGGCATTTAGCGTCTTTAATAAATTGGGCTATCACATGACTAAAAGAACGCACAAATTTACGGGTTATTTAAAATAAACCATGAGATGCAAATGAAATTAACAAATCTAGTAAGTGGAATGAGCTCATTTTCAATCTTAATTTGATGGCTTGCGCAATAATGTCCGCTTTATCAATTTTTGATGGAGTCAATTTAAGATGCCTGTATGCAAATTTACTAACACAATTATCGAAATTTTTCATTGTGGGCAGGAAATCCCCGTGAATCTTTTTTCGCGAATAATTTTCCGGGAACCATTCTGTTAGAAGGATGTTCCGGGAAGAATGTTTCGAGAAAGAGGTTCTGGGAGCGATGTTCCGAAAACGATGTTCCGGAAATGATGTTCCAGGATTGAGGTTCCGGAACCGATGTTTCGAGAAGGATGTTCCATGACCGATGTTCCGAGAACGATGTTCCATGACCGATGTTCCGAGAACGATGTTCCGGGAACGATATTCCAGGAACGATGTTCCGGGAACGATGTTCCGGGAACGATGTTCCGGGAACGATGTTCCGGGAACGATGTTCCGGGAACGATGTTCCGGGAACGATGTTCCGGGAACGATGTTCCGGGAACGATGTTCCGGGAACGATGTTCCGGGAACGATGTTCCGGGAACGATGTTCCGGGAACGATGTTCCGGGAACGATGTTCCAGAAACGATGTTCCGGAAATGATGTTCCGGGAACGATGTTCCGTAGGACGTAAGCGTATTTTTGGCAAATGTTAATTTTCCCCTTCCCCTTTTCTCCCACCCACCCACCGCTATGTCAGCGTATTCGCTATATATTTTCTACATCGACAACACTCAATGCTTCTAAGTTTACACTGTAAGGAAAATGTACTGATATGGATCTATTTATCATCAATTTCAACGCAAATTTTTCAATAACATCAATGGAATAACTAGTTAACAAAAATGACTTTCGTATAAGTTCGGTCGACGTAAGGGATGGGAATTTTCATGGCTTCCTTTTTTGCCATCGCCCTTTCGCCCTTCATCAACTGTCTCGTCAATTAACAATTTAATGATTTACTATGACTTATTACTATTTACTATGAGATCTCAAAGCCCCGACTTCGATTGATTTGAAAATCACAGAAATCACGAGAAATCACTAATCTTGGAAGCCACCAAAGTGAGGAATAAACACCTCCACGGTTTCACCTGAAAAATGATTCCTATTTTCACAAAGTATTCATTACATCCCTGAAGTATTTATTTAGGTACGTCATTACCCAACGAAGGCATAAGATAACGACGATTTCCGCCTTTTGGTGTTTACATTGGATTGGCCTCCATAGCTGCCAATGGCGTCTTCACTATCGTCATGGACAGGTCTGATCCAGAGAAATGGTGATCCCCAGTATCTGATATTGCGAGTAGCGGAAACTTCCTGACCATCTGATAGAAAAAAAAGACGTAAATTAAGGATATTCTGCATTCTGTCAGTGACCTCGGACGTTTTTCTAGAGTCTTCGAAAAACAAGGAAAACTATTCATAGCAAACATATCGTTTTTACGTGTTATCATTTTCACCATTTTCTTCTAATTCTCCGGGAACAACACAAAGGTGTGGTTAAAATTTACTCTTTAAAGGTAAACACACCATTAGACATACACTCATCCACCCGCATACACACAAGCCCACATACCCGCTCACCCACGCACAGACCCACAGACCCGTTCACCCACCCACCCACTCATACACCTAGTTACCCACTCACACACCTACTTACCCACCCACACACACTGACGCACACACGCCCACCCACTCACACACCTACTCAACCACCCACTTACACACCTACTCACCCACTCACCGACCCACCCACGCACACACACACACTCACCCACCCACCCACTCACCTACCCACTCTCACACACAGATACGCCTGCATACACTCATACGATTGTTGACTCACTGGTATTTACCCTTTTGAGGTGCAGCCCAAATGACCTGTAGACACCAAACGATAATAAGCACCGAAAGAAAATGACAAGAAGTAACAATCAAATTTCTCATTTCACTTAATGACACTATACCCGTTGACGGACGATTGTAAATGATTGTGCTGGCTAATAATCACCTGCTTATATACACTGATGTGGAACCATTTGACTTCCGGTGCTAATTTGCTTCCTAGAGGTCATTTCTGGGATATCTCATAAAATTTTCCAGCAGTCTTTGTATCAACTCGTCTATTTGTCGGGAAAATTAGCGAGCCATGTAAATACTTCTGTTTTTCCATCGGATGACATTCAGAGTTCAAGAGCACCAATTAGAAGGGGTAAAAAATAACAGTATTTAGTGGGCCCGGTAGAGTTTTCGACTGCGTAGTAAATGACGGGATTTCACATCAACGGATAGATTTCAATGAATTGTAGCCATCGGTGTTACAATAAACATCTGAAGAAGTCAATTTTGGAGGTGGAGGAAGACCTACCTACATTACTATAAATGAATTTTAAATAATTATTCCTAATGAAATTTCTCAATTTTCTTATAAATACGAAAAATCAAACGAATTGGGAGATCTTGAATAATTGCTAAGTTTTCAGGTAATTTTAACCAGTGATATTATATGTCCCGAACCACGAAAGCTATCCAAAAAAGTCATAGAACATTATGTGTGTATTTTCGTATGAGGAATAACATTCATTACATAGTTTTTCTCGTATCTCTAACCGTTCTCGCGATGGAGCGTTTTACATAATTGAAATTGTCAATAACAATTGAAGAAATTGTTTTTCAAAATTGACTCTGCTGCCCCGCCTGGACGTCAGTGAGAGGTGATTTTTGGTCAAAAGTGGAAATAAATCGATCTAGCCGTTTAGGAGGAACGCAAAATTACTCACATACGAATACACACACACACATACGTACACAGAACTCTCATCTAAAAGTTGTCAGAGTGGTGTAAAACGTTGAGAAAAGTCACAATTTTCCATTTCTGAGACTCTTCATTATGGGGGTAAACACTCGGGGAATACAATAACTTCTCTGAATCGGGAAATTAATAGATAGTAAAAGATAGTTTTTGGATCACGAATAAAAAATTGTATACCCTTATTTTGAAGCAATCTATGTCCACATAATAAGCCTAAAATTTGTTTCCGTTACTATCGATACTTTTCGAAATAACCGATATTGAACAAACAACCTTAAAAAATCATAACATACGAGTGGTACATGCAATGTGAAAAACAAAAAACACGGGTCTATTTTTTTCATACCTACTTTTCAAAAAAAAATATTAGACCATCCTAGCATCGATATCTAGCGAGTTTTTTAACTTCCCGACGAGGGAAGTTATTGTAATCATGTCGAAAATGAAAATTGAAATTGGCATGATATAAACACGTTTCATGTGTGTGCCAGAATCATTTTTTATTTACAAAATCAGTTTTTTTTTTTTTTTTTGTATCAAGCCTAATCGAAATTCGCTCAAATTTGTTTTCTTCTTCTAGGTAGAGGAGGTCTATATACATAAAAAAAATTATGTTGAGATTGAAGGAAGAATGTGTTCGCCAAGAAAAATCGTTTTGTTTTCACATTTTGTCAATTTTTCATTTATCGGAATAGGTATATTGGTTTTATGAACAACAAAGAGCGTCAATGGACTATTTCTATTCCCTTTTTGTTATCGGGGTCATTACAATAATCTCATGTTAGATAGGACGTTCCATAGCAGAAATGTTGGAAAACGCAGCTTAAACAATTTCATTAATTTTATTGCGATGAATTGTCTTGTAATAATATGTCATGATGAAGAGAGGCGTCAGCGTTAGAGGTGTCGAGGTGGGTTCAAGTCGAGTGCGTTCATGCAGTAGCGCGCTCGGATTGTGGAGGGCAATGCGTATGTCGTTAATTTTAGGCATTTCACGCAGAGTGGTCATTCCGGCGAAACCGATGATATCTTGACTATCAGGTCTCGAACATTTCCAATTTTTTGCGATATTTTTGAATGAAAAAATTTTCGAAAATTATGCATGCTACTGACTAACGAACCAAAATGGTAATTTTTATCGAACTTATTGGTTCGTGGCGGGTTTATTGGTAATTGGCGTAGTTTTGTCCTCAAATGGACAGCCGGAAAAACATTTCAATGGAGATATAAACAGATGGACTCTTCAGTATAAAAGTGGTGATGACTAATAAGCAGAAGAATCCATCTACTATCGTATGATTTTACACGTAGTGGTTCGTTAATCGATTATCTCTATTGGGTGTACGCGTAGTCTCACAAAGTGTAGAACAAACTTGTTGGGCTGCTTCTGCCGGATATTCACGTCATCCAGCAGCCCCATAGGTGATAACACATTGTGGGGGTGTACTGTTGCCGAGGTAAAATACCAACCCTAATTCAATATCGTTGCTAACTATGTTGACCGAAGGTCGACAAAGGATCGTTCATTCGAGTACATTCAAGTCATTGCAACTACCACGCCCTGATATATTTGATTGCAAAAATTTTGAAAATTTCTAACCACAGCAATTTTTGAAGTGAAACTTCTTACGGGACTATCTGAAGGTGGTACGCTGTCCGGATACTTACGGGGGGAGGCGAGAGTCGAGGAGGGGGGGTTAAGGCGGGGGCGTTTTTTTTTCATAACGTTCTTAGGTCAGGACATATCACAGGTTAATGTCAGAAACTGAAACTTCAAACATGTCAGAAATTCTAAACATTACAAAATTTTGAACCGTTTTGGAATTGAGGAAGCGAAAAAAATGTAACAATTTAACAATTCCAAAAAAACAATTAATTAATGCCCAAATAAATTGGAAAATTATTACAAATTTTCAAAAATTCAAAAGTGTTCATGACTCCAAAATTAGGGCGAATTGAAGAAAGAAAATTGACAATTGTTTTAAAGCCTTAATCGTTTCAGAAATTTCATGAATATAAATAGTCCGAACCTTCAACAATTTTGCAACTAAAACTAGAGCTAAAAAATGTGTATATAATTTAGAGAATTTCACCACATAACACAGAGTGTACGCCTGCCTCCCCAAAACACCAGCCCTAATTTAATATCTCTAATATGTTGACCAAGGGTCGACGAAACACAAGGGGCTGCTCACTCTGGAAGTCCCATTTATCCCGAGTAAAAGTCGCTGGTGAACAACCATACCTTCATATATTCGATAATCGATGCTAAAACGGCCACACCTCAAAAAAATCATGCGTGGTTGGGAGAAGGTGAAGTTCACCTAAATTCGAATTCGATTGACAAAATTCAAAAAAATTCTCCAACATTATCCGATTTGAGAATAAACTATACCGGATTCAGCAATAAACTAGTGGTGTGAGCATGTGTGCCCCAGTCGAGACACAAACAAAACTTCCCGATTTAGGATTTCAGCACAGCGTACTCAATTTATTCTTCTCGAATATACCCCGGTTAATTAGTAGTGTCATACTGAAAACTTGCAGATCCGAGAATTCTAAACTGACTCATTTATGAAGCAGAGAATTATGAATATTTGAGTAGACGCATGGTGAGCATGAGGATGAGACTTATGTGCGTTACTTGAGTGGGAGTGAGATGCCAATAGGGGTGTGGCCGCAATGAAGACGATAACTCTAATATTTTACCCCGTGGTACAGTATTAACAATTACAATTGTTAATAACATTGCCTATACTCCACGAATGCCTTCCAGAATGTAATCCGCTCGATTTGGCATGGAAACGCTTCCATTGATACCGTCATGACAGCGCTGGGTCCATTCGTTCACTTATTACATACATAATTGTGGAGACGGCTACACCTCCTTAATTATGCAAATTATCGAAAAAAGTCACTCAACAACTTTTCTGATATAAAGTTGGCGCTAACTCTAATAGTTTATGCAGTAGAACATTATAAACAATTGAAATTGTTAATAACAATATATGTACTGGACCAATTCCATTCAAAAACTAATCAGATCTAAGTTACGTGAAGACCCTTCGATTAAATCATTCAGAACCTCCATCGCATAATTCAGTCGCGAGAAATCGTGGGCGAAAAATTTGACCACATAGATACCTAGCTATACACACACACAGACAGACAGACATTTTGTTTAAAATAGTCTAGAAATGTTAGAAAAATCTTCAAACGTGAACATCCGAGGAAAAAAAAATTTTGATTTTCGGGGGCATTACCATAACTTTCCTATATATAAAAAAAAATTCTCGATTACGTTTTCTTTTTCTCAATAAGATTTTTTTCTCCAAAATATACATAGAACCGCTGGGCTAATGGAATGAGCCTAAATCGAATAGGGGGCAATATGGCATGCAACAAAACCCACAATTCAGTGGACTGCAGGACAGCTTCAAATACGGGGCAAAACGGGTTGCGTGGAAGACCTGCGAATTTCTTTCCGGAATCGATGTCTGAAGAGTGATATATAACATTGCTAGTCCCATAGTCCCCTTAAAAAATCCAGAGACTTCATTTGAACGCACCGCTTTTGTATGCAAAGCCACATGGAATATCAACTCTGCTATCGCATCTACGAATCACGTCAATAAACCGGGAATGAAGGAATTTTCAAAGAGGGAGTGCACAATATTGAACGATGAGCCATTGTCGTATTTCATCGGATTTTTTTCCCCCCGCCTAAATGTGAGCAGCTTCTAGTGAATTTCAGTGGAGACGGTTTCAGGGAGAAGACACTCATTGTTTGGACATTAGAGACACTTTGGAGATTATTGAATGGCTCCGGGAAATTTCCAATAGGAAGTAGCAAGACAATTGATTTCAATCAGTTATAATTGATTTCCAAGTCGTCAGGGAGAACTCCTGACAGATATTGCTTCTCCGAAATTAATTATCGTATTATTTCGATCGTATGGTAGAGTAACAAGTAGTTTTCGAAAAAATTTCCGGTCATCAGCTCACAATTTTTGTAAATAGAGAATTTTTATTGTTAACTTCCCGATTATTCGGGAAGTTATTGTAATGACCCCGAAATTCCTTTCATCCTGTGACTGGGGGTTTAAGTATACCAAAATGATGCCCAACAAATTTTGAATCTCTGTGTGTGTGTGTCTGTATGAATGTGTGTTTCCAAAATTTCGATCCTAAATTTCGAGACCGTCAATATTGGAATCGAAGCATTTTCATGTAAGTTAGAGGGGATTAGATTTTGGGTGAAGTTGGTGTACTATGTATATTGTTATTAACAATTTTAATTGTTTACCACGTTCTATTGCATAAACTATCAGAGTTAGCGTAAAATTTATATGAGAAAAGTTGTTCCCCATATAAAAATGCGTATTTTATGTAGAATGACTTTTTTTCGCAAATTTGCATAATTAAGGAGGTATGACCGTCTCAACAATTATGTCTGTAGTGAGTGAACGAATGAACACAGCGCTGTCATGAAGGTCTCAATCGAAGCATTTCCGTTCAGAATCGAGCGGATTGCATTTTGGATGACATTCGTGGAGTATATATGCAATGTTATTAACAATTGCAATTGTTTATACGGTTCCACTGGGTAAAATATTAAAGTTAGCGGGAAACTTATCTGAAGAAAACTTTTCCTTATATGAAAATACACATTTTATGTGTAATGACTTTTTTCGATAATGTGCATAATTAAGGGGGTATGATCGTCTCAACAATTATGTATGTAATAAGTAAATGAATGAACCCGGCGCTGTCGTGAAGTTCTCAATTGAAACCTTTCCGTTCAGAATGGTGCGGATTACATTTTGGATGGCATTCGTGCAGTGCATGCAATGTTATTAACAATTGCAATTGTTTATACGATTACACTGGGTAAAATATTAAAGTGAGCGGGAAACTTATCTGAAGAAATCTGTTTCTTAAATGAAACTACATCTTTTACGTGAAATGACTTTTTTCCATAATTGGCATAATGAAGGGCACATAAGGAGGTATGGTCGTCCAAGCCATTTGAAATAAGGGAACAATGCATATCACCAGGGTCGTTCCTTATACAAAAATGCACATTCAGTATGACTTTTTTCAATATAGGTTAAAACATATCGCGAGTTGAACTAGAATATACTTGGCGAATGAATATGTCGACAATTGCGAGAAGGATGTCAAAGAGCGGGATAATTAGGAACGTACAGAGGTAGAGAGGGTAACTAGGCGAACGAATTCCAGTTGAATATTTTTATGCGGCTTAAAAATCAAACTAAATCGATCGCGTGCAGTAATTATTAGTCACAAGTTCAATTATTGATATCCCTGTTGAGTTTGCTCATCACCATGGTTGCATGCTTATGCTATGCTGAAATACCAAATCGGGAAGTTTTGATTGTGCCCCGTATGGGACACACACATTTGCACACCACTAGTTAGATTTTTATTTAAAAAATTGTTTTTGTGCAATGTTTTGAAGGAACGGGCACTAAAGATGCGAAAATGAAACAAACTATCATTACATTTATACGATTTTTCGTAAGTGGTATGACGTGACTATACATGCAAATATGACAAATGAAAAAAATGCAATAAAAATTCTCCAGAAAAGTTACATAAAAATTGCATGTCAAAATGGCGATCGGCAAAAAATACCCAGCATAATGGAGTTTTTACTGTTCTTCGAGTAAATTTTACGAAACATTGTCACGCATAAAAAAGGCAGAAAGTGAAAGAAAATTTTCGTTTTAGTTACGAAATTTTTTAGCTGTATTTTGTGAGGTTTTCCAAATAAAAAAACCCTAGATGAATTTAAATTGGGAAAGAAATTAATCAATATTTGATACTCGACCAACACGAAGGTGTGTAGCGCACTTCCGAATAAGATTGTATCGAAAAGTTTCAAATTTCAAATTTCAAATTTCAAATTTCAAATTTATGAACATATGTCATTGATACAGCCATTCGACGTACCACCTTCGTTAACGTCTCAATTCTTTTCATTGAACATATTGGTGCATGCATGGATGCGGTTGTCAACCTCCACCGCCGATTAAGTTAAAAAGTTTCAGTCAAAATTTGCCACTTGGAGGCTCTTTTGCACTTACTGCAGCAGCTTTTATTGATTTCCATTCATTCTATTCCAAATGTCACCATCCAATAACTTACAAGATATTATTATAAATATAGAGATAATTGACTTCATGAGAAGTGCATTAGAAAAGATATTTCCATTACAAGGCCGTAAAAAACTTTTCCGTGATGGCCAGAAAATGATTGCAAACGGAAAATTCAAAAATAAAAATATTGAAAAGGTGAATCTCAAAACTGAAGTGTTTGGCAGGAGTTATCTCTACAATTTTGGTCATAGAAAATACTTAACCACCGGATTAAATTATATCACGGCTTTCTAGAACAGCATCTACAAAAACAGAAATTTCCCTAAATCTAATATCACATTGCAAGTGAAGCACCATTTTCTATCATTCTCCATGGTAACTCCATGACGCTGCAAACGGCTGATATAAAGCTTCAACTAGTATGGACTATCATTACGAATCGTAGTGATTTCAATGCACCATGCTCTCCTTCAGCTCCTAACGTAATATCAGAAGCGTAGTACCGAGCGCAGTTAAACAAAAGCTCTACCTTCATCGATTTCCCGTTAGAAACCTCTTAAGAGCTACTGCTTCAAATTGGCCCTATGGCATCTCATTTTCTCACAAAATCCACAATCTTCCAAATGAGTCCATCTTAATCTTTCTATCTCCTCAATGTCCTGAGATATAATGAAAAACGTAAAAGTTAAGATCATATTCCGACGCAGGAAGCTTAGCAGACCTTCATCGAAGTTCAGAGCGAACTTGACAAAAATCACGATTAAGAGCCAGTTTTTAGTCAAGTTCCCCCAAGCTAACTCGTGGTTATGGTCTCCCCCCCCCCCCAAATATCTCCAGTGAGTCCCCCCCGAGCAGTAATTCCCATACATCACACTCTAAATCATCTCCGGCGATATCAGAAATTGAAAACTGGTCCATGGCATATCGTTATCATCCGAATTGGAACATCTGTCACCTAACCATCCTTGTATCTTCCCATCTGATCTATCTCCTCTCTAGCCAGATCTGATTGCAGCTAAGGTGTTAGGGCTCTTATCAGAATCTGCAATCAAACCGTCCCAATGAAGCACCGCCCTAACTTGATCAATTTCGAAACTATCCGGACAGCATCAAGCTGACGAACAAACCTTGGACCAACATGTACCATGGTTATTAACTGTAGATATTCCCATATGCCAATCCATTCTTCATCTGAGACATCTCAAATCTAGATGATTTTAACACCACTCCATTGAATTCGATGTAAGTCATGTCGTTAGTTCCCCAATTAGATGATCTTCCAGGAGGGTCTAGTTTCGGCTTCCTATCTGCTCGATACAGTAAGGTACAATCAGAAACGTTAGCCTGCTCAGATGCTATCAGGAAGGTTAGCCTGCCTAGATACAATTAGCAAGATCAGCCTGCCTAGATACAATCAGAAAGGTTAGCATTAACTACTTGACCGAACGCAGACCTCAAATTCGATCAACGCTCCAGTGCTGAGGCTTTTACTGAAATTAATGCTCAAGGACTATTGCTGACATCTTGATGTGCTTCACATTCCATGAATTAATCGCTTCCATTCGCACCAGTTCCACGTTCTTGGGTCTTCGTCTTTGACGGGACTATTCGATCCACCTAAACCCTCCTTCCTCTGTTGCACTTGACGAGCATTTACGTTCCTGAAAATTCTAGGATTGAAATGAGAACCAGTTTTTGGTGAAGTTAACCGTGGTTGATCAGCAGCTGAAGCCAATGTTGAGTCTTAGCATTGCCTAGGTGAAGTCTTTGACCAAGCCCAAGCCTTGACAAGACAATTAAAGAAGCTAAATCACCAACAACTGGCACTAAATTAGTATTGCTGCTTCTTTAGGCCATCACGTCCTCAAATTCTTCATATCGAAGGTTGAGAAAAAAACATAATTGAAGATACCTTTACCTCGCAGGATGAACGTTCCGAAAGCTACATCCTTTCCTCTTCAGACTAATTTAATTTCTGAAGGTTTTGGAATGGAAGTTACGGCAAGTGACACTCTGCCAATCTACACATAACTCTTATCACAAAGTCCTCTCGCGCCATATAATTCAAAGGTTTGGAAAAGTTAAATTATTCATCCAGCTGTCTAGCACCACACACTTCAAGGACTTCCCATAAAACAAAACTCTACTTTGATCATTCGCGGATTATTCTACAAAACTTGAGACTCGTGCAATAAATCCTCAACTAGCCTGTACCATCGTTATCAACTGTAGTGATTCCGATATGCCACACTCAAGTTTGCACTCTGGGTGGGGCATACAGCCAATCAGCTGTGCTCCACTGGTCACAGGGCATCGCGCCTGTTCCACTTGGAAGATGGGATCCATCCACCTGGAGGCAGCAGTAGGTGGCGGTAGTTTATCAACATACCATAAATGATAGGATAAAGAAAACAATGTGTGTGGACGTTTAATGCTCGGAAGCCTACCAAGGTGCGGTGAATGTTGTCGTCATATTGCTAGAGGCTAGAAGTGGACAGTGCGGGGGCAGCCACCGGTGGTGATGGTACTCGGTCATTAGCACGTGATCTTCGTAATCATAAAAGGGCGAGCAATAATTATCGCCGGGCAATTGGAAAGGTCAGCTTCCAACAAGCCATCTGAAAGTTTCAACTGCCATTTGAAATCACTTTAACGCTGGCTGGAACTTGGGGCAATACTTGCCTATATTTTATTTCGCGGGTTGTTTAATTGGATTCATGTGAATTATTGATCCATCGGATTTTGGATGTGATTGTTCGTGCAAGTGTCGGGAATTTATGAGGTATTTCGGTAATAGTGATGTGTTGGTGGTGAGATCATCTTCATTGATATTTAACATATTGGCGTTGAGTCACGAATCCATCGCCTCATTGGAAATCTGATGAAGGTTGCGAATGCTATGGGATGCTGGGTATCTTTCAGCAGAACTCCAATTTAGTTTCTTCATCTCAAATATATTTAATTCAATTTTCTACGAGCATTCCCGGTTTTCATTATCTATATGATGATGAAAGAGCGCGCAACAATTATCTCTGCAATTGGAAAGATCAGCAACAACTGAAGGTTTAAGTGAAAAATTGAAGAGAATTTTGAAGTAGCTTGTGTGTAGATTGATTCATCATTGTCCCCCATGTTTGGAAAATTATTCCCTGAAAAATAGGGATTATATTTGTCTGAACTGTAGTGGAATGGTGACCGACATGTTATATCTAGGCGAGGTTATTCCTAAATATCTCAGAACCTAGAGGAAATACAGAAGTTTTTATAAAAACTTTTTTATAGAACTTATTTTTCTTTATAAAAAGTTTTATATGGATTTTTCCATATCTCCCCTAACTTACGAGATATTCAGTTATACCCCAAGCGCTTCAAGGCTACCGGGAATTTTCTGATGGATTTGTAGAGGGCAAATAAATATGTGAAATTTTCTAGGATGAAATATTGCGAGTATGTGTGAATAGTGGTCGCGGGCATTTCTTCACATTCGAATTGGATCCAATGAATTTGCATCATGCGTCGAAAATAAAACTTGCTCATATTCAATCAAAATTTGATAACTCGTCGTTTTTATCTTCGTCCGTCTCTGTCGTACTCCCCACACCAGCTGCTCTCCAGCATTTAATGGCAAAGGAGTACCACCCCTCCCCCCCCCCCCCCGGTCACCCATGGGGCCTCAGGGTAAACCTCCCTATGCTATGATAGACGCCGCCTACGATGGGACCCACCCCCCCCTCCCCCCACCTGCGCTGGGTTAGGTTCCCGCCCGGCCTTGCAGTCTCATTTTCTGGGTACTTTAACGTAATAGGCACATACAGAACTCACTAAACCAATTCTTGATGGTGTGTGTGTGTGTGTGTGTCAGTTTGTGGAGGAAAATTGCTCCATTGTTGGTTACTTACATGGTTGTAAGTTATCGTATCGTTGGTTACGTACGATAATTCAAGCTGTCCGAAAAGTCAAAACTCCCAATTTGGTCTTGGTTTTTATGATATATTATGATGGATTTTGGATTGCTTTTTATTGTATTTTCGAAGTGAAATCGCGTGAATCGCCATACAAAACTACATCTATGAAAACATCTCGTTGAGAAGAACAAGTTTCGTAAGAGTGAAAAATATGGTTTACATTCTAAAAAGTGCTTGCAGCTTAGAAGCATGAACTTGCAAGCTCAAAATAAAAGGCGTATTGGATGTCTCGCTCAGAACCCTCCAACTTTTATATGAAGTATTTTTGCATTCACCCGTTTTTTCAGGGGTTATTCAGGTGGGCTGTTCTAACTGGACCACCCTGTATATGTATACATTGATTCGATTGATCGGAAAGCCCTCGATTGATTCTCGATTTACTAAGTACAAATTACGTTCCGTAATAGGGGGGAGGGCATAATGGGACTTTTGCAATTTTCTGGAATCCCTAATGATTTCATCTGCGGCTAAAAAAATTAGCAAGATAATATCACAGAATGTTCCATTATGCCCCATTATGCCGCTCCCCTACTTTCAAATTGAAGTTTGAGAAGTTTGAATAGTTTCGCAATCAAATTATGATATTCACACAAACTTTTCTACCACTGCATCTACTTAAAAAATTATTCCCTGACCCATCGAAAATCGCGGAAATATACAAGGAAAAAGGTTTTTTAATTTTGTAAAATGAGGAAGTCAATTTCGGGGGATAAATTAGGTTTTCATTGACTTGTATTGCCTGTAAATAAAAAAGGAAAATATTCCAAATACATATTTCAAAAGAATGTTCTGAAGATTTTTTCTCCTAAAGATCATCTAGATTTTTTTTATGATAGCCGGAGACTATCTAAAAATTCTGAATTGTTCCTAATTTTAGATTTTGCATATTTTTTCGTACATTAAAATATAAACTAGTGGTGTGCAAATGTGTGTGACCCATACGAGGCACAAACAAAACTTCCCGATTTGGGATTTCAGCACAGCGTACTAAATTTATTCTTCTCCAATAAACCCCGCTTAATTAGTAGTGTTTTACTGAAAACTTGCAGATTTGAGAATTCTAAACTGAGTCATTAATGAAGCAGATAATGATGAATATTTGAGTAGATGCATGGTGAGCAGGAGGATGAGACTTATGGGCGTTACATGAGTGGGAGTGAGACGCCAATAGGAGTGCGGCCGCAATAAAGACGATAACTTCAATATTTTGCCCCGTGGAACAGTATAAACCATTGCAATTGTTAGTAACTTTGCATATACTCCACGAATGCCATCCAAAATGTAATCCGCTTGATTCTGCACGGAAATGCTCGGATTCAGACCTTCATGACAGCGCTGGATTCATTCATTCACTCATTACATATATAATTTTTGAGACTGCGATACCTTCTTAATTATGCAAATTATCGAAAAAAAGGCATTCCACATAAAATATGTATTCCTATATGGGATATCTTTATTCTGCCCCCCCCCCCCCATGGTTAGAACATCGTTTTCCGCCCCGGCGTAGCTGCAAAAAAATGGGATTTCGCGCCCGTCGGGACGGAAAAGTGTTATTAATCTACACGCGCTCCCACGATCTTTTAAATCCAAAGATCCGTTTTTTCTCTTTCACATTTCCGTGACCTTGAATGGACCGCGATGGCCAGGATTTAATTATCTTAAGTGGATGCACTGATAGAAATGTTTACATGAATGTCATCGTCAAATGAAGAACTCAGTGGGATCCTTCAATTTACTTCATCAATCGAAAAGTCGAAAATTCCAAGTCTCAAGGTTTTCAACCGAAAAGAGCTACCGTAAATTTTTCGAATTTCCATTGAACGGACCCCGGTGTCCAAAAGGATCAATCAGCTGAGCTGGTATCAGTGAGAGGAACTATAATTTTTTTTTCCAAATTTTTTATTTTCAAACACTCCAAAATTATCACAATTTGCAAATTTTTTTCACTGAAAAAATCATGATAATTTTTTTTGGTCAGTCACCGTTGATGGCATCAAGCCGCGAAATTCAAATTTCGACCTAACCTAAAAATCTAAAGAAGTGATTTTGAGTGATGTGCATTGTGATTTTCTGTTGTAATTTGCTCTTGGGTAAAGTTTGACAAGAGCTCAAGCTTGGCGTGACACTGTGTTGGGTTAACCTTCACCTAGTGACATATGTGTGTGTACGACATAAGGGGAAATATAAGGCGACGAGTTGACGATTGCCGGAGACAGCATGAACAGCCTCCTGCGGCTGACATCCATCGGCAGTGGTATGTTGACATTTCTCGTTTGGATATTCTATAGGTAAATTCCGAGAGCGATGCGTGAAGGTGGAAATTGCCAATTACGTGTGATCGCATGTGCAACATTCATCAGAATTTTTCAGGTTAGATTATCGGTTGAGGTGCTGCAGTGCTGACCCCATTGATTTCCATGATTAGAGAATTTTTTTCTAATCCCACTCAAGGAAACACACACAAAAAAAGGTACACAAAAATGAACATCGCCAGAGTCGAAAGTCGCAAGACGATTCCTTATTGGTCTGTCATAATTTATTTTAGAATCGTGATTAATTTATTGCTTGATCAGATTAGTAAGATAAGATCGTCAAGTTGGTTGGTAGTCGCGCTTCCGTCGATAAACATCGATATTTGGAATATCTATTTCGGCTTTAGTTTTCACAAGTATGACAACTTTTGAAGTTGTCATAACTTATGTAGTTATTGAAAATTATATACTCAGAATATTTTTCGATGTTCTGTTAATTTATTAAGTCTCGAGTGTTTTACATATTCTGTCCAGTGTTGACAAATTTTATATGTGCGCGATAATTACAGAAAAACGCAAAAGATGATTGCTCCAAACTGGAAAATTGAACGCTCTCATTTTTTCGGAACTAGCGGTCGCAAGCGGCCAGGATGTTGACCAACATTTCAAATTCATTTTTTTAACTTTCCGATTTTTCGGGAAGTTATTGTATTGCCCCCGAAATCGAAATTTTTGTTCCTGCCTAGGAAATTATGGTTTAAGTATACCAAAATGATTCTCAACAAATTCTGAGACGATGTGTGTGTGTGTGTGTGTCTGTATGTACGTATGTGTACAAATTTTGATCCTGGATTTCTCACGAACGAATATCACGATCAAAGTTATTAAGGTCGCAATCGAAGTGTTTCCATGTAACTTAGAGGTGATTAGATTTTGGGTGAAATTGGTGCAGTATATATATTGGTATGAACAATTTCAATTGGTTATAATGTTCTATTGCATAAACTAGGAGAGTTAGCGCAAAATTTATATTAGAAATGTTGTTCCCCATATAGAAATACGTATTTCATGTAGAATGACTTTTTTCGAGAATTTGCATAATTAAGTCCGTCTCAACAATTATGTCTGTAATGAGTGAACCAATGAACACAGGGCTGTCACGACGGTCTCAATCGAAGCGTTTCCCTGCAAAATCGAGCGGTTAACGCTGTGGATGGGATTTGTGCAGTATATGCAGGGTTATTAACAATTGTAATTAGGTATACTGTTCCACTGGGTAAAATATTAAAGTTATCGGGAAACGTCTTAAGAGAGAATCATTGCTTATATGAAAATACACCTTTTATATATAATGAGTTTTTTCCATAATTTGCATAATTAAGGAGGTATGGTTGGCTGAGCAATTCAACATGCGGGAACAATGCATATCACCAGGGTTGTTGCTTACACAAAAATGCGCATTCAATGTGACACTTTTTCATATAGTTGAACTAGAATATACATGGCAAATGGATATGTCGATAATTGCGGGAATGATGTCAAAGACGGTGATAATTAAGAAAGTACAGAGGTAGGAAGGGTAACTATGCGGATGAATTCCAGTTGAAGATTTGTATGGGACTTAAAAATCAAACTGAATCGATCCCGTGCAGTAATTATTAGATGCCAGTTCAATTATTGATATCACTGTAGGGTTTGTTGATCACCATGGTTGCGTTCTTATGTTGTGCTGAAATAACAAATCGGGAAGTTTTGTTTGTGCCCCGTACGGGGCACACACATTTGCACACCACTAGTTCTTATTTAAATTATTTGGAGTTTGAAATGAAATTTGAAATATTTTGATTGTCAATTTTTGTAATAGTTGAATTTGAGTTTCATTTTGTTTTTTTTTAATTAATTAAAGAGATATAAATATTTGCATTGGAATTTGAATTTCGATTAAATTTAAATTTGAAAAAAAATTAACGTGGAATTCAATTTTAGAATTGGAACAATGAAATTGTAAATTTTTTGAATTTAAAATATGAGCCCACGCGAAGAGGAACATGGCGACGCACATTTTAAAGTCAATCAGACTGTCAATGAACGAAAACAGTATGCCGGGCCACATGACAGCTCATGACAATTGAAATGAGTGTAATGGCCGCTGCCATGACATGGTTGGTCATTTTTAGGAAGGATTAGTGGTGGATGAAGTCGACGATGTACAAACAACATGGTTAGTCGAGGACGTGCCTGGACGAACAGACGGTTATGGCACTCAGAGTACGTAACTATCGCGCGGGACCACAGTATGCATGCCTTGCAGCTGCGCAGAAGCAAAAATGTTTCTGCGCAAGCGTCAATCGCAAATTGTGCGTACCCATTACACAAGTGTCGCTCATGAGAATTCGTATATTTTGTGTCGATTTCGCGATGTCAGTCGCAAAACAATCGATTACTCGCATCTAATCGACTTTCATGTCGATCTATCGATTGTTCCCTGCTCTTTTGACATAAGGACTCGTTCCCTGCCGGTGGCCGCTACGCGCCCACATGCCTCGTCTGTATTCTCGTCTGATTTCGATTGTGTCATCGGTAATAAGAGATTTTTTCTTCAACTTTCGAGTTTTCGAAGTCGATAATCGATTGATTTTTCTGGTCGAATTTCTCAATTATTTATATAGGTCAATGATTAACAATATCTTCAACTTCGGAAAAGATATTGTCACTTCAAATTTCAAATGGTAACAGCGCGCGAAGCGCGCACACGGAGTTGTCTTTGAATGTTTATAGAAACTGAGGGTAGCTTCATGCACATATATATAGACCATCTCAAGTAAAGTTAACAAAATCAACTCAGTAAATCTCAAAATTGGCCAATTGCATTCCATTGGCAACTTTGAAAAGCGAATAGAAATTTTATAAAAGGACGATGCGTAGTGAACATTCCTAAAATTACGAAGGAACTAGTCAACTCTCCTGGGAATCACCGAAAATTCCGTAATTTACCGTTGAGGTGGTGGGAAACCACAATATCAAAACTATTTCAATAAGAGTTTGCTCCTCGGTATAGAGTACAGAAAAAAAAAATATTCTCCAGGAGGGGAAAGTTTCGTTCGTTTCCGACCTTTATGCATCTTGTAGAATCCAAAGCAAAAGTTTTCTCAGTTAGTTTGGGACGCGTTTCAAGCGGCCTGAGTGATCTTTCCAAGTCATTATTAAAGTTTTGATTACCATTGAAACACAGGCAATAGTTTAATTGCATTTTCAATTGAGAAATGCTGATGTTCCTCTGATGTATCCAACGTAAGAATTGCAATGCTTACCAATTAAAGAAGTAGATAAATGGGCCGTGGGTTTGACCCTCCGCGGGCCAAAATTATAAGGTGCCAATGTCTGCGTGTGTGTATATACTTTCTCTCCAATCTCTCAATTTTCTCACCACAGAGCTCTCTAAATAATTTCAATTGTTTATAACGCTCTAACGCCGAAACGAAAAAATTTATTGGACATATTTTTGCGTATCTATAATATTTCGCCAGATACAGCGTTATAAACAATTGAAATTGTTAATAACAATAGAGACTAGCAGACATGTATGGACCAAAAACTAATAGGCTTGAAGCTACGGCAACACGCTTCGATTGCGTCATACAGGTCCTAGATCGGATAATTTGTTCACGAGAAATTATTCCGGGAAATTTTTGGTTACATATATACATCGGCACACACACACACATATACAGACATTTTGTTTCAAATCATCTAGAAAGGCCAGAAATACCGCGAACCGTGGAGATCTGATGGAAAATCGATTTTTCGGGGGCAAAACAATAACTTCCCCTATTGGGAAGTTAATAATAAACGGGGCGGGGGGGGGGGGGGGGGGGAGGGGAGACCTTCAACGGATTACATCCATAAAGTGATACCTAGTCTTCTTTTATTTTTTTTTCCCGAATGTTTAACATGTATATAACACGTGTAAGTAGCTCATTCTCTGTTATTTAATCTTTTCCTCACATGAACTGCGCATCTCGTACGCGACAACGGTCTTCTCGTCGTAAGAGTTGTCCTCCGACTATGAGCGGAGCTCCCCCCACCAACGGCGACGCGTGCGCGTTGGCGGTCAGGCTCCCCCCCCCCTACCTCGACCAAGGCGCGGAATGCGCATGCGTCGACAGTGGTAGGGAGACTTTGGCGGGAAAGCCGAGGACAACTTTTATAGCGTCTCAACTATAGGTCTTTCAGAATTGTCCGATAATTCTCAAATTTTTTATTAAATCGTTGAGATTTCATGTGAAAATTGTTGGAATCTAACCAAGAGTCTTAATCGATAGACTTTGATAGCGATTTTTCTCGACTCAAAGTTGAAAATTTTACAATGTTTCTTAGATTTTTATTGACAATTCGTTGTCGACGTAATGAAGTCGACAGGGTTGCAAATAAAGCAGGCTTAAGGGCAAAAAAAGTTACAAAAAAATTGTCACTTGTTAAATAAATAGGAAATCCCACATTGTGCAGAAATTTTCATTCTAATTTATCTTATTTATCTTTTCTGGTGTACCTGCGATCATCTCAAATAAAATAGCATATTTCGTGGATACATAGCGGCTGTGGGGACCGATAACGCTTCGTCAGCGCTGATAACCCCAATTTTTTTGCCCCTCTGGCGCTCAGGAAAAAGAGAAGGTGTGAAGCTTCAGTTTTTTACGGATATCTCGGGAAGATAGGAAAGTCAGGTTGGGTGAATTGGATGCTTATTTTTGTGAAGGAAAAACGAAAAATGACTTGGAAATAGGTTAATTGGAAATTTGAACAATTTACATGATTCGAGTATCATAAATTATGAATTTTAAAACGTAATATCCAGTTTTGAAATCTTTAATTAGGATTGATCAATAGCAGATTCGGATTTCCAAATCCCGAAATTAGAAATTAATAATTTCAAGTTTTCATGTGTAAATTGTAATGTAAGTAAGGTAATGGCCGATTGAAACATCGTAAATTACGATTTAAAAATCGTAAATCATCATGAGAAAATCGTAAATTCACACATATGCGGAGTTTTAAAGCTACAAAGGATGGTGTAAAGTTATGTATATATATATATATATATATATATGTGTGTATGTGTGTGTGTGTGTGTGTGGGTGGGCGGGTGGCTGTGGGTGGGCGGGTGGCTGTGGGTGGGTGGGTGACTGTGGGTGGGCGGGTGGCTGTGGGTGAGCGGGTGGCTGTGTGTGTGGGTGGGTGCGTGTATGTGGGCGGGTGTGTGTGTGTGGGTGGGTAAGTGGGTGGGTGGGTGTGAGTGAGTGGGTGGGTGGCTGGCTGTCTAGCTGTGAGAGGGTGGGTGGGTGGGCTGTCAGTAGGGGGGTAAGCGGGTGGGTGTGAGTGTGTATGTATGTGTGTGGACGGAGAGAGGGTGCATGGTTGGGTGGATGAGTGTGTCGGTGTTTACATCAGTCATCGGAAAAGTCGTATCGCAAAAACCATCCAAGATACAAAAAAAGTCTCATAATAAATACCGTTCCCAATTCCCGAATACACAGTTTAGAGATTAACGAGATATCACAGGGTAACAGTATCATTAGTATGCGTTTTATCGCATGAATGAATGGGTCAGGAAACAAACGGTAGACAATGCGTTTGCGAGAAATTGCAATTCCTAGATAAAATGTTCCATGGTATTTTTCCGCAAAATCATTCGTTCAGTTATTCAATAAAAGCGGCGATTTTTTTCCACTTTGCACCCTATTGCGCAAGTACTTGAGAGTAGAAAATGAGAAATGATCGATTTTTTGTTACAACTATAAAATTCTCTGTAACAAATACTTCATACAAAATTTGATAATCACCTTTTCTCTTTTTTCGTTGTTTTTTTTCGATTGTGAGACTCCTTGTCTGAAGCAATAGATTTTAGCGAGATTCCTTTTTTTTATGGAAGTCGAGGGTCACGGACCACCAAGCGTCTGTTCGGAATTTATATGGTGTGTAAAAATAAAATCACCAGATGGTCCTCCCCCCACCCTCCCCTCGCCCCTCACCACTGCAAAATTATTGCATTAGTCCGTGCAAGCTCAGGGGCGAGTGGAAAAAAGAACAGGAGTTTTCACTCCTACGTTATATCCTCATCACGGCCCATTGATTCTATGAAACGAGCGCTCCAGTAACACTTTACGCGCAAGTACGTAATCCTTATTCAACTCATCGCATGCTTTGTGGATAAAAGTTGCATGTAGTCGCATGGAGAATAGCTGAGTCTTCCCATTTCAGACACTTTGGAGTCATTTTCGCGTAAATTCCAGGAGCGCTTCATTAAAAAACAGTCTTCATGAGCATTCGCCCTACATTTTGGTTGACTTGTTAACAATCTACGAGTTTCACGAAACTTCTGTTCAACTATCTTCAAACTATCTCAAAACACGATCAGGAATGCTAACTTTTCTTACAGGGTAATTCGCTATGGGTTTTCAGACAATATAGATTGTACGAAAGTGATTTCCTCAAAATTGTGCGATTTCTATAATTTTTTTTTTCAATCAAACCAAAAAATTTCGAAATTATAAAATATTTTTCATCAACATCTCCGACATTTGCGAAGATTTTAAAAATCCAAGTGGTCGGATTAAAGAATAGCTACGTCACACTTTCATGTTTCTCGCGCACAATTTTTCTGCAGTATGATATATTGATTATTCCCGCATGTCATCCAGCATCATCCCTGAGTATTGTAAAACGTTTTAGGAATCTGAAAAGAAATTGCATATGGGTTTTCAGCCGATAGGAAATAATGGCAGTTTTTCCTATAACTGTGACTTTCGCGGCCGAACGGCGTGGCCCTTGAGTGCGCGCGCCATGGGGACATCCCTTCATAAAATCAAACTAGTAGTGTGCAAATGTGTGTGCCCCATACGGGGAAAAAAGTCATTGCCCATAAAAGGTGTATTTTCATATCAGGACTAATTCTTATTGGGGAAGTTTCCCGACGAACTTTAATATTTTACCCAGTGGAACAGTATAAACAATTACAATTGTTAATAACATGGCATATACTGCACGAATCCCATCCAAAGTGTAATCCGCTCGATTTTGCACGGAAACGCTTCGATTGGGACCATTATGACAGCGCTGTGTTGATTCGTTCACTCATTACAGACAATTGTTGAGACGGTCATACCTCCTTAATTACGCAAATTGTCGAGAAAAGTCATTCTACATAATATATAAATTTTACGCTGACTCTAATAGTTTATGCAGTAGAACGTTATAACCAATTGAACCTGTTAATAACAATATTTATACTACACCGATTTCATCCAAAAACTAATCAGCTCTAAGTTACATGAAAACGCTTCGATTCCAACCTCAATAATCTCGATGGTAGCATTCGTTCGTGAGAAACTTAGGATCAAAATTCGATGACACACACATGCATCCATACATACACATACACACACACACACACACACATATACTTCGACTCAGAATTTCTTGGGTGTCATTTTGATATACTTGAAACACCAGTCACAGGACGAAACAAAAAACTTCGATTTCGGGGTGATTACTATAACTTCCCAAAAATCGGGAAATTAAAATGTAAATACTAAATGCATTCCCCATTTTTGGGAAAAAGATCAAATACTCAAACTGCTCGAAAATTTCGGTGTTTTTTTTTTTAATTTTCTTCATTTGAAAACTTAAATACGCGTCGCGGAGATTCCCTCTACGCGCGACACGTTCCGCTCGCAGAGGGGCGCAACCACCCAAGCGCTAGATCATATTTTTTTTCAGTTTCACAAGTTTTGGAAGCATTGTCGAGGGTCCATTTCCACATTTTCTAATTTCATGTGGAAATGATCTAGAATGGTCTGAAACGTAAGAATACAAAATTTGAGGCCGCCGTCTGTCTGTGAACATCTCATTTGTGGCACCTCGATTTACTAATTTGAACATTTAAACGGTTAAAATTGATTTTAAAAATCCCAAATTTTCCCGCCGGGACCATACCAAATTTCAGCTCGATCGAAGCATACGTTTTTGAGAAAACTTGATTCATTTTTTTTTGTTTTTGCTCCATATCTCCATCAATATTGAACCGATTCATTTTTTTTCAAATCTTCCTCATCACGCCATCTATAAGAGGGAATCAAAAACCCATATGCGTCCGTAGAAAGTTTTCGGGTTATTTCAACTTTTATGTTTTTCACTTAAAATTGTTGTTCGCGCATCTCCTCCTACAGTTGTTGTCATAGAGACTTGTAATTCTACACAAATGTTCCATTTGGTATCTATATGTGCAAGTGGTTTGGATTCATAACAATTTTCATTGGTTTCTGAGACATTGGATTTTTACTAGAAATTCATTTTATTCAATATCTCAAAAACTAATGAACGGATTGCGATTTTTTTTTGTAATTGGGAACTATATTCCGGTACACAAGAAGATTCGAGTTACTTCAATTTTTCGGGTTAATATGCAAAATTTTTGTTCGCGCATCTCCTCCTACAGTTCTTGTCATAGAGACTTGAAATGTTACACAAATGTTCCATTTGGTACCATTCGGAAGCATACCATAAATGAAATTGGTGGAAATAAAAAGGCAACGTTAAACGAACTAAAAATAACCGTTATGCATTCGAATGTGGGCATTCGATGACCGTCTGTTTGTTTCTTAATTAAAAAGTCACAAAAAATATAATTTTTCTAAACTTTAAAAACAGTGGAAATTTAACAAATTTTAAACACATTTAGTCATTTCTGAATTCTTTATTGAATTTATAAATAAAGAGAAATTTCGAAATAGTCTGCAATCGCAGGAATTCAATATGCATTGCCTTAGGTTAAATGTTAAAGTTTCAAAAATACCATGTACTATATATAACATCTTCAAAAATCTATAAATTTAGAGAAAAATACAAAAATTCAATGAGCAATTTTTTTTTTTAGATTAAAGAAATTTCCATCTCATTCAAATAAGTCCGTGATTTTCAAAACTATCAAAAACTTATCAAATATTTTTAAACTTTCGAAAGTTTTCACAATTTTGAAAATTTGGAAAAAACTTAAAAACACGAAATTAAAAAAAAAATTTAATATTCAAATTTTTTTTTTATTAAAAAATTGAAAAACATACAAATTATAATAATTTCGAAATTGCGAAGGGTTTCTAACATTACCAAATTATCAATTTTTTTTTTAAATTAAAAAACTAAAAATGTTTTTTTTTCGAAACTTTTGAAAATATAACAAATTTCAACAATAACAAAAAATACAAAAATTCAAAGTCAAATTTGTTCAGTATGATTTGTTTTATTCCAAAGCTTGACCAAAATCAAAATGTCACGTTTCAAAAAGTTAATCGCAAAAATTGTAAAAATTCCAAAACCTCTAAAAATTTGACTAATGTTCAAAGGTTTGGAAATGTTGCCAAGTGATGCACGTACAAGCGCTCCTCCTATTGTCTAACGTTATAAAAAACCATAAATACATAACATCAGACGTTTCAGCTTATAGTAAAGGCCACAAATTCTAGCAACGAACGGCGGGTTTCACCTCTCGACATATTACGTCAGACTACCTCTTCCATATCCTCCTCGCAACTCGTCTAATTATACTCTCGGTAAGTTCAAAAATGCCTCCGTACACCGTACCATCATCGTCGTCTCCTAGCGACAAAACGACAATTAAAAAATTAATGAATGACAGACAAAATACATGATTGAGGACGCAAATTACGGGCGAGATCAATTCAGCGATAAAATTGAATGGACAGGCGTAAACATGGGTTTAGACTCAATTGCGTCGTCTAGACCTGATTTTAACCGTGAAAATATGGGGGCTTTAATTACACGTTATTAATGATTTAATGGAACTTTTGAAAAAAATTATCTTTGCAATATCCATTGAAATATTCCGAGTTATTTATATTTCGTGTGGAACCCGCGATAATTTTTACGAGACCGAATGTGCGCTTCGTGTTCTGAATTACAATTTGTATTCTGAAGCAACAATATCTCTTCCGATGTTGAAGGCACTGTTAATCATTGATTCCGAAAAATCAGAGGTTTCAATTTTTAACTTCCCGATAGGGAAAGTTATTGTAATAGCCTCGAAAATGAAAAGTGTCAGATCGATGAAATTTCCACTTTTCTCGACGTTTGGCATCATCCCGACACGTTTTCAATGACATCTGTGTGTGTGTGTGTGTGCGTATGTATGTACGTATGTGAGCATTCTTTTGTGACACGGTTTCTCCTGAACAGCTGGACCGATTTGAATTTTTTTTTTTTCAAAAATTACATCGAGCGGAATTGCATCGTTGCGGAGAGCGGAAAGGAGTGTCAAGTCTAAAACACAATTCCTTCAATTGTTATTAACAATTCCAATTGTTTAAAACATTGTATTACATAAACCGTGGGAGATAGAGGAAAAAGTTTCCAGCGAATGTTGTTCCCCACATGAAGATACATATTTTATGTTTAATGACTTGTTTCCATAATTGCGCTAATTTACGAGATATCGTTTAATTAACCATTTTTATTGTTTATAACCCTGTATTTCGCGAACAATGACAGATACGAGAAAAAGTATTAAACAAAAGTTGTTCCGCTCGTAAAACTACATATTTCATGTTATATTACTTCTTTTGCTAGGCATCATATTTTACGAGATATCGAGAAAAATCGTAATAATCGATTAACAGTCCAATTTGCGTTACTGATATACAACTTGACCTCATACGTGTATCGTCACACACACAGAAACACACACACACCCACTATCGGGAAGTTATAGATGCGACCCGTCGAGGGTCACACTCACATCCCATTTATTGACAGATTATTTATTATGGCCAAAAAATCATTTTCTAAATATTTACTGCCAAACCCTGTCATGCACATCATCAAGTTCATATGATGATGTTAATGTTTTGTGGGTCTCTGATGATGAATCTCTAACTCATCTATTCCTGAATCTTTAGAATTTATATTCGCCGGTGTGGCGAGTATATCAATAATTGATTCAATGGCCCACATGTTTCCTAACCAATTGCAGTTTCTCATAAAACTTAATGAACAAATGGCATACTTGACATAAAAAGAAATCGTCCAACAAATTATAAACGAATAAATACCCACATTAACCCCAATATATATAATTTATTTATTTATAACTGGTTTGTTTACACTCGTCTTTTTTGCCCATTAGCATTCAAAGTATTAGCATCAATATATCAATATATATATATATAATAATTAAAAAGCCATTAAAAAAGCTAATAAAAAACACCAATGAATTATTTAAATTAAGTGAATAAATGTAGTTAGCTTATATACTTTTTGCTTAACAAAATTAATTTGCGCGAAATTGTTCTTTGAACAATTAATCGTACAAGTGCGATTGGGTAAAAAAAAAATTAAAAAAAAAACAAAACGTATCTTCAGCCAATTGAATTGCTATGGGCGCGCTTAGCGCAACTGCTAAGACGTTCGTCGTTCGCTATCCGTGCGCGCGGCCATCCATTCCATTCCGTAACTGGATGGGTGGACATTTTTAAACGGACACTCCTCGATTCCTCATTCACACATTGACAATGTCGTAATTGGCACTGTCAATTCAAAATCGAGGAAGAGTGAAGATTTGTCGTGCTCCACTTCGGCTTGTGATTTCAATGGCTTGTCGAAACTAAGGCCTTCAAACATTTTTTTTTCCTAGAAAGAAAAACCAAACGGGCTGGGGAAATATGAGTTAAATATAGTTTACAATTTAGTATTTCCCTCGATCATTGGTGTCCTGAAATTTGGCCGAAAATCCAAAAGTTCGGTTGTGACGAATTTTGTTTAGGAGAAAAATTTTTTACCGATTTTTAGATAAGTTCCATTTTTTTTTTCATCAAATCAAAAAAACTTGCAAACCAATTTCAAACCTGCAGAAACAAAACAAAATCTGAGCAATCATATATCGCGGCATACATCATCTCGACCTGATAGTGCGTTCGCGAGAGATCTGCAGAAAAAATGTGACTACATATATATAGCAGTGCGCGTATATACTACCCTGTTAACTACCCTGAAACTGAATTAATCAGCTCTAATTTACACGTGGATTCTTTGATTGGCCTACGCGGAATTTCAATCGGATAATCTGGTTAGAAAGAATTATTGGCGAAGGATTTTCACAGCATCCATAAGTACGTACACATATCGAATATTTTTGCAATAAACTTAATTGCGGAAAAAATATTTTGAAGTGATGATGCAAATGTCAAAAGTTGAAATTTTGCAGAAAAACCTTACCATTCTATATAATGGTATATATAGAATGATCTGTGACTCTAGGCAAGAGGTACAATCTCCTGGTATCATTTTTAATTTTTTTTTTCGTCGTATTCTTTTTTTATCCACTCACCCAGTGTTGAATTACCTTTCTCGCTTTCAAAATATTCTCGAATACAGTATGAAAAAAAAAGAATACATGAAAATAAATAAGATATTCCAGAGGGTGTGAATGACGCTGTGTTTCTCATATTTCAGTCGTTAGTTGTGACAGCGACTAGACAGTCTGTCTACCTTGGTTCATTTTAAGTTAGAAATTTCTTGCACAAATGGGGGCTTGGGTAAATTTAAAGGTCTAGACGGATCAGCGAATGGCAATGACTCATTGGCATTATTCTGAGCATTTTAAGCGATTCCAAAAAAGCAGTTATAGCCGACCGGAGAAAGCTATGAGGTCCATGAAGGCCTTATTCGATAGAAAAAAAATAATGCTTAAAAAAATGACTACCAACTGTACTTACTTTCAGTTTTCAAAAAAAAACTCTTAACGCAAGATGAGCTTAATGCTATTAAAGAAAGTGCATACACAAAAGTTAACGCCGTCAGAGTCGAAAGTCGTAAAGCATTCCTTATTGGCCTGTCATAATGTATTTTTGAATCGCGATTCATTTGTTGGTTATCACATTAGTCAGATAACATCGTCAAGTTGGTTGGTAATCGCGTTAGCGTCGATAAACATCGATATTTGGGATATCGATTCGGCGTTAGTTTTCAAAAGTATGACAATTGTTCGAGTTGCCATAACTTATGTAGTTATTGAAACTTATATACACAGAATATGTTTTGAGGCTCTGTTAATTTATCAAGTTTCGAGTGGTTTACATATTCTGTACAGTGTTGACAAATTTTACATGTACGCAATAATCCTATAGTAAAAAGGAGAGGCGAAAGAAACTATCGATATATATCGAAATTATCGAAAAGCGTAAGACAGAAACCGACGCGCCACCAGTACGTGCGGCGGAAAAGGGAAATGCGCGCGCGCAGCACGTGCCACTGGAGTCATTACAGAAAAAGCGAAAGATGGTTGCGCCAAATTGGAAAATTGAAAGCTCTTTCTTTCGGAATCAATGATTAACGCAGTATCTTCAACTCCGGAAAAGTTATTGTTAATTCAAATTACAAATTGGAATTGAGCGCGCATTCGGGCTTGTCGAAAATGGTTAAATTAGTGGTTTTTAAAAATTTAAAACACAATTTTTTTGCGAGATCTCGAAGGCTAGTAAATTGCAATTAATGGACAAATAATTAAACCAACGAATTTTAAATCCCTACTTTTTTAAAGTGCCTTCTCTATCATCTTTAAAGCACGGAACATTACGGTTGGATAAACAAACCGTGTGTACACTTGATCATTCCACTTGCTTGCACCAGTTAAATTCCAATTATTATTTTTACAAAGTCCAAACACAAGTTAGCGCCTGCCATCTTTATCAGATAAACCTGCCTCACGTCTCAAGTTATTTGTTCGTAATGAAACTCGCGTATCGTATTTTATCACGTATTAAGTGGGCAAACAGTGAGAGAAGCGGAAATCTCTTTCAACTCCGTTAAAAATTATTGAAGTGCCTTTTCTTTGTCAATAAAAGGAAAGCAAAAAAATAATAATGGACTGGGTAAAATTAGGGCTTTGCGAGGGCCCCTATTCAATAGGTGTTATCATTTCGCGGGCTGATAGGTTTTTTGCATTCGTTCAGTTCTTCTTGTTTTTGCTTATTTCGAAATTTATTACGTGCCTTTTGGCTCAGTTTTGGCTTCGGTTGTTGAATTTGTGTAAACTACACCATATAAATAACTATTCATTTTCAGATCCATGAAGAAAAATCTGTCAAAATCGTAATTTCTTGTAATGGCATACTCATGCCAATGAACGACAATGACGTCAATTCTCACTTCTCATAAAAATTCAAATCCACTTCTCATAGACAGATGCGAGTACTATAATTTGTTTGTCCTGAATGTTAATTCTGTCATCATTTTTATCATCATAAAAGACATATTACGTGCGATTACAATAATCAATTAGTGGAAACGAAGAAAAAAACGCGCAAACTAAAAACATAATTTTCTCACGATGTAAAGCGAATAGAACAAAACGGATACTTAACTTTGTTTTTCGGAGTATGACGAACATTTTGGAAAAAAAAGAATTAAAATTGCACGAAGATTGCGGACCGAGGAGCACTTTGAAGCTCGAAACACGGAAAACAATGTTTCTTATGGGTATATGGGGTAAAATGGGTTGGGTCCGGAATTTTCCTTACTTCTTTGGATATGCCTTTATATATCAAAACCCGATTGGCAGGTTCGAAGGCCGGGCGAGGACTTCGAAGTTTCACCGGGGTCACCCCTTAAGTGTCCTTATCATATTTTTTTGTAATTATTCATTTTTTTTTCTTAATTATTTTTATACAATTAGAAAATTATAATATTTTGTATTATTTTCATCCCACTTTAATTTCAATATTAACTTACAATTACAAAATTAAGCATCTAAATTTTGAGCTTCCGTATTTTTAACTTTCCGATCTTGAGGGAAGTTCTTGTTGTTGTTATGTGTGTGTAAAAATACGCATTTGATGTTTTATGATTTTTTTTGCTAACACCTCTAGTCAATTGTTATTAACAAATTGCATTGTTTATCTAGCTCTTTTAAAAGGAAGTTTATATGTTTGAATAACCTTTTTACATTTTAAAAATTATAAATTTCTTTAATATTCGGACATTTTGAAAAGTCTAAAAAGTCCAGAATTTGAGACATGAACCGAAATTTTGGATATAAAAAAACAAGTTTATTAAAAAAACTTTTTCAAAAAAAGAAATTTCTGAAATATTTCTTTCCAATAATTACTCACTTTGAGCATACGCAAATAATAAAAAAAAAACGGATTTAGCACGCCAAAGCAAAAAGAAAAACGAAGGGGAACGGCAACAAAAATGGCGGGAGAATCAAACTGGATTTTATGATTTATTGCCTTTTTCATCTTTTACTCGGTAAAATTGTTATAATATATGTCTGTATTCTCACACATTTCTCTCATAAGTGGACAGATGAAAGTCTATAATTTCCAGCATTGGCTCTAGATCATTCTGTTCATCGCAGCATTTTGAATGTCAGCATGTCTAAAATGGTATACTCATGTTTTTCGCGGTGAACTGCATATTATTGATCATTAACACGATCAATTATTGAAAACGAGTTTCGAGATTTTCTCAAAAACCGAGACGCGCGCACGTGTACAAAATCGTGTCATAATGAATAACTTATTATCTATAGCACATAGAACAGAAAATATATATCAACTTCCTGAGCCGAGCGACACCTTGGCATATAATTTTGCCGCGTATTAGTAAAAGACAAAATTCCGGATACTTTTTTCATTTTCTCCGTTCAATTGTTCAAGTTAGTAAGTATCTCACGAAATATTATAGATACGCAAAAATGTGTCGAACAAATGTTGTCCCTTACGAAAAAATACATATTTTGTGTCCTTTAACTTTTTTCGTATCTTTAACCGATTCGGCGTTACAGCATTATAAACAATTGAAATCCTTTAGAACGCTCTATGGTGAGAAAAATGAGATTGGAAAGAAAGTGCACACACACACACACACACGCAGATATCGGGAAGTTATAATTTTGGCCCACGGAGGGTCAAACCCCCAGCCCATTTATTACGTTTTAAACCTTTATATTGTTGCAATGAACAGATAATTTCCCTACGAAATTTGAAAATCTAAAGACCGACCAATTGCTGGTACGCGGCAAGAAAAAAGTACATGAAATATAAATCATAATTTTGTGATGGTGAGAAGAGAAAATAAATGATGCTGACAGTCAAATATTGCGTTTGTAAGCTACCATACTTAAATGCACTGCGGAGTTATCGCAAATAGACCATGGTCTCGTGCGAGACTTTCTTCATTTTGAATTTTGCCGCCAGGCGGCGCTATAGTAACATGGCCGCCGCTCAGTGTTCCCGAGCCTGGCTCGGTGCGTGGTTACGTCGCGTCCCACTCTGAGTGTCTTCACCCATTTGTTTGTATTTCCCCCTCCCCCCCTCGCCCCTTAATTGATAATAATTTCGTTAACTAAAGCCCGTAAACAAACGTCCGTCTGTGCTCATCCGTCCAATGCACTCGGTAACATCCGCCCTCTCCCCCCCACCTCTCGCTTCCTTAAAATCTCTTTAACCTAAAATTATTTAATATTAAATTCGAGCTCACCTTCGGAGGCTGACGAAAAAGGGGAAAAAAATATCACAAACTCCTCAGCATCGTCGATGATGAAAAAGTGACGGGATACACGAAAAAGTGATTATTAATAAATTAGTGACTGTAGTGGGTGACTAAACTGTTTCTACCGTTTTAAAATTTTTTATAATATATATATATATATATATACATATATATATAATAGTTCAATTAGAACAGTTTTTTTTTTCGTTTCACTAAAAGGTATTGTGAGATGGTTTGTGACAGGTGGAATGCGTGGTTATTAATGCGTTGCGTCGTTGAACAAATTGTTTATTATTTGGCGGGGTTTTTGAATAAATGAATTTTTGCCCGCGTTGTTCTTTGGGGGGAAAACTGTTTTTTTTTTGGTTCATATTTTGGGAGTGGTTTTGTTATGTCAGTGATTTATAACTTAATGTTGGATAACTTAACGTTGATGTTTGAATTTTTTTATATAATTTTCCATATTATCTGAAAATTTGTTTTTTTATTTTTTTTTTAATTTTCTGTGTTTTTTAATTAAATTTTTTTTTGTTGCATTCCGATGTCCGTGACACGTGACTCGTAAATAAGAGATTGTGCGACAGTAGACAAATTGCTTGTAACTAATTATTGAGAGAAAAACTGGGTTTATTTTCATTTTCATAGTTTCTTGGAAAATATATGTTTGTTTACACCAAAGTTCATTTGAAAAATTTAGTACTCCGTCATTTAGTCAAATATTTATAAACAAGTGGTAAATAATTATCAAAAATGAGTGCAATCCGTATTTGAACCAGTGGAGTTCCCCGATGATGTTTTTTTTTAAAAACGTTCAAAAGGGCAGAAAAAATTGTTAAACAAATTTATTATAACTTCTCGCAAGTGAAATTTGCTTTGATTTTTTTCATTTGTGTGCTTTTTTTCGGTGGAAAAAATTGTTTTTTGTGGAAATGACCATGACGAAAAAGTTGTGACAAGTGTTTGCTGGTATAGGCGCTTTCAAAAATCGTTCGATACAGGGATGCTGTAGTGCAGGAGAAAAAAAAAATTCAGTGACTTTTGTAGTTGATTCACGTATGCGTAGAGTTTTTTTTATCGTTTTTATTCTGTATTTGTGTTTTCTTTTATCTGGCAGCGTCTGTATCTTCCATCGCGTGCCGCACAGGTGTTTCGAAACGGTCGTGCCGACGCGGGGCGGGGGGGGGGGGGGGGGGGGAAGCGGCGGAAGAATGTATATGTATGCATAGGAATATATAGAGGAGCATCTTCGATGATTTCACCGGGAAATATGCATGCGGTTTTTTTTTAACATTCCTGTTCATGTTTTGCGGAATTTCGAAACTTTTCGCGCCAAAAATGTTGACATTCAATTCCATCAAATTTTTGAATCGGTAATTTTTTTGTTTTTTTTTTTTCATTTTTTGACACTTCTGATTTTTAAAAATCTTTTAACATGATTTTTTTATGTTTTTAAATTTTGCACCTGAAAACTGTTTTTTTTGAAATTGTTAAAATTTTTGGAACTTTTTAAATGTCTGAAATTATCTACCTTGAAAAACTTTAGAAGAAGAATACTAAGGTATATATAGCAATGTTACGGGTTTTTTTTTGGCAGGAGGGGGGGGGGGGGGATCAGCATTTTGTTCCATATAAAATATGACGTTTTCAACTCTTTCATTCTGAGAATTGTTCATTTTTTAGAAATTTTTAGAATTTTTTTGGTCGCATGAGAATTCAAATTTTGACATGTGAAATCAAAAATCAATCTTGTAAATTTTCTTGGAGACGATTGGGCTTCTGAGGGTTCCCAGTGAAAATATAGAGAACACCTTTGGAGTGTTTTTCGCGCCTTTTTTTCGAATCATACAAAACCTTGAAAAATTTGAAATATTTCGAATTTTCGTAATTTTCAAAATCACTCGAGAATTCAAACAATTTTATTCAAAGTGCTATGCGAACTATTTTGATTACATGCATATTGAAATGTCGGCACTTGAACATTTGTAGATTTTACTTAATTTCAGACAGTTTGAAATCGAAACGAGAATTTTTTAAAGCTTCATTAGAAGAGACATTTCAAATATTTGAAAATTGAGAAGTTGATTTTCAAAGGTATTTTTTCTTTTTTGAAATTATTGATTCTCTCAAATTTTTGGAAGTTTTCCGAATTCCTAAAATTGATACAAATTTTTTTGAATTTTTTTTAATAATTTTTTTTTTACTTTCTACAATTATTATTTTGTTCAAAATTTCAAAACTATTTAAATGTTCCGGATTTTTGAAAAAAAATTAATTTTTTTAATTTTCCATTTTTGATACTGTTAGATTTTTAATTTTTCTTCAATAGCAACTGACGACGCGATACCAATTATTATGCTTATGGAAAATCATTTATTACGTCAGGAATAGGTGATTCATACCGCGAAATGTCAATGCGACATTCCGCACTCATTTATTGTGTAACCGACGAAATGAAATTTAATATTTCACGTTCTCCGTTACGATAAACTCATTAATCCAGATTTCCTATTTTTCAATTCATTGTTATTCAATCAACAGTGAAAATGCAATTAACTGAAAAAAAATTGAATCGTAAAGTATTGTTCCACGAAATGTTAATTACGCGCAGCACGTGATAAAAAAAAAGAGCCATCGACTGGAGAATTTCAACGTCGTAAAAACAATCGGGAGATAGAAATAATACGAGACAATAAATCGTAATATTTCATGGCCGCAATGAGGAAAAGCCGATGCACAACATATTCCTGGAAATTAACGTTTAAACAATGAATGCCTCAGTGACCAGCTGAGAACAATACCCCGATCACAATGAAATGCTAATTCAATTTTTTTTTCAAAATTTTATTCACCATTTCTTAGAAATAACTATTTTTTTTTCTTTAAGAGGACGCCAATTTTTACGTATCAAAAGTTGAATATTTGCTAATTTATTGTTGATAACAATTTTTTTAATGTGAATTTTGAATTTGTTTAAATTTTTTACATTTTCACATTCGTGAAATTATTTGGAATTTTTGAAACTCATGAAACTGAGAATTTTAATCAGCGTAATTTTCAAAATTTTTACAAACATGAATTTCTACCTTTTTGTTTTTTTCGGATTTTTCTATTTTTTGAACTTTTGTTCAGACTTAAATTTTTTCGACATTGTATGTTTGTTTTCAAAATTGCAGGTTTTCCAAAAAAATAGTTAAAATTGTGAATTCTGTCGAATTATTAAAATTAACGTTATTTTTAATTATTCAGCGAAAAAATTTTGGCACATAACAATTACACAATTTAAAGCTAAGTTTCGTAAAATCCGTCAACCGAAAATTCGTCAATGCTGAACCGATTTGCCAAACCGATATTCACTACGCCTCTGAAGAAAAAAAGCAATTTTTTCCACCACCAAAATCTTTCCACAAAAAAAATTAATAATTGAACATTTCCTGCGAATGTGAATGCAATTGCAGGCCATACGCTATTTTTCTAACCAGGGGAATTGAAAAAAAAGAAGCTTTACCCACGTGCACTTTATCATAATTCCCTGGGTTGTGTCCTTTAATATACCTCCCTGGGTAAGAAAAATATTATGTCATTCGACTATGAAAACCGCGATCTCTAACCTGGCTTCGCTCTTATCTCTTAGATACCGCTTTTCGACCCACACAAAATAAAATATCGTTTGCTACTCGGATCGGAAAAATTTGTCCGACCAATGCGATCGTATCTAAAGCCACATTCGCCAAAAAATTTTTTCTCCTGTTGCAAAAAATTACTATTATTATTATTATTGAAAGAATTTTTTTTTATAAATAATATCTGGATAAAACCTTACAACACCTCAAATAGGAACCGAAAAAGCCAAAATAAACAAAAATAATAAGTACCCAACGGTCGACATGAAAAAAGTAAGAATTACTATTATGTCATTCGCCCGCGAATAGGAAAGAAGCCTCTTTATACATTTATTTCTCACATTAACGATCACTTGGACCATTTATCCTTTTAAATATACCTGATTTCCGATCGGCTTCTTTCACATGCCCTGGACGTCGCAGTGTTCCGATGTTTTCTCAAATAGCTCATATTATTTTCTATACGTTTAATGGAATAGTATACATTTTTCCTTGGTTCAAAACGTTCAGCGGCTGAAGATCAGTTCTTATGTATTATGGCTTTTTGGGCTAGACACTGTTCACTTATTATGTTAATACGTAGTATTTATTAATGTATCCTACGTTTACCCACGAGACCCATCTCTGTAACGGTTTTTGTACATATAAACAGAGATTAATAAATGAATTGATTTTGATTTATCCTACGATTATGTCATTGGATCCACGTGACACGAAGGATAGCGGCCAGTGACGTAATAGTAGATTAAAGTCCCTAGGCCGAAAAGTACTTTTAGTCCAGGAATGATCTTCCTTTTTTGACCATAGGTTCTATTTTACTTATTATAAAAAGGTTGGTCACGCCGAAATGCGCACGCAGCCGCGCCTTCGCTGACCATCGTAGTCTATCTCTATTTATTCCCATTCAAGAAAATTCAAGAAAATACATACACATAAATGAACATCGTTAGGGTCGAAATATCTCGGAAATTATGACACGCAAAACGTAATGGCGTTTTGTGGCGAAAATTATAACAACCAATTAAAATCGAATATCGATATTTGCGACATCGATTCGGGTTTAGTTTTCAAAAGTATGACAATTGTTCGAGTTGTCATAACTTATGTAGTTTTAGAAGTTTCGAGTGTTTTGCTTATTTTCTCCAGTGTTGAAAATTTTATATGTATGCGATAGTTACAGAAAAAACAAAAGATGGTCGCTCGAAATTGGGAAACTGAAAGCTCTCATTTTTTCGGAATCGATGATGAACAGTATCTTCAACTTCGGAAAATAATTGTTTTTACTGCACTTTGCATATCGTAATGCAGCGTGCGGTCGCGCGTTCGGGCTTGTTAGTACAAAACGATGGTACATGTTCAAGGGTGCCAACTGTTGCAGAGGGGTGGAAAAATTTGAAAAACTACCCCCAAATCACGTTTTTATCTTCAGCCGAGTGACAAACGATATTTTTTGTAATAGTATCCGTAAACAGGGTTTTGTGGCTGCTTCGCGGTCATGAAACGCTGTTGAAGGGGCACTTGATTATAATCAAGGGATCAATAAAAGATGAAACACCAAAAAAAAATATTTTTTCCTTTCCAATTTTTAGTGAAAAAATGGACGTAATGCAACTAATAAAATTGCACCGGTGACATAGTCGCTTGTCAATCCGGAAATGTCGATTCGTGTGAGTGGCGGTGTTTACCTGGTGCCTGGTCTACAGGAGACCAATGAAAAATGTAATAAAAACAATGATAATCAGCATCAGCTGACTAAAACAGTGACAATAGTTGCTGGACCACAGCGTAGCAATAGTTTGGATTACCTGAATTTTGAGGAGAAACGCCAATTAATAGCCTCGTCATTATCGCTCAGTGATTTTCTTGCTCATGGACCAGCGGCTGCTGCTGCAGCTGCCAAAGAAGTTGCTGCTAGTACTGTTGTCATTGGTGAGTTAATTATTATCAAATGCAGCCGGATTTTAGCCAAGCTCGCTAAGTGAGTGTGACTCATCAGAGTTGCACTCAAAATTGTTTGAATTAGTATTATCAGCATTATTGTTTTTCAGCAAGTTTGTCCAAAACCGCTCGTTTTCCTCACTTATTTTTTACTATGTATAACCTTGTCCGGAAAAATTGTGTTCCGATTATCCGAACTAGGCTTGGTCCCAATTTGTTCGGTCAACCGAAGTTCTGCTGTATATCGAAATTATCGAAAAGCGTAAGACCGAAACCGACGCGCCACCGGTCCGCGTGGCGGCAAAAGGAAATGCGCGGGCGAGGCACGCCCCACGGGACTAGTGTAAGAAAAAGCGGAATTGTTTCTCAATTCCTTTTCTGTTAGTTTAAGAAAAAAATTTAATAATTGGCCATTTCCAGCTACCACAACGACAATTACTACTTTCTCGAATCTGCTACTTGAGGAATAATTATTCTTAACCCAAAAGAAAATCTAAAAAAAAATATCCGAAGGTCGAAACGGTAATTCCGTCAATGGTTTCATCACTTGACTGCGTGAAAAAACACTCTTGTCTTCCCCTGGGAGTTGGGGGGCGAGACGTGGCGATATATCTTCACTCTGAGAATATTAATATTAAATTGTTTAAATATTTATAAGTATTATTCCGTGTTACACCACATGCTGTCTTGTGGGAGTTGAGGTACTCGTGCTCTAGCGTCTGCATTGCATCAAGCCATTGTACACGCACCAGCGCGATGGGTGGGCGGGGGGGGGGGCGATGTTGCCGGTTCGTTTCAATGGTACTTGGTGTTTACGGATGAGAGCGATCGGGGTAACGGGGTAACCAGTGGGGATCAATTATCTATAGATACGTCATTTGATATGCTTGATTGCGGCTCATATCAAATTTAACTTGTCATGTATATCGAATTTCGCACTTTCCTTCGATCGCCCATTGTGCGCTCAAAACAATCGCACTTTTTTGATAGAGGAGGGGGTATTCGATAGATTCAACGACATATCATGCAATTGAAAAAAAAAATTATCTATTTTCGTTGGATAGAACAAGAGTTACCACAAAACGTATAGAAATGATCTAGCGATCTATAGGAGGATCTATAGAAGGGTGCGGGACTTGTCGAGTCGCCACTCTCCCCCGAAGTTTTTTTTTAATATTGGAACAACGATGCAACGTTTCCAGGTATGGATCCCATAGATCTCAGGTAGCAATCGATTTTTCAGAATGATCTAGCATGGCCGATTAGTGATCCATCAATGAGCATTTTCTTGTGAACCATCGCTTCAAAATGAATGTGTTGATGAATTCTCGGATGTAGCGAGGGGTGACATCTTACGGTCTTCGCCATCAAATTGATTTTTTTCTGTCTTCTTTCTTTTGTAAACACCAGATAGTCGTGGCGAATATTCGCAGATGAAGCACGTCATTCGATTGACGCGTACTATAAGCACGAGCTCTAAATTCTTGGGTGCTCCAGAAATAAATAATTAAATTGAAAAAAAAAACAATTACCCATTTTGGTCCGCTAGGACGAGAGTTATAATAAAAAATGTGAAGTTGATCCGAGGATCGTGGAATGATCTAAGAGATCCAGAATCTTTCGGGAAGCCAATCGGCCAATATATAATTTTTCATCTCAATACGCGATTCATGAATCCACCTGTTCAGTTTCATTCCGGGTAGTTTACAGGTGAGCACAATTTTCATCGGGTGATCTAGAATGATCGATGGATGATCTATGAAAATTCAAATGTGATTTTCTCCTAAACCGACGGTCCGAAATGGATGTTTTTTTTTTCAATTGGAGAGAAACTTGCTGAGTTCCCGAGTCAGATCAGTTCCGATCCCGTCAATGGGGTTACGCGGTCTTTGCCATGGATTCATTTTTTTTTTGGTTTTTGTTATAAACAGCAGATATTCTTGTCGAACGTTCGGAGCTGAAACAGAGCATTCGATTGTGGCGAACTATATAACCACGAGCTCTCATTTTTTTTGTTGTTCTCTGAGTGGCTATAGAACGCCTTCTGTGCCTTCTGTGAGTGCCTGATCACCGGAGTTGAGTCTGTCCAATGCCAGCGGCGGTCTCTCCCTTGCTCAATGAATGATTTCCGCCCATCGCGCTGTTGCCAGTTGCCCAACGGGTTTTTCATGGCGCTAACATTTTTTTTTAATATACTAAGCCGGGTCGAGTGAGTGTCATTCAGAGCCACACCAAGAATTTCCCCCTGTAGCAGTTTCATCCCGAATTATTGGCCTTTTCGAAAATTTCCCAAAAACGTAAGCGTCGTGTGAACAAGAAATGTATTGAACATTTTTTGTAGGAAATTCCATGCAGAGAGGGAAACCATATCATAGCATTGTTTTAGAAACGAACTTATTTTCGAGATAAGTTGAAAAATCCGATTTTTTTTATTGTTTCATTTGAACGTTCGGCAGAAGGGGGGGGGGGGGGTGAAAAAAATAACCACATAGATTTTAATCAGAAATTAATCGTGCGCCGAGTTAGTGAACACACACACACAGCGCTTTGAACATAGTCCACCCACGCACTCATACACGCACTTACCCACCTACCCACCCATCCACTCATCGACCCACCCACTCACCCACCCATCCACTTACACACCCACCCACTCGCCCACCCATCCACCCACCCACTCGCCCACCCATCCACCCACCCCCCTCACACACCCACACACATACACGCATACACGCACACACACACACGCACACACCTTCTCGTAGTGTTGAATTCCTAATTAGCAAATTTCTCATGGCGTTTACTGCACCTGGTATGACTCGAAACCCAAACATAGAGAAATTGAATGGTGGTAAGTAGAAATTGTGGGGTTCATAATGACCCCGATTGATCGACGTAATGGCTTAATTCACAAACTAAACTAACGGGATTTTTTAGTTTGGGAAATTTGGAAAAATTTTAGTTTTTTGAAAGTTTTAAATCCTGCAGACTTCTGTCTAATAATTATTATCCATAATTGATAATTTGGGTATTTCCAAAAAGTAGAAAAAAAAAACTAAAACAAATATGCTAATAAACTTTTCTGGAAAACCGGAAGCCTCTTTCACAATGCAATTCCCTTGATGTACAATGATTACAATTTGCGTAATTCATCCGTGATTTACTGTCTTTGTCCTCGTTTTCCACGTGAGAATTAATTACAACCGATGAAACGTCTTTGGGATGTTGTCTTCCCAACCGACTGATGCGTGGTTGCCACGTTTCACCCGCCCCCCCCCCTGCCGCCCACCTCCCACTCCCCCCTTCGCCCCCTCCCACATAGTTTACCTCTGTGAATTCATCATTGTACTGTGGTTTGTAATAGGGCGTTGTCACCGAGCACATGATCTCATCGATCACTCGAAACTTACTCAGTCTATTTTTTTTCCACAAAACATTGAACTCTGATTTACTCTTTTTTGGTGATAAAAAAACGTACCGATCTTAAACCGATCTCTAACTTCTGGACCATTTTATTTCTAATAAGTGATTTCTAATAAAAAAAAAACAAGTAATTTCTAGAGGTATTTGTGAAATTTCTCTACAGCGACTCACTCTCCAGATGAACCGAAAATTCGATAAACAGACTACGAGCGTGATAGCTAATCATCCGGGTCAATAATTTTGCGATCACTATTTTTTCTGAATTATGGAGCTTCAGGGGGAAAATCGTACAACTATATAATCGTACAAAAACTATAATATACAATAGTGAAATAGCCACACACGTACAAATATTGGGAAGTTATGAGTTCGAGCTGTCGCCGGTAACGCCCACCTTCCCTTCATTGGCAAATTGCAATGAGATCATTTTCTTGTATTCAAATAAATACAAGGCAAAAATTAATCTCCGATTCCTTTTTGAATGTTTATGCTTTGGCACAGAGAACATTTTTACTATTGAAAATTCTGAGAAGACTGAGGCATGATGTTTATGGTATCATTTTTCGGGATAAGAAAGTCGAGTGTTTTCGGCCACCCTCGGAATGTATGTGACGAAAGGTCTGCGGTGTTATGCCCATTTGTGAGTTAAGTCAGTTCCTCTAAGGAATTGATGTAATGCGGCTCTGTCTTCCAAGCTCACTATTTTGAGTTACAAAGAATGAAGGATAGCAAAGTTTTCATGTATCCACAGTTTTATCGATTGGAAATGGGGTATATTAAATGAGTAAATCAATGTATATGTGAGATACTGTCATCTATTCGTTAATCAAGACGCTCGGAAGACACTCGATACAGATTCCATAAAGGGACTATCCATTTCACAAACGAACATTACACATGACGAACACCCAATGGGTCCTATTCGTTGGACTTTATTTTGTCTCAAGTATCGAAGCATAAACACTTTGCCTCACCCCACTAAGAATTATCGATAATAAAAATGTTCTTCGTATCTGAGTGTAAACCCAATGAGAGAAGCATGAGATTGATTTTTGTATCATATTGTTTCTCACAAAATCCAACATTATCATTTAATATTACCCCATTTCCCATAGAACATTCCGAAATTTTATGGGTTTCTTCAAGGGCCTATCATGTTGACTGTATATGGGGTATTCCATATGAACTGCGACTTCAGATTTTGATGCAGATTTTTTCTGAGGTTCTACCATGAAAACAACGGTACTCTCGATTTTTTTCAGATTCGTTTTCTGAATACCCCTTATATATTTTCTTTCCGTTGTTAAACTTTTTATCTTCTAATAACGCTTAAAAACAGATTGCTCGGCGAATGAAGAAAGGCAGATACGGTTTTCTTCCCCCGAAATCTCCTTATTTTCAGTCTCAACGAAACAGGTGTTGAAATCGGGAGATGATGGGAACTAGACAGAGGGTTATTTTGCTTGATCGTTTCGCCTGAGGGTGACGTTGTCTGGGGGTGAAAATGGCCGATTATCTCAGTGGGAGAGTGGGGCGGCGAGAAGTGGTTGCATAGTAAAGCCCGTGAAAATACCGCATAAATCGAGACCGAAAGGACCTCGCTGCAGCTTTCTACTCATCTTCAAAGTGCATGGGGCAAAATAGGCCGGATTTTACCTCGATTATCACGTGGAAAATTTTCTATTAACGTTTGTAATTAACGTAACAATTGTTTTGCCTCTTGATGAATTCGTGCATCTTCAAAATTTCCAGTTCCAAAAAATGAGAATAAAAATTGGAAATGACAATGATTCAAAGCGTCGCAATAAAAAAAAATAATTAACAGCTTATCCACGAGATGATGTTCTCGACAAAAAATACAAAACTTTTCTATAGAAAATTAACCGAATAGAAAAAAAACCATCATACAAATCGTTTTAATAAGTACAACAAATAATTCATAAATAAATATATATCATAAATAAATAAAATAACAAATAATTCACGGAAGAAAAATATTTAAAATTGGAGAAGTATTTTTTAATTGAGAAAAAAATTGTCAATATTGTTTCCTCCTCATCGAAATTTATTTGAATTTTTTTTAACGAAAATTATTTTTAACAAAACAATGTTATTATATATGGTCGTTTCCTATGAAAAACCGTGCTGTAGATTGGAGTGTGGTCATGTCATTTTTTCTCTCTCGAAATTCGATTTCATTTAATTTGAGCCTGGAGCCTAATGAGATAATAGGCGGCGATATCAGGCCAATTCGACGGAAGGTCAGTTTTCATGAAAAAAAATCTTATCACAGTTTATTATGAGAGCTGATAAAACATCTTATATGTGTATGGAAAGTGGGGGGGGGGGAGGGGTAACCAAAAATTTGTCAGTTAACTTTGGTTTATTTTTTTATTCAGTTACCATATGATGCTTATCATCTACTGTTAAGCCTTCTCATCCAGGTTTTAAACCTCCAAAATTCCTCCAAATTTCCTACGTTGAGTTTTGTTCTCCCGAAGCCCCAGACCATTATTGTCTCCTGCATTCTGGTAATTCATTCTTTACAGCTTGGTGTTGGTTTTAGAATGCCAGAAAAAAAGGGAATTATATGTTCTGCTGTTTCTACTCTGTCATAATGCGCTTGAACGGCCGTTTTCTATCTCCGGGAATGAGAGACAAGTGCGCCCCATTCAAGAGTCCAGCAGTAAACGAAAACTGGATCAAACGCCTTTGCCTCTGGCTCACGGTTGTTGTTGGGCGGATGTTTTTATTCCCTTGGCATTTTACTTTTTTTTTGTCCTGCAAACCTCACTTTATCACCGTGTGACATGTGTATGAGGATGGCACTGGTGAAAGAGTACAATGGCCATTCGACAATGCCTTCGACGCCTCGTACATCGTATTATCGCGTTGCAAAGTGAAGTGGAGTCTGTTGAGGCATTCAAGTGACTATTAAAAATGTAACAAAATTGAATACCGGAGGTATTAATTCACTGCACAAACAACATCTTGAAAGCAATTTGCGATAGCGGTGTATGGAGTTCTTTGGCAAATTTTGAGGGTGGGAGCAATGAAAATATTTTGACCGCATATCTACAAAGTCACCGGAAACAGCTAAAGTCGCACAGATGAGTTAAGTTTATCCCGTAATGTTAAAGATTTTAAATAACTGTGATATGTGTTTCCTTTGGTGTTTAAATTGCATTCTAATATACTTTGTTTTAATCAATCTGGTTTTGACCATGACATATTCTTATATTGAAATTACCAATTTTAAATGCTGAAATTGAACTTTATTCCACTTTGTATTCTTACACTGTAATATTCTGTGTATAGTCCTTAGGGGGCTTTTTGCCCTAGGACTTAATAAAATGCTAAACAAACAAACAGTGCATGATGCATGGAACAAGTGTCAGGTTCAGACCAAGCGTCTGTTAGCAAACAACAATCGGCAATGATCCTATTCAAGAAAGCGCATACAGAAAATTGAACATCGTCAGAGTCGAAACTCGTAAGACGATTCCGTATTGGTCTGACGTAATTGATTTTTGAATCGTGATTTAATCATTGCTTGATCACATTAGTCAGATAACATCGTGACGTTGGTTGGTAATCGCGTTAGCGTCGATAAACATAGATATTTGGTATATCGATTCGGCTTTAGTTTTCAAAAGTATGACAATTGTTCAAGTTGTCATAACATAAGTAGTTATTGAAAATTATATGCACAGAATATTTTTGACGTTCTGTTCATTTATTAGTTTTCGAGTGTTTTACATATTCTGGCCAGTATTGAAAATTTTATATGTACGCGATAATTATAGAAAAAGGCGAAAGATGTTTCTGTGGATTGCACCAAATTGGAAAACTGAAAGCTCTCATTTTTTTGGAATCAATGATGAACACTATCTTCAACAAAAAGGTTTTCATAAAAAAAATCGCAGATGCAACTGATATAAAATTTGTAAAAGAGATTGGTCAATATCTATCTCTTCCGTTGTACAAGCTTTTATACTGATGAAATTGGTGATTGGTGTTCAGGGACATTCAGCACATTCAAAATATATAGTTTCAAAAAAATACAGAGGTGTATAAAATGAAGTGCATCGATACGTCAAAATGGAGAGGATGGATAATAATAAATAAAAGAGACAGTCAACTTCAAAGGCCAGCAGAACTGAAAAGAGTAGAAAAAAGAAAAGAGCAGATAACTAAATCATGTAACTAATTTTCATTCATTCTTCTCTTCTTTCCAGTTCAGAACACGTATAAAATAGCAGAATACAAACAGAGAGACTCTTTTCTGAGGGTAAATTAGATAATCATAACATTACGTATCTGTAGCTTTATTAAAGGACCCCAGGTGAATGCCCATCGGAATCGCTGGAGCAACTGAATTATACAACGGCGTTACAAACAATATCTACAATGGCATATCATCACATAAAATGGGAACGACAACACGAGTACTCTAAAAGAATTACATCATACCATACATATCACAAATAGCATCCCTAGTGAAGTGGGAAAACGAGGAACGCTGACTGATCTGTACGCTGTCTTCTTGATGAAGGTCTCATGGAGATGCAAAAAGAAATTTCCAAAACTCTTCTGCTGAAATCATTTGTTTCGTAACACAAAATTATATATGACAGCATTCCCAATGGAACAAATAATCATTCACAAATCAATATCAGAACCTCAGAACCTAGAATTGATGTCAAAGAAGATGACGGTCTAAAAACCACCTAGATTAATGCCAGAATCGGTCAGACAAATCCAACATCTTTACAATCACCCACAAGGATCGTAAGAACAACATCATGTAAGACACGGCAATAATATAAATGAAATTGTCCTATGTCTTCCCAACTGATACACTTGTTTACTAAAGAACAATTACATCATCTAGCTCGAAGAAAGCAGTTGGCGCTCTTGAACGACTGCATTCTCATCCCCTCAAATGTTCAATACACTTAAGAATGATGGAGTGCAGGAATGTGGAGTGCCCTGATACAAAGGATTTGGTCGCTATCATACAGGTTTGATAGCTAATCTTACGTAACAGTGTAGTTCAACGTGAATGCTTGGTTATTCGGAAACACCAACTGAGTTGCAGACATTTTCTTGCATGGTGAGACACTTGCCTCAATACTCTAAGGCACCTTCGATGGTGAATCTAAGACAACTGCAAAATACCCGTCCGGTAACTTGGTACAGAAGGTTTCAAATGCCGAAGCATTAATTGAAACTGCATGACGACGACGAAGGTCATCGAAGCATGGTTCAGCTCATTGTCGTTTCTAGCTTATGGAGACTTCCTGACACCTCTTCTCAATGGTATTGTCTATAGATCCAAGAAGGAAGCTTAGGAATGCTATCAGGTTCGTTCATCTCCAAGGGGATGCATCAATTAGGAGCTTGCATGCCAAAAACATTATATAAATGTTTACAAAAAATATGGACAACTCAACCAGCTTCAACCGAGTAATGCTATGTGGACAGACCTTCATTGGAGATCCTCCAGGTACTTCAACCCAGTTTAATTCACCCTCAATCCACTTTTCTTGATATAAGATAGGTGGAGTCTACGTCCTGATACCGAAAGAGTTGATTTACGGCTTGGAGGACTTGACCTGACACTTCCATGGTATTGATTTGCTACTGTGATGGCTTGGATACGAGAAATAAAAATTCTTGCCGAGTCTTTTCTGCTTGAAGCAGTGTTTGAATTATCTCCGTTTGTTTGAAAATTCCTAGACTCCGCCATGTGGAAATACGTTTATCAAAATTCAATAACAGCTGCAATAATGGAAGAAGCGTCAATTTATACTGACTGTTCCAACCACCGAATAGCGTTCAATATCATTCGATGAAGTCAGTCTGGAAAACACGTTGATGGACATTATTTGGAGTTTTGCTCAGCTATGAAATCGATTGATTACGGTTCTGTCACATTCGACTGGTTGTGTTCTGCTGTTGAGTGGAGCTTGTCCATCCAGCTCTTCAGAATATCCCGAAAATTGCAGATTCCATACGTTTGTAACTTCCCGATAGGGAAAGTTATTGTAATGATCCGTGCCAGATCATCAACATGAAAAGTGTCAGTTTGGCATCATCCTGACACGTTTTCCATGAAATGTCTGTGTGTGTGGGCGTATCTATGTACGTATGTGAGCATTTTTTTGTGACACGCCTTCTCCTGAACAGCTGGGCCGATTTGAATTGTTTTTTTCAAAAATTACATCTACCCATTACGGAGAGCGGAAAGGAGTGTCAAGTCTAAAACACAATTCCTTCAATGGTTATTAACAATTCCAATTGTTTAAAACATCGTATTACATAAACCGTGGGAGATAGAGGAAAAAGTTTGCAGCGAATGTTGTTCCCCACATGAAGATACATATTTTATGTTTAATGACTTGTTTCCATAATTGCGCTAATTCACGAGATATCGCTTAATTAACAATTTTCATTGTTCATAACGCTGTATTTCGAGAACGATGACAGATACGAGAAAAAGTATCAAACAAAAGTTGTTCCGCTCGTGAAACTACATATTTCATGGTATATTACTTTTTTTAATAGGCATCATATTTTACGAGATATCGATAAAAAATCGTAATAATCGATTAGTAGTTGAATTTGCGTTACTGATATACAACTTGACTTCGTACGTGTATCGTCAGACACAAACACCCACTATCGGGAAGTTATAGATGCGACCCGTCGAGGGTCACACTCACATCCCATTGATTAATATTGAATGTCTTCCGTCGGGGAGTTCAAATTCCGCAATTGAGCTTGACGAATGCTTCAAAGGAATACTTGGGAAAAGCGGAAGATGACAGGATGTTAGGAAACCCTGGGGTCCAACGTGCTTTCTCTCAAATCACCCAGATACGCGGTAGCGTACGGGCCAAGTAACGTTTCTTCGTCTTTCAACTTACAATCATTTCATCGGGGATTTTAACTCTTCATTTTTTTCACCCATCAAGATGATTTTGGTCGAGTCCAAGGATCGGAAGCAGCGGTTCTAGACTATATAACTTGGCTTTCGGAGATTTTAAACGCTCCTGAATCTTCGGGAGAGCCAGGTAGACACCTGTCAGACCATCATCAAGGTACAGCCCAAGGAGAAGGAACACAAAACACTTAAAAAGACATAAATAAGGGGGGGGGGTGGAGGGGAGGGGAAAGAAAGCGGGTCTGGGGTACAATTACGGTGAAGGCGTTGGGGGAACTCGAGGGGAGATCGATTGTAGGGGATAGAGTCTTTCATTTCCAGGCGTAGTTGGACGAAGAAAAGGCGGACGGAGCAATCTCGATTGCAGAAACGAGTGTAGAGCAAGATGAATTTCCTGTTTTATTTCTGTGCCTTGCTGGCGCTCTTTTTTTTCTACCTATCCTTGCCATTGAAAAAGTACTCAATTTCTCTTCTGTGAATATTCCCTGTTAAGGGTTAACGTAAATGGTAATTTTTTAAAGGAACGATTAAGGTGAGCTCAAAGTTGTTAATTCTCTGGAATGTTGGAAGGATAATACCAAATAAAATTCGTAAAGAAAAAAATTAAAGTAGTTGAGAAAATTGAAGTTTTCCAATGCTTTTTTTTCCTCAAAATTATTGGGAAGATTTAAACATTTGGAAGGTTTAGGGAGAACAAAATTTAGCTCAGAGGACAGAATTTTCAGATTGAAGCGTGAAAAATTTCTGGATGTAGGATTTCTGGAGATAAAATTTCTCGGTTTCGTTGGGGGTAAATTCTACAAAGCGTGCAAAAATTCTTAGCATCCTACCATAAAAAAAGGGAACACCGTTGAAACTCTAGGACACCATAGAAAGTATTCCAGGGGCAGGTAGCTCTGTCTTAAGATGGGGAAAACTTGATTACGGTGCAAGAAATTCCGTTCCACCCAAAATTCTGACGCTATTTTTGGAACTTTTTTTCCACTCTGTTCAAACTTTTTCGTTTACAAAATAAATGGTTATAAACTGATTGTTTTAATGTGAAAGTAGGTCCATTTTGTGAGATTGAGGTTTATTCCCGCATAATCTACAAAATATCAAAATGTCTAAGCTATCTTCGAAATTTTGGAAAATTTTCGAATTTTGAAAAATGTAAAATTTGGATTCATCAAAATTTCTCAAATTTTTTTTTCTTCTATTTTTTCCAAAATTTTTACGCCTTGGATGCCTAAAAAGCGCATAGAATCTTTGCGGAAAGAAATTTCAATTGTTCTTAATTAAAAAAAAACTCATGATTCAATTGGAGCTTTATTGCTGGTGCGCATTGCTGCACGCACATTTTTTCCTCCACACATTGTTTTTTGGTGATTGAAGCAATGAATTTGGGGGGCACTGATGAGCCTTTTTTTCCGTGGAGGTTTATGGTGGTGATAAATTCAAGTAGCCGGCACATTTGTGCGTGAGAATAGTCGTGAGAGAGCCTCCTGTGGCTTTCCCTGTCATGACTCCGGTCGTTACACTTGGTGTACCTAGAGGGCAACATGGCACTAGCTCACTCCATGATTCTCAATGTAATATACTCGGTATACGTGGTGTTCTCGGTTGCTCAATCAAGTGGGAACAGGCGCACCGAACGTTTCCCTCATTTTACTATTTTTTTCATGAAAAAAAAAAAAAAAAATTACTACTCGAGCCGAGACAACAAATTTCCCAATCTATGCAGCAAAAAAAAAAAACACACCAATAACTTCGCCAAATGGAATTTTTCTAGATCATTTATCGCGTTTCCTGAAATGCCCTCCAAAAATTAAATATCCCGTAAACGATGAATTTTTTTATGAAAAAATTTTATTCGATATCTTTTGTAGGGAGTTTTGTTGAGGAAGGAAAAGTGGCTTACCACTTTTTCGTCAACGGAATTGCAAAAATATACACACACACACACATGCACATGCGTATTAACACATATACACACGCGCACCAGCAGACACACACACATACACACGTGCACCAGCACACACATACACATGCGCACCAACACACACACACACACACACATGTACACGCGCACCAAGGCACACACACACCTCTGAAAATAGTCGGAAATTATCGGAGACGCCTCCAAACGTAAATGATCTGGTGAAAAATTGACTTATGAAGTCGGGGTCAAATCAATAGCTGCTCTATTGCAAAGTTTAAAGTTATTCCTCCATTTGGTATAGGTCAGTTTGCAGGTTGTTTTACCGCGCGATAGGCAAAGTTAGTGTTACCTTCGAAAATAAAAAATGGACTTTCCATCAGACCTCTACGTTTCAAGCTATTGAATGCAGTTTGAGGCCGTTGTGTGTATGTGTGTGTGTGAATGTAGGGAAATTTCATACATTTTCATTTCATCCTCCAACGATTTCGCGCGTCCATTTCGCGATCAAGGAACACGGCGTAATCAAATCACATTTACGTACCTTGGATCCGACTGCATTTGGGTCAGCAACAAACTCCATTATTTATAATATTACAATAGTTAAAGAACAGTCTATATTTTATGTTTTATAACTTTCTTTCTCGACTTCCGTCATTTAGGACATGGGGTGATGTGGAAGTTATTTGCACCGTCCGCAATCACTCATATCCCGTTTCCTGAAATTTCGTCTGTATCTCTCTGTATCCTCGTTTCTATTACTATTCTGAAATTGGAACGGATTACGGAACTGTCATTTTTCCGTCTGGGCTCAATTTTTTGTGAAAATTTTCTCCCAAAGTTTAATGTCCTGGTCTCAACTAATTCTCACGAACCATCTTATACGATTCTATAGAGTTTAATTCTAGCCAAAAAAGGTCCATATATTTTTATTGTTTTTCATTATTTGATTGTTTTATTATTTTATTTAAAAAAAAATCAAGCGAATTTTTTAGATGATAGCACATGATAAAAGTGCATGAAGGTCTGGAAAGTTACTGAATATTTAAATAAATACTGGAGAAAAAATAATTATAGACATTCGGAATAGGAGATATAACGTGATGAGCCGCGAAAAAAGTAGAGAAAAAATTCTAGTAATTTACAACGTTGTTTTTTTTCCATGCTGTCTTGTAAAACAATTATGGACGATCAAGAAGCACAGCACGTCTCTCATATAAATTTTCCCCTGCACACTGGAGTTTCAAATTTTTCACCATGACTACACAATATTATCAAGTTAATTCGAATAATGACTCTATAATTTTGTGACTTTAATCAACAAGAAATTGATTTTCATTGCGTAAAAGAATCTCATGTGGGTTATGTTTATAACATAGATGATTGTATTGATTTACCTTAGACTTGTATAGGCAATGAGGTCAGAGGTGTCCCCGATGGGTAATGCAGCTTTTCCGAGTAAATACAAAATATCAATAACTAATACGAAATTGAATTTTTCCTGGATAGTGTCCCCTTCATGAACATTTTCCCTTATTTTTAACTCCCACATTCTCTGATAGAAGAGTTATTGTAAGGACCCCGAAATTATTTCTTTTCCCTTCCTGTGAATGCAGTTGTAAGTATCCTTAAGTAATTTTCAACGAATTCTAAAGGTTGTGTGTGTCGGTGGGTGGGAAGGTGGGTGGCAGGTTGGGTGGGGGGGGGGGGGGGGGGGGGGGGGGGGTGGAAGGTTGGGTGGGTGGGAGGGGAAGGTTGGGTGGGTGGGAGGGGAAGGGGGGGGGTGCGTCGTTCAGGGGGTGGGTGAGTGGGAGGTTGAGTGGGTTGTTCAGTGGGTGGGTGGGTGAGTGGGAAGTTGGTTGGGTGGATGGGTGGGAGGTTGGGTATGTGGGTGAGTGGGAAGGTGGCTGGCAGGTTGAGTGGGTGGGAGGGAGGTTGGGTGGATGGAAGGTTGGGTAGATAAGTGGGTGGGTGCAAGAGTTCTTCTTTTTGACAGAGATATTGTCAACTTCGTTGTTTATCCTTTTCAAGGAAATGTTCTGGAAATTATGCTCACGGAAAACTCTTCTAGAACCTTGAAATGACACATTCGAGTTAACGAACCGAAATGTCCGGTTTATAAATATCCCAATTAATTCCGCGAATTAACCCTTGGTAGAATAAAAAAAAAATTGTCCATAAGTGGGGGAAAAAATGCAAGTGAAAACGCAAGGAGAATTAATTCTCGGAATTTAGTCTCCAATGTAGAATATCTTGAGTATCTTCCAAGAGGCAATCGTGCTCCCTCTCTTCGTAAACAGGCCCCTCGTCATGAGAAATATGCTGTAATTACTCGTTACGTCATGCATCGTCGAGTCACTAGCGAAACTTTATTAATAATTATTTATTTTCATTATTTACTCTGATCATAGCTCAAAACAAGTTGTGTACTACTCTTATTTTTATGCTCGTATGAAATTTTTGTACAGAAATTAACAATTTGCTTCCGCATGGATGCGATTATGGAAGTTATAGGTGGTATATAATTTTCGTTTGAAACTCTGCCGAGCGTCATATAATTTCTAGACAGTTTCTAGTTTTTCCATAGTTACGTCTTAACCACACACACGCACACACACACACATACACACAAATTACTCAAAGAAAAATATGTTTTGTAATATCAACGTTTTACCTCTCAAATCACATTTTTCACCCTCTTTTCGTGCATCGCTTTTCTCTATTTATTTATTTTTAAGAAATGTTTTTGTTGACCGAAGATGCTTCATCTTGGACGAACAAAAACTATTCTCATAATAAGTGTTTACCGCCCATTTTTATCGTTCTCGTTCACGTGATTTTTATTGAGTGAAGGAAAACAAAATATCGTAAAAACCGGAGAAACGGTAAAAACAATTTTCCGCATTCCAAGGAGAGTGTTTCGTGCTACATTTTTTTTCTCCGTATTTTTTTTTATTCTCTCCATTTTCTTCCTTTTTCGGGATTTATGGGAAGTGCAGAGGCTTCATATGCTCCTTACGAATCCACGGTACAGATGTTGTAGATACATCATGGTTTTCGTTTATTGTCGGTGTTCATGGCAAAAACCGCAACTCCGAGGCAACAAACATTTTGTTACAGTGAAGCCCATGTTTAGAAGAAAATTACCATGCCATAAATCATGAAAATGGTGTAGAATGGAGAATCAAAAACATCCTTGAGTCTAACGACGCATATGAAATACAAATTAGAAGAAATAAATTCATCAATTTCAATTTAAATATGGGAATAATTTCAAAACCATTCATAAAATTTTTATGACCTATTCCAATCAATTTTTTCCAATTCAAAATTGATTCTTCGACATCGGAAATTTATAAAATCTATCGAAAATTGGATATAATAAAAAAAGAAAAAAATTCTAAAATTGGAAACCTGAAAAATTCTGAGGAACATTTTTGTGTTCTGAGGAAAATAAATATTGTTCAAATTCCTGTCTATCGCGCCCAAATACGCCCACTGTTCGCATTCGACATTCCTAAGTTCGCGCTAGTGTAAACCAAACATTGCTATTGAAAATTCTTGCTGAAATATGATTCATCAAGAATCTTCCTTCCTCTCTGGCATTGCAATTCTCCTCGATGATCATCATTGCATGAACCTTGACCGTTCAACCATCGCTAGTACCCCTCAGCAGGGTCGTTGGTACCGCAAGCCACAGTTCGCGGTATGTTTATCCTCAGTAACACTGGCGACCGCACCAATCCAGAAATAGCCAGGCTGCTTGCCGTCCCATACAAATCCGCCCAATTGCCTTCGGGCTTTCATCATTCGCCTGATTTTACCACGGAAAAATTCACGAGCAGTCGTTTGGGCCAATGTCAATAGTTGTGGAGGGTCAGAGTCAGTCAAGAGATTCTGAAGCAATTCACAGATGTTAGAAATTCGTAATTGATCGCTGCGAAAGCGAATCGGAGTGGATTCCGCTCAGAAACCACTCACAATTCCGTACGCGATAAAAATCTGCACATAGTTGAGGATACTAAAGATATGGTCTCCTTTGCTTACATAGAACACTCAAAAGTTGTTCAGAAAACACTGATAGACTCCTCATGAAATGCTCACAAAGTTGCTTCAACTGGACCCGACTCCGAAACTGCTCACAATTTCTTCTGAGGGGAAATTGTAAACACGTTATTAGATCATAAGGACATTTCTGTTTCTGTAAAATACAATAATATGAAGGTTCTTCGGTCCTAGAAAGCAGTATACTTATAAGTAGCTCAGAAAATATTGATCGCTCACTAACTACTCACAAAATTCTCAGGAGAGATCCACGTTTTTTCTGAGAGACTCAAATATTTTGCGAATTCGTCACGCCATAACTCCATATATGCCTTGTTCTCTCATATATATATTCTCATGAATATGTGTGGACTCATAAACTATTGATATTACTCATAAAATATATTAATTCTATTTTCCTGAGAAATGCTGACGGTCTCCTAAAATATGCTCACAACTATTCCTAAATGCTCACAGCGTTATTTTCTGAGAAATGCATCGAGTCCACATTACAAAATACCACACAATATGACCTCATTACTCACAAATGCTCATCAAACGTGTTTCTCAGAAAAAATAACATTGAGAAGAAGCTATAAAAATCTCTGAGTGTACATGGATAACCTTTGCTCCTATATAGGACTCCTAAACGCTCACAGTATGCGCATCAACTGATTTTTGGTTAGGAAACAAAATACGTTATGAAATACGAACAAAAATACAATTCTTATTATTCACTCTCCTCAATTGCTCATAAAATGCTCGCAATTTTTTGTTTAGTCCCGAAAAATTCCGGAATGTTTGGCTCGATTCCTGCGTGAATTCAGAGGTCAAATCAGAGGCAAATGTTGGAAAAATTTCATTTGTAAGGGCCTCACTTGCTTTTCTCCACTCATTTATTCATTTCAGCTGACTTTTTTTTTTATTGTTCCGCTCTGCTCATTGCTGATCTCCCGCACCTGGCAAACCTCCAAATTTTTCGAGGTGCCTTCGAGTGATTGCCTCCGCCCAGCAAGCGCCAGTAGAACTTTTGTCGCTCTGAGAATACCATCGAGGAATCTAGTTTATTAAATATTTATTCTTGTGAATGAACAGAAAACAAGAAGGCGGAAAAATATTGGAGTGTTCAAATTTTTTCCCCCCCTCAATTTTCCGTGGTGTGATGTATCTTGAGTGGGGCATGGCGTGATGCTGAAGCCTGATAATTCAGGGAATCGGAAGAAGAGAAAATGTGAGTGATCAAGGCGGCTTAAAGTTTTTCGGAAATTGAGAAACACTAATAAAATTGGAAATTGCAACCATTGCTATTCATCAAAGTTAGTGCAAAATCCCTAGAACTATTTTCAATCTCGTCAATGTAATAGATCAATTGCTGATTTTCAGATCGTTCATATTTTTCGGTACCGAAAAAAAATACAAGTAGGCTGGGCATTCCCCATCTGATGCATTACTGGTAATCACAATTCCGTGCCATAATTTATCATTAATTATTTGCGACAGCATTTGGGTAGGTGCAGCCAGCCAGTAATTGTAAACTGAGACGCGCACGTTGATTAGCCTTTGGCGAAAAAAAGAGAATACAAAACGTCCATTGTCGTTAATGGTTAAAAACATCGGACAACATAAAAATGTGTTGCACTATGCAGATATTCCCAAATTTAATACAACCAATTATTTGATTAATTACCGTTAATTACGTCTATTTAAAATCACTTAAATTATAAGCTGAAGCATTTATCAAGATCCCCAATATTGATTGCATACCTAATAAACCTACACTTGTATGAACACTTTGACATGAACAGTTGTCTAACTCAATATTTTGATTGCGCTTGATTTTTCCCCCTAAACAGTTTATTGACCCTTATGTATGTTGGAACTGGAAAACTGCCATTACTGTTCTTACACGGCCAACTCCCCCCCCCCCCCCCCCCCCCCCCCCCCCCCCCCCCCCCCCCCCCCCCCCCCTATGCCTGCCCCTCCCCATATATTGTACCTATACTATCCTAGAGTCTATGATTTGGATGCACTAGAGTCAGGTATCCGATATGAGAATCAAAAACATTTTGCTCCGTAAAGATCCCGGTAACTGATTAACTCATCAACCCAAGTCCACTAATTATCCTATTAACAGTTACGTAACGCAATTACTTTACTGACTGGGGGCAGAACGGGACCCCGTCCCAGATGTTGAATGTATTCATCTACATTGGTGTCGCATTCTGCCCCTCCTCCATTTTGTCTCTGTCCCTGTCCCATTCTGCCCTTGTCCCAGTCTGCACCCTGTCCCATTCTGTTCATGCCCCATTATGTACCTGCCCCATTCTGCCCATGTCCCATTATGTCCCTGTCCCACTATGGCCCTGCCCCATTACGCCCCTGTCCCATTCTTCCCCTGCCCTTGTCCCATTACGCTCCTGTCCCACTATGTCCCTGTCCCATTACGCCCCTGTCCCATTATCCCCATGTCCCACTACGTCCCTGTCCCAGTATGTCCCTCTGTACCATTCTACCATTGTCCCATCCTGCACATGTCCCATTCTACCCTACCCAATTTATTTAAGGAAGATTTTTGTCCCACTAGAAAAAAAGGGTGGGGACCCATCTATCATCTCGAAACGTCTTCTTTACAATCATATTTCGCGTGGGTTTAGTCTGCATGCCGGTTTTAGTGCGTAGGCACAAAAAACACATTCACCTTTCACCACTCTTCCTTTGCTCACCATACCTCAATAATTTATTCAACTTTTATTGGGTCAACTAAATTGCTGACAGTCTACTTTGGGGTCATGAGCCCACGAGTCATGAGGAAAATCATGAGTATTATTTTAGTAGCATCATTTTCACTTTCCCCCTACCACCCACCCATCCCCTCCCACCCATTTTCAGTCCGCTATGCTGAATGTACCAATTCTCGGCATGCAATTGTTCTCACTCATGTATTTACCCAGGCTAGTGGTATGCGACCTTCTGCGATATGCACACCACGTAGTGAGTCAATATCCTGTTGAAAATAAGAGTCGTAGAAGTTTAACCATTTCTATGGAACTTCAGCAATTCTCTCTTAAGACCACCAATGGTCTTCACGGAATATGGGATGGAGAATGAGCTCATTCGATGGATCGAAAAATTTGAATTCCGCCATTCGACTGTCTTAGATTAAGACCACTGCAATGTTAATTCCCTCTCGTTGTGTTCTCTAAAGTGATCTGCATCATGTCATTATCTCTGATATCATCTCTGTCTCGTCATGACCGTATCTCAATCATTGCCTCCAAATGCTTCTCTCATCTGGTTCCTGTCTCGAGCCCAATCAAACCCGAGCATTATTGACATAAACCAGCTATATCATGTGGAATACAGAATGAAAACCTTGCTACCAAATCCGGCTTACTTTTCTAATCAAGACAAATCGAGGGTCTTACTCCGGTACCACCAGAGGGCAAGTATCACTTGTTCCTTAATGTACTAGCTGGCCCACCCGTGTAGAAATTTGAGCGGAGGTGCGGCCGCACCTCCGCTACTAAACTACCGCTCTGTGGTGGGGCGGCGGATTTTAGCCGAGGCTCTGCTACAAGCGGAGGTTGAGCGGCGTGATTTTTACACGGGCAAAAGGAAGTCTCCAATTTCTTGGACATATGGGAAGTCAGTATTAGACTGCTCTTTCCGTTCAAGAGACTACTGGGCAAAGGACACCGGGTACCAATGCATTGGTCCAATTATCGATTATTCTCCTCGCGATAAGTCGAAAAATCACATAACGACCCTCAATGACCATCTTAATTTTTCGGTGAAGATAGTCAAATTTTGCGTCTAAAATTTACACATTGAAATTCATGTAATAACATTGATGATGATAGTTTACAAGAAAATGATAATGCTCGGAATACAGTCACGGCCTCAATGATTTGCCTCGTTTTTTATGACGCACCGCTCGAGTACGCAAGGCGTGCAACTGCCTCACTTAATAATCGTGTCCTGCGTTACCTCTGCGTATACACACACACATACACACAAGAGCACACAATACCAATCGAGTAAAAATGAGCCGCAGTAGCTGCGAAGGTAAACGAGTGAAAGAGAGACGCTCTCTCCACGCTCCGACTGCCATGTTTTTTTTTTTTTTCAAACTTCATTTTACACATACGGGAGTAACGGTGCTAGGCGTACGCTCGCCATTGCCTTCAATGCTTTTATGAGCAACATTTGTGCCCCTTCCGCGACTTCCGGAAGTACTCCCCCTGCGCATATATGACCGGATATATACTAGGCCAAAAATAATCATTTTATTTTTAAAAATAGAATGTTACGTCAGCGGAATGAATGGACGTGTATTATCACCATTTTTATTCTCTAGTTTTTTTTATTTCGTTCTGAATGGGAGAGTTGCATACGTTATTTTTTCGCCACACACACACACACACACACACCCACACATACATACATACATACATACATACATACATACATACATACATACATACATACATACATACATACATAAATCCATGCATACATACATACAGACACCCACATGCACATTCACTCACATACACACACACGCACACACACATTCAAAAATAGTCAGGAAACATAATAACTTGCTAGATCCTATAGATAACATCATTGATTGGATTTTGAGTTATGAAATAATGTAATGATAACTTATACTGCAATATATGCAACCAAATCATTACTGCAAGTATGTTGAGATTGCTGATAGTATATGAAAGATTAGAACTTGATGTGGTTAAATATGCAGATAGTTAATAAAAATGGGATGGGTAATGATGAAATGGAGATGCAGCGTATAATGACTAGGAGTGCAAATAGGCGGAAATTGCCGATAATGGAAAACCTCTTAAGGCTAAAGCGATATTTTGTATAGAGACATAAAATTGTATAATGAGGCTTCGCAAAACTTCCCATTATGCAGCAATTGATTATTCAGACGGAAAGCGGTCCGAAAACTTTCACGAGGAAGAAGATAAAGTCAAGAAAAGCTAGATATGATACTAATTTAAAAATTGCAAATGAAAAGAAAAACATTATCGATAGTTTTAATGAAACCTTCAATAAAGGTTGTACGAAGTTGCAAATATTTTGAGAAACCACCCACCCGTCGACTCAGACACCCGCCCACCCACCTACCTACTCACTCACCCGCCCATCTACCTACTCACCTACTCACCCACCTACCTACTCACCCACCTACCTACTCACCCACTCACCTACTCACCTACCCACCGACTCACCTACCCACCTACCCACCCGCCCACCCGCCTACTCACCTACTCGCCCACCCCCACACACACCATTTCCTCTGTACTATGAGCAGTGTGAATGAGAACGCGAGACTGGTTGGCAACCCAACCCACCGCGGGGGGAGGGACCCGTAGCACAGGAGTTTCTGGGGGTTTACCCTTTATCTAGAAATACTGAACTTTTGTTCCGTCCTTCCCTTCAAAGGAATGCTCAAGAGGATAGACATACAGGCGAGAGGGACGTAGGCAAACACGCACACATAAATATGCAGTCAAAACGTGTCAGGGGAAAAAGAAATGTCGCGAAAAGTGAAAATTCTATGGATCTGACCGACTTCATGTTCCAGGTGATCAGAATAACTTTCCCTATCGGCAAGTTACAAGTATTTTCCATCACTTACGTAGAATAATATTCAAGTGATAATTGCAATGAGAAAAGTCGTATGAATGGAGCTTTGGTGTAATTTCCTCTCACGCTTTTTGCGGTCATGAAAAACCTAGGGAAAATTGGGGCCACCTAACCACGCTTCATCCGTCGAGAAATCGTCGCCAACGGGTTGTAGGAAACAAGGCCATGGGCTCACGCAGATTCCCTCGATTATTGATGCTGCACTCATTATTTTTTTCCCTCTCGGTGAAAACGAGTTTTCGTTCTGCACTATCAGAAAGCCGGGATTATCGTCTAAACGACACAGAAAAATAATTTACTCGCGATGTATAAAATCGTTCCCTCGGCAATTTTTACTGACTTCAGATCAAATAATTCATTGATAAAAAAGCAATTATCTGGTTGTTTAATTCTGATAAGTAAGTTCCTCGAATCGAATGAACAATTTCGTTCATTATGGTTTCCAATTATTTAATTTTAACAATATCGCTATAATTTTCAAAGTGCGAAAAAGTGAGAACTTATTTGAAATTTATTTGTTTAATCTGAAAAAATCGAACGAATTATCATTTGTAACTTTCAAAAAAAAAATTTCTCGAACAGTCTTTGAAGTGAATTCAATTCCCTATAAAAATTGCCTGTTCCCATTTTTTGAGAAATCCAATATTTCTGGATATGTGCCATCAACCGCGTCCAATTAATTCCAAAATTCCTGAAAAAATCCTTAGATTACATTTTTCCACTCCAGTTAATACTTCTTCTGATTCACTTTTTTTTTCAAAACCGCGAGACATTTTCTCATTGTCTGGCGGATAATTGAGTCTGATGCGCCTCTGTCCATGTAATTTCATCTCCCTCAGTACTTGGTACTCCATTGAATTTATTTTGCGCACACTCAGTGGCGTCCCTCTGATCGACATTTTAAATTATTGTTTGATGGCTGCTTACGGACGTTTGAATTATCCCAAGTCGCTCGCCCCCAAAATTCTCCCAATTAAATTGACAAATTATTCGGGGCTCATTAGTGAACAACTTCATTTCGATTTGTCAACCGGTTTACCTCCTAGGATAATCTAGGATTAAAAACTAAAAATATTCAAATTCCCATAATTTTTCTACTTACTCCTTATTCAAGAAAGCGCATACACAAAAATGAACATCGTCAGAGTCGAAAGTCGTAAGACAACTCCTTATAGGTCCGTCACAATTTATTTCTGAATCGCGATTCATTTATTGGTTGATCAGATTGGTCAGGCATCGTCAAGTTGGTTGGTAATCGCGTTAGCGTCGATAAAAATCGATATTTGGGATATCGATTCGGCTTTATTCTTCAAAAGTATGACAATTGTTCAAGTTGTCATAGCTTATGTAGTTATTAAAAATTATATACACAGAATATTTTTTGAGGCTCTCCTAATTTATCAAGTTTCCAGTGTTTTATATATTCTGTTCAGTGTTGACAAATTTTATATGTACGCAATAATCCGATAGTAAAAAGGAGAGGCGAAAGAAACTGTAGATATATATCGAAATTATCGAAGAGCGTAAGACAGAAACCGACGCGCCACCAGTGCGTGTGGCGGAAAAGGGAAATGAGCGTGCGCAGCACGCGCCACTGGACTCGTTACAGAAAAAGCGAAAGATGGTTGCGCTAAATGGGAAAATTGAAAGCTCTCATTTTTTCGGAATCAGTGATTAACAGTATCTTGAACTTCGGAAAAGATATTGTTACTTCAAATTTCAAATTGTAATCCAGCTTCGGGCTTCAAGATACATGCAAGATCTTGCCAAAATATATGTAAAAGCCTCATCGGCAGTAACACCCCCATCATGTTTATTTGAAACATTCTCCACAAGTTACTATTTGAAGTATAATTATTGCTGAAATTAAAATAAATGCTAAACGCATCGTTACTCAAATTAATACATGAAAGAGTCTCATGAAGGGATGAAATAAAAGCAAAAGAGGCTGCCGAACCTACTGCACACTGAGTATTAAGCTCGCATAAGGGATGGTCGTACAGAGGGGCTGGGTTACCATGGTTACAGCTGATGCGTGGCGGGTGGGGGGTGGGGGGCACTTTGTTTTCTGTCTCCAATTACCTGTGCCGGGTTGACAACCCAATGGCTCCAGCCAAAACCTTGGACAACTGGAAAATATCATCCCTGGAAAAAGGGGGTGGGGGCGGTCAACTCTACTTTCAATGTGACAACAAACATCTTTATCACTTGGACTCGATTATTTTTCCATTCCCCGTAATCCGGTGGCGATATTGACAAAATGAAAAATCGGTGCAACCAAGTTGCTAAATTTATGGCCATAAAATTGGGGGGTGGAATGGTCGATACTGGAAATTTCCGTAGTTTTTCAATTACATCTGTAAGCTTGGAAACTTTAGCACATATGTGGAAAAAAAAATAATTCATTTTGATGCAGGAGTTTTGGAAAAAATCTCAGGTGAATTTTTGTAGATCATTCCATAGATCGCTAGCTCATTGTTATGGTGTATGGTGAAATTTTTGTTCTATGCGATCGAAACTTATGTGAATCTGGGGATTTTTACCTTGCGCAGTTACCTCGACCTTGCCTGCGGCGCGACCGTCCACCTGCGCAAGCTAAAACTCCCCAGATTCGCAAACCGGATGACACTTTTCCGTGGTGATTTTCTGGCTCTGAGTTTGGGGAGTATGCAATACCAATTCCCACACGAGATCCAATGAGGGCAGTACGGAACATTGTGTTTTTTGTTAGGTTGGCTTTCAAGGTCATTGGGAATTACAGAAAGGGTATTAGGAACGCTTATCACTTCACTCATGAAGCTTATCAAATTTCTGGTGAAAACAAATGTGATGGTAATGCAACTGTTTTGGAGAATCTTGTGACCAACTTCTATAGATCATTCCATAGATCGCTGGATCATTCTTACAGTTCCCGAGATAATTTATTAGATTTATATAATGGATATAAATTTTGTTTCATGGAGTAAATATCATACTCCCCCATCTCACTCCCCCGCATCTCACAAAAAATCCTGAAAAAGTATTATTTTTGAGGTTACATAAATAAAACAGAACTTCATTCAAACTCCGCGGGAATCGCGTCCCCCCCCCCCCCCCCCACACCCACCCACTCACCTACCCACCCACCCACACACACACACAGACATCCACCCGCCCACCCACTTACCCACACACACACAAACACAGACATCCACTCGCCCACCCACCCACCCACACACTTACACACACACCCATACCAACCCAACCACACACACACACACACACATCCCTCAAAGCGTGGAGACCTTATGAAAATTCGATTTTACAGATATCGTGGGGAAGTTAAATACCCCACCGAGATGTCAAATACTAACATAATTTATATATACACAAACATACTTCAATGAAGATAAACATGGATAAACTTCTCCCTCCTTTTACACAATATATTTCATATTTTTTATATTCCTTAATTAAGGAGATAGATCGTTAAAAATTCGAGTGGTCACTTCTCATGGCGATGAAAGCGTCCACCCAAAATCGAAAGGCAATCTGTACTGCAGTATACCTTTTTCACTTTGACGTAGATGGATTAGGAGGTAAAATTTGGGGAGATCAATTTAAGATGTTTTCTCTGCCAATTACTACTCTTATCGTGGGTCATCGACATGCACCACTCAAGCAGCCCTGTCAAGCAATCGACAAGCATCCCTCACCGGTAAATTCATAGCCCTGCGTCAGGAACTTATCGGGTATCGATTTCCCTTCGATATACACTGACAAACAAGAGTGCAACCACTAGCCAACAAACATGTATATGTCGGTATTTACCTCGACATAGGGCTCCGGAGGTTGGATTTAATACCCTGAAAGCTGTTCGGTGTTTCAATGAAAAATTACTCCAGTGTATGAAACATTTTTCAATTTTTTTCCACCGATTTCTTTTTTTTTATTTTTATTTTTCTAGTCTAGCATTTGTTAATGGGGGATGAGCTATATACACAAATTTCTATCGTTTTTTTTTTAATTCAAATTTGTACGGACCTCCATTTGTAAGATTGATCGCAGAACGCGATTCATCGATCTATTTCTGACTTTGTCAATTGTAAGAAATTATCATCGGAATTTTTTTCCGCATGAACTAGAGAAAAGTACAACATGATAAGAACAGAATGTCATTATGCAATAATTGTGATAAGATTAAGTGTTATCTCGGGGCATTCCGTCCAATAAAATTGATAAATAAAATTCCGTATTGTTTGCAATTATGTCTTCTTCGTAATTGCAGGTTTATTGATTACCTCAATTACTTCCCCCTTCCTAATTGATTTTTTGAGTTTTAATGTGTAGCGCCTCCTTATCAGCATCTGCAATTTTTTCTCTTACCCTTTGAGATTCACCTGCTGCTGATGGCATATAAAAAATGTATTTGAGATCTATGAAATGGACATTGTTACCCAGAACCAATAAATCCTTGGAATTAATTTTTTGTATTTTTTTGGGTTATAGCAAAAAAGCAAAATGGCGCAGCCCTTCGGACAAATAGCCTGGGATCAGGTGCGCGAACACCTCCACTGGAACGAAAAAGCAAATTCTCGGCACTTGGTAGATTATTCAAGCCCTGGAAATGGAAACGAAAAAAGAAATCGGATAAATTTGAGGCTGCGTCGAGATGTAAGTTGCTTTGAATACTTGGAGATTTACTGATGAATTTATTTTCTAAAATACGATAATATAATAATTTGGAGTATAACTTAATCACAGAAAAAAATATATTATTGCTTGAAATATTAGATAATATATCTCCAGTTAAATGAAAATGTTTTTTCTTTAGATATCACCAAATTTCATATTTTTCTTGAAAATGGAACCAAATTTTTTTGTTACCTCAAATTGAGGAAATAATTACATATTTTGTCATAGTGTAAGCAAAATGTAGTTTTCAAAAAAATATCTTGCGCTTTTTATTTACTTATGCATTTATTCATTCATTCATTTATTCACTTCCTTATGCATTCATTGATTTGTTCATTTATTTTGTTATCAGAAGAAATGATTCGAAAAAAATATGATAATGGGGATTAGTATAAATTTCGAAAATTAGTCATTAAAATCTTTCAAGTGTATAATGCACTAGTGCAAAAATGTATCATGATGTCCAAAGTATTTCAATTAATTGCCATAATTTTATGGATTTTTAGCGTTGGAGAGGAAAATTTCTGTCAGAGCGAATCGAGAGGAGCTTGTGCAGAAGGGAATCTTGCTGCCCGACAGCCCCAGCTCACCTATACCCGAAGAGGGTAAGGATCCCTTCTTGACCGACCGCCAATATGGACAACGAAGATGTTCACCTGGCTCTTATCGATTTCCCAAAATTCCCTTTGTCCCAGGACTCCTACATTCAGAGAACAAGCGTTACCAACTACTTGTTTATACCGAACAACTTTTTAAATTATTCGGAGTGAAGAGTAGCTTGTATCCGGCCACCATTGCTGGATATGAATATATGGGCCATTCCATCAAATATTAAAACGGCTTGGTTCGCCTAATATTTGGACATCCAGAAAAACTTCATTGAAAAAAAATATACTTCCAATCCTTCGATTTTCTCCAGCTTGCTGAAGAAAGATGGCAATCAGCTGCAGTACTCTCAACGGCTCAATGATTGATAATTTCTGGTTGAATGTGTGTGTGTGGGTGTGTGTGGCTTGGTGTGGCTTGGTGTGGCTGGGTGGGCGGGTGTGACTGGGTGGGTGGGGGTGTGTGTGTCTTTTTATTATCCTAGTATGACTCATTAGTCTAATGCTCGTCATGAAAAAAAGTTCTCTCTCACACGCATTCAATAAACAATTATTGGTCATAATTAACAATTAATATTGACAGACAAAATGTCTAAAAATTGAGGTCTAGATGGGTCGATTAGGCGACGGATTTGTAAGTCAGAGGTCCTGGGTTCGAATTCGAACCCGCCGATTGATGCGGACACTAATGTAATTTATTTATACGTACTATGTTCACTAACACATCGTAGACCTCCGTCATTGATTAAAACTCAAAAGTGATTAGAGCAACGTCAAATAACAATAATAAAAAATTCAAAAGCTATCTCGCGTACAAATTTGAAAAGTGTGTTGTCAAATGTAAATACTGCAATATCCTAGGTACGATTGATAAAATATCTTTCGATTCACTAATTATTTTTTTTCGCTAATTAATTAACTCTCTAAGTATTTAAATTGAATTTTTTAATTCCATAATTGAAATAAGAAATTAGTATGTAATGCAATGAGAAATCTTTTCTGCGTGATGTCCAAATGAAACAGGTTGATGGCCTTGCTGGTTAATTTGGTATGGAATGTCCCATAATTCATGAAGGTACTTCGAGCGTGTCCCTGCATAATTCCTTCCACTAATTTCCGTAGATCAACTGCAGATATCTTTGTAATTATCAATGGTCACTTACTAAGATGATTTTTGTTCCTGAGATTACAACAAAATTGCCTTGAGAAGCTCGTTTGGAAAAATCATATTGTGCCAGTTCAGTTATTATTTAGTTCACCAACTAAATTTTGGTGTTTCAAAACCAAATAAGGATTAGTTTATAGCGCTATACTTGGTCTATCCATGTAGGAGAGCTAGTGATGGATGTCATGATAGGAATCAACAGTAACCACAATGATCAATCTTAGTTTTACCACTAAATTTTTCTTCCATTATTGCTACAAACAACATTTTTATCTCCACAATTTGAAAACCATGATCTTAACCGAAGTTTTATTGCATGCTCGAATCAAGAACCATCGATTAGCACATTAATTTGAGAGTAAAAAAATAAACTCAAGTCATGCTTTAGCCATACGAAAAGCCCAAATCAGGTCTTATACGTCTGCAGCCACCCAACCACCCAGTCACATACACCCACCCATCCATCCACCCACTCACACCCGCCCACCCATTCACCCACTCACACACACCCACCCACTCACACACACTCACCCATTCACACCCACTCACAAACATATACCCACCCACACACTTACACCCACCCATACACTCACACCCACCCAACCACCCACTCACACCCACCCGCCCATCTATTCACACCCACCCACCCACTCACGCACCCATCTTCCCAGCCACACACCTACCCACCCATACACACTCATCCACACACACACACACACACCCACTCCTTCCGAATAATATTTTTCATTATGAAAAATTCCCTCATGCATTTCCGCCAATAGAACGCATATTCCATGTATACTACAGCGATATCCATAAGATGCTTGGCCGAGAACCCAACCCGGTGAGGCGGGAGGGGGAGGGGAGAGGAAGGGTGGCCATCATAGGCAACCGCCAGCGACACAGAAATTTTCCGGGTGTTTTATTCCGTGATTAGATCTAATACCTTCAATGACGAAAGTTGGTCTCAGTCGCGATGAGATCATTTGCGATTCCTGGATATCTAAATCCTGGATCTTGTTGCTGAATATGAATACGAATAGAGATCGAAGAAGACAAAAACACACACACACACACAGATCGACTCTCAACTCTCACTGACGCCTCTCCTCACCACGGATTGATTTTCCAAAGCTTCATAATTAATGACTTTGAATTCATTATTCGCGTTAACTCATAAAAAAAAGCGAAAATTGTGCTTTCACGAGTTTTTAAAAAAATCTAATTAACAATTTACGACTTCTGAAATTAAATTTTTATATTATGAAAATTCACGTTGTAATTAATTCATGAGGTACCATAAAAAAGCCTGGGGGATTAATTGATGTAGAAGACCACTGGGACTGGATCTTTTACCTCTACTTTATGTTATTGCGCTTGCGCAAAGTGTGAAAATCCCCGGGGTCACGTTGAATTTTCATTTTTTTTTTTTTTTTTTATATCAATGGATATAAATTCAATCATGATAAAGAGCCGGTGATATATTCTCCATTTTTACTGGGTATTTTGTGGGGTCAGTAGAGCACGATTGCACTGTCAGATCAAGAGCTTTTGGTTCTCCATATATCTATCATTTCTCATAGTTTATCATTTTTTTTAGCGCTCACAGTGGCATGAGATAAACGAGAATGAAATGTCGAGGGCTTTTCATTTTTTTCCGATCGCTAAAAATTTGATCGAACTGTGAAATAAATAAATTATTACATGCCCGGAGTGAATAATACTTCGCAATTCATTGTACGGATCATTTTGTTGAAAATCAGCAAACTTTTTTTCTCGAACTATTTTCTTCAAAAATCAAATCCTTCATTATAACAAATCGATATATGAGAAAAAAGTTATTGATCAATTTTTGTCTGGAACTTCATTTGTCATAAGCAAATAGTTTGTGACTTTACTCTGACTCTACTTCTTTTGGAAAATCGACCCACCCACCTACTTACCCACTTACAACCACCCACACATACACACCTTCCAACCCACCCACCCACACACACACACACAAGCCGGAATTTCGATGTATTGCCTCCCCCTAGTGCGTCAAAGGTCCACGGTTCGTTCACAGCCTCCGAAGAAGATTTTATCGAGATGAAATATTCTCTCATGCGTTCTGACCGACACCAAGAATATTGTGTGCCTACACCTGCGGTCCTGGGTTCGCACCCGGCTTCCGGACAATACTTTGCAATATGAAAAACTTAAAAAAAGAGAAGTCCGCTATTGTATCCCAGAAGATTTCTAGATGTTTCACCCCGTGATTAGAAAAATCTAATAGCTGGAATATCGAAAGTCGACGCACTTCGAATTGGGAAACCCGTCGCGGCCTCGCGGCGGATCCTGCCGATGAATACGCATAGGAAAAAAACATGGCCACAGAAGAAATACCTTGAAACGTGAAAATTTAATGGGAAATCGATATTCCATTCTCGGGGGGGGGGGGGCAAAACAATAACTTACCAATAAAATGAAAATATCACCAAATCAATAATTGCCAAAATGACCCATAGAGACCTGCAATTAGTAGATTCTTTGTGGAGCTAATAAACACGATAATCGCAAATGTGCATAATAGTTATCGGCTGAATGTATCAAGACTATTATTCAATTACGGATAATCGACAATTTGTGTACATAATTATTGAATTTGCTTTCTGACGTTATTACACTCGTTTGATGGAACTCGTTATGCGACGCAGTAATCGGATAGCTTCAATCGGTCATCCATATTATCAATGTGGAAATTGAAAGATCAATTAGCCTATTATATGGAAAGAGAGCAATGAAGTATTTTACCTGAAAAGTATTTTATTTTTAACTTCCCAATTTAAGGCGTTCAATTTATCCCAAACTTTGAACACCCGCACGCGCACACACACACACACACACACAGACTAAGGCATTGGGAAGTTCGTGATGCGACCCGTCGAGGGTCACACGTACATCCCGTTTATTTTCTGTTGGTTATTTGGGTTCCTGAGTGGGAGGGGGGGGGGCTGAACGGAAGAACATATATTTTGTTCCGTGCAGATCTGCCCTTAATTCAGTCAACAGCTCCAATGTCCCCAACCCCTGATTAAATCTACACCTTTTAAGGCATGAAACAATTTATTCCAGGTCCAACGAACGACACGTACAATCAGAAGCCCCCAACACCCCAGCAGCACCACCAGCAATCATCGACAATACCTGTTATCCAATTGTCAACAGCGACACATGGTCAACATCATCAACAGCAAAATTCAACATTGTCCAATTCAACGACTGCCAATTCCCACTTGTGCACTGGCCCCAACAACAATCAACCAACACTACATACCTTACCCGCTTACCCAGGTGTACCGTCATCTAATCAGCTGAACGGCAGCACGCAAGGTAAGAAACACGAGAAAATAATTTTTCCCCCCTCCCCCCCCCCCCGCCCGCATCCCGCCCTGGTCTCTTCAACAAGTCGAAAAGTTTCTGTTGGACATGAACTCTTGTGCACCCGTGCATTCACATCCATCGATCCAGAAACTTTAACACAAAGCTCATGGCCAGAGCTGGGCACTATCTGATGGAAACAACATAAAAATACGGGTTTAAATTCAGTGAAACTACATTAATTTTGTCCCTGACAATTTTCATAAAAAGTCATTTACATGGATAGGAAGCTTCTCTTGGATGATGATGCTGCTCAATGAAGTGGGTTGAGCGCTGTCCGCGGACTAGGTTGATAGGACTGGACATCCATTGATAACTAGTTGATTCCAACACCATCTGATTGTGATAGAATTTTCCCCTGATGCAATCATATGTTCAAGACATGGAACATAACTGCATATTCCAATAGCTGAACACCTGGCTGTGTCAAAGGCCAGATGACGCGAACACGGAATCGTTCGATAAAATTGAGAATCTTGTAATACTCACCACATCGAAGTTGATCTGCAACTGCGACTTCTGTGAGACATGTGTAGACACCGACCAGCTGGGGATTACATTTTTCTTGGAAAAGTTAGTAGCAAAAGTAAAATTACTTACGAAACAGAGAAGTGGGCAATGCTCATGAAACCTCGCCTTCTCCGAATGCATCACCACCTGCCTTATGCTAATTTGCGATTGTCAAATGCTTCAGCCAGCTCAGACTCAACCTTGCAACCGTATCAATGGACCATGCAGTCGTTTCCGAGATTGTGGAATATCACCCAGATTCTTCCATGTCTTGAGGACAGGTTGTAGGGAGTCGTTATGTATAAACCACTAATCTCTGTATAACTGGATAGCCGATCGGCTAGCCAGCGCGTGAGGCAGATGAATAGACAAGCAGCGCCACTCTAGACCCAGAGTCCTATCAATTGCGCATGTCCAGCGGATCTGTTGATTGGAGGGGGCACGCATGGTTACCGAGAGTAGTTGGTAATTTCTTCAGTAAATTTCCAAGGGATAGAACTCATCAGAAATATTGCAAAAATCGGTTTTCAGCTATTTTATTACATTTACTTGTCTTGAATCCGTCTAGACGAAGCTGAAGTAAAATTGGCACTTTATAAATCTTCTTAAATATTCTATATTAAATATTCTATAACTAACTATAAGTAGTTAAGCCGCAATCACCAATCCTGTTTTTTATAAAAATAACTGATTAATTGCACAATAGGAATTTGTACCGGTGAGCCACGTCAACTGGACGGTTATGATGTGGGTAATTTTCCCGGCGTCATTTACCGTCTATATCACCCCCCCCCCCCCTGGCGACGCGCATGCGCATAGCGCACTTCTCTGGGTTTGTGGTGGCGCTGTTTATTCCTGCAAACCTGCCTCGCTGTCGGAGTGGTGGGGACCTGGGGCTAGTCTATCCAGTTATATAGAGATCAGTGGTATAAACAGTCGATTTTGGAGGTCTATATTCTCAAGTGGTAACGCAGGATCACCATTAGTCCAGTCATTTTAAATGAAGAAACCTTCGATATAGAAAGTAGGCTTGCAGTCGATAAGCTATATACCAATCGATAGCTTATCGCTTCCCCATCAGTATATCAAGATCTTCCCTCTGGGGATGGGCCGTAGAATTAATAATTAATGAAAGACTGTTGAAGAATTACGCAGAGCCGCGTTCAATTGAACATATCTCTTGAGTCGCACACCCCACGAAACATAATACCACTTTGTAGCGCCAGAGATTGACTATAAAAACAGTGTGGAAGTAATAGCGTAAACTCCACCATTTGCTCAGGCAATAGCTGCCATCTTCCTTGACGATTCGGGCCTAAACCACGTGACCCGAGTCGGTTGGCGCCGTGCGCAGTACATTCAAATAAGGCGCAATGAATGCCAAAATTTAATTGCTGAATTTTTTTATGATAATACCTCCAATGTCTGTTGGAATCCCTTAATTCCAATGAGAGAATTTATTCCCATATATTACAAATCATGCTATGCCGAACTCTGCCACAATTCTGCTTGGTTGCTTGGAGAACACGATGGGGCCCAGCACATTGTTTAAGCAAATGATCAAATCAGCAATATTTGGTTTGGCGATTACACTAGAATAGTCGATGTCATCTCATGAATTGTGTGGAATCCTGAAAGGGCTTTGCACAACTTTTCAAAAGGCCAGAGGCGAGCTTCCGGGCTGCATTTCTCACTGCGCTCTCTCGCTAGGCTCACTGTTGTGATAAGATTCGGAGGTGCCAAAAATAACGTTACCATTGAAAGGTTGAATCCCTATTCCACCGCAAATCAATCGCTTGCATATGTATCATCTGGTTTCATCAGTTCTTGCCGGGCGTTTCCGTTGAATGCGTCGACATCTAAGAACCAGAATCTGCTTCCGTAGACCTTTGTAGCTATCACTGTGCTATGCCAACAAGATGCATATGAAAGTACCTCTCACTTCAATCAATTACAAATTATCACGCTTGGAAGCAATGACAAGCTAAGTCAACTTGAACAGTTCTACCACTTCGCTCGTGATGTTCCTCGTCTTATCGCCTTCATCAAGTGGGGACAGAATCACGATTAATCGCGCTAGTGCAGCTGAATCAACTAGATTATCATTGTAGGCTGATCTGTACATATTTCATTTATAACTAATGTCACCGCAGGAAAAATTATTGTCATTTTTCTGAACATCGAAGAACACCTTTCGGTCAGATTTTGGGCGTTTGAAGGGTGTATAATAATACGTTTTTGGCACGGTGTGCTTGTGTGTGATCGTGTGTAGGTGAGTGGGTGGGTGTGTAGCTGGGTGGGTGGGTGGCTGTGTAGGTGGGTGGTTGGGTGCGTAGGTGGGTGGTTGGGTGCGTAGGTGGGTGGTTGGGTGCGTAGGTGGGTGGGTGTGTAGGTGAGTGGGCGGGTGTGTAGGTGGGTGGGTGGCTGGGTGGGCGGCTGTGTAGGTGGGTGGGTAGTTGGCGGGGGAGTAGTCTGATGCGTAGGTGGGTGGGTGGGTGAAATTTGGAGAAGAAGATTCCCAAGTCAGGCCGTTCTCAGCATCACTTCGCGGTCCATCCACATTTCCTTTTTACAAACCTAATTCATGGCATGTGTCACCCGTTCGAAATTACCCCCTTTTTGAGAGCGGGTAGGGGGGGGGGCATTGGATGTATCCGAAGCAGCGAATGGAAGTATATATTTCAAATAGTAATTCAAGCCTTATTTTATCCAGCCCTGTCCATGACTTTCGCGGTGCATAGGTGGAAAAGTCAATGTTCAATGGATTCCATTCGTCCTATCACCCTTTGTAATTTAATTCAATAAAAATCGGATACGACTGGTAAAATAATCTGGGGGATGTGACAGGGGCTTTCACGATGGAGTACATAGCCGAAGCCCCAGAAAGTTAGATATCTCTCGCTGTTGTGGATTTGTTTCCCTCTTTTTTTCGTTCCACCCATTGAGAGGGGCAGATTTGGATTTTAACAAAAGGTGGCTGGAAGCAAAATCCCGTAGTTGCGCCCCAGACAAGACCAGACAAACCCGTTGTAGTTGCTCCGTTAGACTGCTACGATCGATACATACAACTATGCCTTAGTGTGGGTGTTGAGTCCTTAAAGTTTAGATCCCTCCTTGGGCTCGTAAAATACTTTGTTGGTACGAGGTATCGTAAAAATGAGCGATTTCTGATGAATTTGTGATGGGTGGCCATAACCTTAAATTTCACGAAATCATTTCCTATGGTGAGAGGGTTCTTAGATGGGCGGGAGGAGGGGGGGGGGTGAGTGGGTGGGTGGATCGTAATGAGTGTACCTTCGGGCTTTGGCAATTACCATCCTCCAACAAGTTTTATGTACCTTCTTCTAGCAGAGCTTTCGAGTAAAGTCAGTAAAGAATTGATACCGCCTAGACTTTGGAGATTCAATTACCTAGAAAGTGAACAGTGCATTCCCAAATTTGAAATTATTTTTTAACTTCCCCCTTTAGGGAAGTTATTGTAATGACCCCGATAATGAAGTGGCTCGGAAATCGAAAATCTCCCCGGTTCTCGACGTTTCATATCATTCTCACAAATTTTAGATCAACACAATTTTAATAATAATAAATAAAGGCACAATTTTAGTTGTTTACAACGCTGTATCTCGAGAACGGTGACAGATACGAGAAAAAGTGTCAAACAAAAGTTGTTCCTCTTGTGAAACTACATACTTCCTGTTTTATTACTTTTTTTGCTAGGTCTCATATTTTACGAGATATCGAAAAAAATCGTAATAATCGATCAATAGTCGAATCTGCGTAACTGATACGTGAAGGAATGATAGGAATTTGCTTTCGATTCAAGTGTCCGGAGCCGTGGTTGAAATCTGTAAAAAATGAAAAAAATGAAAAAAAAATCGGCTTATATTATCTCTTGATCCTGCTGGAAAATGAAGATTAATTAACACATTCACGCGCAAAATTTGTGAGTGGATTATTACACCAAACCCATCAATGTATTCCACATTTCAACTTCCAAGACTTCCCAAACTAGGAGCTTATCAATCACGATATAATGGAGAGATAACCGGGAAAATTGTTTTTGACGATCCTTCGCTTCGAATATCATCACCTGAAGATTGCGGCGAAAATGCCTTCATAATGAGTCTTGATAAGTGGCAATTTTCCACGACTACGTAATGTGAAATTGAAGAATGTTCTCCAGTCAAGTTTTGGGCATATTCAAGAATCTATGAGCACTTGATAGCTCGCTCTAGTTGGTCCATGCACACATCATCCATCTCTTCATCCTCGGTTGCCCTCTGAAAAGTTTCTCGACGCCCTTTTTCCTCCCACTCTCCCCACCCACCCACCTCCCCCTCCCCCCGCTCCTCACCACCCACCCCCTCTACCGCCTCCCCCCACCCACCCTTTCCACCCCCCCGACCCACCCATCCACCCCTCTCCCCAGCCTCCCCACCCACCCACCCCCCAAAATCCATTTTTCACGAGTAAGAATTCATAAAAAAGTTATTAACACCCTGTGGTACAAACATCAGACTTTGATATTTGTTCCTCTTGTCCAAACGAGTAAATAACCTGCGTTACGAAATATTGGTACTGGCGGAAATTCAAGGAGGGTCGTCGTGATTGCCTCTCGTCTGTCTACCCTCGAATTGCGTCGTCAACCATTTATCTTCCTGTCTATCAAATCACCAATACTAACGCCATAAAGGGCTAACGGTACTGTCAGGCAAAACAAAACTTTTTCTTTTGTTTGACCCCTGCGTTACTCGCGCAATTTCACGCGATGCGGTGAGTCGCTTCGCGGCGTTACGCCGCAATGTGATGAACATTTTTTTTTTAGATATTTTAATGAGAGAAAAATGGGTATGAAAAATAGTAGGGACCTATTTATATGGGAGTAGCAATAAAAATGAAGGGTTATGATTAGGGAAAAATGAATGCAAAAAGGAAATTTGTTAGCTAGCTTTTTGTTCATGAGATTCTATTCATTTCTACAGAAAAAGTGTATTGCGAATGAATTCACCTGTGGGTATCTATGATAGTGTCGTGTACTATCTATCGATTTCCGATTGACTCGTTACATATATATGATGAAATGTACCTTCAGGGGCTCGTATTCATTTCCCCTGATACTGGAGCCCACCATTTTCCAGTGGGGATGTTACATGGGAAGAAAAAGTAAATGAAAATTATCAGAACACTTCCATAATTCATCGAACGAAATATTATTCACTCAACAATTACGGAACCAACGTAAATTTGTTCGGCAGTTTCGCTTAATTTTTATGTAACATCACGTAAAAATTACGGAACGTAAGAATTACGGAACTTAAGAATTACGGAACGTAAGGATTACGGAATTACGTAAAAATTAATTTTTAAATAAAACAAAATTTTTAATTATGTGACTCTTGGCGATACTCACTCAAATTTTTTTGTGCATATAATAGTTTTGGTAGCCTCCTGAAAAAATATATATATAGATAGATCCACATGATAACCCCACGTATGTGCTATATACCGCAAATATTTCAAGCATACGTCTAATGTTCACACTGTCTGCTACATGAAACATTATTTCGCCCGAAATGTTGCATCTGCGATCTATCTTTGAGATATATATCTATATATGTCTATATATGTCTATATATGTCGTACGGGTGGTGCCTCCCACATTTCCCAGGTGTCCAAGTTTTAGGTACGACAGGTTGTTACACTGATGCTTCTTGTGTCACGCGAATAACTACAGGTGCAACCAATAATCGATCTGTCTAGTTTTGTAAGAAGAATGGCTGACCTCCAGGGAGGTCACCAGTCGCCATCAAGAAGTTATTGCTTCTTATCTGATTTCTTGGAAGTGATTTTCTTCGGTATTGCTGACCTTTGTAGAGTCACGCCTTAGTCACCGGCGAGCATAGCCAGTGGGGATGCAACAAGAATAGTCCGTTTTGCACTCATAGAACGAAGTTAGAGGGAAAAACGTGAATGATCTATGGCGCAACATATGATCTATGAAAAGTTTATCAAGGATTTTCTCGTCAACTAATACCTCAAAATGTATAATTTTTTTTTCTATTCAGTGGCAAATCTTTCCGGTTGTCCATCCCAACACACCCCAACCCGTTTTGTCCCATAGGGCTTGCTTTACACTGAAAAATAGTATAGTAAAAATGATCTAAGGATTGATCAATTATTTGTGAAAATTGATGCAAGATTTGTCCGGTATCTACTCCAGTGAAGGAAGTAAATTTTTTTGTCTTGCTCCACCCCCTTGCCATCCCCTCCTCACAACCCCATCAATACAAAAAATCTATTAATATCCCATAGAATCAACAACAAATAAATTCAAAATTCACCAGTTTCACTCTTTATTTACCAATTTGCCCAGTAAAATGTTGGCAAAATTTTTCAACAAGGGAAATAACTCAAGTTCGGTCAGCCCCCATAAAGCCATCATTTTTCCTCCCACGATTTCTCACAGCGGAATTATCAGATCGAGATGCAATATATTGCGAGCTTTGCAATGACCTCTTAGGATCTGTCTGATAATTTTTTCCCAAAACATACGCGAAAATATGAAACCAAAATTCTCCTCGAGCATAAGTCCGTTTGTGGAAAAATTTCAATTTGAATTGTTGGGAAAACCAATATTGCTGGAAATCGTGAATCGGCAAGTTACAGGTTCAACGCTCATGGGTCACACTCACGCTAGCCGCTTGTTTTTCCATCGATTTGCCGTAGTGAAATGTCCGCTAAATGTTGGGGAAAAAATAAGTTTTGCAAACAGTGGAATAGGTCGTGTTAGGTCAGCCACCCATAGGATAATGCTTTATGCCGGTAATACATCCACGGTTCCATGTACTTGCGTTAAACCGACGGCGGAAGGTGCGCGTACGTTTCGAGCTTGCAGTTTCTAGGTACTCCGGTGTTCATAGAGGGGCAAGTGGGGTGGCGGGGGGGAAGGGGGGTGGGTGGTATACTCGGAAAGGTGGCGTCGGCGTCGTGACGCCCGGAGAAGGTTCAGTTGGTGTTCGACCTCGACTCGTGTCGTGTAACTCATAATTTTTGTACTTTATCCCGGTTTTGAGAAGTCAAATTATTCCGGATCCAGTGATATCGCCGTTTGCTTATTGCCCCAGGATTATTTCAGTGATTGCAAGTAACAACAGAACTCCCGAAAAATCAACACGTTGTCCTTGTAACACCAAAAAAAAATTTTTCAAAATTTTTTTATTACTATTTTCAAATTATTATTGCAATTGTTAATTTATTTCGTTTGTCAGTATTGACTGCAATTTTTTTTATCGAAATGGAGGTTGATTAACAATCAGTTAATTAGGGGGAAATTTGGTATAAATGGAATTTAGTTGATAACAAAATGTGGGCGATGGGGCGAGTATTTTCCATCGGAAATTTTCCTGTCTTTCCAATGCTCCCCCCCCCCCCCCCCCCCCACCCACCTGATCCCAGTAATGCATCCAAAAAATTGCTTCGTAGGTTTTCTCTTATTTATGAAAAAATAATGAGGAGCCCTTGAGTGGAATAATACAGTTTAACAATGAAAACAAATGTGACGTACATCGACCCCGAAAACCCGCGTGACCCCGCGACCCACGTAGCGTCTTGGCCGGGGTCAGTGGGTGCCGCCCGGATGTTAAAATATATTTCATAACGAAAAGGCAACGAAACAGTTCAATATATATACATGTATCTATATATATTGATTTTGCAACTTTTGGTTTAGTTGTCAAGATTTTAAAAATCTCAAAAATTTTGAAAATTGTCAAATTCCGAAATTTTTGGGAACTTCGAACGTTTTTCTATGGAAATCCATGTTTCAAAAAATTTCAACGTTGCAATAATTTGCTATTTTTTTTTTCGACAATAATTTTGCTACTTCCAAATCATTTGGTGATGTTATGATTTTTTTTTTGATGGTCATTATCTCGAAGATGAGTCGTTTCGTGAGAAAAGGTCGGGATTTTGTTCGCATGGAATAATTTATTTTATTGAATAATAGAATCAAAACTTTTTCGTAATTTTTTTCTCTAACTGCGAAATGTAGTCTTGACTTACACACCGAGTTTTTTTTTCTCAAAATTTTCCCGGCCTGTTAATCACATTATTTACAGGTGGTTGCACGAAGAAAAAATGTGACAAAATATTTTCATGAAGAGTTTAATGTTTGTCAATGAACGCAATTTTTTTTTCATCTCAAGCAACTCCTGTTGGAAACACATCAAGCATTTGAAAAAACTTGCTCATTATTTTAAAAAAATTATTGCCAAAATATTTTACCTCCATACTTGAAAAATGGCACACACACACATACACATACACATGCATTCTTTAAATTTTCCAATAACTTTCTTCGATTTTTTTTTCTCCAATTTTTCCCAATTCTGTCGAATTTTCCGAAGACCGAATTTTTTAAAAGTTTTACTAACAAAATTGAAAAATTGTTTTCAGTATTTTTTTGAAATTCTCTCGTTCGGTAGTATTTTATTTTAAAAAAAGGCTTCTTCAAAAATTGAAAAAGACGTTCATGAAAAATGGAACCTAATGCAAAAGAATGCTTTGGTATTTTTCTCTAGAGTCTCTCATCAAACACAAGTACTCATTTTGATTTCCTAATCTAATTCTCATTTCTGCACTTTCTAGAATTTATTTTACCCTAAAAGAATTCTTATAAATAAAATACATCACCTAAAAATACATCAACAAAGGCTACTATTAAAAAGAAAATTTGAAAATGCTAAAAAAAATTGGTTTAGTTTTATTTCAATAATTAACAAAAATTTGTCTTCATCTTTTAACCAAATATTTTAATATTTTTTTCTGTCAATCATTGTAGGTTCTATTAAATTTTTTGGTTCTAAAATTTATGAATATTGAAATCTACATTATAGTGATATATCGTTGATATTACTGAAAAAAAATTCGAACACAATAGTTTGCTTTATTCAATCCAGAAAAAAAATATTCTCATATTTTATCGAAACTTTGCTTTTCTTCGGGTTTTTTTATGAAATATTGTAGGTTCATTTTTCTGGAAGTAACTTATGGAAATACGGAATTGCATTAAAAATTATCGACTGAAGCCAAGAAACCGTCGACTCGGGATATTTGATTAATTGAATTAGTTTGAATGACTTTTTTTTCGTGACAAAAGTGTCAAATCCTCCACTGACTTTACTCTCCCTCAACGAGTTTCGAGCTCTCGACCTCGTTTAAACTGAAGATAAACGTCGGTTCAATCGTTAATAAATTCAACTTTTATTCCTCGTATTTTCACCAGTTGACAATTGTATTTTCAACAATTATTTTAGGATCCATAAACCGCGAAATATCATTTTGAAAATTTTGAAAAAGTAATTTCGAAAATTACCTGCAATTTTTCGAAATGGAGATTTTCATTTCCAATTTTAGAAAAAATTTGGCGACTTTGAAATTTATTTTTCGTTGTTAGTTTTTTCCTAAATTCGCCGAAAATTTGGAAAATTTGAAATTTCAGAAATGCTTGATGGTTTTCGATATTTTAGAGAAATCAGAAATTTTTCGAATTTATGCAGTCAAAAAATTTTTGACACTTTTACTATTTGAGAATTCACGAAATTTTTTACGACTTCCAGACCTTTTCATTTTCAAAAATTATAATTTGTGAAATGTTTGCATTTTTCCCCTATATTTCAAATATTTTCCAAAAAAAATTATTTTTCACATTTGAAAAACATATGATCATCGTTGAATTTTTTCAAAATTTAGGTATCAATTTTTTGTTATCGCAAATTTAGTTTTCGATATTTTAGCACATTTAGAAATTTTAGAATTTTTTTTTTCTTTTATTTCAAGTTTTTCACACTTGAAAGAAAATGATGTTTATTGAAATTTTTTGAAATGAACATAATTTTGGCCGTATTTCTCTTTTTGTTTTTGTTACATTGCTAAGAGTTGGGGAATATTCGGAATTTTCCAAAGTCCTTAAATCAATCGAACTTGGATGTCCCATGGTTCCCCTATTTTTCAATGCATTTGTATTACATCCGTCGCAAAAACCCACAACTTTTGCGGTTAAAGGCCTCCCTAATAATTCACACACACACCCCAAACTCTTTTCTGCCTACCTCTTGCCAATTGAATTCGGCTGGGTTCGAACACTCGAGTGATGTGAATTAATTAGCTTCATCCCACCGACAATTTCCTGTCATCGGTTTCCAGAATCCACTCACACATTCAATTCATTCCCATGCTCCTCTCAAAATTCTGTTCGAAACTCATTCCGCTTAGTATAGGGCCTCATAAGATCTCACATATTGTCCAAACAAAATTATTTACATAAGACAAATCAAAACTTAATTCAAGAAACTAAAACGTCTTAAGGTAGTTTCTAAGCCTCCGGAAGTAGGCCTCAACTCAGATTCATGATTTAAGATTTTTTTTTTGCTGCCAAATAAGTTTTTGAACAATCAAACTAATTGAAAAAATAATGTAACGAATGTGACGATACATTTGCCCTCTTATTCAAAATGTTTTTATTATGAATTGTTTATATGGAAAGTATTTTGAAAACCCTAGTTGCGTCTAGGCCAATCAACATAACGCGCGAACATCGCGATATTTATGAATAGATAACCACAACAATGGCGCAACACGCGGAGAGGTTTCGATTGAATGGAACATTTATTAAAGAATCCCAGCTTGAACGACGTAGAAAAACTCTTGATAGTTTGGAAAATTACAACAGTGCAACCTCGTTGTTACGTCAAACTTTGCATCCCACAACTCGCACTGTTTTGACAGCTGTGAGCCGCCATGCCACTTCTCAAATTCTCGGGAAATTTCTAGTGGGCCGCCATTTTTTGGGCAAGCCACAATCAGGGAGAAAGCCTTTCGACAAACATTCGCGAACGTTTTTCATAACTAATTCCTAGGCAAATTGAGCCAATTTTTTCATGCGGCGTAGACAAAAGATTGTTCTTCCTAGTGGTATTTTCAGCAGGTCGAACGTCAAACTTTTTCATAGGCAAGTAACTTCCGGTGAAAAATCGAGATTTTTGCTCCGCTCTCCTCTAATCATGTACTTCTTTATGTAGTGATATCTTTTTAATTAGTAGGAAAAATGTTCAAAAAAATTGAGCAGACGTACGAAAGGCTATGGATACAAAAAACAATATGTAGAACGTGAGGGACGAGGCTTAGAAACTACCTTAAGAGGTAACATCCCTAAAAACTGAAATAAAAATTCTCAATATTTTTGATTTTTAAATGTGCCAAATTTTTCAACTTCTTTAAATGATTGATTTTTTTTAATTTTACAAAATTCCAATTTTTCCAAGTTTACAAAATTTCAGAATTTCGGATTTTCTATGAAATTCTGCAAATGAAATTTTGGTTTCGAAACTTTCATATTTTTGGAATTCAATGTTCTTTCTTTCCATTATTTTGTTATTTTTTGCAATTTGAAATTTCAAAATTTCAAATTTCTGAAATTTTGACATTTGCAAATTTGGAAATTTGGAGTTTTGAAATCTTGAAATTGTGAAATTTTGAAATTTCTAATAGTCTCGGAATTTGTGATCCTTGAGTATCATGATTACTGACGATGACCCATGATGGGTTTCTAAAGACCACTCTCACATTCCATTCATGCCAATATTCCTCTCAAAATTCTCGTTCAACATATCTCAGCCTACATAAAATGCTTCATGATTGGGGCCAAAATTTGCCCTCATATGGACCCCATAGCATGAAATTTAATATATCGCCTAACTCGTCATCCATTCTTCATCCAAAATTGTGTAGATGAAAAAACAATGGGATTTGACAACTGAAAGGTCTAGATGGAAATATCCCTTTTTTTCTCGCTAAGAATTCAATAAAAAAACCTAATTTTTAAATTTCAATTATAAAAAAAAATTAGACTAGATTAAAAATATCAGAAAATTCAGAAATGATTTTCCCATCGGTTCTGAATGATACTTCATCTTCTCGGTCTTTAAAAAAAAATTAATTCAAGTTCAAATGACGTAGTTTCACATAATAAATCACTATTTTGGAAAAATTTAATTGTTTACCAAAAAAAAAAAAAATCGTCAAAAATGTCTGTTTTTTTGGCGCTACAAAAACGAGAGCCCCTGATTTCGATCTTCCTGCATTTTTTGACTCCCCTCAATCTCGGCGGAACGACCTTAATAATACTTGATAGAGTCGCGTCAGTCAAGGTGAGTCTCGTGGGATTACAGCGGGATGACTCCCACGAGCCGGCAATAGTGGATTTTCTCTCGTAGCGAATCGATTTCTTACGACTCCACGACAATTCCTCAAATCCCACCTTAAGCCTTCTACTCACATCTCACTCTTTGAAATTCTATCCTCCAAAAAAATCGTCCCATAAATTCAAGGAACAAGGGAGCTGACTGAGTGCGACCCATCAGCAGATTTAGTGCATTTCTGTATATTACTATATCGCGAAAGACTGGAATATCTCGTGAGCGCGTAATTACACAAAAAAATGTTCATAACGACTTTCATAGAGAATTTAATTTAGGAGATAAAACTTTTTTACCCATTTTGTCCCAGAGTCACTCATTCTTGAGATAAATCGAAAAAACCATCCGATTTTCACGTAAACTAGTCTGCTCGAGAGTTCTATGCAGTTTGATTGAAACACACACAGTCTCACACACACACACACACAGCTTTCGAAAAATAATCAAATTGTTCACGAAAATCGCATAATGAAGAGAAAAAAACGCTACAATTTTCGTTTTTGTGAAATGTCAAATTTCTCGTTGTGAGTTAATTCCTAGGGGGCTAAAGTGCACATCTTGTAATCCAAGGATTATTCTCTCCAACCAGTTCACCTCCCCCCCCCCCCGTTCTCCATCTCATACCATCATACATAACAGCCACCCATTACCGATTTTTCACAATTTTGTTTTCTCTTATTTTCTCACCAGAAAAAAATAAATTAAAAGCCATACGAGTGATTAATGTTGACACGTGATGTGGAATGAAATATTGAGAGTGGAAAAAAATTGAAAAAAAAAGAAAATATTAAAACTGGAAAAAAAAATATGAATTCGTGTGAGTGGTTTGGATCAAATACTTCAACTGGATGTCATTCACCCCGCGTACACGAAATCCCCTCCAATTAAAGTTGCACAGGGGGATGTTTGATGCTGCATTGGTGTTTCGTGCGGCGACAAAAAGGTCTTCATCAAAATCATTAATTTTTTTTTTCCTTATTTTTCTCATAATTTCACATTAATCGAGTACTTACTTAACCTTCCAGAAGTGGGAACTCGCCGCTCGACGGCATTGGTCGCATGGTGAGCGCTGCGCCGCGCAATATACTTGTGGAAAATGCACTTTAATGCAATTGAAAAAATTTAGTTTGGAAAATAAATAATCAATAATCAAATAAATAATCAATAATCATTTTAATTCAAAACTTTTTTTTTTGGAAAATCATGAATTTTTGAACCTGGCAGTTACCCGTTGACTTCGCGTAAAAAACAGAATGATATATTTTTTCTATATAGTTTGAGAGAGGAATAAAATATGTTAAGAATTTTCTTATCATCAATTTTCAAAAATAAACAAATTTGAACTCCCTTAATTATCAAGAAATATTATGCCATGGAAAATATTATGCTGACGATATAATAATAAAAAAAAATCTGAGTTAAAACAAAAAAACAAATTTTGTATGGAAGCAACTAGTGAAAAAGCGAAGTCAGTTTGATTTTGGGAAGTACCGTTTCCTTGTATCGATCCTCCAGGGATAATGAGTATTTTTCCCAATTTACTATAGAAAAAAAAACGGTCCTTATTGGGTTGGGCTACTCTTGACCCCCATCACTCTTTCGATTTTTCAATAACAATTGATCATGGTGCCATCAATTTTAAATGAAAAAGGTACGCGGCCCATGCGCCCCTACTTACCTTGATTGGTCGCCTCGGTCCCATGCCAAAAGCTATCTCCATGAACTACCCCAAATTCAGGTATACGTGTGCAAGAAAGAACAAGCCGCAGGAAGTTCAAATATGTCTCGATAAACAAACACTAAATCTTGCTTAATAAAGTTTTGCGGAATTCAATTAAAACGTTATTTAAAAACCCAATTTCACTGTAGTATAACGTCTTGCTTGGCCGATGCAACTGAGCGGAAAAAGGGACTAGCCCAAGATAGATGAAAGGAAAACCTAAATATCAATCAACAAGAACTTTTTATAGCTCGCTCACCCCTCGACCGTGAATAATACACAGAGACTATTAACTGATTTTTCCGTCACACTTCGCTGAAATACGCGATTTTAGAGGAAATTTTTACGATGTGAACTGGGCTTTAATATCGTAGGACCGCCCCCTGACCAATCAGAGCGCATACGGTCGAAAAACTATCCGTAAAATGAATGACTCATAACTTTAGTGGACAGTTGTCGCGTAACCTGCTCTGATTGGCCCTGTCTCGTGCTACCATTGGTTAACTTTTGAAGTATTTCAAATAACGCGGGAGTATCAAGGGGTAAAGCGCGCCGCCAAACGAGCATGGTGCTAATCATGCGGTTAACAGTCAGCTGATCCTGAATGTCGAGCCTCGTGTTGTCAATCGTGCGTAGAAATTAATTAATGAACAAAAATGTATAAAAATGTTTCCAACCAATATTCGTCATCTCTCTCCGATAACGAGATGTCCTAGCAAAATGATTTCCCGCTTACTGCGCCATGTTTTTCTTAATTTTACTAATTCGGTTTCTGAGTGGGGGGGGGGGGGGGGGGGGGGGGGAGGGGGGTTGGCTCCGCGTCCTGGACCTCCTCCTGCGCCCCTCGCCCGCCCCCTTCGTTTTATGTCGGTTCTCAATTTGGGTATGGAATATAATATAAAAAAATAGCTAGTTATGAACAAGGATAACGACTAAATGTTACGTCCACCGTCTGTTCATTCAATTTAAAGGAAGCATTCAGGCTATCAGGCAGATAAATTGAATTCAAAGATTTACTAATTTATAAATATTTCCTCTAGGGTATTACCGATAATGGCGCTTTCACTGCATCAAGAAATATCCATTCATTACTACAGGCGCATAATGCAGAAGGGTGTTGGGGGGGGGGGGGGGGTGAATGGAAGGAGTAGGAGTAGGGGGAGGGCAATTTATCCTGATTGTCAATGGCACTTCCTCGCCTTTGCTTCAACCTCCGTAGCGCTGCATATTCCTACTTCAATCTTTCACCCCTTTTAGGGGGATCGTTGGGTAGGGGGAGGGCAAGTGCCGAGAATGTCTGGGGGCGCTAGCCACCCCCACCTGACGCATTACAGTCTAAGAGTTGGCACTTCATGATGAAAGCTTTCTCTCTGAAGTAAAAAATCATGATCGTAAAATGACAACAAAAAGTGAATGCGTAAAATTTACGCGTGACAGAAGTGAAACTAAGAAACTACCCGTGGATAGATTCCCTGTGAAGGGTTATGGAAATTTTTCCAATTTTTGATGGATTTCATGGAAGAAATGGGCAATGACTCAAATTGGATGAGATGGTGATATTTATTATTTAATCTCTATTATAGTGTATTCAACCCTTTGCCACCCACCCACCCACCCACTCACCCACTCACCCACCCACCTACCTTCACCCACCCACCTACCCACTCACCCACCCACCTACCCACTCACCCACCCACCTACCCACTCACCCATCCACCTACCCACTCACCCACCCACCCCCCACCTGCACACCCATCCACCCACCTACGCAGCCGTCCACCCACCCACCTACACACTCACCCACACCCACCGACCCACCCACACACGGAGGTTGGAGCATTGGCATAGTGGGTGGGTAGTCTTTGCATACTCCGTCAAAGATGCCGAGTTCATGCTGGGTCCTAACTTAAGAACGCTAGGTCGAGAAGGATAACAAGAATTGGAAATTTGATATGTTTCCAAAATTTTGGAGAAAGAAAAACCTGAAAAATACATTAGAAAACAGTATATTTGAGAATTCTATCTAATCTCATCAATACCCGAAAACCCATTGCCCTTATACCCCTCAACTTGCAACCGAATCTTCTGCTCCATCGAGTGGGGTCATAATCGTGTTCTTTCACTGGCATAATTTTTTTCGAGAAAAATGATCGGTGAACCAATTATTCATCTTCTCATGCTCTTAAAACTCTCAGCGAATTCTCCCCAATTCCCCGTTACATAATTACACACCCTCCACCGTCACTTCATTGAGATATCGATTTTACACATGTATTCATCTATAACACTTGGCACATCAAAGCCAACACTCCATTACCACTCAAATTTCTCTATCACCAAAATTTAATTGGTCATTGAATTTTTTTTTTACACTTAAAATCTACTGTTTTCGAAATTTCATAGGCCCAACATTTTTTTTCTTTTTTTTTCTACCAAAAAAAGAAAATCGAGAAATTCCGGAATTTTTCAAGGTTTCTAAAATTAAAAAAAAAAAATAAAATAATTTTCGAAATTAGAAAAATTGATCTGAAAAAATTAAAAAAATGTGGAAGGTTTGAAAAATTTGAAAATAAAAATAATTTCCGAAAATTCCAGAACCCGAAAAGCTTTATTGTTATTCCCCTTTCCCATTAGACAAGTGCTTTTTCCAATTTTTTAATGCTCTTTATCAGTGGAAGTATTATCTAATAATGATCATGGGAAAATCGATTATGTCCAAGGTCCGCACGCAGTGGATTGCGCTTTAATCCCATTTATTTATCACCCGCAAACGGCTATTACCTTTTTTTTATCCATTTAGTTTTCCGGAAAAGGCACGAATTACGGATTTGTCATCGAAAATAGCCGCCTGATAGAGCCCTGTATTCCACACATAAACACCGGAATTATTGAATAAATCGCGTATGATCAGCGCACGTGATGAAAATGACTATTCAAAATCATCTGTTCTCCACGATTGTGTCGCACTGCGCCACCCTCGTGGATTTCCCAACCACCCCCTCCCCCCTCAACTATTATTATTTCCCCCATTCGCTGTTGCTGCCGATGCAATTATTTAAAACAATTGAACTCATTGGTGCAATTGGTTCTTACGAGTTTCCCAATTTCCAGTTTTCATTTTTTTGTCTGGTATTTACAAACTGAGGAAATCTTAGAAGGTAACATTTCCAATTTTTTGGGTCTTCTGAAATTAAGAAAAAAAATCGAGCTGTTGAACTGTTTGAAATAAAAGTTTTTTTTTCTCAATCCATTTTTTAATTCTCTTATTTTCGGTATATGTATCGATATGTAAATTCATCGATATACAGATATATCGATATGTCGATACATTGATATGCCGATACATCGATATATCGAGATGTATATGGATACACCGATACATCGATATACATCTCGATATATAGATATATCGAAATATAGCTATATCAATACATAGATATATCGATACATAGATATATCGATATACCGATGTATCGATATACAGATATATCGATATACAGATATATCGATATATAGATATATCGATGTATAGATATAGCGATATAGATATATATACTTTTAGTATACTGACAAATACTGATTTATCATCAGCGCTTTATATTTAGACTCACCACGAATACACCATAATCTTTTTCCCGAACCCCATCTGAGAATAATTGTTTGGTGATAACTGAAACAACTCTAAAAAAAATGAAATAGTAATTTTTGCAACAAGGGAATAAAAAAAAATGGCGAATATGGCTGGAGGTGCATACGATATATGTTATTCGAAAACCGCGATCTCGTTGCCGATCGCGGTTGTCGTACCCCAATGACATAAAGGTGATTCTTTGATGGGAATCACTGATTGGGTGGTGGTCCAATGTCTCAGATATGTGTCGGCATCCGACAAAGCATAATCGATGTATTTTCCCATTATCGATACTTCACATTCGATTCGATTCTGCCCAAAAATGGCTTCCCCCTTTTTTTCTTGACCCCGCAAAAAAAAGAATTTATTCCGACACTTTATTTATTCCCCCCCCCCCCCCCCCCCCCCACTTTTGCCGTAAATATTTTCTATGAAATAATCCAATTAATGAAGGAACGGTACATGTCCGTCACGTCTGAAACACCATAAGACAATGACCGTTAGTCAGTAACTGAACTGTCTCCAGTTGTGACATACGCGGGTGTAAATGCGTCATGTGCCGACGGTTAGACGCTTCCGGTGACGGCAGAGCGATCGAGTTGAAATATAATCGAAGCCGTCGTCGAAGGTATACAAGAGACGAGTGGCACTTGGTGTTTTGTTTTAACGAGACAAGTGGCCAGTGCATACGGTGATGATGGGATTTATTATGGGCTGCACATGTTTCAAAGGTACTATTGAACGTATTTCAAAAGATGTGTTTTGTTTGTGGTTATTTTAATTCATTTATTTTGCCTTTCAATTGTACTTTACAAATCGAATTTCTATAGAAAAACATATCACAAGGTAAAATATCCTAGTTTACCCTCGAATTGAGATTTTGTTCGCCAGGTCCATATCCTTCAACCTTAGCATGTCTGATTGTCCTGGTCCTCATAAACTATTGAGAAATTATACCCGTAAAAATTTTTATAGAGTTTAGAAAACTCTGAAACCGTGTCCTGGGGACCAGCCGTGCGGACACGCCCGGCGCGCGTCCGGCACACGTCCACTAGGTCATCCAGCGTCCACCAACTGTCCTAAAGTGGCTGAACCTGTTTAATTATTACGTCTCTAGGAGGAAAAAATATATCCGAAATATATAACAATATATCGGTATTTCCGGACAAAAAGGTGTATCTTTTTTCATTGCAGAATTTGAATTCAAGCGCATACGAATCAAACGCATTCAACCTTGCGCAGAAAAACGGTGCACTGTTGATCTATTCAAACAGTCCACCACTGAATCTAGCCATGAGTCCACTGCTTTTCAACTGAATCTAAAACAGCAAAGCTCGAGGGGAATTCCGCGCTTTATTTTTCCCGCCGGATTTCAGCCAATGGGAATGCGGCATTTAACGTGCTCGGTATTTTCGATTATTATTTTTTTAAAATTTGAAAAAAATTTAAACAACAAACGTTCTAATTTTTTTTTTAATTCATCGAATTGTATTGTAGTTGATATTATTTTTGAAATCCTGAATTTTTCAAGGGAAGAAAGTGGAAATGCGACAAAAAAATGGTAAATTTTCTGACGACCTTAGAAGTAACCCTCGCCTATTTTTTCTGTTTCAGGTGAGTTCAAAAACAGTCTCAAAAAGAGATGAAAAAGAATGTCTCTAGAGTACTTGAAGAGATTCAACAGGAGTGAGTACTCGGCAAGTGTAAACACCTATTTTAACGAATTCAACCCTTGGGAGAATCCGCTTATCAGTTAAACCTGCGATATCTCAGAAATCTGAAAAGCCATTCCGGTGGAACTTGCTCCATCATGCCGGAACAATTTTTATACACAATAGAAAAAATCGCAGTGTAGGTGTTTAGAATTTCTAGAATTTTGAGTGAAATATGAAAGAATCGCATTTTTCTACAAAAGAAAATTTTAATTTTCATTCACTAAGACGAATAGTTGTTGGGCGCTACACTCAGTCAATCCTACAATACACGAACCAATTGTTTTAATGAAATTGGTAAATGCCGTACATTCCCGAAAGAAATACCGTATTTCTTGGATGAAACGAGTCATAAATAAAATTAGTTGAAATTGTTGTCGCTGCTAGAAGAGCGGTAGAAAGATTTTCTGACGTTCAGAAATGGATGGGCGGGATCACAGAGGCGACCGTAAGATTTATACTGATACTTGAACATAGACGGTGTGTGTGTGTGTGTGTATACTCAGACTCTTCCTCACACTAAATTACGCGGTCACCATTTCATATAGCATAACTAATCCAGGTAACTTTTCTCTCGTTAAATTTCGGTTGAAAACGGTGCCATGTCTTCATTGCTCCAATTATCAGCATTTCCAGCTCTCTATAAGCCTCTACTACGAAAACCAACCAAGGCAGGAAGAAAAGTGTTGAACAAATATTGTTCCCCGCTCAATAACGCATATTTCATGTCATACAACTTTCGTCCCTAAGTCCCATAATTTACGACATACGGGGATCTCAAAGTCATCACATCAACCCATGCACCGTGCCCATCCATTCATGGGAACTGGGATCTATCTCTTCTGCAGATCGGGAAATTCCAAAAAAAAAATTTGATCACACCCAAGACTCTACACAAATTGTCGTAACATCGGTTGAGACAATTCGCAAGGTCTTAAATTTGTCAGATCAGGTTGCAAAATAATTTTTTTTTTGCGCGGACCAGTTGGCTCGTACTCAGTTCTCTGCGGTTGAAGCTCTTCATCATTTTTTTTTCAAGCTCTCATTTTTTTCATTGCTTTTGAACATGGGTTCATCGGACTGGCCCTTTGAGTTGCCGAGATAATGAAGAAAATGTGAAGATTATGAAGGACATGGGTGACTCAAGATTTTTCGGGTGTTGTTCGGCCACTTTTCACGTACTTGAAGCTGTGGACGAGGGTGAAGTGGTCATTACTGTGTCTGCAATAATATTTTGACTTTTATGACGGCTTGGGGAATGCGACTCAGCTTGGCTGCACTCACCCGTGATCGATTTCAATGCTCTCGTTTTCTTTTATTTCCCACTTCCGGCGCTATGTGGCGCCATTTTGCTTCGCGGTGGCTTCCGGAAACTCGCGACGGGCGATCAATATACGCGCGCGTTCGCCACCTGCTGTCGATAAAAAATTGGGGAAATTAAAGGAATGGTGATGCTTCCATAATTGGCTGTTTTTGCTCTGACATTCCGTGAGGAAGTGGCAAAAATTATTGGAGGGCCAAATTTGAAATTTGGTAATGTAGGACTTCGCTATCGGTAGGGCAGATTCCTCGAGCGCGACATCATTCTCGAGCTTTTCTTCAGATGGCGCTACCGCGAACGAATTCTTGGACGACCAGGAAGCTGAGGAAAATCGATGCCCTCCGTTGTTTGAATAAATTATTAGGGAAAATATTTTTTTAATGCGTACTGAAATTTTTTTTCCAATCTTTAATGTTCTTTAAATTTTTTTCCTGATTTAAAAAACTACGAAAAATTTTGAAAATTCCAAAATCTTGAGAAGTTGAAAAATTTGGAAATTCACGAATTTCGAATTTAGAAATATTCCAAAATTCTGAATATTTCAAAAATCTCCAAATTCCTAAAAAAAATTAATCATTTGAAAATTACAGTTTTTGAAGGAATTTTCACGCCTCGAAAATTTTGGAAAATTCTAAATTAAACAAATTTGACACACACACACACACACACACACACGTAAGGGCGTAAATTTTTGTGAAAACGGTAAGACATGTTTCTGGAAACCTCAAAACGTGTCATGTAACAATTATTTTTTCTTAATCTTAATATCGCATAAAAATTCCTACGTGTAATGATATTGAAAAAAAATATTTAAAAAAATCATATTGCAAAATATGGCATTGATATAGAGTAGTCCATATAATATATTGTTTCCCATAGATTCACCACTATAACTTGACATCTTCCACAATGTTTATTAAAATTCCAAATGTGTGATTTATCAATGAGCGTAAAAGGTTATAATCGATGTCATATACTATTCATAGGCAGTTAATCAAGCATTCCCATTTCGCTTCATGCACTATAACTCCACTGAGTTCCATTCTCGTCATAGAAAATCAATTTTTCATAAAATTCACAAAAAAAAAATACATTAACAATTCTTCGCCATGACGTCATGGCACCTGCGTCATGAGACTACCATGCAAACCTGGCATTTTTTTTTTTTAATAAAAATAATGTTTTCATAAAAAAATGGCCGACTAAAAAAATCCAATAGTTAACATTAATTAAATTTTTGACTTTCCGATAGGGAAAGTTATTATTATTATTATTATTATTATTATTATTATTATTATTATTATTATTATTATTATTATTATTATTTTGCCGCGGAAAAACGGAACTCAACTAAATACAGGGTAAACCCCCAGAAACCGCTACGCGGCGGGCACCTACGATCGACCACCTTCATCCTCCCCCCCCCCCCACGATGGGTTCCGAGCCAGCGTTCTCCGATTTTGGACACCGCTGATAGCGTACAGGGAATGCTCCTGCTAGCGGTTTTTCCATCCGGGATGCGAAAAAATGACTAATAAATTTTGTTCTTTGGATCAGAATGCACATTTTATGACCGATAACGCGTAGTGTGAATACTTCATAGCTTCGACCAAGGAAATAAATCAATTATCGAATTCGAAAACTCGAAAGTCAAATAAAAAAATCTCGATTATCGATGACACAATCGAAATGGAATTCGAAAACAGACAAAGAACTAGTCTATATAAATTATTGAGAACTTCGACCAGGAGAATAAATCGATTATCGAATTCGAAAACTCGAAAGTCGGAGGAAAAATCTCGATTATCGATGACACAATCGAAATCGAACTTCAGCATAGACAAGTGGCCACCGGCCACCGGCAAGACACTAGTCTATCTATAAGAAGGAGAAACCACAGAAAACATCGATACCTATCGGAAATATCGAAAAGCGTAAGACGGCAACTGACGCGCCACCAGCCAGTGTGGCGGGAAAAGGAAGTGCGCTCGCGAACCACACGCGGCCGGAAGAATTCTATTCGGAGCCTTCCCCCCCCCCCCCCATATCTCTTCTTCCGAAATTACAAATCGGGAAGTTTTTTGGGTGACCCCCACGGGTCACTCCGTCATCCATTTGCTTCTTGTCATTTTCATCAGCTGGTATCCATGACATCCAATGACAATACATCCACACATCGGAGGACTATCACTTTGGCTCGTCAATGTTCACACCCACAACCCATTGGATTTCTAACTGCACCCTTTGGAGGTGGAAATTGATCAATTTTGATATAATGACCCGTGGGAGCTCTCAGTTTGAACAGTTCATATGGACAGTTTACACCTATCATTCAACTTAGTTAGCACCAAAAGTGGGATTTAGCACGTGTCGGGGACCACCGCAGTTAAATTGCGCTCGCCGACATCCCCGGAAAACTATGCAAGCTCAACTGTGGTTTATGTACTGCCAGACCCCCTCCCCCCTCCCACCCCTTTGTATCACCAGCAACTCTAAAACCTTACTCAACACCAATTTACCCTACTATTTACTTGGTTGGTTATGTCCACTGATTTACACCTGTAGCAACTTTAATTTCGCCCCTTGAATCAGAAACTCTCCATTTGAAGTGGAAAATGAAATGTATTCACCCAGAAGGGGTAATACTGCGATTTAAATTCCGGCAAATGACTGCAGAATCAATTAACCATAACTTATTAATTTAATTTGCCTGGAATATTAGTTAAAAGTGAAGCGAAATGTGAATCGATAAATGAACGAAGCTTTACGGAGCATTTTGAAATTTTCAGGAATTGCGTTGTTTGAGTTTTCATACAGGGGGGTTGGAAGCGGAATTGGTAGTCACCGCAATCGATAGACCGCAATGTTGATTGGGAAATAGGAAAAATTTTTGTAGTAAAATTGGGGTCAGAGTGATTCCTTGAACGGATCTATAATCGATCTTTTTAGCCTTTTTACGTGAGTGGGGGCTTTGGTGGGTGGGTGGGTGAGAGTTGGAGTGGGTGGGTGGAAGTTGGAGTCTGTGGGTGTTTGGGTGGGAGGGTAGGAGGGTGGGTGTTTAAGTGGGAGGGTGGATGGGTGGGTGTGTAAGTGGGAGGATGGATGGGTGGGGGGGGGGGGGGGAGTGGCGAGAGGGATGAGTGGGTGGAAGGGTGGGAGGGTGGGTGGACGGATGGGTGAGTGGGTGGTTTATATATATATATGAAAATCCTTGAAAAACATTTTTATGCATTATTTGGTACCCATCTCCTATTTCTAAACTTTTAGATTCCCCTTCCCTTAATTCACAAAATTTATAGGATTTTTGTGATTCTTGAATTTTTAAAAAAATCATGGTCGTTTTTGATAACTCATGATCCATCATAATTGCTCATAATAATTAAATGCATTGTTTCAACATATCATAAAGAAGATATTGCAAATCATAAATCCCTCGTTCTTTTTTATTTCATGGAAAATTTGTTTCTATCCAATGGAATGCAATCCATTTTATCTTCATAGAAGGATAAAATTCGCAAAATGATTCCGAGATTCATAGATACTAAAAGTTCGTTCAAAACTATAAGGCCAATTGTATACTTTTTTTTTAAATTTTAGACCCTGCAAAAATTCCATGATAGAAATGACTATTCAGAAACTGGAAATGGTCATCTCCCAAATGACCACATAATTTAACAACTCGACGATTATTATTATGACATAAGAGCATTTGATTTCCGTTTCAGTTTGTGTAATTTACTATTTATTACATTCTTGAATTAATTGAGGCTCGTTATCCTATACACACGTGTGCAATATTAAATCTTCGTAGAACATTATTAATATCTTAATTGAATCATTGCTACTGAAAATAATTCATTGTCATCAACATCTAAATAATTTCTCTGGAAATTGTGCAATTGTCCCGTTCGGGACTAAATTACTTGGAAAATGAAATACTAACAACAATCAATATGAGCGCATTTACATTTTTGCATACGAATCGGATCTGTATCAATCAAAATTTGGAAATTAACAAAAAAAAACGAATTTGCAGTTAGGAACATCTAATTCGTGTGTTTTCGTCAGTCGGAAAGCAGCTACCGCTCTGCAGCTAAATGTGTGTATGTGTTCGTGTGTGTGTGGGTGGGTGGATAGGTGGAGGTGGGTGGGTGGATAGGTGGAGGTGGGTGGGTGGATAGGTGGGTGTGGGTGGGTGGGTGGATAGGTGGGTGTGGGTGGATAGGTGGGTGTGGGTGGATAGGTGGGTGTGGGTGGATAGGTGGGTGTGGGTGGGTGGGTGGATAGGTGGAGATGGGGGGGGGGGACATACTTCCTAGTTATCCCTCATTTCACTTGTTTATAGCGCCATATCACGGAAACTATTGGTGATAGAGCAAAAACCACAAAATGAAAATTGTTGCTCTCTTAAAGATACATATTTTATGTCCTACAACTTTTCTTCCCAAGTTTCATCATTCAGGACATACGACCGTCTAAAGGTTAGTGGTTCGACCAATACCCTATGACACTCATACCCTTCATTGGACTTTCGGGCCCACTTCGCGAGTAAATCGCTGGAGATAATTTCAACATAAGCTTTTTTCAGAAACTAGGAAGTTTTCTTTAACACCACTTCGGAACAAATAATTTAATTCCCCAAAAAACGATTTTCCCCGCCGCTTTATCAATCGATATTCGCGCTGGGATTCCCCATATTGGAGTATCAAATTGACTCTTTCATAATCGAAAACCCGCAATTATAATGAGCTTGCAGCCCACTCAGCCCCCGGGATGAAATTCCCAGGGAGTGGGCTTTACTGCACCACCACTTCCTCCCCTCCCCCCCCCCCTCCCGCTCGCCACCCGTTAAATCCACCCACACAGAATCTCCGTTGCAGTTGGTCCAATTGGCGGGAGAGGGATAGACCGCTGTAACCTACATCCCAGGCCCTAGCCACTCCAGTGATTACGTTACTTGACAGCTGACAACTTCAATGCCCAAAAGAAATTGATTACATTTACATAACCATTTAACAAAGGCTCCATTTCTCGAATAGAAGATTATGCAATCAGTACTTCAACGTGATTTTTCGACGGATGAGAATTAATGTAAAAATTAAAACTTTTAAAGTAAAAAAAAAAAATAAAATTAAAACAAATTTCAACTACAATTTCAGAATCCCCAAAAATTGAGAACAATCAATAAGAATCTGAATTTCGGAAGTTTTCTCTGAGAGAAAGAGAGATTTTTTCTGCAGAAAATTATGTAATTTTGGATTTTTCCTGGTCGGTCCCTCCTGAAAATTTCCCCAAAATGACAAAAAAAAACAAAAATACATAATTTATTACAATAATAAGAAACCTTCTTGCCATAAAATTTCCAAAAATCAGCATCCCACTTGCTGGAGCCTCCAAAATGCCACTTCACGAAACCGATGAACTAAATTCAACTTTCCCCGCGGGATTTATAACTACCATCTCAAGTACTAAAACCACGGGGTTGAACTCATGATTTCCGTGGTTAAACCACTCCCCCCCCCCCTTCCACCACCCCCATGCTCACAGTAGCATTCAACCGTGTTGACGTAATCGCACTCAGTCCACTCGAGAGTGTGCACACATATACATCATGTGGTACATGGAGTTTGTGAGGAAAATCTCGAGTGTCAAGGTCAAGCCCGGGTAAACTTCTGAACCCCTGGATTTTCCGCCAAAAATAATCCCCTCCTCCTCCCCCCCCCCTCCCCCCATGAGTTTAGGTGTCAAGGACGAGCAATCACGGTCACCGCTGTTATGACATCAAAGGATATCAGTTACCAAATTTTGGGAACTCGTGAACTAGTTAATGAGCGATTCTCGAGCCATTGAACGGAAAAATGTACGGGATGTGGGTGTGCTCGTTAACATCTCAGGCCAAGAATTTCCCGCTGTCTGTGTGTGTATGTATGTGTGTGTGTGTGTGTGTGTGTGTGTGTGTGTGTGTGTGTGTGCGTGTGCATTTTTGGAAACGGAAAAATGCAATCGGTCTAGCTTTTTGATAGGAGTTAACCCACCGATCGGTGCGAACTCACACACAAACACACACACACACAAACAGGTTCTCATGGATTTCAACCCATAGCAGAAACCTTCGATGGATGTCAACGCCGGTCCCCATAAAACGAAAACGCTAGGTCGGGCGAGAACCCAACTCCAACTAGGTTGGGCGAGTGGGTGGGAGGGGGGGGGGAGGTGGTTCCGTCATTCTTGTACGTTCCTACTGGAGGGAGTATAATAGCGACATACGGAGGAAAAAAATAAAATACACGTTATTCAAAACTCCAGACTATGTCGAACATCAAGAAAATTTGATACGTAATTGTGTCAAAATGGATTGGGAATTTAATTAAATTTGACACATTTTTAGTTAGGACTTATTCTCTGAATAAGGAAACTTCTCAAGGCCATCTGGGAGATAAACCTTGGAAAGTGTCAAAATCATTAACGAAGTTTGATGTAGTCACTTTCGAAGTATCTCAAGACTCCTTTATCAAGTTTGAAGGGCACAAACTCGAAAGTCATCGTGATATATGAGCCAGAATATTAGGTTCCAGTCTGTGGGTATAAATGCAATTTTCTCCTAAAGTTTACTCAAATTTGAGGGAGCAAGCGGTGCTTAATGGTAACCTTTAGGTCGAAGTAATCATGGGTTCAACCCATGGAAGGACTCAGTAGTGCTCTCTTCCCATGCCCTCATCTTAGATTTTTAGTTTTTTTCCGACAATTTAAACTACTTCATGTATCTATAATTCATTTTCTTTTTCAGCTCAAGTTTCCAAAAATTGGCAGAACTGGAATATTTTGAAATATGTAAAAAGTTCAAAACCAAAATTCCTAACTTCAAAACGTCCAAAAATCTCAAAAAATTGGAAAATAAAAAAAAATTCAAACATGACAAAATTTCAAAAAAAAAAAAAATTGAAATGAGCTTTCAAAAACTTCAAAACTTTAACATTCAAAATTTACGAAATTAAGGAGAAGTTAGATAGTTTGATCGGTCTCTTGAAGTTTCACTTCTGCCGCGCGTAGCTCCACGCACATCCTTCTCTCCTATATAGCCAACGACACCAGCGGTTGCTATGTAGCCACCCTGAGCCACTAATATTGAATAATATACTATATTGTGGGTTATAATGGTCTTCCTGTATACAATCTAGCCCGGATAAATTCTGCGGTAGTTATCGATTCACGACCTACATCCGGTCGACCGTGAAATTGATGAAAGCACTATAGCGACGGGATAGGGAAAGGGCTTGAACCTGAGACCGAATATATGAAGTTTACCTTTGATGTTTCAACACGTTATGTTTGAAGCACCTGACACTTTCAGACTACATCCCAAATATTGTTCTATTTTCGTCTGATATGTAGAGCTTATCCAATTTTGCCAACTTCGATACTTGGAATGCACAAAAGTCAATAGCCAGGAAAATTTCCGGTGAAAAGAACTGTATGACGGTGTATTTCGCTCTGTAAACACTGGAGATATCTCAAAAAAAAAATATCCTAACCTCAAAACCGCGATTCCTAACCTCAAAACCAAAATGCAATAGAATTTCCTCGATAACTTCGTTAATAATGAAGCTACGTGGACCATTTTTTTTTCATTTGCTCGGAAATTTTACGCAATTTCGAATGCCCTTACTCCCCCCCCCCCCCCTCCTCAAAACAGCTCCAAAAAATTGAAAAAAAAATCATGAGAAACGGTAAATTTGAGCAACTGGAGGAATCGTCGAAAATAATAGATAGATCACTAAAATCACTGAAAATTGTGATTTTCTTTAACAAAAATTGATATCAGCTGAGACTTCATCCCTCGTGTAGATAACCTGAAATTGCTAGTATTGTGATTTTCTCCGGAAAAGGAATAACCCTTGAGGGAAAACTTGCGGAAAAGGAAGTATAAAATTGACAAAACACCTACGTTAGCCAGTTACACGGTTGCCACGTGTTTTAGTCCAAGAAAATTCCCCATTTCTGTTTCCGCAATGGGTTATAGTGGGGTGGAGGGGGTGAGTGAAGTCATGAAACCAGTCGTTGAGACATTTGTGGACCAGTAACATTATTTTACGAGTGGGTGGGGTGGGGTGGAGTGGGGGGGGGGGTGGTCTTGCCACGTGTAGGAGCGTTTCCATTGGCCTCCGCTTTTCATACCAAGTTCAAACAAGTTGTCAAGTTCTCCAGCGTTGGAGACTCATATTTCCAGACGAATTTCAAGAGCTTTGAGTGTTAGGTTCCATCGGATGAAAAATTGAAGACTTCTGGTTTTTCAGGGTTGTCCCAAATGACCTTTTCAGGGCCAGGCTCACCTTTCTTCTTCAGGTTCTCCAAATATCTGTAAGAACTGTATTTCCTGAAATAATTCGTGATTTTTCCCTCTTCCTGAACAACTTTACCGTAATTTCGTGCTTCATATGTGAATACCTTGAGACGAATGGTCCTTGCCTCCGCGCTGTTTCAAAATATACCTCGGAAAGAAGCAGCTAAACGAAGAGGATGAGGAAAAAATAAAAAATTCCTGTCACATTCTCCAAGACTCGGGAAAATAATGTTGAAATATGTCTCGGGCGGTAGTAGTGTACCACAGTAGGTCATAAATCAATAGCAGATGTCTCGTACCTCTCGAAGTGCAGAACTACCCGAGCAAATGCAGATGCTCAACGATTTTTCTTCTGCATAGGAAAATAGTCGTGACTTTTTCACCTGACGTTATGCCACGGCAGCCAATCGATCCCGTGCGGTTGATAATGATCGCTATTCGATGAATTGGAACATTCAATTTGACGGGGGGGGGGGGGGGGGGGGGGGATTTATTTATTTATGTATTTTTGTTTGTTTGTTTTTTTTTTGTTTTTTTTTTCAAAAATTTGGATTTGTCATTTTTTTTGCGATTTTTTTTTTATTTGCAAAAATTTGGAATTGGACTCTCAAAAAAACGATGAAATTCAAATTTAGACAATTACGAAAAAAATTACAAAATTTAACAGAATTTTGGTAACCCATTGGGGACACAGAAAAACCTTCTCGAGTTTATAATTCCTACGTCTCACTTTTTAATTTAGATATTTCCAAAAATTTTAAAAATTGTTTCAAATTTTGTTAAAAATAAAATTTTTTGTCGAAAAATAATACTAATCATTCCATTCATGAATGAATAATTTATCGTAATTTGAGTATGCAAAGATTCTTGATTCAAAAAACGAAAAAAAAAATTTCTAAAGCATTTATTAACTAGCGGTGAAAAATGGCGGCCGGACTGCGCTATAGTACTTCCGTAAGATCAATACATTTTCATCCATTGAATCTAATTCTCCCCCGAAAATTCGTGAATTAAAAAAAAACAGTATCACGAGAAGGATAACTGAACCGCCCTAAATTCATCCCCCCAATTCCCCCCCCCCCTCACCTTGGAAATAACGATACCAGTATCAACATTTTCCCTATTCCCCTGGAAATACTGTTCATTGCGCGGCAAATGCTTTGCATAAAATCGCTTCACCCATCAATGGAAAATTGAATTTTCTCCGTGGGCGTTTGGATTGGCCACCCTTCATTTTCCCCGCGACGATATTCACCCTTAGCCCCACCCCTCCCCCCGCAACCCCCTGCCAATGACGCCAAATACAAAGTTTCAATCCTTGAATTGCTGAACGCAAAAAAGGAAAAGGATAAACTAGCCGAGAAAACTCCCCTTGGCATGACCTTGAACCTGGGAAATACAATCTACCGTGTCGCGTGGCTCTTTGCGAAAAATTTTCCTCTTGGACTTTCGCCTCACGTGTTGTTAAGGGAAGCACACTTCTACGTGGAAAATAGGTTTGTCCTTTTTGTTGGAGGTAAAATAAAATGAGGGAGGTGTCCCGTTAAATACAGTGTAACTTGAGAGGTTTCCTCGAAAAAGCGATCTCACAAGACGTGAATACTGGTGCTTTTGGTAGGGTAGGAGGTGGAAAAGGGTTTATTTATGTGGTATCAGCAGCATAGAAATGTTTACCGTAGCTGTTCATCACAGGTGTACGAAAAAAGCTGGAAGCACATTTATGTATTTACTATCTCTCCTGGTTGAATCGTTCTTTATTAATGAAAAAGAAAATGAGATATGAAGAGCAAACATTTTCAAGCGATGAGGAAGATTTTTTTTGTCTCAGTGTATCAACCCAGGTGGGAAGTGCCGAGCTTGAAAAATCGCCGCAAGCTTGGCACAGTCTTGTTTTACTAAGCCTCAGCATCCTAGGTTGGGCTCTGCTTGTAGCAGTGGTGATACTAGTCTTCTGCCAAGACTGGCAACCAAAACCATGGGTAGCAAACTTGGATCAGTATTGGCACAGGGCTGGGACCCAAGCCTGGGTATTGCCGGATGAGTACCAGCCTGAATCCACAATCACATTTTACGTTAAGGCTTGCTTGCCAGCCTTGGTACAGCCTAGGACCAGGTCCGGAGTTCAAGGGTCGGTTATACCACGTAATTCTCGATCAGGACTGGCGCTTGCCAATCCTTAACTTGGTCGCCAGACTTGTCTCAGTCTAAATATCAAGCTAGGCCCAGGCTGAATCACCAGTCTAATTCTCATCCTTAGGCCTAGCTTGACCCAATGTTCCAAACAGGACTGGCACCGGCTCGTTTGCCAAGACTGGGACGCGTCAGGCAGGACTGGGGACTAGCCTGGGTGACGCCAATTGTCAAGTCCTGATCTGCAGCATCATCGATTTTACTCTCTCCAATCAGACTGCACCAATGAAAATGTTGCATGAAACTCAAACCTTGAGAGCTTGCCTCGAGAGAAGAGGTATTTTTTTAACAGAAAGTAGTTTATCTCGGGAACTACTGATTGAATTGGGATGAGCTTGTACTCGGTGAAATGCGGAGGAAATTTCCGATTCTGTACACACGACGTGACGAACCCATTTTCCTCCGTAGTTGCCGAAGAAAACTCGAAAGAAAAATTCTCAGGTGCAGAGAAAAAGCAAAACTTTTTTATTTCATCGACAAGTTTTCTTGATTTAGAGCCCATCACTTGATCATTTCCACTTTACTCAAATCAAGAAGTCTTTCCCTCATTTTTATCGACTGACGCGATGAACGAAATTTCAAAAGCAAAAGATGTTCCGACACGTCAATTATTAACTTCCCAATAGGGAAAGTTATTGTAATGACCTCGAAAATGAAGATCGATGAAATTTTCACTTTTCTCGACGTTTGGCATCATCCTGACACATTTTCAATGAAATGTCTGTGTGTGTGTGTTCCAAAACTGTGGGAGATAGAGGAAAAAGTTTCCAACGAATGTTGTTCCCCACATGAATATACATATTTTATGTTTAATGACTTTTTTTCCATAATTGCGCTAATTTACCAGATATCGTTCAATTAACAATTTTCATTGTTTATAACGCTGTATTTCGAGAACGATGACAGATACGAGAAAAAGTATCAAACAAAAGTTGTTCCGCTCGTGAAACTACATATTTCATGTTATATTAGTTTTTTTGCTAGGCATCATATTTTACGAGATATTGATAAAAAATCGTAATAATTGATTAATAGTTGAATTACTGATATACAACTTGACTTCATACGTGTGTCCTCACACACACACACACACCCCCACTATCGGGAGGCTATAGATGCAACCGGCCGTCGAGGGTCACACTCACATCCCATTTATATGTTTAAAGACTGGTGTCAGAGGAACAAATAGGAATCATGAAATTTGGAATACTGAAATACGGCAGGTGTCGCTATATGCGAATATGTCCCGTGACGCAGTGACCAATCACACTGCGCGGCGCGCAATTTAAAAAAATTGCGTTGGTTTCAAATGGAAACTATTTGAAATGGGAAGATTCTTCTCCTTTTTTTTAATGTAAAACCGTAATTTTTTCGGAAATATGAAAACACTACAAAAACGATTCCAATCAAAACCTAATCATCTTTGGAGGCCACAAGTACCCTTCGATTGCGCCATAGAGCATCTCACTCGCATAATTTGATGGCGAGACATCGGTGGAGAAAGAATTTGTCTCCATACATATACCGTCACACAGACACGCACACACACACACACACACACACACACATTATGTTAATACTATATAGAATAAAAATGGTCTAAAATATCTTCAGCCATTTTCGAGATTCACCTCATTCTGATGGAGTTAATCTCTCTCCTATTTTTAGTTACTCCAATTTTTTTTTTTTTTTTATATAACATCAAAGCTGGGCTTTCCCACCGACGAGATATCCCCGAGCGAAAATCTGTTGGTGAAATTTCTCATTTCACTGAGTTCAAGGCTGCAATCCTCTTCAAGGACATTTCATGTAATTTGCTTTTTTTCATCTTCCTGTCCATTTTTTTTTCCTCGTGGAGCTCAACGATGTGTAAGTACAGAGGAGAGTCTCCAGCAAGCTCCAGATTGACTGAAGTTGGCAGAAGTTTTTAATCGATTGGCAATAACTGGGCTGGTCAATCTGATTAATTGATTTGACGAAAAAGTTGTCTCTGAGGTGTTCTCCACCGTGGTCCCATAATTAGAAAAATGTTGTCGACCACATTATTCTGTTGATTAGCGCCCAATCATGTGGGTCAATTTATAAAGCCCGTATCAATCAATCCATCGGCAAAATTCATGCAATAATAAATTCTTCCGAATCTGAAATTTCAAAATTCCAAAAAAAAAAAAAAAAAATTAGAGAAAATAAAAAGCGAATTTAGAACCTGAAATGTAAAATGTATTTACACGAAAGATAGGGCGGCTTTGAGCAGAATTATATCCCATAAAAATTGACTTCCGACTTTCCACTTACTCACCTCAACCTCGGAGGAAATCTCTCCCAATGCATAACTAAATAAAAAAAACCGGGCGAATACTATAGAGAATATAGGAAATGTGTTTCCATCTCGCATCTGTTTTCCATCGACAATTCCCCTTTGCCACCCCCGCCCACCCCCTCTAGGATAGACCAATCCCCAAAAAAATCGATGCCACGCGCGGAAGATACAAAAGCTGCAAAGTACCTCTTGAATGTAACATTGAGTGAGGGTCAAGGTCTTATTCTCATTTCCACAAGCGACCACATCATTGGTTGATAATGTTGTTTACATTTCCCACGATAGAAGACCTTATTTTTTATTGACGCTAAACGGAGAACAATTCCCTACATGGAGACAAAACATTGATAAGACGAGCAGTGGACTGAGTGTGGCCCATGAGGAAGGCACCAATAACTTCTTTATGTTTGAAATCAATCAGGATCATTCACTTGGATCAAGGATAAGTTATGCTTGGACGATGGACCAAGTTAATCTTGGACCAAGGACCAAGTTAATCTTGGACCAAGGATCAAGTTAATCTTGGAACAAGGACCAAGTTGTGCTTGGACCAAGGACAAATCAGCACTTGGACCAATGGTCAAGTAATGCTTGGACCATGGACCAAGTTAAGTTTGGACCATGGATCAAGTTAAGCTTGGACCAAGCAGCATTTGGACCAAGGGAAAATCAGCCCTTGGCCCAAGGACCAAATTATGCTTGGACCATGAACCAAGTTAATTTTGGACCAAGGGCCAAGTTGTGCTTGGACCATGGACCAAGGCGCCACGTAGTGTTTTTGAAACCAGCTGGAACGTGATGCACGAATCAAGTGGTACTTGAACCAAGAACCAAGTTGCACTTTCATAAAGAAAGACGGGGCTTTGGCGTAGTCGGTAGAGTGTCTGCCTACTATTCTAAAGGTCCCGCGTTCGATTCCCGCTCACTGCAAAATATTTTTTCTGAAAAATATTTTCTCACGGACTCCGACCGATGGCAGGAACATTCCGTGTGTGCTATCGGCGGTATCCATGAAGTGAGACCGTGAGCCGGGACCGAACGCGACCCGTCGCGCGGGGGGGGAGGGAGGGTTCCATCGTAGACGCCCGCCATCGTATCACAGGGATTTCTGGAGGTTTACCCTGTGATTAGAAATACGATGAGCTGAAATGGCGAAGTCGGCCCCAGCCGCAATGGGTGGGTACTCTGATCCGTAGTATTGCCCATGTAGTAATGCTTACCAGCGGGGACGTGGGTGAATACGAATAGAGAAAGAGTGAAAAAAAAAAAAAAACTTTCATAAAGAACCAAGCTGTACTTGATCCATGGACATGCTGCAGCAATCCAATTGGAATTAAACCAAGAACCAGGTTGCACCTAAAGCCAGAACCAAACTGTACCTAAACAAGGTCTCCAAGCACACCTAAGTCCTGAATAGCAATGAATCTTCCAACATGACGTACGAAACAGTACTTGATGCTGAGCTGTTGTATCGGAAAATCATGCCTTCATCAATATTAAGTATCACCTGCATTCAATGGCTTATCATGCTGACATGGGGACACTACATCATACCTATATAATCCATTCGACTATATTTGAATCAAATACCCTGCACTGTATTGGGAACCCGCAGGTGCCTTGTACATATAGGCGGCGAGGGAGGGGGGGGGGGCGGTTCGCCCACACCCTTTAATTTATAGCGATTAGCGGATTAGTAGCTCCAACATGTAAGTGATTACAGATGACATTAATTCCATTACCTTTTTTCACAGAAGTTCTGTGCCACTTGATATTCTACCCTTGCACCGTTGTCAAATCGATAATAACCTGAGTCACCTGATGGGACAATTAGCCATAGGGAAAAAAATTACCCACCTTGCTCTAATACTCTGTTTCCCACGCGGAAAAAAAACCCTCCGCGGGCCCAAAATTATAACTTCCCGCTGTCTGCGTGTGTGTGTGTGTGTGTGTACTTCCTTTCCAATCTCTCACCATAGAGCTCTCTAAATGATTTCAATTGTTTATAACGCTCTAACGCCGAAACGGTTGAAGATACGAAAAAAAGGCAGAAGACACAAAATATGTATTTTTTTATAAGGAACAACATTTGTTTGACACATTCTTACGTATCTACAATATTTAGTGAGATACGGCGTTATAAACAATTGAATTGCGTCATACAGGACCTTGATCGGATAATTTGTTCACGAGAAATCGTTCCGGGAAACTTGTTTCACGTTTTTCAAGCTGAGCCGTTTGTTTTACATTCTCCGTGTAATATGTAAATTTTTTTTCTTCACATATATAATTCCGAATATCCTTCACGTAATTTAAAAATTCATTTCATGCAGCGAAAAATTTGTTTTGGTTATATTCTGGAAAAAATAGTGGAGGCCATTCGAGTGGTTTTCATCCTGCCACTGACAATTTGCAAACTAATTATATTACGGGTTGGTAAAATTGTTTTCCTAATTTTCTCATGCATCTGGAGTACACTATAAACATGATAACCACAATATCTCAGTACCTTAATGAAGTATTTTGTTTCACGTAAGCTCAAGATATTGCCAAGCGGCTTATATACAAGAAGAGATCGATAACACCCCCCCCCCCCTCCCCCCCCCCCCCCCCCCCCCCCCCCGCCCTCTCACAACTCCCTGAGAGATCCTTCAGAAGTCTCCGAAGTCTCTTTACTCGGTGAATAATCACCGACAACATCTGAAAAGTGTAAATCTCCATAACTCATGGTTATAATGGCTAATTAACGACTCCATAAATCCGCAAATGCGGATCTAGGTAAATGCATCCTGGAAAATTTATCCCAATAAAGCCACCGACCCACCCACCCACCCACCAAAATAATAATGTCCTAATTTACCATTTTCAATACTATTATTTTTTTTCGGAAATTTCCCCAAAAAAAACTAAAATTACTTAAAAACCTGGAAATATACAACTGCAAAAATTTCATAAAATATCCAAAAATTCCCGAACTTTCAGGACTTTTATTAATAAAATTTGTAAAAAAAAAAAAAATTAAGAATGGATTTTTCTCCTCGAGAATACTCCGGATTTTTTTCATTTCTTTTTTTTTTTAATTATCGAATATAACGCGACTGTTATCTAACCGCTCAAAACCACCCGTGACGTCACGAGCGCACTGTGCGCCGCGGCAGCCAATCGCCGGCAGTCTTTAACGGCTCCAGCGGGCGCGTCCAATAGAGAGTATAGAAACATGAGCGCGTCTCTGGCGACACCGCGCACAACAGATTTGTGATTTGAATTTCCCGGTTTTTTTATTAGTTATCTGACAATATTAAAAAAAGAATGATCATGAATTTAATTCACAATTTTGCAGGATGCCCTATATATACAATTTAAATGTATATATATATATACAAATTCAAATTGTATATTTTTTTTATAATATAACTTCATAATATGGTAACATATTGATAATAATAATCATAAACAAATTTCAAAAATAATACAGAAATATATATATATATATAATTTTTTTTTTCAATTGGCGGGTTCAGTAATCCCAGTCGGCGATAAATAAATCTCGTTGAAATTGCGTTATTGTCGTGTTCTTGCAGTAACAGCAATTGCGTCTGTCACGAAATATAATTCTATTCCTCAGATGCTCATCCTCTAGTTTTACGCTGAAAAATTCACTCGTTGATTTCCCCGGCGAGAGGTGGAGTCATAAAAAAATACAATTGCAGGGAATAAAGGACGTTTCACATATCAAAAGTGGACGTATAAATATTCCGTGGGCTTTTATTTTTTATTGCTAATTCGGTGACGTCATACTCAACGCAGAGATGAATGGCGCAGCTGTCATTTTTTGTTTATATATTATTTCATCCACTTTTTTTTAATGCATATGAAAGTATTATCATGGCGGTAATTTTTCAAATATTTTTTCTGCTTTCAATTTTTTGCTGTTCAAATTTGTACGAAAATGTTAACCTATTTTTTTTTTTAGTAATGATTTAATAATGATTTTTTTTAACGATTTATCCATCGATTAAACAGTTGTTTTTTTCATTATAAATGAATGTACATTTATATTCAATTATTGCTCTACTTTTATTTTTTAATTGATGACTTTAAATTGTATTTTTAAATAGACGAGATTCAGATTTGCGCATATAGTTTGGTCAGCCGCAATGGAAATGTTTTATCAAAGATTCCACCACGTACACATATCGTCATCCTCATCGCAGATGAATGGCGCCCCCTGCCACCGGTTTACATAATTTTCTTTTTAGCCCCTCTATTTTTATTTTCCCATTTATCCCGGTCTCGCGTATCAATGACTCGGAGAAATTTTACGAGCACTTGTGAATCGATCGGCCAGAATCATTCAGACAATGAGGGGTGAGGCTCTTAGTGCTTTCGACGCCGAGGTCAATGAGGGTTCAAGGTCACCCTTGAGCACGTTGGATTACCTCAGAGCAATTAGGAGAATTAAAAGCTCAAATATTCATTTATCCCGCCGACAGAATCGTCTTCAGAAAGTTTTTGCTGAAATTAAAAAAATTAGTAACTACTCATTTAACCACGTGGAGCTTTTTAAAAAATTGAAAAACACCAGAAACAGGTTGTAAGCGTCATGCTGCACAGGACCAACTTTGCGGAGGCTCCGGTCGCGATAGCTCGTTAATTATGACAGTTAGGGAAAATTTCTATATGACAGAAAATGTGTGAATCTAGATAAGGAACAACTTTTATTTGACACTTTTTATCCTATCTATCACCGTTTCCGGTATAGAGCGGTATGAACAGTTGATATGGTTCCTTCGAGTTGACAGTCTCTCCACGTGTCTAAGATCATATGGCGACTTGAGAAAAATTGAGCCGTCTCATCTGTCGATGGTGAAGCAGGTAAAATCCATAATATATGAACACACACACACACGTCTCCAATAATATCTTGAAACGATTGTCTCGTGCGAGTTGCGTCTGCAATTACAATTTCTCTCCAACAGCTGCTTTGGAAAATCTACCACCACTCCAAATTTCGAAAAAAAAAAATTATATGGATCCCCATAGGTTACAAAAAAAATCCAAACACATAAAAAAATATTAAGCATATGGAAAAATAACCGCAAAAACTCTTTTACTCTTCAATCCCAGAATTTCCACGGGAAAAAAATAACTAGCAACTCGTCCCGGCTAGTTTCTCACGTTCCCCCTTCCCCCCCCCCCCCTGCAATCAATAATTTGTCTCTTTTTATAACAAAAAAAAAGGGAAAATTACTCCTTTGTGCAGGCTACAAAAAAACCGAAGTTGAGCTTTTCTCGTTTCAAACTCGAGTTTTCCCTCTGTAACGATCGCCTCTCCTTCCTCAGTCGTACACAGCAAGCTCCCCCCCCCCCCCTCCCCCTCCAACACTTTTCAATGCTTGTCACGTACTCACTAACCCCCACTCTCGTGCAAGCGCCCACGCGTGTCACACGCAGCGCCGCCACTCGGAGTTGCGCAGTTCCACTCAAAGCGCCACTTGAGCTTTTACCGAGACATTCACTGTCTCGTCGACGTTACGACGTTGTCAGTTCACGTCGGTCCTCAGGCCGGGAGACTTATTCTGTAAATAAGTCCTGGGTTATACATTTTTTTTTCTCAACGCATTATCCAGCTTTATTTCAGTTCTTTTTTGTTGGTTATGTCTGCGCACGTGACAATGAGCTTTTCGAGCTTTCGGCGTTTTTCTTGAGAAGGGCTGGGCGTAGGGGGGTAAAAGTGGTATCATTCGATTGACAGTAACATTCCCCACTTAATAAAAAATATTTTAAAAATTTTTGTTAGTTTTCGAGTTATTATTATTACTTAACAAAAAAAAATCGAGACGTTATTTGGTTTTTTTTAAATTATATTATTGGGCAAATTTGATAAGGGCCGGAAGTCGGTTTGTAGGGTTTGAGAGCGGACATTTTCTTCGAAATTTTGAAGTTAATTTTTTTTTGCTCTCATTTTTTTGTGTAAAAAAAAATTGGAGAAAATTTTAATTAGCGGGAAAATGAGCGGGGTGAGCTTTTTGGCAACTGTCAAGACGTTCGGCCCAAGTGGAAGACGCCGTCGTCGTTGCGATAAACAGCACAAAACACTGGAATTGCCGGGGGCTTTCGGTCAGTGCCAAGTGCAACCCGATATTTTACAATGCTGGGATTCAGCACCACCCATAACACCACCTGCTGATTTTCTACCACCTGGTTACAAAAAAGGGGATAGATACACTGGTGAGAAAATATCGTTTTTTAATCATTTTCTTTTTAGTTGAAGTTTCGGAAGCTCTCGGGGTTAATGGACTCTGACAAGGTGCCAAAATAAAAATTCCCCAATTTTCGGAAATAAATATACATGCACATTAAAAAAAATCAAAATTGATTTTTTTTTTTTTTTTTTTTAATAAAATTAAAGTTTTTTTTTTAACCTAATTTATTTCACAAAAAATATGAGAAAAAATGCGAGTATTTTTTTTTATATCGTCCATATGTGAAGGACGCCGAATTCGCGGAATAATCCTTTAAATTATTTTCCGGTGAAATTTAATATTAGAAAATTAATATTATTATTATTATTATTATTATAGTTTTTTTTCAATATTAAAATTAATATTTCGTTTTCGCTTCAAAGTTGCCATAGAAATATTTTATAATTTTTCAAACCCCATAAAAAAATATTATTTTTATATACATACAATTTATCACACGAATGTGAACGAGAATATTCGAAATCTAATTTTTCCATTCCGAAACGATAATTTCGGGGATACCGTATTCGAATTCATCGGAAATTAAATTATCAGGCAATATATAACGAAGTGGATAAAACATATTTTCGTTATTAAAATCAAATACTACAACTCCCACATTTTTTCATGATACTAATTGCATATATATGTCAATTTTTCAAATAAAAAATTGAGTGTATCCTAAGTAGTCATCCAGTACAAATTTAATTCAATTTTCATATTGTTCAAATTTCCAGATTAGAAAAAAATTGCAAAATATTTGTATTCAAGAAAAGAACAGAAAGAAGAATTTTTAAATTTGTAAAATAATTTATTAATAATAATTAATAATAAATCATTTATTCCGAATAAATTATTCCACACACACGCACACACACACACACACACAAATTTAATTTTTTTATAAATGAATGACTTTATCCGTGTAATACGATAATTAATAATGCGGGCTCTCGTCCGAAATGATGAAATCTGCAGAAGAGCGCCATAACCCGAATTAACAAATTCCTCAGCAGAAGATGAGCTTAGGTGGGTCATAAAAGCTTGATGAAAAAGGGGGAAAAAAGCTTGATGCGATTTGTGGGAAAGGTGGGTGGGTGGGGTGGCGGAAAAACCCTTGAATCATGGATACATTGATCGTCGCAGCGTCGTAAAGCTCTTGGGAAAGTGCAGAGAGGTGTTAAAAAATAACAAATGCCAAAAGAAAATAAACGAAAGAAAAAAGTGGATATTAGGAAAGTGTGGAAAAGGTGGGTAATGCGAATTACCGTTTAATCGTCGGGGTGGTAGAAGCAGGATAAAAAGTAGTTGCCAGATGGTTACGACACGCGCGTTTCGTTTTAATATTTTTTTTTTTTGTTATTTTCTTTCACTGCTCATTCGCAGCGTTCGCTGGAAAATTTCGGTGTATTTTTTATGTTTATTGTTTACTGCTGAAGCTTTTTTTTTATGAAAGCTCTGAAAGCCCGGCGATGATGCGATAAGAGATGCCGAATTACCGGAGCGCAATTTCCGCTCGTGATTTGTGATTAATTTCGTTGTTTCATCAGATTTCAGCAACAGGTGGAATTGGGGGTGGGGGGTGGGATTGTGGGCGGAGGGGGGGGGATCGATAATAGCGTCATTGGATAGATTGGAAAATTTAGGGCGGATTAAAAAAAAATTAGCCATTTAGAGCCCATAGAAGCTGAATTACAGGCGAAATTGTGAATGATCTAGCGATTGATCGATGATCTATGAAAATTAAATTAAGATTTTTTCTGAGATTTAATAGGCAATTTCGATGGAAAATTTGCCAGGTTCTCCATAAACTCGTTGCTCCTTTATTCAATCCCCATGCAGTTGAAAAAACAGAACAGTGCAAAAATGATCTATAGATCAATAGAAAATCTTCCAAAATTCATTTAGGATTTCCTCGTGACCTACTGACCCAAAATCAATGATTTTTTTTTTCATGTACCCTTAATTTTTACTAGCATCTATTGAAGTGCATTACAATCCGTTTTGCCCCTATGTGAAGAATAGGAACGTGGGAAAATAAAATGGTTGAACATAAAACAAAAGGTTTATTGGGAAAAATCGGATGAATCAGTGAGAAAATTCTCCAAACAATTGCCCCAAGTTTTTCCGACAAATTCCAATGTCACTTTTATTTTTAGCTATATTTAACATTCCTTCTCGCACGTGTCGGGTTTCCACGGAGCAGCAAAATCGGTCAAGGTCACCGCTTAGTCCCCGGAAATTTGCCAATGATAATTATGATAATGAAAGATAGACATAATTAATTTTTTTGAGGTAAAGAAATTATTTCACACCAGCTGCTTGTCTATTTTTGCTACAGTGACCGACTGGCGCTAGCTATTCTAGATGTCGCGTAACTCATACATTTAACGCCCCCATAAAATGTTAATGCAATCGATTGCTCGAATTGTTTACCCGAAATGTGAGGATGAATGATCAAATCACAATAGGGTCAAAATGAAAAATTTATAGATTTGCAAATGATCCTATTATTTAGCTCCAATAATATTTAAAATGTAATGCAAAAATCACGTATTTTTTATTCATATCCTTTACGTTGATTTTTTTCATTCTTATTATTCATTCATTTCCGGTTAACAGTTTTTGAAACAGTGGTTGGTGGGTGGGTGGATATAGATGGATGAGTGAGTGAGTGGGTGGATGGGTGAGTGGGTGGGTGGGTGGCTGTGTGGATGGGTGGGTAAGTGGGTGGGTGGTTGAATGTCTGAGTGGGTGCCTGTCAGTGATGAAAAATTCACTCTCTTCAAAAGAACCAAAAAAAATTCTTATAAGCTTATTCCTAAAAGCCCTTCTACAAGAAACTAATTGAATTTTCCCCAAATCTTGAGAAAAAGAATCTCAGGTAGACATCAGAAATCGAGAATATAAAATTGTATAACCATAATGTTTTTTTTAGCTGCGCTAGTTTTTGTTTTTGGTTTGTTAAGCTAGTAGTAAGAGGGTGGTGTAAATTAATATTAAACACACACTCGACTTGATTTTCCCTTGAGTCGTAAAATATGTAGGAAGGATTTACCACCGTCTGGAACATCTTCTACAATATTATACACATTTTACGATCTCTTGGAAATTTTCTACACCATTCTGCACTGATTTCGACAGTTCGTCAATTTTCTATTGCTTTCCGTGTTGGTCATGAAAACGGACATCAAAAATTTATGGAGGAACATTACCTAAATGTTTTTTCTTCACGTTCTTGTTGACTTGGCAGAATTGTGAGTTTTTTTCTTCGATTTTCCAAAATAAAGTTTTATGGTGTTTTTTTAAGTATTTCGAAATCTCTGCACTCTACTGAAATTTTTTTACCTTTTTTGAAGATTTATTTTATTAGACTTCCAAGTAAATTTACACAGTTTTTAACTTCCCAGTCTAGGGAAGTTATTGTAATGACTCAAAAATGAAAAGTATTAAAAATTCAAAACTTTCACTTTTTTCGACGTTTGACATCACTCTGACACCTTTTTAAAAAGGTGTGGGGGGGGGGGGGTGTAGGTGGGTGGGGGTGAGTATGGGTGGGTGGATGAGTGTGGGGGGGTGGATGAGTGTGGGTGGGTGTGTGTGGGTGGGTTGGTCCAAGTTGGGAGGGTGGATGACTCTTTGCTATCGGACAATACTAAATCGGGAAATTTTTGCTATGGCCCTGAGAGCTCACCCTCACTCGGCCCGCTTATTCCGTAATTGAATTCATTATCGACAGTCGGTAGTCGGTGAAAAATTTCCTCCGATTTTTTCTCGCTTTCATGCTCCCATGTTGAAATCACAGGATTAGCTGATATATATCGTCCCCCTCCGATCCACCCCTATTCCCAGGTTCGTTAACGCGGTCGGACCGCAGATGGGCGGTTCAGGTGACATCGATTCCCGGGGACAGCCGACAATTACCGAGAGAATCGAACAAAAAAAAAATGGAAGAAATGACCGCAGATACTGTCTCACTCGTGCCAATGTAGTTTGATGAGCTTTAACGGGTTTCTGGGGCACGGGCTATCGTCAATTTGGATTTGCGCCAATGAAATTCCAACGAGCGACAAACATGGGGAGGGGGGGGGGGGAGAGGGGGAGATATAGACAGGAGATGCTAAAACTGCTGTTTGACTTTTTCGTGAAATTTGAGCTTTTCGGGTGAAACTTTTTCCTTATTTTTCTTCAGTTCTCTGGGCTTTTCGATGGTTCAAATTTGTTTCACTTTTTCAATTCCCCAAGTATGATCAATTGTTTAATTGTGTGCAAGAAGGTTTGTATTAACTTCTCGATAGGGAATTTTCCGTTGAAGCTCCATGTTTCCTCCCGTGTGTGTTTTTTTTGTGCTGTATAGGTAGCTGGGTGGATGAGTGTGTGCGCAGGTGGGTGTGTGTAGGTGGGTGGGTGGCTGGGCGGCTGTGTGTGTGTGTGTGTGGGTGGGTGTGTGCGTGGGTGTGGGTGGGTGGGTAGGTGGGTGAGTAGGTGGGTAGGTGGGTGGGTACGTAGGTGTGTGTGTGTGTGTGTTCACTGTGGGATTGTAAATATACCCATTTCACCACTAATCTATGAACAAAAAGTGTATATCAGTAGAGAAGCGGTCAATCGAGTTAAGTCACTGTCGACTTAACTTCCTAGTGTAAGTTTCTGGTAAATATCTCAAAATCTAAGAAAGATAGCGTAATTTGCATGATAACAAAATTTGTAGATCTCACTTTGCTCTACAAAAAAGGTCAATATCGAGTTGCCGCTATGTTCCTTAGAATTTGAGATATTCACCGAAAATTTAGGCCGGGCCAAAAGAGGAATAAAGTTATGAACTCGATAGGCCACTTCGCTACTGATATAGGGGAGGCGGGCATTGCACCGATAGGCTTGTTGGACCGATAACCACCGTTTACAATTACTAGCAGGCAAAAAAAAAATTTTTTTTTGCGCAACTGGAAGCATAGTACAACGTTACCTAGTATCCATGATAATTTCAAAATTATATTCGTTCAAAGCCGATAAAATATGGGCCAGCACATTTGACGTGATTTCGATGTAAGAATTCGCGTCGAGAATTTAAGCTTTTTAACATTTTTAGTCACTACCAATTGGCAAAAAATTATGAAATGCCAACGCGCAATTCATTAATCTATCGTTGGGCATCCACTTTTTTGTGAAATCTCTGCCGGTGAATGAATTATTCATTATTTATCAACAGTCCGCGTGTGTGTGTAGGCCCGATATGTCAGTGTGTGATGTACCGATAGCTCGGTGTGTAGTACTGCCGGTCGAGCGACAGCCGAGACCGGTGAATGAGTGAGCGGCCGGGCGGGCCGGGCAAATTAAAGTAAGGTTACCAAAGATTCTAATCATTATTTTAAAAATAAATGCGTTGGGCTGTTTGTATTTAATATGATTAAGTGATAAACACAGTTGACGAAACATTATTTATTAAACACCTCGTGGGAGAAGCGGTTAACCAGAGAAATTACCAACTGATCGGTACTAAAAACGGCATTATCGGTACACCACACCACTGCGCGCAGTACCGATAAATCGTAAATTTTTAATCCATTGCATATTTAAATATTTTGAGTGCTAAACAATTCTTAGTTTTGCAATATAGTGTAGAAAAGGGTTCAATGAAACTAATTCAATAGTTCATTGGCGCTTATTTGAGTTAGAGGTTGGAAATATCTACGGTTTCTCTTAGCCTATCGGAACAATGCCCGCTTCCCCTACACTCTTCCTTCACAAATAAGTGGTTAAGCATGTTCGACCGCTATTCCCCATTTTCTTCAATCTTTTGACGATTTACCCCAACTTTTGGTTTTTCTTGGCGGGGAAAAATGTACAATTTGAGCATAACATTATTATTTATGGACTCTAAAAATATTATCACCGTAAACATTTTTTTGAGTGTTCTCTCTACGCTTGTATGAAAATTCCTAAAACTCTAGACAAAACGCGGAAAAATGGGTCTGCGACAATGAAATTTTAGAAGTCGATAGAGACTAAAGCTACTGAAAAAATGTACATTTTTTTCCACCTATCAAACCTAAAATTTGGGATAAATTAGCAAAAAAGCGACAAAAGTGAGAAATAGCGGTGGAACATCCTTAACTGGTTCTCTTTACAATCATGAAGTCGATATAAACGGTTGTAGTTAATGATGTGCTAGTTTCGGTTGACGCGAACCGGGATTTTCGAAAATTATGTTGAATTCAAAAGTGGTGGAGGAATAAATGAAGGCAAACCTCCGACCGGTAGTAGAATGATCACCGCTTACAGCTTGTTGGATTACCAGACTGCTCAGTTATCTATTTACTTGAGTAGAGAAAAATTCACCTGTCCGATCACTTCTGGGCAGTAAATGTTCTTCATTAATAGCACTATCAGTTGTTTCATTAATTTTGTTTTGGCGAACGTCTACACACCCTACAATTACACGTCTTCTTCCATTCACGCTTCGCTCCTCTAATGTTGCTCCATAAAACATTTCACAGTTGAAAATCATCAAGAAACGAATTCCTCGTCACAAGGAAAACTTAGTCGAGTGAATAATTTTTCACTTTAGCGTATCCTTTAAAATTTCTTTTTTTTTAACTTTGTCTTTTTATTTTTTATTTTTTTTCATTTAAAAAAAAAATTTTTTTTTATATTTGTAACTGAAGGTGAAACTTATGGTAACAAAGATGTGCCGGCAGCTATCAATGATCACTATATATAGTACTTAATTTTTGAGAAGTCGCGTTCGCCAGCCCACCGCCGCTCGCGCCTGTAGGAGATCGCCGCCCGTGTATTTTTCGAATTCTGAGACATTAAAATTCCTGCGTTTGGTTCTCACTACGTAGTATCATTTTTTTAATTTTTTTCTTGACTGTCGTTTAATGAATAAATAATTTGTAAATTTTGCTTGGACCTACTTCGATTGCGGAATATATATATATATATTAAGCATATGGAAATAAGTACACCGGTGCAGATTCACCACGTCGCTATAGATTGATTGGTACGTGCCCATTAAGGGCGTTTTTTTCTCCAATGCAATTGAAGCAGGGATGTTAGGTAACAACCAAATAGAGTGCCAATCGATAATTCCCAATTACATGGGAAAGATACGAGTCAAAACAAGGCCACATTTTAAACCAATCACCTGCATGAAAAAGCAATATATATATATATATGTGGATATAAATTATATGCATTGAATAGCATCGAATTTTTCAAATCCTAGCCGCGCTGATTGATACGAGCACCAATGTAATTTACTTATAAGTGCTTCGTGTACAAACAACGTAGACCTCCGTCGCTGATTAGCACTTACGTAGAGAGCATAAATAGAGCGACGTTAAATAAAATAAATAAAAAAAAAAAATATAGCATTGAATTTTTCTGCAAATAATTGATTTGTCACTTTTGTCAACCCGATGACATTTTTTTGGACCCATATGAGAAGTCATCTTGACTATTCAACAAAAAAAAAATAGTGAGATTAATTTTTTTTTGTAATTTTTTAATTGCAGAGCCGAAAAAGGAAAAGACTGAACAGAGTACTAATGGGGCATTATCGCCAAGTTGTGAGCTTGCATCGAATCAGGATGTGGGGGGACAATCGGGGGATCAGAAGCCGAACAGACCGTTCACCCTCGATGCGTTGAGAAAGAAAAAAATGCTGTACAAAAAAGGTATTTTCATGTTTTATCCTAAACCGTAAAAAAAAGATTTTTTTTGATCGCGTGATGGCGCTGAGATCTTCCAAGGGTTGGCACCAATTGCCGAGAAGTTGACTCTTGTTCTTCTCAATGTGTTAGACAGTAAATTTTTCCATGTTTGCCAATTGTCAAAGTTTGTTCGTAAATTGTCAAGTTTACAATCAGATACGATTGACGAAGTAACTAATAAATGTAACCCGTTTTGTTGATCAGTGGACAAGGGAATGCTGCAACCAACGCCGGAGGAGCAGCAGGCGATTGACAGGTATATGTCACCAATGCCGGCCCACAATACTCTAATGCTGTCCGAGCTGCCGGAACCGCCAATTCCACTGAGTGAAATTGGTCCAATTCCACCACCTCCAATGTTCAGCTCGCCAAGTCCAACGTTGCTCGCAAGACAGCGACAGCAGCAGATGATCGTATCTGACTGCGAGGATGATGGTGAGTTTCCGCCTAGTAAACCTTCGGGATCCGACTGGGAATGAATAAATAATTGTGCCGAGCAAAGGAATTCTTTTCAATACTATCTTCCTTAAGTGCAAATATGCACGAGGAAGGAACAACTTAAATGGACGACCACTGCCCTTGACCTAAAACTATACCCAAGTGAACAACCCTCACAACCTCACTGACGAATTAAGAAGGTTCTGTTGAGGAAGACATACTCTTTCTCCGAATTTCAATATTTAGGTTATTTTAAAGAGTTATCAAATTCTCAATCATAAAATTAGTCCCTTTCCTGGAGACTTCTTAAGTCATAAATGACTTAATTTTTTAAAGAAAACACTAAAGGAAAAAAGGAGAAGTTTTCGTTGCGAGAAGTTGTAGGAAAACAAATTTGAAATTCCGCGCACCATTTCCTGCCGAATTCTAACCAATGGAGGCGCGACCGTTGATACCACGTGGTACAGCCGGGAGAGCCGCCCCCGGAATTCAGCCAATGGGATAATTGGGACCAATGAGAAAGCAGAGAGCTTATGTACTGCCGCCAAAGTTAGGTCCTTGAAAGGCCGACGCAGACCTCAACAAAGGAAGCATAAACTTTAAACTCAGGAAGTAAATAATTAAAACTTTCTGGCAAATATTAGGCAGAAAACTTCGATTGACTGAAATTTTAGGAAAAAAATAATCCGTCGGAGGATTCTCCGGGGTATTAGAGCCGATTTTTTTTCTTCAAATTTCGATCAGTCACCGTGGAGTATCCGTGGTAACGTGACGTCACTACAATCGATTTACTTGAATAATATCGCCGACTACTTTTCCCTGATTTTGTTGGAAAAAGTTGGGTCACAACTCGTGTAAATTATTTGACTGAAGCCATTTGTTGACAATTACGGAATTAAATAAATACAAAACAGCTATCGTATGAATCGACAATCCGAAGAGAACCACTTCACCTTCTGGTCCGCGCACATATAAAATATAAAATGCTCCTGAATTCTGCTTTCATGGAGGCTAAGAGGAAAAATAATCAGTTATAGTAGCTCGAGGGGTATTCCATTGACGATTTTCCATTCGCAATTGCAGCGAATAGGAGAGCACGTACTTAACATTCTCGTGACAGTTTCAATTATTATTTTCCCGAGATTATCATTTAAAATATTCACCAACGAATGTTCCAACATTCAAGCTTTGTGATGTGTACAAACGCGTCTATTAGATTAACCTTTCCCACACGTATACGCTGAGCGCGTATAGATGGCGCTGCCCGTAGATTTGAATCCGAGTGGGGCTTTCAACGAACTACACTTGGCGGCATTTATTCTGATTTTTTGGCCACCTAGGCTGACAGAACGATTGGGTTGTATCTACCTGACGGATTCGGTTGAAGGTTTTTTCCGATTAGTTTCACATAACCGTACATTCATTAATCGCTAGAGCTAATGGTGGTACACTCAACTGCTAGTTGATTTTGACACCATTTGGTTGTACTGCAGGCATAATAAACAATAGAGAGGTTACAACAACTAGCGATTCGGTAACTTTTACCAAATGCTCCAGTTGGCTCAACCTTAACCTCTCAACTGAGCCATTCGTTAACTATCACCGGGCCATTCGATTGTTCTTATTTAACCGCGCTACGAGGTAACAGTTACCAAGCCTGTGTAGTATTAACCAAATCGTTCTCTCAGTGTAGGCTGAGTAGCACATTATGCCGCCGCGAGCACAACGTTGTCGTTGCAAATGCAACCACGGGCTAGTGTTGTAGTCTGGAAAAATCCGAATCTGATGGTTAGTATCGAGTTGCCATAAAGCCCTCTTGCTACAATGCCAATCCTCGACAGTTTTAAAATCGCCGGCGATCACCGCCACACCCGCGGGGAACGTCGGGACGGCGGTCCTGTACTGTCCGCTCGACACACAGATGCGTGAACGCTTGGCGGCAGCCAATGAGACGTCAGGTTCGTTCTCACCGTTCGTTGGCTGCTCTCTAGGGGAATAACCAAAATATTACCGTTGTAGTACTTGCCCGACTGTACCACGTGGTCTCCCACGTCACGCGTCAATTGGTTGAATTCAGGGTTAAATAATAATCACTGGAATGTTGTTGATGGGACACCATCAAGATACGCGGTAGCGTATCGGGCCAAGTAACATTTTGATAATAAAATTACCTCAACATTTGGAGGCGAATGAGAAAGTCACTCCCATTATTCGGCAGATGAAATTAGTTATAAAATATTGTAATGCAATTGTTTTGAAATTAGATGAGGATGAAGTGGACGTTGACGAGGATGACGTGGACCTCTACGAGATTCGTTACTCCCAGCCCGACCCAAGTATTGACACATCACGAGTTGAGGAGATCCCCGCAAAAGAGCCAAAGTTCCATGCGATGCCCCTGAAGAGTGCCCTGAAGAAGAAGGGCTCAGGCAGTGGTCCTGGTACACCCCAGAGCACTCCAACTCAGGAAAATCGGCCCCTGACCTTACGCCAGGAATTGCACGCCTCATTCAAGTGAGTACACACCGTCAAGCGATTCACTCACAATTAAGACGAAGAAATAGCGGAAATTCTCTTTCAAACCAGACCTCTCCAACATCATCTTGAGAATCTGTCGAGAAATTTTAGATGTTTTAAATGGTTTTTAATAAATCTTTCAATAAATGGAAGACTAAAATTTTCCGATCTAAAATATTACAGTTCATAATTTTCCTGGATGAATTAATTACTGGGACTATTTATCACATTCAATAATGGTATTATGTAATTTATAAAGTTCATATTTGTGCATACGAGTCCGGGTGCGCGTGCTTCGCACGCGCAGTTCCATTTTCCGCCGCGCTGATTGGTGTCGCGTCGGTTTCCATCTTACGCTTTGCGATAATTCCGATATATAGCCATATTTTCATTGGTCTCGCCTTTTGGCTACAGACTTTTTTAGATCCAAATTTTTGACAATTTTCAAAAATCTTAATTATTATGAAGAGTTTTAAAAATGTTGAAAATGAATAAAAAAAAATATTAAAAAATTAAATAATCCAAAAATTTGGAAACTTCTAAATTTGTTTAAAAAATTAACTTGGAAAGTGCTATAGCTGCCCCAGATTTTTAAAATTCAATTATATTTATGAGAATTTATATTTGGAGAATGTTAACTATTTTTCAAAGTGTGTTTTTTTTATAAATGTCCAATGTGTGCTTCCAATGAATGAACACAGTCTAGAATAATAGTTTTTTCCTGAATCTTTTGGACAGAAATATTTGTACAGCAATATTTTAGTGTAATATACTAGTGTATATTAAACCCTAGTGTTCTGACCTGAAAATCCTTTTTATGCTGCAAACCTTCTTAGTTTCAAAGTAATCGATAGTAAACAGGAGAGACCAAAGAAAATATCGATGTATATCGAAAATATCGAGAAGCGTAAGACCGAGACCGACGCGACGCGTCAGTGCGACGGAACAGCGAACTACGCGGCCGAACTCGTTTGCTAAGAAAGAGGTAGTGCCGCAGTTTTGGATAAATATCTCCGAGCCTAGGGAAATTCAGACGATCTTCGTAAGAACTTTTTTGTAGAACTGAACTGTCTCTACAAAAATGTTCCCATGAAATTTTCTCTATCTCCCATTACTTCCGAGATATTGATGAAAATCCGAGTGCAAAAGTGATTTAACTAACGTCGTTCTGCCACTTCACTCTCGAAATTATTACGCAAAGAACCCAAAAATTTTCCGGACCATAATAACAATGGGTCTGATTTGACAGAGAATCCCCCCATAGATGATCCACTAGCAGTTCATCTCACTGTCATAATCAATCATTACATCCATTACATCATTTACTTTCTCTCTTTACGCTTGACTGCAGAAGGCCTCCGCTAAGGCCTAGGGTGAGAATATGGTAAATTGATTTTACGTTAATTATATTTGTTTCGCACTGCATGCAATCAGGAAATTACCTAAACAAATTGTTTGATTAATATTTTGAGGATATCCCTCGAGTCCAACCAGATGCGAAATTCAGCATGGTCTCATTGGAGAACCCAAAAGATCTCCACTGCAAGGTGGTCCATTGTGCCCCAGAACTTGACATTGTCCCATTGATTCAAAAATTAATTCAATTGAACAAACAAAATTTGATCAAAATCAGAACTTAAAGAGACGAAGCATTCTGCTGACTTTTCCAGTATATATTGCCCTAGCCCCCAGTGATCCTCCCATTGAGCCATTCCAAGAAATTCCACCCACCCACTCCACCTCTTTCCACCTTGCAAAACGGAAAATATTCCGGGATAATTCGGTTTCTCATTGCTTTTCTATGACTACCTCCAGCACCTGAAGAGAAACAAAAATTGGAAATGGTATCACTGGAGTGCTCGAAGATGTTCCACTGGAGAACACTTCAAGGTCATTCCTTTTCCTCCAGAAGCTGAGGAGTTGCACGCTTTTTCTCATTATGAGAACTTGAAGAAAAAAGGCCTGTCTTTCCCAGTGTATATTGCCCTAGCCCCCCAGTAATCCTATCTCCAATTTTCCACCTCTTCAGCTGCCCCAGATATCCGCACTAAAACCCTATAAAAAAAAGTTCAATCCCTCATTAACAACAATACCAATGAAATCAATGGCTCAATTGTTATTTTTCTGAATAACTCGTGAACCCGAAGAGATGGAACCTTGAAGATCCACTCAGCATAGAGCCCACTAAACTTCCGATGAAAAAGACAGCAAGTCGGCCCATTTTGCCCCAGTCCTCAATGAGATACAACAGAAACGAGTTATGGAGGGTGAAAATCGTTGTTTTTTTTTTTCATTGTAACTGGAGAACTTGAAGGGACCGAGGGCTCAATGTGCTGTGTTTTTCATCGGGCATCTTCCTGGCTCTCTAATGAAACGTGTCTGAAGTTTCCAACGCTTCAGGTTCTGGAGATATTCAAGGAAAATGAGTGAATAACATTGGAAAAAATTATCTCCCATTGCTCCTCAGCATCATAAATTCTCTTTGATTCATCCCCGGAGTGGCGGCGAACCGAAAATGACCAATATTTCATTACCCTCCTCTCATGAACATTTCATCAATGCCCTCTGGTAAATCCTCAGGCCATTTGCGGTTCGCCAGACTCGTTAAACCATAATTTCGTACAAAATCAATCCTTCAGTATTCAGAAATTAATTGCATTTGCAGCAGCCGACCAGTGAGATTCGGCCTTGCCCTACCCTGCACACTTGAGAATAAGGAAAATGCCCGGCCCTACGTCATCAGGGAGGACTCGGATGGATCTGATGATGGCCAGGTACTCTACAGGGACGACTATGGCGATGAAGAGAGTAAGTTTTGAGTGTTTCTGGGGGGGGGGGGGCGAAGGGGGGAGGAATAAGGAGGGGGGGGGGGAATAAGGGGGGCGGGAGAATGGGGGGTGGGCGGTTGAAGAGCAAACCGTTGATCAAAAATTCTGGAAACTTGGAAATTTTGAAACATTTGGAAATGCCAATGATGTTAACGGGTTTTACACATTTCAAAAATTGGACGAAACAATCATGGACTTTCCAGAAAAAATTGACAAAGTTTCGAAATCTCGAAAATGTAGAAAAGGTACAAAAAATTGAGAAACTTTAGAAATGGCAACGATTTCAATATTTCGAGTTTTGAAAATTTTACGGCACTTGAAAAATTACTAATAATTCGAACAGTTGGAAAATATAATAATAATAAAATATAATCATAAAAATTGAAAAAAAAAAAAAATGATTTGTATACATATTAAAAATTTTGAAATTGGTAAAATGTGAAAAGTTTCCGAACTACGATTAATTTTACTGTTCAACTAATCAATTTTAGTAGTCGCAGTGTCAATTTATGAAATTCCCAACATTTTTGAAAATTCTGAATACTCACTTTTTCCAAAATTCTGAAAATTGTCAAAACGCTCAAGCACTAAAAAAATTACAAAAAATAGAAAAATTGAAAAAGTAAAAAATGGGAAATTTTCAAACTATCAGACAATTTCAATATTTTCTCAGAAATTCCAAATGTAAAAAATGAAATCGTTAAAAAAAATTTACGGATGCCAAACTAGGAACAATAATGCGCGTACGTATTGTTGTTTCTATTTTATATAACTACAATTTTTTTGTCCGCGAGAAAGAGTGGATGGGTGGGAGGGGAGGGGGGTTGCATTGTATCAATCGTTGCTTTCGAGGAACCAAAACGTAATAGATTATCCCACCTCCGCATATTTTGGCAATGGATTGGGCAAACACCTCAGGCCTTCACTCGTATTCGAAGAACTAATTATACATCATTCGAGGGTAAAGGAGAAGGAGTAGAGTTTTCCACTGCACTTGCACAGTATCTGCCCACGAATTACGAATGGAATGACTCGACGCCTTGAAGTTTATATTGGTCGACAAAGATAGCTTGAAGTTGTGTTTTTACATTCAGTTCATTTTGAGCCGCTCACATCGGCGGGTATCAGTGATTTTTCCGTGATTTTTTCGTGATTCTTTTGTGATTTTTCGGAGATTCTTTTGTAATTTTCGGTGATTTTTTTTGTGATTTTTCAGTGATTTTTATTTGTGATTTTTTTGTGATTTTCGGTGATTTTCAGTGATTTTTTACTGATTGCCAAGCGTTAGTGTGACGAAAATATTGTTTGTCAAATCTAATTTTCCGACAAAAAATTTTCCCAATCCCAATTTCTTTACACACAGTTTCTGAAGAAGTTAGACAAGGTGCCAAAGTCAAATTTTAATTTCCTTCCTTTTTCCATACCAAAAATATTATATAGGTCATTGCCACTAGGTTCTAGGAAAAGCCGACCTTAAGACTTTTCATGGGTCTTTCATCTTAAAAATATTTCTCCCTAGCCAATAGTCATAACATTCAATTTTTGCATTTGGAATTTTTAATAAATTGAATTCGTTCAAAAATGGATGAACAAACAGAAGCCAAGTTTTCCATCAGAATGTTGGTGTATTATCAAATTCGCGGTTCGCAATTTACGAGATCTCTATTATTTATCTTCAACGAGTCCGATGGCGCGTGCTGCGCACGCGCATTTGCTTTCTCCGCCGCACTGACTGGTGGCGCGTCGGTTTCGGTCTCACGGTTTTCGATAATTGCGATATATATCCATAGTTTCTTTCGTCTCTCCTTTTTACTCCTTTTATAAGTATAGTTTTTTTCTTTTTTTTCTTATTTTATTTAACGTCGCTATATTTATGCTGTCCACCGAAGTGCTAATCAGCGACGGAGGTCTACGATGTATTTGTAAACGAAGCACTTATAAATAAATTACATACATCACATATACGTATAGTTATATATATATCATATACTTAATGGCAAACTTTTTGTATAAAAGATATATGAAGTAGCACTTTTATGTATCCCTTAAATATTTTTGCAGGATATACAAATTTGGCCCATATATATACTTATATTATATACTATATTTACTATTATTACATATATATATATATACTATATTTATACATATATATTTATGTAAATATATATGTATATTTTTTTATATATTTTTCGGAGTGGGTAGGTTATCAACGATTCCCATTATCAAATTAGCAAGTATTTTGTAAATGTATTGAAATTTCTTTTGTGATTGTATTTCATACAAAAATAAGTTTTCTCAATTTTCGACTGAGAAAATTTTTCCTTACAGAAAAAAGGTCAATATCGAAAATTGGGAAATCCAAAAGTGAAATATTGTTATTTAAAAAATATTCGAAAAATTATTTTCCACGAATAAAATTATTTTTTGGGTCATTTGATTCGAGATAGATTTGCCAAAATTTTACGTCTCCTATTAATAATTATAATGAGTAATTAATCACAATAATTGGTAATTTACACTAATTAATATTTTTTTTCTCGTGAATTTTTCTCCATAGTTCTCTTTTCAATTTTTGGCTCTAATGGACCGCCCAAAAATTTAATTCTCGGTCAATCGCAAATTCCACGAAGCATTTGTTGATCCTCAGGATCATGCAAAACTGTTTGATATTTCAATCTTGAAATTCAATTCGCGCTCACACTACTCTATATAGAGGTCACTCCGTAGTTTAAAAGACTCCATGACCTACGCCATTGGAAAAGCTATTGAGAAAATTCTGCCAAAAAATATTGATAAATTGATTCAGATAACAACTCTCTTAGGAGAAAATCAAAATTCATATTGTCTTCAAAAATGAACATGAAGTCCTTCAAGAACTTCTTCATAAAGTTAATCTTTCCACTGAAAATTCAGCAATGAGACATGTCAACTCAGGTTTTTTCTCAACAAATTTGTTACAGAAAATTTCACTCCGAAAACTTTGTGTGCACAGCATAAGATTGTGGTCCATGAGGGCCGCCCAACAACTTCTCCACCTCTAATTTTCCCCGAGATCCGATATCTTGCTGATGACAGGTTTCATGGAGAAGTGTCATCAAAAGTATTTGTCGCAAACTTTATTGGAGATATAGAATTTTTTCTTAAAAAGGCCAACTTTCTCACCCTTGCCATAAATCCCCAATTTTATTTTTTGCGGTTAAAATAAAAACTATAGAAACTCAAAAATAGGACTCACAGATATTGCGTCTGACCCTGAATCAAGTATACTTTATCGCAAAGTATGCAAGTAGGCGGATATTTGCGTCATCACAATTAAAAAGAACCCACTCGGGCATCGATATGAAAAGGGCCCACTTTGTCGGAACGGCCTCCCGCCCTTCTACACTCTTCTCCCCACATCCCCCATTCACCCAAACACACATACAATCATTTTTAATAATATTTCGTCACCGAATTTGTGGAACCTTATTGAAGACACAGATATTGCGTCTGACACTAAATCAAGTATACTTCATCGCAAAGTATGCAAGTAGGCCGATATTTGCGTCATCACAATTAAAAAGAATCCATTTGGGCATCGATATGAAAAGGGCCCACTTTGTCGGAACGGTCTCGCGTCCTTCTACACTCTTCCCCTCACATCCCCCATTCACCCAAACACACATACAATCATTTTTAGTGATATTTCGTCACGAAATTTATGGAACCTTATTGAAGTGATTTGGTGGCTGGAGATGAGGAAATGCTGTCGATTAGGACAGCATCGACGTTGTCGATTGCGCAATCGAATCTTCAATGGCCGGATAAGTTGCTGCCACTCCAGAGGAGCGTCAGTTGCTCCGAGATCGAGGGTAGATATTGAATATCTCCAGAACCTGAAGCGTTGGAAACTTCAGACACGTTTCATTAGAGAGCCAGGAAGATGTCCGATGAAAAACACAGCACATTGAGTCCTCGGTCTCTTCAAGTTCTCGAGTTACAATGAAAAAAAAAATAAAAACGATTTGCACCCTCGATAACTCGTTTCTGTTGTATCTCATCGAGGACTGGGGCAAAATGGGCCGACTTGCTGTCTTTTTCATCGGAATTTTAGCGGGCTCTCTGCTGAGCGGATCTTCAATTTTCCATCTCTTCGGGTTCACGAATTGTTCATAAAAATAACAATTGAGCCATTGATTTCATTGGTATTGCCGTTAATGAGGGATTGAACTTTTTTTTTATTGGGTTTTAGTGCGGATTTCTTGGGCAGCTGAAGAGGTGGAAAATTGGAGATAGGATTACTGGGGGGCTAGGGCAATATACACTGGGAAAGACAGGCCTTTTTTTTCAAGTTCTCGTAATGAGAAAACGCATGCAACTCCTCAGTTTCTGGAGGAAAAGGGATGACCTTGAAGTGTTCTCCAGTGGAACATCTTCGAGGACTCCAGTGATACCATTTCCAATTTTTGTTTCTCTTCAGGTGCTGGAGGTAGTCATAGAAAAGCAATGAGAAACCGAATTTTCCCGGACTATTTTCCGCTTTACAAGATGGAAAGAGGTGGTGTGGGTGGGTGGAATTTCTTGAAATGGCTGAATGGGAGAAATACCTCGTTTGTTTATACACTGAGAGTAATCGTTTGTCTTTTGCAGGCCGATTGCGAGCCAAGATTGCACGCAAGGAGTCACTCTCGTTAAAGCTCGCACTCAGACCAGATAGGCAGGAGCTCATTAATAGGAATATCCTGCAAATACAGTCTGATAATGAGCGACAGGAGAGCAAGGAGGCCATTGGGGCTCGACTCATCAGGTAATTCTTTCACATTATTATGGATCATTGAGTACTGAGAGAACCCTATCACTATCCTAAACTCACATGGACAAAATATGGCTCTCTGCCAACTCAGCCATTTTTGGAATGTTCCCCAAAAATTCTGAAACAGCTTAAGAAACTTTTTCATATTTTTTTTTCTAGACTTGGTGCATGACTGATATTAAAAAAAAACATCTGGAAGTTACTCGAAAAATTTTGTACCCAAAATTTCTGTTTTTTTTTTAAACTGTTTCATGATATTTTCACAGTTCCGAAATTATTTTTGAACCATTCTTAGACCGAAAAATGTGAATAATTACACAAAATTGCTCCTTTCGTTTGTCAGGTCAATTTTAATTTTTATTTTAAAAAAATGATAATGTTAAGAGTATATACAGTGCTTAGTCATATGAAAAATATGAAGATATGGGAAAACATGAGGAAATAATATGACAACAGAAATTTAATCAGTTGCCCTAGGAGAGAGTACTTACCACTTGAAACTTGTACTTACCATATATATATATATATATAGATATAATATATATATATATATAAAATCTACATATAAAATATATAAAAAATATAAAAAAAAGCATTTAAAAAAATATATAAAAAATGAAATTGAAGAAAAAAAGAACTTCACTTTTATTTTTTTTTCGTTTCTTCTTTTATATTTCCAACTGATATGAAACTTATCATGGAGGTCTCGACAATTATCTGGAACTTTCAAAATGCACCGTGGTTCTTGAATAACTGTTTACTTATTTATTATAAATGAACCATATCGTTACTATTATCGACAATTGAATTCAACAACTAATACTTTTATTTGTTCTTTATAGGCGGCTCAGCATGCGACCGACCCAAGAAGAGCTCGAGGAACGTAATATATTAAAAAGTGAGTAAAAAAACTGGGAGAATTGAAAATAATTTCCCCTATTATTTTTTCGTCACCATATCAATCTATAATAATAATAAAAATAATAATAATCGGTCCATTATCAGCAGAATAGAAAAATAAACATATTTTCATTCATAAATGAGTAATAGGAAAAAATTACCATTAATCAACAAAAAATAACTTCATTATTCAATAATAGGAAAATAAAATGTTCCATTACCTCATTAATATATAATCAATTAATATGTAATTGAAAAATATATGTTTCTTCTTTTTATTTGCCAAGCAAAAATATAAAATAATTTTTAAATCAATTAAAGTAATTATTAAAATTAATGGAATTATCCAATAATATATTGCTCAAACTAGTTAAATTCAATTACAAAATTTGCGAAGAGTCTCTCCAGAATTTCATGGGAAATTACATTTTTTTTTGTTTCCTTTTGTGAAAACTGAAATGAAAAAAAATCTGGTCCATTTCTCAAATTTTATGAAAATGTGGAATAGTGGTAAAGAATAAAATAATATAGAGCTTAAATAAATTTTAGCGCAATAGTATAATTCGTTCTATATGGATTGTGTGAATAGGGCCTCAGGTCAATTTTTTTAGAGCATTCATTTGAGGCATAAAAAAAATTGGATGGAAAATATAATTTCAAAATTTATTGAGAACATTTTTTACATTGGTTGAACTATTGCTATTTTTTAGAAAATTTTCTCATGTGTTTTTTTCAAGTAATAAACTATGATTAGTTGTGTCTTATGCGTGAGCTTTTATGAGAGCTTGTTGAGCTGGCACCAGCCTGCCATACCGTCTCCGCCGATAAAATAGTTCTGTTCCATAAGAGCCGATGCTTAAGACCCACAGAGCTGTTTCTTATGAGTATCTCAGAATCTAGGGAAGTTGAAATAATGTTCATAAGAACTTTTTTGTAGAACGTAATTATTTCGACCAAGAGTTCTTCATGGAATTTTTTCTATCTCTGCTTCCAACATATTCATGAAATAACAAGCCTGCAGCTAAGTCAGCTCACCTCGTTTTACTCCTTCATTACAGAATTCTTGATTACTTGAAAAAAGAGGAAATTGTTGAGGAAATTATATATAACATTAATTAATAATGTAACAAGTGCTCCCTTCAAATCTTTGCGGTATTGTCACCATTGAAATTTTTTATTTGAATAATTCAATGAGACTGATGTTATTCAGAGAAAAAAATCGAATGTAAAAATCGAGTAAAAATTAGAATTTCATTTTTGAATTTTTGTAGGAGTTTGTTTCTACCTTAATATAAGAATGAAAATGTAATTTTTTTTTCATAATTTTTCATTGAAAATTAAATGAAAAAGGATACCCAAGCAATTTTTTAAAAATTGTCAATTTTGAAGAAAAAAATGTATATAAATTGGGGATAAAATTCTGATGTATCATTCTAGAGCAAAGCCCAGCTGAGGAGAAGAAACAGAAGGAGGAGAAAAAGCGTTATTTGCTTAGAAAATTGAGTTTTCGGCCTACGGTTGAGGAGCTCAAGGAAAAGAAGGTAAACGTCGAGAAAATATCTAATAATAATAATAATACATACTTATGATATTATTTGTAATTGATTTTGCATTTAATTATTTGTGTTATTTTACTCATTAGTTAACTCATCCTTAAATTCAGTGATTAATAATTTTGGAAAACCAGTAAAAACATTCATATTTTAATTCATTCAAAAGTTCTTCGATTTTTTTAAAAGTTTGAAATTATTTCGAATTGTCTCACTCTGTGAAATACTGAAATTTTTTCCCATAGACTTATTTTCTTTCCAAAGTTTTTTGATTATGACAACTCTTATAATCCTCATTTTTCTACTTCGAAGTAGGTAGAATTTTTCAGATTGTTGAAACTGTCAACACTGAAAAATTTCCAAAAACTTTTTTCCGAAAAATTACAAAAAAAAAAACAAGTTTTTGTATTGAAACAGTGTGGAAGTTTTTTCGGTTTCAAAATTTTCATTATTTTAAGTCCTACCCACCCACCCATAATTAATTTCGTGGATGGGTGGGTGGGTGGATAGGTGGTCCACGAATGTTACCAGTTCGTGGAACGTTAAGCTTTTATCAATCTTCAAAAGTTTAAAATATGAGAAGAGCTTCACACTTCATACTTGGCGTTATTGAAATAAAAAAAATCTTCTTGGATTATTTAGTCCAAATTGCACCCAAGAATTGTTCGAGTGAATGAATAGTTAAAGAAATCGATGACATAATTCCTGAATAAATGGTTTGTCGATTTTTTCCAGATTATCAGATTCAATGACTACATCGAGGTGACACAGGCACACGATTATGATAGGCGAGCTGATAAGCCCTGGACTCGACTGACGCAAAAGGATAAAGCGGCCATTCGAAAGGAACTCAATGAGTTTAAAAGCTCCGAAATGGCCGTTCACGAGGATAGTCGACACCTTACTAGGTAATTTTTATTAAGATTGATTTTGCTTTCAATTTAAATGATTATGCAATTTAAATAAAAAATCAATAATTTGAATAATTTTTAAACATTGATTTTGTTTGCAACTCAAACGATTATGCAATTCAAGTAAAAAATTGATAATCAACTTCCAGATTTTCCGGAAAGTTATTCAAATAATAATGGCGATTCAACAATTTTCAAAATTCTGACATTTTTGATTTTTTTTTGCAATTTTGATACCTATGCAATTTTTTTAAAATTCGTCAAATTTTCCGGAAATTTGGAGCAAGAAAGAACTGTAATTCAATTTTTTTTTTTTTACAATTTTCAAGTTTTTTAAATTTCTATAATTTTTCAAATTATTTTAAAAAGTTGAATTTCGTGCAATATTAATTTTCGTAATTTTCTCTTTAGAACTAAACTATAATTCTCTAAATGTCTGTCTACGAACTTTCTACTTTTTTCGTTTGAATCTCAAGAGATTTTCCTGTTTCTTCAAATTCATTGTAATTTTTAAAGATTTATTTGTGCATCAATAACTAATGATCAATCACTATTTTTCTCCTTTCAGATACCATAGGCCATGACAATCGCAATGTGTAGAGGTGATAAAGTGTAGTGCGGTTATCGTGGGCGCATTATTGTGGCGTAATTGTGGTGCGTAAGACGTTAACTCGACCGAAAATCCCCAAACTCTCAATTGCGTTTATTTGAACAATTATGACCCCCACTGCGTCAACGATGATCATTAATAATGTGATAGGGTGGTAAGTCCATTATCGCATTGATTCATCAATTTGAATCAACTATTTTCGGACTTTTTGCACCCGCCAAAAAAATGAAAAATTGTTTTCGTCCGTTGGCACATTTTATCAATCAACAATTGACCCATGCCTCACAGAAAAAAAAAACAACAACGTTTACCAATTAGTCCGACACATCTGCTTGTCGAAAAAAAAAAATATTAATCATTCCATTAATTTTTTTCTTAATTTTTCCTCAATTTTTGGAATTGTTTTCCCAAATTTTTTGTGCAAAACGAAATTAATTTCTTCGTAAATACGTTGTTCTTGTTCTCCTTTTTTTGTAACGTAACAAAGTGTGAAAATTATTGTTGCCACTTTCAATTATTATAATTGTCATTACCATTTTTTTAAAATTTGTTTTCTATGCAAAATTCGTCTTCCACGAGTTAATAAGGGAAATGAACTCAAAGAGAAAACGAGATTTGTGTTGAATGTAAAATTGCTCAGTAAATTCTGGTTCTATGAGAAAATGTTATTCTACATTTTTTGTAGAGAATTTAATTCTCTAAAAAAAGTGTTTCTTAACATTTTTTCACAGGCCCTTTCATTAACGAGTTAATTGAATAATTAGGGAAGCCCATTTTGTTTCGCGGTGTGTTTTGCCTTCTTTTCCTGAAAAATACGATTAGTTTATTTTTTTTATTTTTTTTTTCATCATTGAAGGCAATTATTAAATAGTCGAAGATGGTTTTTAACCAGTTCCCAATTATTTAAATAATTTAGTAACCACAAGATCCCTCAAATTGAACTCGATTACTAAAAAAGAAAATCTCAAAATTCCCATTTTTCAATTATTTAATTGTCGAGATTTAATCACTGCATAATTATCAAATGCAACTAAACGAGATCGAAGTGCGATAATGAATGAACAATGCATATTGTGCAATCATTGTACAGAAACCAATGAAAAATATCACTCGATTATTAATTTTAATTGATGAATGAAATTGTTACGTTATTACCGTTTTGTTAATTAATTAATTAATTATCGACGGTGTCGAATAAATGGTTAATTATCAGTTGATTGTCAGCACAACAATATTTTTTTTTTATACTCAATCATAACCTAAAAATTGAAGAAATTCATTTATGAGGAATGAAAATGTTTTTAAAAAATATGAAAATTTGTAGAGAAACGTGCGTTTGAGAATTTTCAATTAGAAAAAAAAAATTTTGTGCAGATTTGATGGCACAAAACACAACGTGATGTAATTGTACGAGTAAGGCGCTTTCTCTGTGCGGCCATTTTGGATTTATTCGTAATGAAACTTTCTGTGGTAGAGAATGGCAGATGATGCATGTGATCTTTGGGCGTGAGTTTTGGATTTAATAAAAATGTACATGTGTAGGGAATTAGTGATTGTCACTTTCAATTTGTTTGCGTGACGAGGAATCGCCAAATTGCGAGACTAACCTCAGTCATTTGAATCGCAGTTTTCCCGCGCTTTTTATAGGACATTTGATGTACACGTGTACACGTGGAGAAAATGGGAATTGGGCCTTTTAAAAATGAAGCTGATGAATGACAGCGCCATCTTTGCTATGTCTTGTTAGTAGAGGTTTTAGAATTAAATCGACCTTTTCCTTAACGATCCTCGCGCTATGAACAAAGCGCCGCACTCAGATGATTTTTTCAGGTTTTGGAGCCAATTGCAATTTTAAAAATTTGAAGTAGATGTCTTCGTTCGATATGTTCAATCGATTATTACTATATCTTTGCTCATCAAAGGAAAATTAAATAATTCTTTTGTTTTATTGAAAATTTGTATTGAAATGATTGAAATTGATATCTTCAAACTTTATATGCAGATGTTTTCAACAATTTATATTACTTAAGTGTCTGACGAGAAAGTGCAGTTGTCGAAAATTGAAAAATCCACGGGCGGCAGATTGCTATACGCGCGAGCAGCAAATGGTTAAAGAGCTAAAAAAAATTGAACGGTTACAGATATAAAATCCATAGACTACAAAATGATTTTTGACGAATGTGAGTGTGACAGAATCCCTCAAAAAAACGTAGCAAAAAAAGTTGCTCTGTCATAATTTCTCATCAAAAAACGATATTTTTTGGAAAATCTGTCAATCGACGATCTTGGCTTAATTTGGTAAATTCTTGGCAGCAAATAACACAATTCACGAAATTTGTCAATTTTCTTTTTTTTATAATTTTGTATTTTATCTATTTTTTTTTTCAAAAAACACGAAATTGAAAATGACAATTATTAATGCATCTCAGGCCACCACACACTCACGCAGCTTCGATTTTTCCTCCCCGCTGAGGGCTCACCATAATCGGGGAAATTTACTATTTGAATTACCGTAGACAAGACATAGTGAAAAAAAAGTTACTATACAAATAATTAAAAAAACTGTGAAATTACATTCAGAAATTATGTTGACCCATTTTGCCCCAGGATATCCCAAAAAAAAGAAAACTCAATGAATTTTTCACTCAATCCTCTTTTCAATTTTTCTCACTGAATACTGGGGCAAAATGGGTCGCGCCTTTTTTTTTTTACTCAATGTATGAAAAATGAATGAGATTCAAAAATCGAAAACAAAAGATAAGGCTCTCGTTGCACTGGTCGAACAATAACGACTACTGTGTAGTCGCAATGATAAAAAAAAAATTCGAACGCAATGAAAAATCTAATGAGAAGTTGGGAAAAATCTATAACGAGCATTAGAACAAATAAATTTTTTCCCCCTTTTTTTCTGCCACCCCCACCCCCTTCCGCCCATCCACCCACTCACCCCCCCCCCCAATCACCCATCCACTCATCCCCCCCCGGCTCACCCATCCACTCATCCACCCAGCCACCCACCCACCCACTCAAATGGTAAAAAAAGAGGAAAAAATACGTGATTTTGTGAAACATATAAATATATACAAAAAAAATGTATAATTCATGTGATTAATCAGTGAATTAATAACAGCAATAAAAATTAATGATTCTCTGTAAATAAATTATAAATAATATAAAAATTGCAATAAGTAAGAAACACATGCTAAAATGCTACCTTTGCTGCATATATATATAATATATATATATAATGAATTAATCAATGAATCCACAGGAATAGAAGAAGAATGTGCAAATCATTGATACGAATGAAAATGTTCGCGGAAAAAGAAAATCGAGATAATTTACACGTAGAAAAAAAAACAACAAATCATGGAAAATGAGTTGATTAGATATGTTTACAATTTTTAATGTTTGTGCTGCGTTTTTTTCAAGCACAAGAGTTGGTATTTTGTGTACAAATCATTAACGGAGAATTAGCGAAGGTTTTGCATTGGGGACTAAGCCGGGAAAATGCGATGGAAAATTTTTCCCCCTTTAAAGGGAAATTCAATTCAGAGGAAATGGAAAATATTGTGTTTTTGAAAAATGCAGAAAAAAAATGCAGGAAAATTGGAGGTAAATTGAAAAAATTAATTTTCCAATTGAGTGGAAAAATCAATTAATTTCCCCAAAATTTCAATTTTTTTTTTAATAAAAAAATTGGGAAAAATTTGAGCAATGAGTTGCAATTTTTTCTTATTTTACAGAAAATCTATTTTAAATTTTGATTTTTTTCTGCTGATTCAATTGATTGTATCCACTCAATTATTTAATTAAAAATTTCAAAAATAAACCACTAAAAAGCACATAAATAAATTAACGACAAACGGTTATTAGTGCAAATATCTATCCGTAATAAAACAGGGTTCTACTTTCTTAACTGCCGGCTTGTAGTCATGAGATAACCGTAAAAAAAGCAAACTTCAAAAACCAAATTTCAATAAATAAAAAAATCAAGAAAATGAATAAAAAAAAATATTGAAAAAAATTCCAATTCACTGATGGCCATTTCGTTTCCCTCAGAAACCTTCAATAGTGAAAATGTCTCAAAAAAAAAAAAACGAATAAATAATTCATAAAAACTTTTGTAACCGAGTGAAATTACAAAATGAGTGAGAGAAAAAAAATACTCTCCATGGTTTCCCTTAATATCTCGAGAATGTTCGCAGCTAAAATTTCCCCCAATGTGTCATTGAAGAGCCCGGAAAATTCTCCACCAGATAAAAAAAAACTCCACCCATTTTACCCCGTAACTTTTGAAGATAGGGTAGAATGAAGATGTTGGTCCTCGAATTGATTTTCCTCGTTATCAGAGGAAATTACATAGATAAGAGCATTCAAAACCAGTGTTTGAAATCGCCAATTTCCCGCGCTTTTCAATGAGCCCACCCCCACCCGCCCAGCGCCGCCCGCTCTCAAGATATGCGAACTATAAAAGGAAAATATCACCCATTTTTTCATTTCTCTTAAATTAACGAAACAATGTATTATATTGAGATTAAGAAAATTCAATAATTTTTAAGAAAAAAAAAACCTACTGTATATAATAATTGTACCGTAATCATTGGTAATGCACTCTCCCACGAGAAATGATAAGAGACAAAAAAAAAATCTCAATGAAAAAGGGACAAAAAAAAAAACAAGCTGAAAATTCGTCGAACGTCGAAGAGGATTTCCAATCAAATTTTTAACTCCTAATTTGTAATTTTTATTATTTTTATTATGTTCCATTGTTATTAGTTTTTATGCACTATCGACTATCGCAATGAATTAATTAATTGTATGAATTATTAATGAGATATAATTGTAACAAAAATATTGTTAACTATTCTTAAAGACAAAAATGGACAAAAAAAAACAATGATTAAGAAAAAAATGTGAAAAAACTTTTGTAAACTGAGATCAGACGTCAGAGAAAAAAAAAGTGTTCTTCGGAATTTTTTTTTCGAGATGTATTTGTTCATTATTTTATCCTCATTTATTCATTAATTATAGTTAGACTTATTGATGATGAGGTAATTTGTGTGAATATTTTTTTCATTTTTATATCGTTGTCATCTGTTAGTCCCATTTTCGATTTGTACTGCCCCCGACGAAGGAATCGAAGTCCCGGAAAGTGTCTGGTGTGATCCGACTGGAGTGCGGCACCGACTTCCGGCCCAGAAGTCTGAAAGGAGAGACCTGGAGCCAACAATAGATCCGGCATTTTAATTTTTCGCTTTGAATCCCACAGAAAACTCATCACATCCCGTCAATTCATTATAATACGGAAACATAATTTTTTTTTGTCACACTTTGCTGAAATACGCCATTTTAGAGGAAATTTTTACGATGTAAACTGGGCTTTAATGTCGTAGGACCGCCCCCTGACCAATCAGAGCGCACACGGTCGAAAAACTATCCGTAAAATGAATGACTCATAACTTTAGTGGACCGTTGTCGCGTAACCTGCTCTGATTGGCCCTGTCTCGTGCTGCCATTGGTTAACTTTTGAAGTATTTCAAATAGCGCGGGAGTATCTAGGGGCGAAGAGCGCCGCCAAACGAGCATGGTGGTAATCATGCGGTTAGCAGTCAGCTGATCGTGAATGTCGAGCCTCGTGTTGTCAATTGTGCGTAGAAATCAATTAATGAACAAAAATGTATAAAAAATGTTTCCATCCAATATTCGTCATCTCTCTCCAATAACGAGATGTCGTAGTAAAATGATTTCCGCTTACTGCGCCATGTTCTTTTTTTTATTTTGCCATTTTGGTTTCTGAGGGGGGGGGGGGGGGGGGGGGGTTCGCTCCGCCCCCTGGACCCCCTCCTCGCCCGACCCCTTCGTTTTAAGTCGGTTCTCAATTCGGGTATAAAATATAATATAAAAATAAATGCTCACGAGGCTAAAAATTCGATTTAAAAAAATTTAAGTTTGCCTCCCCATAAGACCCCAATGTTGAATTTGGCCAAAATCGAAAAAAAAAATGGGATGTGAGTGTGACCCTCAACGGGTCGCCTCTATAAATTCCCGATAGTGGGTCTGTGTGTGTTTGTGTGTGTGGCGATACACGTATGAAGTCAAGTTCGATATCAATAACGCAAATTCATCTATTAATCGATTATTACGATTTTTTATTGATATCTCGTAACATATGAGGCCTAGCAAAAAAACTACTACAACATGAAATATGTAGTTTCACGAGCGGAACAACTTTTGTTTGATACTTTTTCTCATATCTGTCATCGTTCTCGAAATACAGCGTTATCAACAATGAAAATTGTTAATTAAGCGATATCTCGTAAATTAGCGCAATTATGGAAAAAAGTCATTAAACATAAAATATGTATCTTCATCTGGGGAACAACATTCGTTTCAAACTTTTTCCTCTATCTCCTACGGTTTTTGTAATACAGCATTTTAAACAATTGAAATTGTTAATAACAATTGAAGGGATTGTGTTTTAGACTTGACACTCCTTTGCGCTCTCCGCAATGGCTAGATGTAATTTTGGAAAAAAAAAATTCGAATCGGTCCAGCTGTTCAGGTGAAACCGTGTCACAAAAAAATGCTCACATACGAACATTGAAAACGTGTCAGGATGATGCCAAACGTCGAGAAAAGTTAAAATTTCATCTGCGATCTGGCACTTTTCATTTTCGGGGTCATTACAATAACTTTCCCTAGCGGCAAGTCAAAAATATGAATTTCAGCGAAGTGAGAAAAAAATGCACCACATAAGGCCCTCATCACGAAAACTTCCAGTCCCCCCATCGTGCAGTTCACACATACCTCTTTCCGGGTAAAGTCCTGAAGATTGAAGCCCATGAAAAAAGCAATCCTCTGCAATTCCCGAATTGACTTAATACGAATTCTGGGATCAGGTTGTAATAATCGTCTCAGTAAATCTCCAGCTGCCCCAGAGACTTGAATATCCTCTGGGAGAATTCCAGCGACCACCTCTCCCCCGTTAATTTCATCCTCATCACGTGCCTCTTTAATCATCATCACCGGATACTGCAAATGCAAAACAACAAATTGTAGGGAAAAACGAGATAATGTAAAATTGATAAGAGCATCAGATTTTCACATGCTCACGTGACCAGCCACAGACTGGTACGCGCTGTGATAAATATTCATCGTGGTGATTATGGTTATCATAGGTTTAATGAAAATTATCAGGAAAAACTTGTTCTATATGAAAACTGGGGACAAGCATGTACATTTTTACACATGTGATTTTTTTGATTCTGTTGAATGACGCGCATGCGCTAGAAATTTCATTTAAAAAAATGATTAAAAAAAATTTTAACGAAAAGAAATGTCTTTATAATGTCACTCTGCTTCATCATCATTCAGAGCATCATCATCACCACGGTACTGGCCCTCCAAAATCGTGCCAACTTTAAATCCCAGGACATTAAGGGAGTAGAGTACTGGAATAATGAGTTTCATGCCATCCCTGAGTAATTCACAATTATTACGAGTGGTTGGAGTGTACTTGTGATAAGGCTCTTGTCTTCAGAATTGTCAACGGTCTCTCGAGACAGCCAACAAGTTCGATGACTCCACCCTCGTTCAGGTAAATCCGATTTTTCTCTACGATTTTTTTTTTCTTTCATTGCCAAGTGGCCACTCGAGGGCAAGTTCAAAGATGCCGGTTTTGCTAGACACATCGATGCTAAATGCAAATGACCCTAGTGGCCTCTGTTCGTGCCAATGAGAAGTTGAAGGTGGCTAATTGCTGAGCAAACCGCGTGTGAGTTTATTCCACTCGTAGGCGGATAATCCGACCCGACGACGCCGGTGTATTATGCTGATTGAAAAAATTTATTAAGGATGTTAGTTCAGTTGGGTGGAGAGAAATAAAGTGAGATCTACGTTTGAGTGTTTAATGATGGAAATGATGACAACTCGAACTTTGTGGCAAATGTATGTGAGTTTGTGTGTGAGTGAGTGGGTGAGTGGGTGGGTAGGTGAGTGCGTGAGTGAGTGGGTGGGTGGGTGGGTGAGTGGGTGGGTGAGTGAGTGCGTGAGTGGGTGGGTGGGTGGGTGAGTGGGTGGCTGGGTGAGTGGGTGGGTGCGTGAGTGCGTGAGTAGGTGGGTGGGTGAGTGGGTGTGTGAGTGAGTGGCTGGGTGAGTGGGTGGGTGCTTGAGTGAGTGGGTGGGTGAGTGGGTGTGTGAGTGAGTGGCTGGGTGAGTGAGTGGGTGGATGAGTGAGTGAGTGAGTGGGTGAGTGGGTGGCTGAGTGAGTGCGTGAATGGGTGCTTGAGTGAGTGGGTGGGTGAGTGAGTGGCTGGGTGAGTGGGTGGGTGGGTGAGTGATTGATTGGGTGAGTGAGTGAGTGAGTGGGCGGGTGGGTGAGTGAGTGAGTGAGTGAGTGAGTGAGTGAGTGAGTGAGTGAGTGAGTGAGTGAGTGAGTGAGTGAGTGAGTGAGTGAGTGAGTGAGTGAGTGAGTGAGTGAGTGAGTGAGTGAGTGAGTGAGTGAGTGAGTGAGTGGGTGGTGGGGGGGTGGGTGAGTGAGTGAGTGCGTGAGTGGGTGGGTGGGTGGCTGAGTAAGTGGGTCTGTGAGTGGGTGGATGCATGAGTGAGTAGGCGTCTGTGTGTGTCTTTCAGTTACTTCATGAAATGAAATTTAAAAAAGCGTCCTCACACATTTTTCAATGTCACCTATGGGGCAAAATCGGTTGCGCTGAGCCATCAAGATCTTCCGAAAATTCTTCATATGATTATAAAAAAACTTTCAGTTTGGTAGATGAGAACAAAACCTTACAATTTTGTAGATCATGGATTGATCACAGTTAGAGCGTTTGATATAACATCGCAATTGGCGACACTTGAAAGAACATAAAAAATCGCATTTGATAGGTACAAAATGTTTGTTTGCCTCACTAGATCAGAAAAAATATCCCGACTTATTTCTTTATCGATCATTTAACCTCTTCCTAGATCACTACCGCTTTCTTCACGACGGTTCGTAATTCATAATATATGGGGCAAAATGGTTCGGAGTAAACATCGTCGGATAGGTGAAAAAAGTTTACCATAGGAATCACAAAAAAAAATAGAAATTTGGGCTCACTAGATTAAGGAATAATCCTAACTCAACTTCTATCGATCATTCATCGATCACTCCATGAAAACTGGTTTCTTTCCTGGATCTTCTACTGTGTCGTAGTCGAGCAAATATTTTTCATGATTGGAAATATTATCTTTATCAATTGATGCGAAAAATCCTAATTCGATTTCCATACCTCATTTCAAATTTTTCCGTCATACGGGGCAAAACGGGTCAACCTCGATTTTTCCGAAAATGTGAGAAAAAAATTGTTTCCAAGATAGGATCTCATGAACTGAAAAATAAAAGTCCATTATCACCTAGTAAACTAGAAGAAGATCTCAATAGATCATTTATAGATCGTTATAGATCGCATTTAAATTTACTATTAAGACACGGGCTTCACGATACATGTTTTTTTTGCGCTCATTTATAGGTAATTTTTTTCGCTCAATCGAATGGGATCATCATCAAATTGCCGCAAATATTTGAGCGAGTGTAATCAAATGGGCAATTAAAATTAAAGTAGCCACCGAAAGAAAGGATAAAAATTATGGAAAGAATAAAAATTTCTATGTCGCCATTGAGTACCCTTAATGAATCGACCGGCTCACCATCACCAATGTTTCATAAATAATTACTGAAATAACCTTTCAAATTGGCACAATGATAATTGCAATTGTGACTAACTCATTCCTCAATTGATGGAGAGAAAGAGAGAGAGAGAGAAAAAAAGTGATGACTTTTTATGATTTCTTGGGAAATATTTTTTTTCCTTCTCTCCACATCCATTTATGAATATTTTAAAACGTGTTTAGTCTGTTCTGATGTGAATTTATGACTCATGGACAGTGGGATCTATGCTAATACAGGGATGAATGTATGTAAAATAACGGAGAGAGGCCAGGTGTGTATAATACATCATGTTTATATGAACTATTCGTACTTTCTGAGGGGCAAACACAAATTTATGGAGATTACAAATGCCCGTGGCCTTCGCCAAAGGACGCACTCACATATTAAGCGAAAAATTGGATTTTCAAATTGACTGCTCGCGAAAAAAAAATATGTATTTATTACTGTTCATAAGAGCATATCGTCTTTGGAAGTATGCGAAAATTTGGGAATTTTTTTTCCTGATATGTAATGACACTTTTTCGTCGACCACGACTTCAGAAAATCTAATGTCTCTACCCAGGTGGGAATTGACCATGCGATGAAGCTTGATCAAAGCTTTTGGACGATACTTGACTAAGCTTCGCCAAAGCTGTGTTTTGAAGCCTCGGTCAATCTGTGCAGAACATGCGAATGTAACACCAATCCCAGCTTATAGAATAACCTTCGTCCTAGCTTGGTTACGTAGGTTAATACAAGCTTCAGACTTTATCTTGGTACAAGCCTCGAAATACATTTGCGTCCAAGTTGCAAAGTTTCTCGTGGTCGAAGCATCGAAATTAATCTTGGTCCAAGCTACAAAATTTATCTTGGTTCAAACTTCGAAGATAGGAACATTGAGGTTGGACCAAGCTTAGTTGAACATTCGTTTCCAAGCTTGGGTGTAGGTGGTGCAGCAATCCTGGATTTATATATGAATCCAATATTAAGCAGAGTTTCGCTGAAGTCGGTAAATCGGAACTAGGAAAAATATGCTTCAATCCAGCTTAGTTCAACCTTAGTTCAGAAGCTTGAGTTTCGATGATATGAGCAATCCGGGATTCATGCTCGTTAAAGCCAAGATTCAAAGCTAACAAAGCTGAGCTCGGACCAAGCTTAGCACATGGTTTCTGAAGCTTGGGTTTGGATGATTCTAGTAAGCTTGGATGTAAGTATGTATCCAATATTGGACGTAGATTGGATTCTGACTGAGGACCAACGCTAGGGGCGCTAAGATTGAGCCAAGCTTGGCACAAGCTGGGCCAACGAAGCTTGGATATCTTTGATATAAGAAAAACTTGGTTTGATCTAGGCTTATACATGGGATAAAGTTATGTCGAAGCTATCAAGTCCAAGCTTCGGCATCGAAGGTCGGACCAAGATTGATCTCATCGGTCAAGCTTCGAATTCCCAGTTGGGTATTAATTGGTAGAATATTTAGTGACGAACATAATTTGCATAAACTATGTTTGTATATGTTCAGAATGTTTGAAATTCATGGCAAACTTTCCTCAATACTTTTGAAGAAAAATGGACAATTCGCCAATTTGCGGGTCATAGAAAAATTAATTGCTCTTCTCCATCGTTTATAATACAACTGGAATTCATAAAATACCTGTTGCTATTTTTGTTTAAGGTTATGCCTGCGTGTATATAACCACTGATGATAGTTAACACGAAATAATGTTTGGAACTGTAAATTTTATTAAATGGGTCAACATATTCCCATAAAATAAACACTAACCCATAAAATTTTTAATAGCTAACGTTAAAAATTAAAGTGTGAACTTTTCAGTGGTCGTTTTCATGGTAATATGCTTTCAAATATGCGTCTGTGGAATGGGGAAAACAATATTCAAGTAATAAGTAGAAAAATGCAAAAGTAATTAATTGACTGGACCCCTTCCAAAGCAGAAGTTGAATTCGCATGAAATTATTATTTTTTTCGATTTTTTCGGTCATGTGTGTGTGTGTGTGTGTGTGTGTATGGGTGGGTGGGGGAGTGTGTGTGTGTGTGAGGGTGGGTGGGGGTGTGTGTGTGTGGGTGGGTGTGTGTGTATCGGTGGGTGTGTGTGGGTGGGTGGGTGGGTGTGGGTAGTTAGGTGAGTAGATTTGGGTGGGTGTGTCGGAAAGTTATCTGTGTAACCGTGATATATCACACTCACTCGCTCCGCATGTCATTTTCAATTTCAACTACTAGGACATATAATTTGTGGAATAGAGATGAGTCACACGTCTTGTGTCTTTGCTACTTCCTCGTTGGTCCGTGACTTCCGGTACAGCTCGATCGTCTGACCGTGTCAAACTTATTCTCTCTTCTCTCGCACAATTGTTGACATCTCAGAAATTGATTCCATGAGGGATGAGCTCGATGATTGATATTTTAAAAAATCATCAGTACAATGGAAAAAACAATTTTTGAGATCATTAGCTTACTGAATATTCAGGGGGCAAAATGGGCCACAATCAATTTCATGGCGACCTTCAATAAAATCCCCGATGAGCTGGACTAGAATTAGCGGGTTTGTTCAAAATTTTTTTTGAAAATCCTGATTGACTTTTCACAGATAGTGGGTAGATCGCTCGATCGCTAGATTTTTGATCTGTTGGAAAATGATCTAAAGCCCATTCAAGCGAAAGCGCCAAGAAAATTTTCCCAGAAGATTGGCAATAGATAAGTTGAGATAATGTAGGTCAAGTGCAAATCCTAATTGATTTTTCATAGATCAGTCACACTTTCGTTGATCGCTAGATCACTTCCATGCCATGGGGCAAAATGGGTTGAAGTAAATTTCATAAGAAAGCCTAAGAAATTTCCTCTAAGATCGAACATGTGCCACTTCATCCGGTATTTTATGAGATAATCCTGATTGAATCCTCGTAGATCATTCATCAATTGATTAATCAATAGATCATTTACTAACCTACATAGTCGAATGGGTTAAACGCTATTTTATTGCCTTTACGATAAGAACATGTTCCATAATATTCATTTGTAATCTAGGAAGAAGCCATACCTCATTTTTTTATAGATCGCAGATTGATCTATAGATCATTAACATCCTATTAGTTCAACCTGGATGAAACTTGATTGGCTTCATGGCCCTGAACCTAGAAGTTGACTGTAGACGTGGAATAATGTCGATAGATCATTCGTAGATTTACAATAATCGACGTGGCCGTCTGGTTAGAGCATTGGCCCAGGCACAGAAGGTCCAAGGATCGAAGCCCGTGCGGAGAGTCTCCTTGCGCTATATTAGGGTGGAATTCTCCAGGGTTTCCTTCAATTGCTGGATAAATCGGGGAATACAATCTCTATTAATCATTGCGCTCATTGGTTTAAACGGTGTGAACCCCGTACCGCTCGAGAAAAGCCGTCTTCCAACAACATAGAGTCCAGTTCTAACTTTACTGCTCAAAAATTGTGTTCAAACAATGATATCAAATGCGGGTAGCCGGGTTCTTAGCGCTGCCGCTTGAGTTCCTAGCACTGATCTCTATATAACTGGATAGAGTATCCCCATGCCCCCATCACGCCGACAGCGAGGCAGGGTTGGAGAAATAAACAGCGCCACCACAAACCCAGAAAAGTGCGCTATGCGCATGCGCGTCGCCAAGGGAGAGGGGTGACGTAGACGGTAAATGACGCCGCGAAAATTACCCACATCATAAGCGTCGAGTTTACGTGGCTCACCAGTACAAATTCCTATTGTGCAATTGATCAGTTATTTTGATAAAAAAAACAGGATTGGTGATTGCGGCTTAACTACTTATAGTTAGTTATAGAATATTTAATATAGAATATTTAACAAGATTTATAAAGTGCCAATTTTACTTCAGCTTCGTCTAGACGGATTCAAGACAAGTAAATATAATAAAATATTTCTGATGAGTTCTATCCCTTGGAAATTTACTGAAGAAATTGCCAACTACTCTCGGTAGCCATGCGTATCTCCCCCTCCAATCGACAGATGCGCTGGGCATGCGCAATTGATAGGACTCTGGGTCTAGAGTGGCGCTGCTTGTCTGTTCATCTGCCTCACGCGCTGGCTAGTCGATCGGCTATCCAGTTATATAGAGATTAGTGGTCCCTAGGTTCAAATCGGCGACTGGGCGAGAATTTTTTCAGATTGTCTGGTGAGCGACATCGGTTCTCTGTGGTTTCCTGTGTCTCATAAAGACACCACATGCAATTGCGGTGCAGTGTATCATCCAGAAATCTTGATAACCTCAAGAATCGAAGACGTTTAATATGAAAACAACATATTCCAAATGCGTTTGAAAAATTTGACTCAGATAATTTGAGCCACATAATGAAGCAGATAATTATGAATATTTGAGTAGACGCATGGTGAGCATAAGGATGAGACTTATGCGCGTTGCTTGAGTGGGAATGAGACGCCAATAGGGGTGCGGCCGCAATACAGAGGAGAACTTCAATATTTTACCCAGTGGAACAGTATGAACAATTGCAATTGTTAATAGCATTGCATATACTGCACGAATGCCATCCAAAGTGTAATCCGCTCGATTCTGTACGGAAATGCCTCGATTGAGAGCGTCATAACGGCGCTGGGTCCATTCGTTCACTTATTACATACATAATTGTTGAGACGATCATACCTCCTTAATTATGCAAATTATCGAAAAAAGTCATTTCACATAAAATACGTATTTTTATATGGGGAAAAACTTTTCTTGTATAAATTCTTCGCTAACTCTAATAGTTTATGCAGTAGAATATTATAAACAATTGAAATTGTTAATAACCATATATGTACTGAACCAAGTCCATCCAGAATCTAATCAGATCTACGTTACGTGAAGACGCTTTGAAATATATCGGGAAGTTAAAAAAAAAACGAAATCCTCTCGTTTCAACTGCAAGAAAAAACTACGCCTAGTTCATCTGAGGCGTATTACAGGTGCAGTGAACAAGTTTAGCCATCCGGTGTGCATTAATCTATAAATAGGCCTGAGAAAACAGAAATAAAACACAGTGGGGAAAAAGGGGCGGCAAAATAAGAAGATGTTACCATCTAATACCCGCAGCTTGATTATTCTATGGCGCCATTGGACACATACGGGCTTCTTAACGTCCACTAATGGTGGAGCGTTGGGGTTTTAATGCTTTCCACCCATGTGCTAAACCTCAAGACCGGTTGAGACTATCCGACATCTCGGACATATTTATTCCCTCCTCCCCCCCCCCCCCCGTCCACCCGATTTTTTTTTCGTGTTTCAGACTTTTTTCTGGTTCGTTTATGAGAAAGAAGCCCAACGGCTTCTGAATTTTCCTCTATCCATCTAATTTCCCTCAGGCTGAATAGTTTCCGCATTCTTCTGACCTCTTTTTCCATCCTTCTCCGTCTCAGCCACCAATGGTAACAAGGCAGGGAGGATGAATGATAAAAGTGAGGTTATTTTTAGAATAAATGGACAATTTTCAACGGTCTATTTACCATAGGCGATTGACACTTGTGTCATTTTGTAGACGGGAAAATTGATCTGCAAATTGAGGAAAAAAAAATTAATCAGTGAGCTGAATGAGTGTTAGTCACCGGGGCCAAAAATCTCGGTAACGGAACAAAATTTCCGGCGGTAGGAAAAAAAAGCTAAAACCAAAATCTCCAAGTATAAAATTTACCGCTTAGAAGTACCTGCTGACAATAGTTGCGGTGATAAAATTTTTGATTAATTCTTCGCTGAAACTAGAAAAACGGAACATTAGAGCGCTCGCGAGTGTAATCCGACCGGACTCTCTGGGGCATGCACATACCCTATTCCGCGGACAGATTCGTGGGATTCAGTTCTTTCAAATCCCCCGTTCATAGTTAACGAACCCCGTTAATAACAACTAAACCCTTCTATCAGTCTACATAATTTTTAAAGTTCCAGATTTCGCTGTCATTTGATCACAGTCGGCGATGTCTTAATCGAGCCAGAGCATCTATACGCTCGTGAGCCCAGGACCAGTTGACAACCTGTAATTTGATGACACATTATCTGAAACGTGGAATATAAATGCATGCGACTGGGGCCGACTTTCGAAATTTAAGCCATCGTATTTTTGAACACGGGGTAAACCTCCAGAAACCCCAATGCTACGATGGCAGGCGCCTATGATGGAAGCCACCGACGGTCCCCCTCTGTGTCTAGGTACCTTCGCGCCCGGCCTTACGATCTCATTTTATGGCTACCGCCGACAGCACACAAAATGTGCTTGGTATCGGTCAGCTACACTGGAGTACTCGTGTGTCTGTGTGTATTTTCGTATGTGGGTGAGTGGATGGGTGGGTGGGTGTGGATGGGTGTGTGTGAGTGGGTGGGTGTGCATGGGTGGGATGGTTGGTTGCGAATCGGTGGGTGGGCGGGTGTGAGTGGGTGGGTAGGTGGGTGTGTGCGAATCGATGGGTGGATCTAAGTGTCTGGGTGGGTGTAAGTGGGTGGATCTAAGTGGGTGGGTGGGTGTGAATGGGTGTGTGTGTGGGTGGATGTGCATGGGTGGGTTGGTTGGTTGCGAATGGGTGGGTGGGCAGGTGTGAGTGGGTGTGTGTGTGTGAGTGGGTGGGTAGGTGGGTGTGTGCGAATCGATGGGTGGATCTAAGTGTCTGGGTGGGTGTGAGTGGGTGGGTGTAAGTGGGTGGATCTAAGTGGGTGGGTGGGTGTGAATGGGTGTGTGTGTGTGGGTGGATGCGCATGGGTGGGTTGGTTGGTTGCGAATGGATGGGTGGGCGGGTGTGTGTGTGTGTGAGTGGGTGGGTAGGTGGGTGTGTGCGAATCGATGGGTGGATCTAAGTGGGTGGGTGGGTGTGAGTGGCTGGGTGTAAGTGGGTGGGTGGGTGTGCATTGGTGGGTTGGTTGGTTGGTTGCGAATGGGTGGGTGGGCGGGTGTGTGTGTGTGGGTAGGTGTGTGTGTGTGTGTGTGGGGGGGTACACATGAGCGCGCGCAAATATGCAGTGACCATAATGTGTCTTCACATTATCTAAATCTGAAAACCAATTAGTTTTTGATCAAAATCGACCCTTTAGTGTCGTTTTGTTTTACAACCACCGGGAACTGAAGTTTCCTAGATAAAATGCTCCATACTATTTTTTCCTTGAAACTACTTGTCGACAAGATATCTGACTTTTCAAAAAAATCTGAAATGGAAATTATGAATCGAAAAATTCGTTATGTAGTTCTGATGTGTTTCTAATTTTTGTAGGATTATTGAAAGTATCCTCTCAGTGTCTATCTCCTTTTTTGCTTTGCCCAGGATTAAAAACGGTGCTTTTGAAAGCAGAGACAAGCAGTGAAGTTCTCCTCTTTTTTGCCTTCGCGATGCTTCACTAATTTTTCCTGACAAGGAGATTAACATCCTTCGAGATTTTTAAAGTGGCCAACAACGAGTTTTAGGGCTTTGGCTCCAGCAAAACGCCTAAATCAGCATTTTTCATATCGCGTGTTTTGACGTTGATATACGAGGTTGTTAAAAAATGAATAGATTGAAGGATTTGATTGCCAGGCATGAATTTTTTACAGCATCTTCTGCAGTCAATGATCACCATAAAAAATAGAAAAAAGTGTCAAGTATTTGACATTTTAAGAACACGTTATGTTCACGCAGGTTGCTTATTTTTCTGTCGCATTTCGAGAAAGCCTTTAGCGTATAACAAATTAAATTTATAATTGTGGTAATTATAACAGATTATAATATAATCATTGTATGATCAGTGCGCCCAAAGCATTTGAAATTTTCCGATAATTTTTTTAAAGCACTTGGCAATTTTTCCTCTTTCGCAGTTTATAAAAAATTATAAATTACAACCATCCATGACTTTGCGATTTAGTATTTTCTTCCAGCAATTTTATTTCGTTTTTTTACCGAAACTATCTCGAACCTCAACAACTCATGAACGGGTTGCCCGAAAAAACTGGTATTAAACATTTTTTGCATGAAATTTTATTTAGCAATTACAGGCCTGTTGCACTTTTTCCGCAAAAAGGTTGATTTTCAAAATATATCCAATATTTCCAATTCTTCAGTATTTCCCAAAATAATAAAAATCTACCAGAGCGTCCACACACACACACACACACACACACACACACGAACACACACACACACACACACACATCCACCCACCCAACCACTCAGGCACACACGCCTTCATCCACCCAACCACTCACACACACATCCACCCACCCAAACACTCACTCACTCACACACACACACACACACATATATTTTGAGCAGTTAATGATGCGACCCGCTGAAGGTCACACGCACACTCCGTGCATTAAAATATTGCAACTTTCGGCACTGGGCTCAGAAGTTCCGTGTAAAAATGTTTAACAGTGAAGATTGAAAATTAAAAACTAAAAAAATGAGAGAAAAAAGAGGAAGAAAAGTGCAATCCTGCAATCCTGCAGGCACCCAAGACGAAGCTGGCCACGATATAAATAGAATTGCACTGCCTGCAAGTGGATGTGGAGTAAAGAAGAAGACGACTTTGTAATGACGGTGGAATGAAAACTGGTAGACTCACTTACCTAGACCACAGGCAATACCGGGAACATGTTGCCACGATGTATAGGACTTGTTTTGAGGATAAAACACAAGTTCATTACCACATTTTAATTGTTTTTTGTTGTCAAGAGGCCATGTTTTTTTCTATTATTTTTACATTTTTACGTGAGGTATGAATGAGGATAAAGGTTAAAGGTGAGCCCTTGGGAGGGGATCTGAGTAGACCATTTATGGTTTATTCCTTAACCCTTCTTTGCCCAGGCCTTTCCACCCGCTATATTTGCCCACATCATGAGCGCAGCGCCTCCCATCCATTTCCGATTGCGCGGTTGCCACCGCGCTTTTTCTGTATCCAACTCCCATTCCAAAATAGAAATTTTTTTTCCAATTACCTGAATTAGGTATCCCGAAAATATCCTATAATAATATCACAGACTGTCACTGGCCTGCCTATCCGCCATTAGTGGCGCGACATTTCAAAACAATACGACGCGCGGCAACAGCGCTCAGAATTTTTCTACTACGTATCTGCTAGCACCACGAGCGCTGCGCCGCTTTTCTCCATCCGCACTTTATTTAAAAATTAATAACTAATTATTCTGCGATTATGTCAGAGTGGAGTCGTCATTTATGGATAGCAGACATATCAATTGAGGATATCATAAATCCTGCTTGCACAATTCATTACATGCTTCAATTTTTCCTGGAGATGAGAAAAAATGACAGCGCTCGCGTCATAGCGCGGGTAAAGAAGTTGATTATCTCGTCAACTCGTTACGGATAAACGTTGTCAAATATTTGTCCTAGAAAATTTCATCTTCCATAACACATATTTTCTATAATATTACGATGCAGAAAATTGTCATTAACGATTCTGAAAATCATAAATTACGATTTTGAAAATTGTTAATTACGATTCTGAGAATCGTACATCACGACGTTGAAAAACTTGAATTACGGTTCAGAGAATCGTAAAATACAGCCAAAAAAAAATCGTAAATTACGATTCAGGAAATTGTAAACTACGATTTGAAAAAATCGTAAATTACGATTTCAAAAATCGTAAATTACGATATTGAAAAACTTAAATTACGGTTCAGAGAATCGTAAAATACAGTTCAGAAAAAATCGTAAATTACGATTCAGGAAATCGTAAATTACGATTTCAAAAAATCGTAAATTACGATTTCAAAAATCGTAAATTACGATTCAGAAAATCGTAAAGTACAACTTAAAAACACTAAATTCGTTTTCTCTCTCACATTGAATTTCTGGGCCCATCGAATGGGGTCATAATCAACCCCCAATTATTGACAATTGAAAAATCTTGTAAAATGAAAAAAAAAGCCAGAAGTATGAACAAACAAAGAGTGGCACCTTGCAGGGATTTTACCTCGTTTCGCTTGGAGAAGGTACTCACGCACCGTAGATAATAGCCAGTGGTGTCTATAAATAGAAAGAAGGCACACCAAGGGCGGGGGGGGGGGGGGGGTACCAACGATCGTCTGAAATGGCGATAAAGTGAGATGGAGAGAATTGAACTGAGGGAAAAAGGTGGTTGAGGGAGGGGGCAAAACGGCTAAGGAGTCAAGGAGGGAAGAAACTCTACACGCAATACTTTTTACATTTTATTTCAGCGCCAACTAGCTCTTCTCACAGATCCGCCTAAGGATAGAGGACGTACGTGTGGTTGAGAAAATCGGAGGATTGAGGATGAGAAAGGAAGTACAATGATTGTAATCTGTTGGAATATTCGAGCACAGTCCTTCCTTTTTCTACAAAAATCACTCGACATATTTATGCCTTAAGAAGTGTCCTGGAAAGGGACTTGTTTTATGATTGAGAATTTGAGAACTCCTTGAGATGGAACCACCTGCTGTAATTCGAAGAACGACTCTACATACTGTCTTGAGTTACATGAAACTTTTCCTAAATTTTGCTCTGTCCCTTAGTGCACCGCGTTCCGGATCTTTCTCTCTCTTATCGATTAGTCTTTGGACCTCGGTCTTAGCAGATAGTCGGATCTTCCTCGTTCAAAATTGAGGGGTTCAATTCAAAAGATTTTTTTTTTTGCATTTCATTTATTCATTTCACTAGACGGAGAGAAAAGTTCAATAAAAATTACCAGAAAGCTCCGTAAAAAATACAGTCCGGCACGTAATGCGCGAGTGAAATGAAATTCTTTAAAAATTACGAAACGAAACCGAATTTTCACATTTCGACACGTAAATTGTACGAACCGTTCCGTAAAATTTGCCCTGAAACGAAAAAATCAGATTGGAACAAATTTTCGTGAATACTTTCGTCATTTTTCACCGTCACTCATTCATGTAGAATTAAAAAAAATGACGACATAAAAAAATAAAACTCGAACACAAGCAAACGAAAGTAAAGATCATCTGGGGATAAGAAAAAGCATAACACAGATTTGTTTATCATTTTTTGAGATTATGCACCGGTGAGATGGCAACGTGGTCTTAAACTAAACATTTCACTTTAGAATAATGTTTTCTCATTTTATAGAATGGGAATCACTATTTTCAAATGTAGTTATGTTACGTTCACAAAATCGTCTAATCCCCTGTCGTAAGCAAAACCCTCAGCTACTATTCCACGAGAAACGTTTGAGCAGCGTCACCTCCGACCAACTGCGCTCTGCACTTTGCCAAAACCTCCGACGATGAGGACCTCTGGCGAAGGCTCGAGTTTGACAAAATTTGCGAAACAAGGAATCGTAAAAATCACTATGAAAGTTACGTAAAAATTGTGGAGCGTTCCGTAATTTTTACATGTTGAACTAGATTGTTGAATGAAGTTTTCGGTAAACTTTACATTTTCCAGAAAAATTACCGAACTTTTCCACACTTTTTGCATAATGAACTTGAAAATTGACGAACCGTTCCGTAGTTTTTCACTTGAAGTTTCGTAAATACTGCCAAGATATGATTTTCACTCGCGCATTACGTGACTTGTTCCGTAATTTTGATTGAACTTTTCTCTCCGTGTATCACGCATATTGGACTATAATCGATTCAACTGCCCGATTTTTTGGGAAGTTATTGTTACGACCTCTGAATCGATTTTGTTTATTTCGATTCGTAACTAGGGTTTTAAGTATACCAAAATGCTTCTCGTAGAATTCCGAACAAATGTCGGTGTGTGTGAATCAGAATTTTCCGTTAACGATTTATCACGAACGGGTCGAACGATCTGAGTCATCAAGGTCTTATTCGAAGTGTCCTCATGAAACTTAGATCAGATTAGTTTTTGGTTTAAATTAACCGAGCAGTTTTCTTGTGATTAACAATTGAATTGTTGACAACGCTCTATTTCAAAAACGGTAAGAGATATAACAAAAAGTATTAAGCAGAATTTGCTCTGTAAGTGGAAATGCATATTTAATTTCTTATCAATTTTTTCCATATTTATCATAATTAAGGGGTTATGACGGGTTTAACCCTCGAGCGGTCGCACCCCTATTGGCGTCTCACTCCCACCCCAGTAACGCGCATAATTCTCGGTCTCACGCTGACTATGCGGCTAGTCAAATAGTCATAATTATCTGCTTGGTAAATGGGATTGAAACATTTAATTGACATATAGGAATGGCAAACAAAAATTACAAATCGGGAAGTTTTGTTTGTGGTCCCAACGGGGACACTTTTATCCCACTAATTTTTTCATATATTGCACGTATTTTTGGAGTTGAATAAATTCCAATTTAAGGAGTCGAGGTTGATATTTCAATTTTTATAGATCATTAAACGGTCGTATATCCCAGAGGCTGGGAGTTCCCAACAAGAAGTGACCCCCATTCGAACCACACATGTAATTGCACCATAGAAATTAACGAATTCAATTACGATTTTCCAAAAAAAAAATCCCCCGTAAAGATAGATCATTATGTAAAATTACTTTTTCAGTAACTTTCGTAGTTGAGGCGATACCGCTTAACCAATTATATCTATTCGCCGAGCACACGTACCAAGGCACACACGCGCACGCGCCCTCACACACCATCGGATAGTTATCGGTTCGACCTGTGAAGGGTCATGCCCGCCTTTTTTTTTGTTTGAATGGATTTTTTAAATTTTCTAACATCGTAAGTTGTCGATTTCTCCCGGTGATAAGTGGTGAACAATGAGAGATACAGGGGAATCTCATACAACCTTTTATGTAGAGACTACGATTGATAGCAAAAAACGATAAAGGTTATCAAATATTTTCCATAGAAAAGTTCATCTTCTATAATATATTTTTTCTATAAAATTACCATTCAAAAAATCGTAAATTACGATTCGGAAAATCGTGAATTACGAGTTGGGAAATTGTAAATTGCAATTCTGAAAATCGTAAATTAGGATTCTAACAATCGTAAATTACGATTCTGAAAATCGTAAATTATGATTCTAACAATCGTAAATTACGATTCTGAAAATCGTAAATTATGATTCTAACAATCGTAAATTACGATCCTGAAAAACTTAAATTACGATTCAGAAAATCATCAATTCCGATTCGAAAAATCGTCAATTACGACTCAAAAAATTGTAAATTACTATTCAGAGAATCGTAAATTACAATTCGCAAACCGTAAACTACAACTCAAAACATTGCAAACTACGATTCAAAAAATCGTAAATTACGATTCTGAAAATCGTAAATTACCATTCAGAAAATCCTAAATTACGATTCATATAATCGTGATTTTCTCTCGGCGATAGCTGGTGAACAATGAGAGATACAGAGGAATGTCATATAACCTTTTATGTACAGAATACGATTGGTGACAGAACAGTTTATTACCACTTGTCTCTCCTCCAAACGCTGCACGAGTTAAATGCACAAAACGGCCGAAAAATCGTCGGTCTTCACAAATGACCGAAACCACTGGATGAATGCTCTTCAAACTCCTTTGAAGAAATTGTGATCGGTCGGCTTACGAGAAATCGTTCGCCAAAAAATGATCACATATGAATCATTGTGAAATAGAGATATGCACAATCAAAAGATGAAGAAAATGAATCAAAACCTTTGACCAATACTGTATAATAGAAGTCTAGCGAGTATGTTCATTCGAATTCGCTGATTGTAATGGAAGAAATACAATATACCTCGAAAGATAGTGTCAAATTGCTGAATTCCACAGATAGGAACAGCTTTGCTTGTCGCTGCCTGACAAATTCGGTTGAGCATTTTCATTCTCGATTGCGTTCACTGAATCGGGCACTCCATGATGGTCATCCACAATCCCACACCATGTAATTACACTAAATTTGTCGCTTCGTTCAGGTACAAATTCAATCCTCTAAGCACAAGTAAATATTGAACTAATTGAACAGGTAATTGTCAAATCACACATTCCACAATTCAATTATGAAATGCCTTCACGGGCTGACTCAAATGAAGTATCGTGTGATACAACGGAGCATTCGATACCGAATCAAAGTAGATTCAATGGAATGTATAAACACCGACCGCTTCAGCGCTTTTTCGGTGTCTAACTTCCATTGCGAAATAGACAATTTTTTTTTTCAATTACCTGAATTAGTTATCGCGAAAATATCGCATAATAATATCACAGACTGTCACCGGCTGGCCTATCCGTCATTTGTGGCGCGACATTTCAAAACAATAAGACGCGCAGCAACGGCGCTCAGAACTTTTCTACTACGTATCTGCTAGCACCACGAGCGCTGCGCCGCTCTTCTCCATGCGCACTTGATTTAAAAATTAATAACTAATTATTCTGCGATTATGTAAGCGTGGAATGGTCATTTCTGGATAGCAGGCATATCACTTGAGGATATCATGAATCAATAAATTAAACTAGTGGGCTGGAAATGTGTTTGTCGCCATTGGGAGCAGAAATAAAACTTCCCGATTTGTAATTTCTGTTTTCCATTCCTAGATGTTCCGACACGTCAATTAAATGTTCAAAAACTGCTTTCAGAGAAAAAAATAGGAATCATGAAATTTTGAATACTGGAATACGACAGGTATCGCTACCTGCGACTATGTCACGTGACGCACTGGCCAATCACACTGCGCATCGCGCATTCAGACTCTCCTGTGCAAATGCGGGCAAACACGCATGCGCCGGCGGTAGTCGGACGACTTCGGATCTAGACCGAATAGAAAAGTTTGAATAGTCATTAAAATTTCACGCCACTCAAAATCAACCAATAATTAATAATTCACTACATGGAAGTGAGTCAAATTTTGATCGAAGCTAAGGTACGCCGAGAGACTCCAATTGCGACCTTGATTAGCTTGATCACAACTTTCCTTCGCAAATAATGATTGATCGAGACTTTTGGCGATTTTCGTGCTTCATGTTTAAAAAAAAAACCGGAAACTAGTGCATGATTTTTTTTCAAAATCTAATCAGGTCTCAGCTGCGTGAAGACGCATCGATTAAAACCAAATTATCGAGTCGGGTGTGCCAAAAATTGTGGGCACATACGTACCCGTAAACACACATACACACATACATACAGTCATTTTGTTAAAAATGTTCTAGAACAACTAGAAAGAATTTGAAACGTGAAGATGTGATGAAATTTCCACTTTTGATTTTCGGGGCCATTACAATATTTCCCTATATCGGGAAGTTAAAAAAACAAACAAAAAACAATAATTAAAATCAAATAAATTCAATTTATGGAATTCAGAAATATATTTGTTCCAGTAATAATGAGGTGACCCTGAGTTTTTCAAAATTTTAGCGTATGGTAGGGCTGTGGTTAAAAGAAAATCTCCATTTTTTAGTTGTTTAAATTCCGCTCATGTCCTCGGGGTGCTTTTTCATTTTTAATATATATATTTTTTGTCCACTCAACAAGGTTAGCCATAGCTATTGAGCTACACTGAAGTTGTTCAAACAATTCCACAAGGGACTGAATACAGTGAGCGCTTTTACCATATAGGGAGCTGGATGATGCGCTGGACTGAGCGAGCATCGGCCTAGCAAAAAAGTAAACTAACATAAACCTGCTTCTCAGCTCGTTTTCTCCCTTCATCCTTTATTCATTTTTTTTTATTCCTTACTATCGTTTTCTCTGTTGAAAGGGATCTTAGGGGGATATTCTCTGTGTTCACGTGGCATAACCATGCCGCGCGGCGTTCATCGACTTCGTTGGCATTATGAAGGTCGATTTAGGGGGGGGGGGGGGGGGGAGGTACTACCAACATAACTATGTAATAATTCATCAAATTACATCAACGAATGCAATTATCTTATCGACCTCAAAACTATTTTTTCTCATATTTCACGGCGACTTCAGGTTAGGATCAACATGCCAATGTATCCAGACGGACAACACATTGGTGACATATATGGAGCATTCCGTACCAGGCCACCCCGCCCATCAACGAGTTTCGTTTTAATGGCATGTGGAAAATAGATATAGGTAACCCTAACACCAGTCGTCTTTTTTGCCGATCGTGAGGAAAAAATTGAGCGTAAAATTGAAATTGAATTTGAAAAAAAAACACGAGTTTGGTCTCTCCCTAAACACAATAGTATCACAGCTGAAAGGTATAGGATATTCCGCGATAAGGACCCAAAACAATGTCGGGCGAGGATGAGAGGCAGAATAGATATTTTCGTCACGAGGCCGTAAAAAAACTTTCTCAGCACACTGTCCGTAAAATTCCGTTTTGCGGGCGCAGCCGACTGAAAAGATTTTTACGGCCTTGTGCCAAAAATATCGATTTTTGGAAAAAATTTGGAAAATTTTGACTCATTTTAGAAAAATTTGGAAAAATTAGCAAAAACTTGACAACAAAATTGGAAATTTTTTTGCAAGAATTCAGAAGACTTTTGAAAAAATTTACCATTTTTGTTTTAATTTGAAAAAAATTTGCTACAAGTTTGAAGAAATTTGGAGCACTTTTCTAGAAATTTGAAAAAAACAATTTGAAAGATTTACAAAAAACTTGGAAAAAGTTAGAACAAAATAGGAAACCATTCTAATAAATTTAAACAACTGTGGAAAAGTTTAGAAAAAGTTTGGAACAATTTTCATGTTTTTAAAAAATTTGAGAAAGTTTTGTGACATTTTGGAAAAAAATTTCTTCAAACATTTAAAAGAACTGAGTATTTGACAATTTCAAATAATTCTCGCGAAATCGTCAAAAAATTTGGATCAATTTAAATCAAAATTAGTGCTTCCAAGGTTCACATCTACCAGGTGCCCCATGACGCCTCACTTTTTTTTGTCACTTGGTCCGATAAAGCGTGATTTAACCGACCAAAGCGGGGTTAGAATTGCGGTTTAGCTGGGCTAGTGACGAAAAAGTATCAAAAGTAATCAATCAATTAACTCCACATTATCTTATCACTATTCAGTATTTAAGTCTCACCCATAATTATGAGTTGTATGATATAAGTCACTATTTGATATACTCTCTATCACAGCTCTAATTGCCTATTCATCCCGCGGATCTACTGACGAAGGAGTATTTAAACGGTGAGCGATAAGTTAAGTTTCACGTTATAATTATATTTAAACAAATATAAGTAAAAAAAATTGTTTACAGCCCCCTGGGTGAAAAATTGAATTTGCTGTGTTTTTATCTCGAACATATTTCAAAAAATGGTCCATTGTCAACAGAAAATATTCCATCCTCAAAAGTGTTCATGATAATGATGAATTGAATGTAATCAAAATTGAATCAGCATTTGGATAATTAAGTTTTGAGAAATTCCTGAAAATTTGTTTGATTATTTTTTACCCCCCGATTTCGACCAATCAAAGCGCAGTATTCGCGGTCACATGACACCTTCACGTTGGTTTTATTTTGGTAAATCACCGGGCCACAGGGGTTTTATCAAACTGATAAAACCCCGGTAGATCCTCAATTGTTTTTCCGGATTTTGACATTTCGTTGTGATTAAAACTTCTATTAGAGGTTCTGTCCATTTTCAAAACCTGTGCAAAATGAGTCGATTCGGCAAAGAGTCACTGCCTGGAATTGATCTCAAGATTAAAAAAAATATACTAGCCAACACCACGAAGACAAAAAACGCGATGTGGAGACTACATTTCGTGTAAAGTGCCATGTAACCTCGATCATTGTGCTCTGATTAGTCAAAATCAGAGGGTAAAAAATAATCCGCCGAATACCCCTCGACCTTTAAAATTTATCAGACAATTCCCTCAAGCGTCCCTGTGTAGCAACGAAGCTATCGGGAATTATCCGACAAATTTTAAAGTCTCGGGGTATTACAACCGATAAAAAATGGAAAAATTCGTAACATGGCGACAGCGAGAGCACAACCTCTCAAGGGTTAAAGCTGATGATGCCTTAGAAATTGAAGAAAAGATCCTGGGGAATGGAAGATTTGCCCGCATGAGTAATAATGATTGGCGGCACTCTTTCCCCCCTCCACAAGCCCGCCATTATTCAATTGAATTCAATGCTAAGCGTTGACCATTAGGAAATTGACATCGAGAACTTTCTTTCAGGGGAACTCGACTCAATCTCGTGCGACTCATGCGAAATGCATATTTTTTATATTGTTGCAAAACTAAAATGCACAAATCATCAAATTATATTACATACTTTGTACTGTAAAAACACCTTTTTGAATTAAAATTCCTACATTAACTTCACCCATAATTACGCTAATCACTTTTTCAAAATTTTTACCTACCCATTTTTTGTAGAACGAAAGGGGACCTCAAATTTTTTGATACTTCGCAATTGACCATTTCGCTACTCAATAGCGAACCTGTATATATTTTTTTTTAATCATATAGCCGTCAATTAGAAAAAAAAACTAGTAAACAATTTTGTTCGTTGTTTTTTTTTGCTTGCCAAATGTTCAAAACGATCGTTTTTGAACGACCTGAGAAGAGCTGGGCGTCACGAAAGTGACGCTGCGCGCGACGGCCCAACTGCGAGCCGCCGTTAATACGACTGGCGCGGCAGCGTCCAATAGAAACTATAGAAACGCCCGCGTGAAACTTGTAACGATCCGAGCGCCAAATTTGTCATTTGGAATTGACGAATTTTGTATTATTGATTTAAAAATATTGAGGAAGAATTGCCATGAAGTTCATGTGAAGTAGTACTCGATAGATTGTAATGAATCTGTTACGGAAAATTCTAATCTAAACAACGGTAACCACGACAATGAAGCACAGTTAACTTTGCAATTTAATGACTGGGAACTTTCACATATTGGAAGCTGGTGAACTGACCTAATGAACATAAGCTTAACAAATTATGCCTCTAATTTGGTATTTCTCGGAAAATGTCTAAGTTCTCTTTTCGTTTGAATTTTTTATCATCGGCCTTCAGTTTATTTTCTGTCATTTTAGTCCTTCAACGAGGCTTTTCTAGCAAATGTCCAAAAATTAACGAAGTCACTTAACAAAAAAATTGGACAGATTTCACGGATAGTTTAGAGTGCCCTTGGCATGCCCCAGAATTGAATTAGATGCTCAGCACATTGGATACTTAGTAAGAAATTGGGATGCTTGCGCATTCTATTCATAAAAAAACGTACCATCCATCTCATGCTTATCCTCTGTTCTCAATGCAAATATGATGTGCATTCATTCCTTATATTTTACTTTTAGAGAGCGCCTACTTTAGCTCTCCTTTGCCGCGCCATAGCGTGAGGGCCACCATTTTTTGCAATTTCCAGGATCAGTCGAATCATATCATGAATTGTGTAATCAGGATTTATGATATCCTCAATTGAAATGACGATTCCACGCTTACATAATCGCAGAATAATTAGTTATTCATTTTTAAATAAAGGGCGGATGGAGAAAAGCGGCGCAGCACTCGTGGTGTTAGCAGATGCGTAGTAGAAAAATTCTGAGCGCTGTTGCCGCGCGTCGTATTGTTTTGAAATGTCGCGCCACTAATGGCGGATAAGCCGACCGGTGACAGTCTGTGATATTATTCTGGGATATTTCCGAGATAACTAGTTCAGGTAATTGAAAGAAAATTGTGTATTTCGCAATGGGAGTTGGACACCGAAAAGGCGCTGCGGCAACAGCGCTATCGGAGATGCATGGAAGGTGCTCCGCTCATCATGCGGCAAATAACTCGGGCGGAGACTGGAGGATTAAACCAGCTATAAAATGATGCTCTTCGAATAAAATATTCAGACCTCTTTCAAATCAAGTCATTTTCACCCCCGCACCCCGAAACGAAAGTCTTTCCTTGTCCATTTTCTCATTCAAATGCTCGGATCCCACGAACGTAAGTGAACTCACGTATTTTACACGATTCTGCCACCGTTGCCGCGTGACTCAAATCGTCCAAAGATGTGAACCGCCCGGACTACTAATCCGCGACTTTGGTTCTTCCGCTTCGGACTTCTTACGATTTCCTCATTGATTGTTTTTATATTCTTACAAATCAGGGTCATTTGTTCATTATTCTTTTCCTTACGTATTGCCTTCAGGCGTCGCAGTGACTTGCGCTATGGCGCTCTTCCTCAATATTTTTCCTCCTTCAGTGTAACATAACGAATACAAATAATGCGTGACCTTCGGCAAGGTCGATTTATTCAGTTTCATTGGAGTGCAGTCATGTGTTTCGATGACAATGTTTTTATTTTTTGCATTTATCATTCTCGTTTTCATTCGGGGAAACGTAACCTCAATCAGGTTGAGGCATGAACAGTTCGTGCGGAAAATTGTTAACAAATGAATAAATAAACAAATAAATGAATAAATAAATGAAGCTAAATATGTGGAAGTCGTGGGACCACAGACAAAACTGCTCAACTTGGAATTTCTATTAGAAAACATGTCCCTTCAACATTGTCCTAGAACTTCAATTAGCTTCTCACCGAGTAGGTTAGCCTGCGTTGCGCGTGCTGCTCCGCATTATGAGCCGCAGCGCCTTCCGTTCATCCCCGATTGCGCTGTTGCCGCAGCGCTCCTCGGTGTTCAACTTCCATTGCGAAATAGACAATTCTTTTTCAATTACCTGAATTAGTTATGTCGAAAGTATCCCATGATAATATCACAGGCTGTCACTGGCCGGCCTATCCGCCATTAGTGGCGCGACATTTCAAAACAATACGACGCACGGCAACAGCGCTTAGAATTTTTCTACTACGTATCTGCTGGCGCCACGAGGGCCGCGCCGCTTGTCTCTATCCGCACTTTATTAAAAAATTGATAACTAATTATTCTGCGATTATGTAAGCGGTTTTGCGATTTCGGGAGTAATACAACGATTTTCCCCGTTTTCAGATTCACAAGACTAGTTCATGCGGTGGCCGCTGCGCGGCCACATGCCGTTCTTCGTCTGATTTCGAGTTCAACTCCGATAATCGATTTACTTTTTGATTGAAGGGCTCATTTATATATAAGGACAGAGAGAGATAGCGACTACAATTGTCAACGAAGCGGTTGCGCGCGCATTTCGGCGTGACAGACTTTCAATATAATCGGTATATATCGCACATTGTCCTTTTTAGAATTGGACCAGTTTTATGATGTTCCTCAGTAAATTCTTGAATGGAATAGGGCATTTTTTATTCTTCCACTGACTCATAAATTCGCCACTTACATTATTAAAATCTCAGCATGATTTTGAAGTTTATAATGCATTTAACATAGTGCCAAGGCAATCCGCATATTTTCATCAAACGTAAATATACGCAGAGAAAATAAATGAGAATTTTGTAGATGAACATATTTCCATCATTTTCTGAAATTTATAATTAGTCGTTTCAATTAATTTTTTCGGAAATAGTGGGGCAAAACGGGTCAGTTTCATCTCTTGAGAATTTTTCAGATTCAGCAATTATTATATTTTTATTATAATCGTGGCGTCTGCCTTAATTATGAACGAGTTTCTTTTTGATAATTAGAGTGCTCATATAATTATTTTCGTCTGCTCCAAAATATAACAATATTTTCCAATCAACTCTATTACACTGATTTCGTTCTTTCTTTTTCAACGTTCCCAGTGGAATTTTTTTTTTTTTGTATATTGCAACTATATATATATATATTTATATATATATATTGAATTTCCAAAAACATTCAAACTCTCTGCCACTTGGAAAATTTCTGTTTTTTTTTCATTCACAATTATTCTTATTGACTCGTTTCGAATTATGAGATTCGTTCGATTAAATATGGTTCATTTTAACCATATTTAAAGATTTTCAATTGAAAAATTGCTAAAATTATTTGCAATATTGAATAATTTTCCTATTTTTTCACTCAATCAAAGCAGAAAATAAAAAATGTCTTGTATCACTTTTATCTCCTATTTTTGTTATCAATTGACAAATTTCCGCAATTTTTAAAATTTCGTAATTTCTTTCTAACTGATGCACTCCTCTCTCTTTCAGACCCAACATGGGGCAAAATGGGTTTCGGCGGTAATCTACAAAAAATCAATGTTCTCCGCAATTAACAAATATCTGCAATTTTAAACGTTTCGACAACCATTTTTTCAACCGATGTACCCCTCCCTCTTTTAGAACCGACAGGGGGCAAAATGGGTTTCGGCGGTAATTTACGAAAAATGAATGTTCTCCGATTGTTGAAAAAAAATATTTAAACAAAAGCGATTTTTCTTCCAATTTTTACGTGTTGCACAGTGTATACTTATCCACTCGTAGAAATACGAATGGGAATTCGAGGAAGGGAAAAGAAGAAGTTGGATAAAACCGGCCCTGAGAGGCCAGCGGGCAAAAACGAATAGTGAAAATGCAACGAATGAAAAAAAAAAAAAAAATAGAAAAATTATCTATGGGGGGGTTGAATCGAGTGAATCTCTCGAGGTCGCTGAGTTGGTATAATACACGCGGGTAATACGTGTAATACGGATAATACCTGTAATACTCGTGTGTAACGCATTATACGGCTACGGGACACAGATGGCTGACGGCCTTGCTGAGGTGTACAGGAGGGGGACTTTCAATTTCAAAGTCATTGGCACCAGAATTATTAGAAAATGAAAAAGAACATTTTATTTAACGCTCACGAGGAGAGGCTGGCTGTGGTAAAAATGTAAAGTGGGATAAACTGTAACAATTTTTATCGGAATAATGGGAATATTATGGAACCGTCTATAAACGAAAAATATTTTTTTTTTAATATTGCCAAAAATTTCAGGAAATTTTTCTTAACCTTTGAAATTTTTGGATCTTTTTTGCAATTTTGAAATTTTTGAAATCACGAAATTTTTAAATAGTAAAAAAGGAAATTCGAAAATGGCGGGAAATTTGAATTTTCGAACAATCCGGCAATGTCTATTATTTCTTCACTTTCAAAATTTCCGAAAGTTTTAAATTTGTTGAAAGTTAGATGAAATTTTTTTCAAGTAGATATACAAGAAATCGATAACTTTTCCTTGAAATCATGAGGGAAGGAAAAAAAAGTGGAAATGAAGTAAAAATAGTCTTTATCGCTTTTCCTCGGGTTGATAGTGGTGTGTATCGGTGGATGGGCACTTATATGGAATAGCTGATGGTACGAATGACGGAGAGAAGAAGAAGGGCTCTGAACAACGCCCGTCCGGCAAAAGCTAAGTTAGGATGAGGATAGCAGCGATTATCTTAACGATCGCTTGGCTACAGCAGCAAAACCCGAACGGCTAACTCGTTCCATCGCGTTCTATGGTATGCCATATAACCTCAGCTTTGCCCCCCCTCCAAGGTAGCCTTAAAATCCTATCCAAGATTGTTTCTCTACAATTTATCGGAAGATTGAATATATTGTAGCGCGAGGCGATGGGATCAATAACCGCGGCAAATTTTCAAAAATTAAAAAAAAATTGATACGGTAAAAAAAACAAAAAAAATATTGAAAAAAAACAGTTTCCAAAATTATAGAAATTTTGACAATTTTCGGAGATTTAAAATTCCCTATTTTCAACGACATACAGAAGAAAATATTTAACAAATTTGAACAAATTTGTCCGGCGTTAAACGAAATAGATTTGCGCGCGCTGCTGCGGAGCGCCGCTGAACTCGCTTGGGCGCTGTAGAATGAATTTGGCAACATTCGGATATACATAGATATATAGATAAGCAGCGGCGTGGCCCTCATCATGTGAACAAGGTGGCGGAGCCGTATGACGCGACAAACGACGGGTTAACGCTCTCAGGAAGAGATTGATAGTGACAACACTGTCGGATAACAAAATCTGAAGAAACTAAAAAAACTTGGGCCCAAAAAACGATACAAAAATTAGCGAGAAAGTTAGGTAATTCATGAGCGAAAAGTGAATCAGCGAAGACCTGCCAAATGAACCTGAGTTTTTATGTGATGTTATTGGGATTTCTTGCACTCTCGTGCGCGCTCTGGTGATCAAAGGGAGTACTAGTACTGGTAGCGCTCGGGGCTGGGCCTTTCGGTGGAGCTTCAATTGAGTTAGTAAATAATGAAAACTTATATCCAATCTATAACTTGAAAATTTCCAGCTTATATACGGGGAATGTAGCATATTCAGGAAATGAATCTCTAAACATTATGTGGGGAGAATAATTTTTCAATCATATACAGCGTTACATTTGGCATATATTCAGAATATATCCTAGAATAATATCCTAGATATATGTTAACATATATATAGCTTATATGTACCCAGTGCATTACATATTCCTGGTAAATATGGCGATATATGTCAAAAAAAAGTTCACTTATATTTGAGGTATTTTTGACTTAGTATACATTTTGCCGCTTTATAAGTCGTATCACTGGCATATATATGGCTTATAAATGCATATATATATTGTTTCCATGTGGGCGGTTTCGGGCATATAAATATCTCACTTTTGGCTGTATAAATATCCCCATTTCGGGATATAGATATCCCCGATTTTGAAATATAAATACCCATGATTCAAGCATATGAGTTTCCTACCAATCATAGATATATAATCCCCAGGTCGGGGATATTTTATCCCCAAACTGGGGATATTTTCATGCCCAAATTGGAGATATTTTCATGCCCAAATTGGGGATATTTCCATCTTCAAATTGGGGATATTTTTGTCCCCATCATGGGGATATTTTCATCTTCAAATTGTGGATATTTTCGTTCCCATCTTGGGAATATTTCCATCCCCAAATTGGGGATATTATTTTCCTCCCCGAATTGGGGATATTTTCATCCCCGAATTTCGTCCTATACCTACCTCGCATATTTGTTTCCATGAAATCATCGTATGTATCTACGGGAATAATTTTTTTTCTCATACGAAGAAGGACTTGTGGATCTCCGTCTAAGGACCTTGGGCTCTTTCGCATCCCAACTATAATGACAATGTTGCACGATGGTAAAGCGCGTCATAATACCCATAATACCGTTGGCACGAAGTACATTGCGCTAGGTTCACAAAAGTGCAGACAATTGCAATACTAAATCATTAACAATTAAGATGGGGGGAAAAATGGAAGGGGGATTAACCACAAACACCAAAGACAGCAGAGTATAGAAAACCAAAGTGGGAAATAAAATAGAACAAATTATGGGGAAAAACGGGTTATGAATCCATGCGATTATTATCAACAAAAAAAAAAACGAATATTTGGAGGCAATGGTGCTTCACTTTCGTTATGTTTTTTCAGACCAAAAAATCCCTTTCAGTGCAGTAGAAAAAAAAGACCCCGAAGCCTTTACGCCCCCGTGAGATCCCCAGAATTTTTCCAATAAATCCTCTTCCACATGTGTAATTTTCCAGTGTCAGCCACAGAGCCAACCCCACACTCCTCGAACCAGCTTGAATAAAAAAAAGCGATAGACCGAAAACTCTATGAGGCAACGCTCTGAAAAACCGGATTTCACCTGGAAATAATACTATATAGTAAGTACAAGCCAAGGTCTAATCCTTGAACCTCTAAAATTGTCGAAGCCGATTTATTCCCACTCACGCACTGCATTATTCTTCGCTAGTCGAATAAAAAATCGGGGATTTTCAGTTTCAATAGGGCAGGCCTGTTTCACGAAATTCACCCATTGATGTGTGTGTGTGTGTGTTTGTATGTGTGGAATCGAAATTTGCCCCTAACGATTTCTTACGACCGACCCGATCGATCTGGGTCATCGAGGTCTCATTCGGAGCGTCTTCATGGAACTTAGATCAGATTAGTTTTCGGCTTAAATTGACCGAGCAGTTTTTTGTTAATAACCTTCAAAGTGCATTGTTTAAAAACCGATCATTCAGCGCATCGCGGGTGCCTGACACCCATGTAACTCTGAAGGTTGGTTACTCAGTCGCTATTGAATATTTTTGTTACAAAAATTTTATCCCACATAATTTAGCATATCTATTGTCGTATGCAAGTAGTATTTTTACTCATTCATTTGTTTTAATTATATTCATTCATTACCTTTTTTCTCAAATTAAGTACAATTTTCGAGAGCTCGAAAATTTGGGTGGGTGTCAAACACCCCCCCTGCACTTTAAAGGTTAACAATTAAACTGTTTACAACACTCCATTTCAAAAACGATAAGAGATATGGCAAAAAGTATTAAGGAGAATTTGCTGTGTAAGTGTAAATGCATATTTAATTTGTTATCACTTTTTTCCATATTTGTCATAATTAAGGAGGTATGACGGGTTTAACCCTCGAGCGGTCGCAGCCCTATCGGCGTCTCACTCCCACTCCAGTAACGCGCATAATTCTCGGCCTCACGCTGACTATGCGGCTACTCATATATTCATGATTATCTGATCCATAAATGGGATTGAAACATTTAATTGGAGTATCGGGAAGTGTAGGAATGGCAAACAGAAATGACAAATCGGGAAGTTTTGTTTGTGTTCCCAACGGGGACACACGCTTTTATCCCACTAGTTAACTTCCCGATAGGAAAAGTTATTGTAATGACCCCGAAAATGAAAAGTGTCTGATCGATGAAATTTTCACTTTTGTCGACGTTTAGCATCATCCTGACACCTATTCAATTAAATATCTGTGTGTGTATGTGTGTGTGCGTAGGTATGTACGTATGTATGTACACGGTTTCTCCTGAACAGCTGGACCGATTGGAATTTTTTTTTTTCAAAAATTACATCTAGCCGTTGCGGAGAGCGGAAAGGAGTGTGAAGTCAAAAACACAATTCCTTCAATTGTTATTAAGAATTTCAATTGTTTAAAACGTTGTATTACAAAAACTGTGGGAGATAGAAGAAACAGTTTCTAACGAATGTTGTTCCCCACATGAAGATACATATTTTATGTTTAATGACTTTTTTCCATAATTGCGCTAATTTACGAGATATCGCTTAATTAACAATTTTCATTGTTTATAACGCTGTATTTCGAGAATGATGACAGATACGAGCAAAAGTATCAAACAAAAGTTGTTCCGCTCGTGAAACTACATATTTCATGTTATATTACTTTTTTTTGCTAGGCATCATATTTTACGAGATATCGATAAAAAATCGTTATAATCGATTAATAGTTGAATTTGCGTTACTGATACACAACTTGACTTGATACGTGTATCGTCACACACACACCCACTATCGGGAAGTTATAGATGCGACCCGTCGAGTATTTGTCCCGTGTGTCCCGTATGTATTCGTGTTATGGCTCCCTACCCACACGTACACACAGAGTGTTAGAGAGTGGCTCCGCGTGCGTTAAAACGTCGGGGAATGGTGAAATTTCCTGAACATTATAGCTGCGATTTTGGGAGTCAATAACTTCCTTAAATCGGAAAGTTGAGATAATATTACTCAATCCGTGATTATCGCTCTCTGATGTGCGCAGACGCGGAGAGTCACTGATTATATGATAATGTTTTTCGACCAGTATTTTAGAATATTTTCGCATGAGTAGCCAGAACTTATCGATGGATAACCCCAAATGACCCCGGAAAAAATTTGAATTTTTATGGGGAAATCCCCGAAACGAATTTATCTCTCTCCTATAATGATGCTGCGGAGTTTTGATGACGTAAAAAGTCACGGGCAACGAGTCGCTTTTGATGGTCACATGAAATTCATATGAGGGGTTTTTTTTTATTATTTTTTTATGCCGTTAGACCAATAAGTATTAATATAAATGGGATGTGAGTGTGACCCTCGACGGGTCGCATCTATAACTTCCCGATAATGGGTGTGTGTGTGTTTCTGTGTGTGTGACGATATACGTATATCTCCCTCAGTTTTTGTATTACAACGTTTTAAACAATTAAAATTGTTAATGAGAATTGAAGGAATTGTGTTTTAGACTTGATACTCCTTTCCGCTCTCCGCAAGGGCTAGATGTAAATTTTGAAAAAAAAAAAATTCAAATCGGTCCAGCTGCTCAGGAGAAACTGTGTCACAAAGAATGCTCACATATGTAGATACATACGCACACACACACAGATATTTAATTGAATAGGTGTCAGGATGATGCCAAACGTTGAGAAAAGTGAAAATATCATCGATCTGACACTTTTCATTTTCGGGGTCATTACAATAACTTTCCCTATCGGGAAGTTAATAAAACATGGTACTGAGCAAATTAATTTGGAGAAAAAATTCGAAACAAAATGATCATCAAATCATTTTCTTACATTGCTCTTGGTAAAATCCAAATTACAAGATTTTCAAGTCATCGGTGCTGTGGCATGATCGATGCGCTATAAAATTTGTGTATATATATATATATATATATATATATATATATATATATATATTTATAGCGAAGTGGTAACCCGAGGAAAGTGCATTTATCGCTCGGTTTTTGATAAGTATCTCAGAATCCAGAAGAATTGGGATAATCTTCATCAGAACTTTTTTGTAGAACTTGATTGTCCCTACAAAAAGTTCTTAATGAAATTTTCGAAATCTCTCCTTGCTGTGGCGATATGCTTAAAAAACAAAACCTGGAAACCACTAAAACTCATAACTGGCCTATTTTTTTCATCTTCAATAGATGCGTTTTTTGAAAATAACAGTTTGACGCATCATCAATGTTAATGCCTGGACTAACTATTCTGTCAAATTTTATGATGCGGTTTAAGAATTTATTCTACTCTGTCAGAGTGTACTTAAAACAGAATTATTTCCAGGAGCATCAAAATCCTGCATCCAAGCGATGCTCAAGGTCAGACTATGTCTACAGTTTCCTCTTCCTATAGTTAGTAGAGAACTGTATTAGTTAAGGAGGTTTGTCGACTAGAAAAAAAATAAAAAAAGGTAATACAATGAATCACTATGAAATTGACAGCCCCGCTCAAAAAGATCGGTCGCTCAAAACGTATCGTTGTGTCGACGAGACGTTTGGAAGTGTCACATAGTTTTGGATATAACCAACTTTTCAGAAACTTTTTTCATTGTTTTTGTTTCAATTCAAAATGACAATTTCAAAATAACGATTCAAAATTTCGAACCACCTGAGCACACCCGTGGCGTCACGAAAGTGTCTCTGCAGGCGACAGCCAATCACAGGTCATGCCCTCGTGTCAGCATATTTCCGATCTATTCCCTGTACTGACACCACACAAGGTCAGAAGCCTTAACCCTCCCCCTTTTCCGCCTGCTATGCTCACGTAATCCTCGAAAGACGTAAATGCTCAGGAAATGGCTCATAAGTCCAAAAATTTCTAGCTTTTTGATGGCATATTTTCTGATGTGTGTGGGGGGGGGGTAAGTGGCTGGCTGGGTGGGTGAGTGTGGGTCTGTATGTAGGAGAGTGTGTCTGTGTGTGTGTGTGTGTGTGTGTGTGTGTGAGTGGGTGGGTGGGTTTGTGAATGGGGTGTACACCCCCCCCCCACCCCCGCCCGACCTCTGCGTTACAGTAGTGGGTGCCTGTGATGAGACCGCCCTCCCCCCCCCCTCCACATTCCTTCATCAAGGAGTCCTTTAAGACCCAACGGTATTCATAAAAAGACAGGCAGAAATTAAATTCTACTTCAAGAAATTAAGAATAAAATTAATCAATGAACTTCAGATTCAAAAAATCTCTCAAATAGAGATCCTTCAGGCAAATAGATTTCCTTACGCAAGTCAATTTATTGTGAATAGCTCCAATTCGCGGATTTATCGTAATTCCCTGTTTCCGTAGAGAACAAAAACATATATTTATAAATTTTATGTGCGTGCTGGAGGCGCAAAACTGTAATGCAATTAGAGGATATGCAACTGGTAACCTTGGTCGTTCAAGTGTAAAATACACGAGGCACTCTTTTTATTTTCTATAATTGGGGAAATACCATCTGTACTTTGAAAAAACTAAATCCAACCCGTTTTGCCCCACAGATTTTCAGGAAAATTGAAAATTAACTAGTACGTATTATGCGTATCTGATGTATAGAAAAAATCGATATTGAAATAAGTGAATACGTGCTAAATCAATCCAACTCATTGGGGTCCCACAAAAAGTTCCTGGTTCCTAATTTCACATAAGCCCAATTTTCTCCAAGATTTCCGTAAAAGGTCAATTAGCCCGTCAACGAGCGGTTTTAAGGCAGCGGATAATAAAATATGGTTTCAAAGTAAAAATTCAAAGGACGAAAAATTATTTCTGCCGAATTTTTACTAATTGGGCTCCACTTTCAAGCTACGAAATATCAATAAACGAAATTAGGGATAGTAGCACGACAATACTTTAAATCACCGTATGCACTAAATTATGAAACTTGAGAAGAAAATGAATGAAACATAAGATGCGTAGTTTTGAAACGGGAAAGACATTCATCAAACACTTCTCTCGCTAAGTCTAATTATATGTATACTAGAACGTTGTAAACATTTGAAATTGCGAATACCTAGGAACGTATTGTACTGATTTCAACCAAAACCTAGACAAGTTGAAGTTATGGGGAGACGTTACAACGAATCCGCCCACCCACCCACCCTCTCGCCCACCCACCCACCCTCTCGCCCACCCACCCACCTACCCACACCCACCCACCCACTTACCCACACACACCCACCTACCCACACGCATCTACATACACCCTCCCACCCGCACCCACCCACTCACCCACACCCACCCACTCACCCACAGACATTTCGTTGCTTTTTTATTACAGTTTTTCTCTAAAAAAAACGCAAAATATTTTCCGTCAATGGCGATGTGTGAAATCATAATTTAGAAGAATTAAGATCTAAATGGGTTATCTTTTGTCTCATCTAATGCAAGGTATCACCCCCTCCCCCCCCCCCCTCCACACCGAGTCGTCCAGGTTTTCAACGCTCAATTAAATAGTTACTCAGAATTACCACGAAGAGACAACCCATGAATCATTCAATTATACAGCCTAAGTACGTCAAACGTTTTAATGGACAAGAAATCGTGATAAAAAAAAATTACTCATCAGATTACTAATGATAAAATTGACCGATCTCATTACTGGCTAATCAAATTATTCCTTAACTCCGTAATTTTGGCATTGGTACAAAAATTGGCTGAGACAGTTGGAATGAGCCATTTAATAGACGAGAAACTGAGGATTTTTTTCGCTCGAGGATCTTTCGAAAAGTCAAGTATTTCAGTAAGTGTCATTCGCAAAAATCGTCTCCAAAATTTTCCATAGGTAACTTAATTTTTCAAAAAAAATATTCATGATTTTTCTTATAGCTATAGACACAAATTTTATTAATTTTTTTAAATTTTGAAAACATTTGAAACGTTCAAATTTCGATTTTTTATTTTTCTAACCACCCGATTTTTTCCAAATTTTTTTTAACTTTGGAAACACATACATGCATTTTCAAAAATAGTCGAAAAATCGAAGGCGAAGCCTCAAACGTACGAATATAATGCAAAGTCATTGCTTTATTTTCTCGGCAATGCCAATAACTTTCCTCTCCGCAAAACTTAAAAATGATCAAAATCGGTGAGAAAAAAAAATGAAATTAAAAACCGCTCTTTCCCACTTCCTATTTATTTATTTTCTCATTCACCCAGGGGAATTCTTTACAACCGTTACGTACCGTTACCGAAGATTGCAACTTTGAACGAGTCTTGGCTACTTTATATTTATAGACTTCGGCGAAAGAAATAAAAAAAAAAGAAAAAAAAAACACGAAAATACTGTGGATTGTTTATTCGTAAAGAATGAATGAGTATCTCTCGTTAACGATAATTAGATTGATCTGACGTCGATTAACACGTGAGAGACATAAAATTAATATTTATGGGTTTTTCCCATTTTTTTTTAAAGTCAATTTGCTAATGCAAATTTTTTATACTACCAATGATTGTTTCAACTTGTTGCGCTAGGTTTCAAATCATCATAATTGAATGGTGGATTTCTCGGAATGTAATAAACGCGTTTGTTGAAAGAATTATGAGAAGTAAAAATAGTGATATATGGTGAATGGGAAAAATTCTGACAGTTAGAAAAATCATTTAAAAACTACCGGGTTGAATGAGTGTGGTCTATCGAGGCCACACAAAAAATTTGTCGCTGTATAATTCCAAGCGTAAATTATTTCAAGTCCAATATGTTATTAACAAATCCGTATATATGAAGAAAAATATTAAAAAATTTTGCTTTGTCGATAATTCGTATTGAATAAGAGAGATTATCCATATTTTTCGCTAAACCCATTCTCGAAAAAAGTTTTGATTTTTTTTTGTGATTTTTTGCAAGATGAGGTTTGTGATGGAATTGTTGACGAAATGGTTATACTCGTACACACATACACCCACCCACCCACTCACACACACCCGCCCACCCACCCACCTACCCACTTGCCCACCCATCCACCCACCCACCTACCCACTTACCCACCCACTTACCAACCCACCCACTCAGACACACACTGACACACACACACACACACAGAGGAATCGTGTTTAAAATGGTCTCAAAAGGCCGGAAGTACCTTGAAACGTGGAGATTCAATGTAGATCGGTTTTTCTTTGAACTTTGAATTTTTAGGAAGTGAAAACGGTGCATTGCTTCTAATAAAATGATAAGTTATTTTTAGGTTTATCGAATGAGAAATTATCAGTCCCCGCCGAGGCTATCTACAATTTTTGAGGGAAATGTGACTTTTTTAGGGAAATTTCAACGACTCATAGAACGTGATAGATCACGATGGGAGGTATTTGTCATGAGCAAACTCCTGTCATCTCACGCCCTAATCTTGACCGCTGAGATAATTTTCTGAATCCAAGGTATCTCGCTACCGTAGGAAAAAAAAAACCCTCGAAGTCCCATAAATGCCTCGAACATGCATGCGGTAATAAATCGGGGATATGTGGACCGTTAGCGCCTTCTAGGCGCTCCCAGACAACCTCATCCCACTCTTTAAATTTTAGTAAAAAAAAAGATCCAAAAATGTCCTGCCGCCAGACCACCACTTAAAAAACAGCTCCAATTACAACTCAGTCCCTCCTGCGTATCTTAAAATACTCATTTTTTGTCCGACATTGGAAAATCTCACATGCCCCAAAACCCTTATGACCTTGAAAATTACTTCATTGGAGATATTGGAGATTCAGACAATTTATTAACAACTTTTTTTGTGGTAATTAATCAAAAAATGTTCCGCAAATATTTTCCTTTTCTAGGACGAAACTGAATATCATATAATTTGAATTTTTATGAATTAAATTTTTTTGAGAAAATGTTTTGTACCGCAATTCAAAAAGGAAAATTTTTGGAGGATTCCCCCAAAACACAACGAAACTATGAAACATATTTTTTTTTTCAATAGGAAGATGCATCAGAAATCGTCCACAAAAAGTTTGCGCACACACACACACATATTCATTTTTATTAATTGTTTTTCTGTTCTATATTTTCCTTCTCTCCCATGCTTTTATTCTCTTTTCTAACAGCAAAACCACGTTTTTGAAGTTGTCAAAGAACACATTAATTTCCAGCGACGTTCGTAAGCTGATGTGTGCATTTATCATCAAATATTTATAAATTTTAAATTAAAATTTGTTTACTATCTACAAATTTTGGATACAAGACCTCAGTAGTATGGCAAAATTAATTATCCTAAGATTCCCAAAAAGCCCTAGGCATATCACCAGCCCCCTCCCCCCCCCCCTGGGACTCATCGGACTACCAACGCGAAGGAGGAGGAGGGGGTGGGGGGGTCAGCCGGCGAAGTTACCGTGCCAGTTCGAGGGGTATATAAGCAGCAACGAAGTGCCATTCCCACCGACACACGACCGAAACCTCCCCAACAGAGCGGTCCCCACTCTTCCGCGCACGCGTAAAAAATTTCCGAAAAGAAAAAAAAGTTAATTCAAAAGTTCTAACTCAAACTCCCCTTCCCCCCTAAAAAAAAATAAGTTTGGTGCATTGCCTGTGATTCATTAATTGTCGAAAAAGGAATCCACAAATAGTGAGTATACAATTACCCGAAAATCACCTCCCTCCCGCCCCCTGCCTCCCACCTTCACCCACATAAACGTGAAAAAAATGTGTTGCAAATCTCAAATATAAATTGGTCAATTATCCTTTCGTCATAATAACTCCCCATTACCTCCAACATCTCTCACCGCAAAAAGCAACCCGCAAAGAAAACCGAAAAAAAAATGTCACGAGAGCTCAACTGAAGTGTCAAAATCACACCAATCTCCCTCATCGTCAATTAAACATTCAGAAATATTCCGCACCATCAAACGGAAGAGACACGTCCAACTGCCCCTCCCCTAAATGGCTTCTTTGTACAATGGCTTTATGTCGCCATCAAGAGATTCTGATGATTCTTGATGAGGTAATAGGTAGGGGGTCTGTCACTGGCATTTCCTCTCCTGTCACCCTCCAATATTTTCAATCTCTCCAATTCCCATCGTCATTCCACATTTACAGCATCATAATCAGACACATTGGTTGAACAGACAGTTCGTTCAGTATGAGCATCCTGTCATTAGTCAAGTTAAATTCACAAATTGTCATACTCTACCTACTAATATGCCAACGGTTCAATGTCACCATCATTTCAGATTGCATAATTACATAATTATCTCATTTCCAGATTTGATTATGAAGTTCGTGGCAGTTGTACTGTGCGCCATCGCGCTGCACCAGGTGTGGTCTATGCCAGTGGCTGAGCCAGGCCAGGAGCCTTTACCAGTGGTGCCATTGGAAAATACTCATGTATTGAGAAGAGATACCGTGCCTGAGCACAAGGATAATGAGTCACCGGAGGCTCATGCAGCTCATCAGGAAGCAACATCGAGACACATCGACGAGCCGAAGGCCGAGGAAGCTAAGCCGGAGCCGGAGAAGAAGACTGAAGTAGTAAAGCCAGTTGAGGCTGTAACAGCTGAGGAGCCCAAGGAAGAGATCAAGATTGCTGAGCCGCAACCAGCCCTCCGATCAGCACCAATTGATGTGCCTGAAGTACCAATTCAGCCAGAAGCTCCAGTGGAAATTGCTCCAGTGCCAGTTGAATCCAAGGTTAGTCAAGTTTATGGATCATTGATATGCCCATCTTCTTGATCCTTCTGATTGTCCATGCACCGACGATCAGGATGATCAATTTTTCCATCTTTTCAATCATCCTTGAACTAATGATCACTAGGGTCAAAATTTTGGACAAGTCTAATTGTCCGCAACTGACTGCTCTGCTTGTCCTTGCTTGATCATTTGCATCAGCACAAGCATAATATTGACACAATTTTCAGGCCGAGATCATCCCTGAAGCGAAAAGTGCTCCAGTCGAAGAGCCAGTAGTAGAGGCAAAAGTTGAGGAACCAAAACCCGTTGAACAGCCAGCTCAAGAGCCAGTTCCCGCTGCAAAATCAGCACCAATTGAAGCTGAACCAGCAGTTGCAGAGCCAGCACCAGTTGAGAAGAAGCAAGAGCCTGTTGTGAGTGAAGAGCCCAAAGTCGTTGAAGAGAAGAAGGAATCTAAGCCTGAGGAGAAAACAGACCGTGTAACTAGAGGAACCGAAGATGCTAAACCAGCTAATGTAGCAACTCCCGTTGTTGCCGAGCCAGTTCCAGCTGTGGCTGCTACCGTCGCTGAGCCGGAGAAGATGGAGGAGAAGAAAGCGGAACCTGAGGAGAAGAAGCTTGAAGCTGTTGAAGCACCAACAGAACAGGAGAAGAGCCCAGTAGTTGAAGCTAAACCCGAAGAGCCCAAGCCAGAACTTAAATCTGAGATCCAGGAAGAGCCAGTTGTAGCTGCATCTGTTGATGAGCCAAAGAAGGAGGGAGAGAAGGAGGTAGTTGTACCAATCCAAGGTAAATCGGAAGTGCCAATTGTTGAGACCAAGAGATCGGCGTCAGACGGCAAGGTAGCTGAAACACCAGTGGTGCCCCAGGCTAAATCCGAAGAGCCAGTTGAGGCAAAATCTGAGGTTAAACAGGCTGTACCAGAGATCCAGAAACCAGTCCCAGGACCAGTTGAGGCTGTCAAGGAAGAGAAAAAAGAGGAGAATAGCTCCGAGGAGTCAAGCGCCGAGTCAGCCGAAGGCAAATCAGTTGATGTTAAATCAGCTGAGGACAAATCATCAGAAGAACTAAAGGAGGAGAAGAAGGAAGAGATCAAGGCTGAGGAATTACCCAAACCCCAAGAACTCGAGAAGAAGGAATGATCTGCATAATGCAATCTCAAATTCATCAGAATTATTTTTTATCAAATTTCCATCAACTCAAGCCGTGTGATTGATAACTTGTTATGAATGATTCATCCGAATGATTCTTTTTTTATGTTGAAAAAAAAAGAGTACGAATGTATTCACTTGACTGATTGACCACGTTTTTTTTATGAAGAGAATGAGTCGAACATTTTGCTTTGCATTTGGATTTTTTTGAAAAGAAAAATTGAGAGATTGCACGAGGCGCTATGCCACTTTCCCTGGTGCGATACGACCTCGGATGATAAATTTGTCATGAATTATTTTCTTTTAATATTGGACTTTCAATACCGAGCTCGAACCACTCGGGATGGTGGCATTCTTGATGATATTTCGTCGCTCTTCGTTACAATTATCTCTCTGCAGTGTATTTTTTCTTTAGTTACATTCATCCAAGATCCATTTTTGCCCCCCATCCCCTCAACCACTCCCACAACATTTTTTTGTTTCTCTAGATGTTAAATGTCATTACTATTGAAAATATTATTTTACATTTAGACAAAAAAATGAAACAACAAAAGGATCAGTAATATTATATTTTATTATATTAATATTGATCAACGATCTGTATTACCCCAACATCGTTACTGTAATAATAATTATGTATTATTATTATAACACTGTGTTTACTTATTTATTTTCATTACGGATGGGTTACCAGTGGGTGGATGTTGGAGCAAGTGATAAATTAGTGGTAATCGGATATTTCCGCTTTGGGATATGAGATTTGAAATAAATAGTGTGTAGGGACGTGTGAAAGATGATTGTTGTCAACAATGATTCATCGGATGTGTTGGGATGATGGGGAGGGGGGGGGGGGAAGCTTCAGTCATTCAATTCAATGGATCAGAAAATATAAAGCACCACTTGGCTTCAGATTGGATTCTTTTCATCAGTATCTAAAAATTTGAACGAGATGCTGAAATCTTCATAATGCGCTGTTTCCTCGTGTTCAAAATGCTCTATAAACAAGATTGTTATGATATCGAGCAACCCCGTCCACTAAATATCATTAGGGAACAAATGACCTTGAAAGTTTAATGGCGGTTGCAGGCTGGCAAAACTTTGGCGAGATGGTGAAATCTTTATAATGTGCTGTTGTGTGATATTCAAGAGGCTCTATAAAGAAGATTGTCATGGTATTGGGCAACCCCGTCCACTAAGTATCATTAGGGAGCGAATGACCTTGGAAATTGAATGGCGGTTGCAGGCTGGCAAAATTTGAGCGAGATGGTGTGTCTGATCTGTATATAACTGAATAGACTATCTCCGTGCCCCCACCACGCCGACAGCGAGGCAGGGTTGAAGGAATAAACAGCGCCACCACAAACCCAAACAAGTGCACTATGCGCATGCGCGTCGTCAAGGGGGGGGGGGGGGGGTGACGGAGACGGTAAATGACGCCGGGAAAATTACCCACATCATAAGCGTCCAGTTTACGTGACTCACCGGTACCAATCCCTATTGTGCAATTAATCAGTTAATTTTATAAAAAAAACAGACTTGGCGATTGCGGCTTAACTTCTTATAGTTAGTTATAGAATATTTAATATAGAATATTTAACAAGTGTCAATTTTACTTCAGCTTCGTCTAGACGGATTCGAGACAAGTAAATATAATAAAAGAACTGAAAACCGATTTTTGCAATATTTCTGATGAGCTCTATCCCTTGGAAATTTACTGAAGAAATTACCAACTACTCTCGATAACCATGCGTACCCCCTCCAATCGACCGATGCGCTGGGCATGCGCAATTGATAAGACTCAGGCTGGCAAAACTTGGGCGAGATGATGAAATCTTCATACCGCACTGTTTTGTGGTATTCAAGATGCTCTATAAAGAAGAATGTCATGATATTGGGTAACTCCGCCCACTAAATACAATTAGGGAATGAATGACCTTGAAAATTTAATGGCGGTTCCAGACTGGTACCAAATGCTTTTACGGCAATTCTGACTTCTCAATAACGTGATCTGTGTCTTGTAGCTCGTTGATTTTTTACTTATTTACGAAATGGCAAAGAGCAGAAAAGTTCACCAGAATTCGAGGGCAAATGTTACCTCTCTAGTTATTTAAACAAAATACCAATCCACAGAATGAATGATCATAAGAACTTTTGCTAAAATGTCAAATGAGATTTTGCAACGGCTATGGTCGGATTGCCTATTTAGATAAAACAATCTCCATTCCGAATGTACAATCCGTCGCCAGAATTGTACACATTCATTCGACCCTCTTGAGTAACTAAAAATGCTTGTTCCCCCAGGCTTCCGTGGCGCAATTGGCTAGCGCGTTCGGCTGTTAACCGAAAGGTTGGTGGTTCGAGCCCACCCGGGAGCGTTTTTTTTTTATTTTAATTTTCGTAATTTTTTTATTATTATTAATGTTGAAAAATCATAATTCATGTATATTTCGAAAATTCAAAAAATTTTCTGATGTTTCTCATTGGGAAAGAGCTCCCAAAGTTAACCAACTTTCATACGTTTCTTCGTTTTGAACACCAAAATTCCCTTTGGCAGCACTACATACAAGTTTTTGAAACAAAAACAGTCTCTGATACTAGAATAATTGCCGAATACTCAAGAAGAAAATTACACTAGTCTCACGGCTAGTTAATTTAAGGATGATTTATGAAACCACAAGCATTTTGATTTTTCTGACGCTCCGTGTGAGGAGAACTATTAGTCAAGCGACAACACTGTTCGGAAAAGGGGGACTCACGCGCACGTGATTTTAATAAAATGGCAAAAGGAAAACGATCAGCGAAGGTAGAAAATTACACATTTAGAACTAGTGGTATGCAAATGTGTGTGCCCCATACGGGGCACAAACAAAACTTCACGATTTGGTATTTCAGCACAGCATAAGAACGCAACCATGGTGATGAGCAAACCCAACAGTGATATCAATACTTGAACTTGCGACTAATAATTCCTGCACGCGATCGATTTAGTTTGATTTTCAAGTCCCATAAAAACATTAACCTGGAGTTCGTCCGTCTATTTACCCTCTCTACCTCTGTACTTTCTTAATTATCCCGCTCTTTGACATCCTTTTCGCAATTGTCGACATATTCATTCACCAAGTATATTCTAGTTCAACTCGCGATGTGTTCTAACGTATATTGAAAAAAGTCATATTGAATGTGGATTTTTGTATAAGGAACAACCCTAGTTATATGCATTGTTCCCGTATTTCCAATTGCTCAGACGACCATACCTCCTTAATTATGCAAATTATCGAAAAAAGTCATTCTTTATAAAATACGTATTTTTATATGGGGAACAACTTTTCTCATATAAATAAATTCTCATAAATTTGCCACTAACTCTAAGCGCTTATGCAATATAACATTATAAACAATTGAAATTGTTAATAACAATGTATGAGCTGCACCAATTTCATCCAAAATCTAATCAGTTCTAAGTTATATGGAAATGCTTCGAGCGCGACCTTGAGAACTTCCATAACTTCATTCGTTCATGAGAAACATACACACACACACACACCGCACAGACGCAACTTAGAATTTGGCGGGGATCATTTTGGTATACTTAAAACCCTAGTTAGATAGTGAAACAACAAATTTTGGGTGCATTACAATAACTTCCCGAATAATCGGGAAGTTAAAAAAGAAAATTACAAAAATAGGAAGTTATCAAACTTGTCTGTGCGTATATGTGGACACGCCATGTTTCTGTGCTGAGACAGTGACAGACGAAATGCGCCGAGCACTGACGCTTGTGGTTTTTTTCTATTTATTGGTCAAAAATATATTTTGCGCTGAATTCTTCTATATTAGAAGAGTTATGAATGTTTAACTGATTTGTGAAAAATAAATTATATAAAATTTGTATGAGTTATCCACAGCCAATAAAATATGAATTTTATATATGTTTATCATGTTGTACTTGAATTTTTTATAAAATAATCATTTTCATATATATATGTAATGGTTTACTATGTCAGTTGCATCCAATTTTGTGTGTTTCATATGCGTACCACATGTGATCTTCAACACGTGATATGGAATTAGCATATAAGTAACGAATATGTCAAATATAAAAATTACCATGCAACAAACATATATATGTATTCTATAAATGTGGTCGAAAATTGAATTTGAGAAATACATGAGCCATGGATATTGCATATATATGATATGTGCCTCTAAAATTAGGTTTGACTGATGTCCAGGGCGGAAAGGAGTGTCAATATTGAAAACACATCTCTTCCCGAGAACGGTTAGAGATAGGAGAAAAAGTGTATAATGAATGTTGTACCTTATACAAAAATGCGCATATAATTTTTTATGACTTTTTGCACAACGTCCATAGCTCAGGACATATCACTGATTAACAATTTTAATTGTTTATATCGCTCTATTCCACAAACAATAAGAATTACATGGAGAAGTTCTAAAGAAAAGGTGTTCGCCATGTAGAAACCTACATTTTTAGTTTTATGAATTTTTTGTAACACTCATAATTAAGGCTTTTCACTTGAAGTTTCGTAAATATTGCCAAGATATGATTTTCACTCGCGCATTACGTGACTTGTTCCGTAATTTTTATTGAACTTTTCTCTCCGTGTGGGGAACTCCTGAAGTCATGGTGTCGAGTGTCGTTGTAAGCAAACTGATGTAATCACATGTATTTCCTGATTTGACATCAGGAACTTATTTTTCGAAATCACAATTCGATCAGTCAATGAAATCATGTGGAGTCGAAGAAGTCACTAGGGGCGCTACTTCGTGGAAGTCCGTGCCGATTCGGGTGTGAGTGCGAAGCGCTCGGCACGTCCATCAGTCAATCCAATATTTAGTCGGCCCTACCTAATCCATAACTTCCTCAAAAACATGATCTAACCAATCTAAACTGCCTAATCCATAATATCCCGCCAAAACATTATAGAGATATCAACAGCAACCCAGTAATAACGCAATGCTCCGCCAGGGGGACAACGGCCGCGAGACGTTTCAGTCAGCGCCATAAGAAAAAAAGAATATCTAACCAAAGGCCCTTTGTCAGATTTCTTGCAATAAATATCGTTAAAAGTGGAGTAGAAGAAGAAGAACATAGTCTTCAAGCATAAAGTGCATTGTATCTGTTCATTTATGTTCAAAAGTCAACTACCTCTGGATTCAATGTCTACCTGGCTGTTCGGAAGGGATGGCGTAACTTGGTTTATTACTTCTATTGTAAACAGCTAATACTGTACCGTCAAAGTCCCAGTTACTCAGGCACACCTCAGGCGTAGTTCGTAGACGAACGTATGAACGATCCTAACTTCTTATTAATTCAAACCAAAGTTGTTTTAGTGTTTTGAATCAACTGCCATTGAATATTCAACGCTGTGAGGGCATTTCATCGCGTAGGGTTAAAAAATGCCTACGATCTGGGACCCGTGTCGTAATTGGGACATTGCCGGTACTGAGTTTTCCCCAAAACAACGGGCTCTTGTCAACCATATAAACAGAGGGTTGTGACTCAGGGACTGGATGCTATGCCCTGGCGATTAACTATCCACGTAATAGCTCGGATGTTGCACGGAGAGAAAAGTTCAATAAAAATTACGGAACAAGTCACGTAATGCGCGAGTGAAAATCATATCTTGGCAGTATTTACGAAACTTCAAGTGAAAAACTACGGAACGGTTCGTCAATTGTCAAATTCGTTATAGAAAAAGTGTGAAAAAGTTCCGTAATTTTTCTGGAAAATGTAAAGTTTACCGAAAACTTCATTAAAAAATCTGTTCAACATGTAAAAATGACGGAACGCTCCACAATTTTTGCGTAATTTTCATAGTGATTTTTACGATTCGTTGTTTCGTACATTTTGTCAAACTCGAGCCTTCGCCAGAGGTCCTCATCGTCGGGGGTTTTGTCAAAGTGCAAAGCGCGGTTGGTCGGAGGTGACGCCGCTCAAATGTTTCTCGTGGAAAAGTAGCTGAGGATTTTGCTTACGACAGGGGATTAGACGATTTTGTGAACCTAACATAACTACATTTGAAAATAGTGATTCCCATTCTATACAATGAGAAAACATTATTCTAAAGTGAAATGTTTAGTTTGATACCACGTTGCCATCTCACCGGTGCATAACCTCAAAAAATGATAAACAAATCTGTGTTATGCTTTTTCTTATCCCCAGATGATCTTTACTTTCGTTTGCTTGTATTCGAGTTGTATTTTTTTATGTCGTCAATTTTTTTTAATTCTACATGAATGAGTGACGGCGAAAAATGACGAAAGGATTCATGAAAATTTGTTCCGTTCTGATTTTTTCGTTTCAGGGGAAATTGTACGGAACGGTTCGTACAATTTACACGTCGAAATGTGAAAATTCCGTTTTGTTTTGTAATTTTTAAAGAATATCATTTCACTCGCACATTACGTTCCGGACCGTAATTTTTACGGAACTTTTCTGGTAATTTTTATTGAACTTTTCTCTCCGTGTGCGTGGATAGTACATGGATGTATTTTTTTGTTCGAAAAGGGCATAAAAAAACTGAAATAGGAATCTCGTTAGGAATTGACTCGACTGGTTGCAGCCATTTCAATTACTCAGAAGGTAATGTTTTCAGCTGAAAAGATTCGCTTGTCTTCACGGATAATTTGACTTGCAGTCAGTGAAATCAGAAACCTGCTGGATGGTGCAATGGTGTCATCGAATCTGCGAGGTCCCAACCGCTCGGTCATTAACTCGTTCTTGATTCTTCCTCGATTCACTAACGAGACCTAATCAAATTCATTCCATGGAGTCAAATAGGCATTTATAATCTCGTAAAGAAGCTAAAGAAAACCTCAATTGTATCAATGTCGTCATATTGAAGTGCTGGAAGAATATATAACACTACAGAAAACAATAATTGCTGAAAATCCCTCATTCCCTCCGATGGCTCCGATAGCCATCATAAACCTCCGTGACATCTACCGGAAAATCGTAGCTTCCGTGGCGCAATTGGTTAGCGCGTTCGGCTGTTAACCGAAAGGTTGGTGGTTCAAGCCCACCCGGGAGCGATTCTTTTGCTAAAACTTCGAAAAAGTTATTAACAATATGCTCCAATCAGAGCTCTGATAATATGAAGATTTAACCTGAGCCTGATGTTTTCATTCCCATTTGTTTTTTTTCCAGAAAAATCTCTCACACACTGGTCTTCAGCACTTTTTGACACTGAATAAATATAGCATATATGCAGCGAGGGTTTGCTTGATTAATTGACAGCTGTAAGACTGTTATGCACGATGGAATCATTGGCGGACGGCGCGCCTTGACAATTTTAATATTCCACCTTTCCAAAATCTTGATAGCAGCTATCAAATACGATAACCAGACAAGAATATAGAAGTTTAGTGGGAAGGGATTATTGTTATCTTCGAAATGCCATTTTCGGGGGTATTACAATGTACTTAGATCCGGAAGTTGAAAATTCTCCAAAAGATCTAGGAACACGAAGCCATTCCAATTCCTGGAGCAGCCATCGAAGGGAAAGTTCACTTTCTGCACGCGGAGAGAAAAATTTTCAATAAAAATTACCAGAAAAGTTACGTAAAAATTACGGTTCGAAACGTAATGCGCGAGTGTAATGAAATTCTTTAAAAATTACGAAACGAAACGGAATTTTCACATTTCGACGCGTAAATTGTACGAACCGGTCCGTAAAATTTCCCCTAAATCGAAAAAATCAGAATGGAACAGATTTTCATGAATACTTTCGTCATTTTTCGCTGTCACTCAGTTATGTAGAATTAAAAAGAAAATTGACGACATAATAGTATATTATGCCATAAGGCCTGTAAAGTATTTTTATGACAAATATGATCATAATCTGGGCCGAAGGCCCAGATTATGGTCATATTTGTTAGAAAAATGCTTTAAAGGCCATATGACATACTATGCTTTTTGTCACGAGGCTTCCTAACCGAGTTCTTTGCGAGGCCTAGGCCTGATAAGTGCCACTTATCGGCCTAGGCCTCGCAAAGAACGAGGTTAGGCGGGCCGAGTGACAAAAAGATTATTTGGGGATACGAAAAAGCATAACACAGATATGTTTATCAGTTTTTGAGGTTATGCCAGTGAGATGGCAATGTGTTCTCAAACTAAACATTTCACTTTAGAATAATGTTTTCTCATTTTATAAAACGGGAATCACTATTCGCAAATGTAGTTATGTTACGTTCACAAAATAGTCTAATCCCCTGTCGTAAGCAAAACCCTCAGGGACTTTTCCACGAGAAACGTTTGAGCGGCGTTACCTCCGACCAACTGCGCTTTGCACTTTGCCAAAACCCCCGACGATGAGGACTTCTGGCGAACGCTCGAGTTTGACCAAATTTACGGAACAAGGAATCGTAAAAATCACTATGAAAATTACGTAAAAATTGTGGAGCGTTCCATAATTTTTATATGTTGAACCAGATTTTTTAATGAATTTTTCGATAAACTTTCCATTTTCTAGAAAAATTACAGAACTTTACCACACTTTTTCCATAAGGAACTTGACAATTGCCGAACCGTTCCGTAGGTTTTCACTTGAAGTTTCGTAAATACTGTCAAGATATGATTTTCACTCGCGCATTACGTGACTTGTTCCGTAATTTTTATTGAACTTTTCTCTCCGTGCAGTGTATAACGATATAGATGGTAATTGGTAGCAGTAAAACAATTATGTCAGGAAAATGGCCATCAACGTTATAGGGGATTACACCGACCGTCTGTTATTTTATAGAGGCCATGGCCGTAAAAGCCAGACCCGCGTACGTCCGATCTGACCATCAAGGTGTTACATATTTGTTTCGGTATAGTTGGTCGTTTGACGTATGCGTACATGCGAGCCACAAAAGTTTTGTGGCCAATCACAACGCTTCTTACATTGAGGCACTCCACAAAAGCCGTGGTTTGTGGCGTAACAAACCCCGGTGGAGAGCGTACTTTCGGATCGAGAAGGAAGAAAAAACCATCTACCATTTAACGTTCTTCATTGTAAGAAAACCCGTACACACGGCCATTACGCGGAGGCCCGTGAAAAACTAATTGATTTCCACATTGTTGACATTTGTTGTTTCCATAAATAAGCATTCTCATCGCTGTGTTAAGAACGATTCGTTTGGCGATCGTGAGCCCACGGTCCGCGACGAAGCTGGGAATTGCTATACATCAACAAAATGGTTATCACATAAAACAGAATCGATTATTGCAGTGACTAGAAAAAATAAAATTGCCATGTTTTGGCCGAGTGGTTGGACCGTCATGTTTGCGAGATGATAATTATGAAAACTCGGAACTTCCGATGTTAATTCTGAATTGATACCCAGATAGCAAAATTCGAAGATTTTCTGAAAATTATCCACAAACTGCCCTTATTTGCCGCAATTTTTCGGCTCAGTGTTTCCTGGGTAACTGATATTCCACAAGTCCCCCTCCCATATTTGGTCTAATTACCAACTTGTAGAAAATAATTACGTTTATTTTCATATAAGAATCATGTTTTTTGAGCTATTGTTGGATTTTTAATTCGGCATACCGTGAAATGATAGTTCCTGGGGAATAACCCAGAGAAGGATGGGAGAAAAATCATTATACCCGGGCGTTAAATGATTGACAAATACTGTAAACACGGGCCTTGATGTTTAGGGTTGTGTGGATCCGACACTGGTATGCCTGTCTCATTACAACCGTATCGGAGGGCGCCACTGTACGAGGCCACCCCCCACTCCACACCGAATAATAAATGGACTAACCTAAACAGGTCATTTCGGCAGGGATCCACGGTAGTCCTGCTCCGCACATAGGCCAGGGTAGACCCGTGTTTACGTATTCCTTCACATCCATTGCATTTAATCACCGCCAAGCCACGCTACCGAAGCGTCCCTCCAGAGGGACGACGCCCGCAAGACTTTACCAGTCAGGGCCATGAAAACCTATCATCATCACTAGTGTATTCACGGATTTGGAATTTCAACAGAAAAGAGAAAAGAAATTTCTGTAGAAAAAACCGGTAAGTGTCGGTATGATTCTCTTTGAAAAAATTGAAGTAGTCACGTGACGAGGAAATGACGCCATATTATTTTTCTCATCTGAGACTAGTTTCATCCATATTAATTGCAATAGTTGATATTGAAATATTAGCGGCAGGCAGGAGATTATTAGAAAATACGAAGGGATCCCTTTAACGAATATATATTTAAACCAGAATTAAACAATAGTTTTGAAAATAGACGTTATCATGTGAGAGCTCATAGAGTAACTGTTAAATTAGCGAAATTCAACTCAGTATTGCTAAGCTTGCTAACAATACCATCATGAACTTAATGGAAGTACCAGCCTGTTGGTAAGAATCAATTTATTTACAATACTCGTGCCAGCGATGATTGACAGACTCAGATTTCCGTCATATATACGGTACAAACATAGCTTCCGTGGCGCAATTGGTTAGCGCGTTCGGCTGTTAACCGAAAGGTTGGTGGTTCAAGCCCACCCGGGAGCGATTCTTTTGCTGCCCGTCGCTCAATGAAAACTGGACGACATCACCAATCCTAACTTGAATAATCGACAAGCCCAGCGTAAACTGACCTTCATTTTTTATTTTTTTTTGTCACTTGGTCGGTAAGGAAGGCCGCCCACGAATGGGAAAATAATGTTCATCATTGTTCGCATGTTGTCTGAACTGAAGACCTTTCAGCTGAAGAAGGTTATGTCAAAGGTTTAAACAATTAATCTTTTATTCAGAAGTTGTAGAACTTAACACTACTTGTTCCGACGGGAGGTGGTGCTAGTTACTTGTCCAAGTCGTTAGTGTCCTAAATTATCTTGCGGTTAAATGATGAAAGTCATTCAATGGCTCATGCAGGACTTCGTAAGAATGGATTGGAACATCTATATAACATTCAGTTTAGTAATGCAGCTGTTGGAAGCAAGAAGAAGCTGATGACTTGGAGGCGTCTAAAGGACTTGGCCAGCTCAGTGCGACGCAGGTACAAGGATCTTGCATAATGTCTGCTGTTATTCTAATCGATTAGCCCCTTACGTAATTAGGGCACATACACTTGGATTTGACAATATTTGAATAAATTGCTTTACAGGTTGTATTGTCTGGAGCAGATAATCCATGAAACCTTCTAGTCCATATACGCTATGTCAACTTTCTTGACCAAATTTTTTCTTAGATGTCCAAGGAATTTCTGTTTTCGAAGCTGCTTTTTTAAAGACAAATCAACCTTGATTTTTCACTTCTCTTCCTATCGATTATTCAGCCTATGGGATCCGATACACTCCGCGCTGCACTACAGACAGTGTATAACGATATAGTACATTTCTCACCTAGGGAGGAAAAGCAGACGAGTCTTCCCCACGTGCAAGATTGCCACCCAAGCCGAAGGCGAGGAAGAGAACTGTTACATTCTATTGTATGAGCTCTACAGATTCCCTATTGGTCTGTTATAATTTATTTTTCAATCGTGATTCCTTTATTGCTTGATCATATTAGTCAGATAACATTGGGAAATTGGTTGGTCATCGCGTTTGCGGCGATAAACATCGAAATTTGAGATATCGATTCGGATTTAGTTTTCAAAAGTATGGCAATTGGTAAAGTTGTAATAACTTAGGTAGTTATTGGAAATTATATACACGATATTTTTTTAGCTTCTGTTAATGTATTGAGTTTCGAGTGTTTTACATATTCTGTCTAGTGTTGGAAATTTTATATGTACGCGACCATGACAGAAAAACGAAAAGATGGTTGGTCCAAATTGGAAAATTGGAAGCTCTCATTCTTTCGGAATCGATGATTCGCAACATTGTTACTTCAAATTATCAAATTATTTGAGCTTGTAAAGTCGCCATTATTCACCTAAAAAATGGATATTTAACTAAACTCTACCGTTACTAACCCCCCTATAAAAATGAAAAGTGTGAAATAAAAATGCTGATAACAAAAAAGTTTTTTTAAGTAAAATCCTTCTATTAACATGGTTGTTTACTAAAAAGCATAAAATAAATTCCTAGAAATATTGCAGATTTTTTTTCAGACCGAAAATTTTGAGGAAGCAAGAAGACTGAAAAAAACTGCGATCTCTTCAAGGATTTACTTTCAGCTTTCTGATAAATAACACAATTATTAGAAATATTTTGAACTTCCTGATTTGTCAGACCATAGAAGTGACCTTCCATCGCCTCACCTAATTCGTACTGTCAACATCATACTTCATTCAATCTATTTCATGCATTAGTACTCGAAATGAATGACACCTTCGCTAATCATGTGACGTGATAGGCTGACTCAGTGAACATGACAATGATAAACAGTCAACAACTTTGAACTTGGTCCATAGTAGCATTGCCTTCAAGTAAATATAATGCCCAAGACAAATGGTTCTGTTCACTCTATTCAGTTATTAGTTGACCTTCTCATTAGAATGTCTCACTGTCTTTAAAGATACCGATAACATGAGATACCACATTCAAAAAAAGAAAGATTTGCATAGACGCTGATTTTTATCTTTTCACATTTCGAGACAATTCCTTGATAGTTTTACAACCTCCGACTATGTTCAAAGAGATATTTGAATGAATTTCAAAATCTTTCTTAAATATTGAAATGTAGCGGTGCCTGTTTTTAATTTGCGTGACGTGCGCTTCATTGGTGGACATTCATTAAAGATAGCCAAGGAGTGGCAACTACCTGTCCCCCCCCCCCTTGAGTAATGAACCTTACGATACCCCCCCCCCTGACCCCGAGGGGGGGCTCGTACCCCCTGTGAGACCGGTATGGAGGGGGGAGAGGTGCATTCGGGCTTTAAACTGACGAGAGTTGACACCTAAACTGAACAATTATGTGTCTTCAGTAAATAAATTCAATTTATTAATTTAGGAAGTGTTGGAATATCTACAAAAATATATTTCTCAAGATATCGGAAAACTTATGGTAATAAAATGTGTCTAGTATAGGTAGAAAGACTCTTTCTTCAATCACTTTCAGGTAAATGGAAATGCATCCCTTCGTACTTTTTGCTTTATGGCATGGCAGGCCCAGGGGCTAAGGCTGTCCCTTATAGATACCTCTACAAAATGAGTTTAGTTCAGTTTTGTACGAGTATTAACCATGTAAAGATCTTCCTCTCAGTACATCTTATCTATACAAAGAATTTAGAAGTTATCATCACATTGTGACGAGGTCAAGTTCCCCCTAAAATCGCCCCCTAAATAATATAGGCTAAATATCCAACTGCCACCGCTGGCCTCCCAATCATCCCACAGACATTCCCCTCATCCCTCCCGTTTGCCTATCGCCCTTGGAGCCGCCAACAACAACCCCGTCGTTCACGAACCGCCAAGAACTTGCGGAAGCAAGAACACAGAAACTAAGATACTATTTATAGATATTTCGACAATCGTCACCGTGATAACATATACCTGCAAGAGGCATTTTTGTATTTACACGGGCTCACTAGGGGTCATTACTTTGCGACCCAACCCACTAGAGTCGATAGTTTTAATCCGTAATATATCTATGAACACTGTTTTATAATGAATATACGACAATTAAGAAAATGAAGTGTGGTTTTATTTCACAGTGCTAGGGAACCCCACTTCTTTTGATCTGTATAGATATTATTAATTTCTAACTGCTTCAGTTAATTGACAAAAAAAAACGAAAATTCAATTTGTAAATTGTTAATATATTCTAAATCGCAACATTAACCTTGAAAATGGACTCGCACATCTGTCCGAAATTGGTGATCAATAAACATTGAATTTCACATTTAATTAATTTCAATTTCGTCGAGAAATGAGGCCGAAAAGGCCAACCCTACCTACTGTATTATCGTTCAAAGTAGAATAGTTTACTACAGTAAAGAAATTGCGTCGCATATATAGGTATCTGGATCTGAAATATTTGTCGAAAATAAAGTGTAAAAATTGCATCAAACTCAGCGCGGCCCCTCCGTTTCTCTACGCGAATCCGATAACATAAATATATCACCCCATGCATTGGAGAGAAAAGGGATGCTGGCTCCAGTTAATCAATAACTCATTGATGAAAAAAAAAAAATAGATTGACCCCGACGTGATTTGAACACGCAACCTTCTGATCTGGAGTCAGACGCGCTACCGTTGCGCCACGGAGTCCTATATACCTGATTCTAGTATTCTAACCATACTAGTCAAGTGAGGGGGCCGAGTACTATTGCCTATCAAATGTCGGTAAAATAGATGTCTGCTCGACGATAATGAGAATCAATACGGGGAGACTAAACGTCGGATTGTCCACTCATACTTTTTTGTACAGTCTTATCAACATCTACCCTGACGATTTGGGATCCACGATATTGCGTGTATGTTGCGTAGATGTCTATTTTCTGTTAAAAATAGGTAAAAAATAACATTTTAGTCCTGACTCAACGTTTGAAAATGAACTATTTGAGTAATTTAGAGCCATTAGTCACTCATTTATCATCCGTTACAAGGATTCGTTTATCCCACAGTGAATGGTAGCGTGGATGTGGCGTGGAAGTTCAATCGCCAGGGTAGCAACTTTATAATGTATGTGTATAGAATAATTTGATTAGTATAGCGTTACTCCGTAGTTCCTCGATCGTCAGCGCCGCATAGCGGATGGTTCGGCGTACGCGAACATTACAACTTTCTGTCAGGTTTTCGTAGTTATGTCGTAAACAAAGCTGTTTTTGAACTTAATTTAGTTACCTTTGAAACTACTTTAGTTAGTGACAAGAGTTAAAGGCGGACTATATTATCAAAAATTAAATTTCAGACTACAAATATTTAACGGAATGTACGAGCAGCACCACCTACCATTAACAGGATGATTTATTTTTCAAGTACATTTTATGGGGGAAATCATTCGTTATCGAAAAATTATTAATTGAATTGGGTTATTGATTCTTTTAAATCGAGTGTATATTGATTTATTAAGTATATCTCCAACACGTAACTTAATTCTACGAATATGTACTAATCAGTATTGACAATCTAAGCCTTTTTCATAGCCAATCGGTCCTGGAAGCCTCAGATACTGGAGTTTTTATGAAGAATATGGAATAGTTTGTTCGAAGTTTTTTTGCAATAAATTGTCAATAAAATTGATTTTTTGTATTTTTGTTGATTCTATTGAATTTCACGTGTCAACTTCCACGAGGATGATTACCAAAAATCGTCATGGAAAGTACTGACTCAGCCTCTCCCCAAAGATGATCACTTTCATAATCATTAAGTTCAACCACATTCTAAATGATGTCACAAATGTATGCCTCAGACATATCAACTCGTCAAAAATACATATTTCGCGGAAATTCTTTCTCACACTTTCTCTTATGCCATAAAATTTTGCAATGCCATATTAAATTATGGATATTGAAAATTTTTTACCTTGTTGGTGAGGAGGAAACAGGTCAGGACCCCCAACGACCACCAGTCGACCTCGTGCCCGTAGTATTCCCTTTTTAGGATCTCTGGGGCTGCAGTTTATTTGGAAATTGAATGAAAGTGTTTAATGTAACTCTGAGCAGATTATACATAGAATATTCAGTGGCAAAGTAGTGCAGTTTCACATCGGTTCCTTTCATTCTAACTAGTACATAGTTACTAGGACTAAGGTCCTAGAAATAACATATTTAAACATGACCCGAAAATTTTTCTCCGTTTGAATCCTCAGTACTCAATTTATATCTAACTATTTTTAATCCAATTCATATAATAAAAAATACAATTTATGCTTTCAGAAACGAATGCAAAAGGACACTCGAGAGTGGACAAAACACATTCAATTTTTTTATAAAGACATTAGATTTTTCTTCAATCAAATCCGAGTTCATATTTGAATTTCACATATCAAAGTGAAAGAGTTGTGGAATGAAAAAAACACGAGATTATAAAAATTGAGATGATGAGAAGATACCATGAAAATGAATTTGGGGTTACGCCATTTTGATTTTAAAAAATTGAGATTAGTTTTTTATATAATTTGCATTATACATTATGTAATAATCTGTAATGTATAAGGCTGACTAGCGGAAATTGGAGAAAATAAATGAATAAATAATTTGTCTATTCTCTACAAAATGATTGTCTATTAATTTAAAAAGAAAGGTCTTATAGCCTTACCCATGTATTCGGGAGTTCCACAAAAGGTACCAGTCCTATGTCGAGGTCTCAACCACTTAGCTAGGCCAAAATCTATTAATACTGCATGCCCTTCATCGTCTAGTAAAACATTTGTCGCTTTCAGATCTCGATGGACAATTCCAGCATTGTGCAAAAAATCTGAATTTCGAAAATCAGTTTAGTCAAAGTTCGGTTATCTTCATTTTCCTTATAACTATCTTTAAATCAATAGTGGGTATTTTAAAGAGTCACGTGACGACTGTGTAAATCAAATATCTAAAAAACACTTCATTCAACAACTTACAGTTTTTCAGATTTCAGAAACGTAAAATAATATCTAAAATCTTCAGAATGACAGAAAAAAAATAAAAATAATTAATGATCAAAATATATATATATATTTAGATAGAAAGCTAAGAATTTACAAAACTTCAGAAATTCGAAAAGAATGTCAAAATTCGTCTGGGAGCCCCAATCAAGTTACTTTCATGTTTGGCTCATTTTTTGGAAAATATCTAAAAATCTAGGAAGTGTATTGAATTATTTATAAATTTTTTTGTAGATCTCACTTATTTTTATAAACAAAAAATTATGAAATTTTTTATGCGAACCTCAAGATTTTTTTGCTACATCTAAAATTCCTAATTGAAATCCCCAAGATTTTGACTATGATAGAAATATCTACCTTTTAATCTGCAATTTCCTTACAATTATTTTTTTGTTTAATTCTATTGCATTGTTACTGAGCATACTCTTTTTTTCTAACGAATTTCTCATCCGAAATCTAGCAGAATTTTTGAAAGAAGACAATGTTTTGAATGTTATATTCGATGCGAAAAGATCGAGCAAAAATGATTTGAAAATTTTGAAGATGATTCTATAAAAAAAGAAGATTGGAAGATAGGAAAAAAAGAAGAATGAAAAATTGGAAAAACAATCAAGATCCTCAGATTATTATGCAAAAAAAATGTATTCAAATTTTCAGTCAAATTGAGCTTGCAAAATGTAATTGACTGATTAAAAAGCAAATGCAAATCAGCATCTCCTAATGGATATCAAAAATTGAGGATTGAAGATGCACGTGGAATTGTCTTACCTATTGCCAATGCAATTTCAGCTACGTAAATTCTTACAACTTCTTCAGGTAACGTGCCACATTCGGCGACTAGTTCAAACAATTCTCCACCTCCCACAAATTCAGTAACTGGAAGTCAGTGAATAAATTAGTTATAAAGAAATCTTGAATATTGGTAAAATAAATTTTCAGAAAATTTTGTTACGTATGTAGAGGGTTTTTCGACCCTGCCAATGGTGTGCTGAATGAGCGATGAACGGATGATGACCCACAGCTCTCTGGATGGCCACCTTGAAAAAAAGTTTTGCAATAAGTTCACGGAATTCGATTTTTTTAGTTAAACCCATTAAGTGGGATAGTGAATTGAAGAATCGTCGTGAGACTTAACTTAACTTACTTAACGAAATTTGAGAAATTTGAGAAATTTAGGAAATTTGAGAAATTTGAGAAATTTGAGAAATTTGAGAAATTTGAGAAATTTTAAAAGTTTTAGAAATTTTAGAAATTTTAGAAATTTTAGAAATTTTAGAAATTTTAGAAATTTTAGAAATTTTAGAAATTTTAGAAATTTTAGAAATTTTAGAAATTTTAGACATTTTAGAAATTTTAAAAATTTTAGAAATTTTTAGCAATGTTAGAAATTCTAGGAATCTCAGAAATCCCAGAAATTGTAGAAATGTCAAACACGTTCTGACCTTCAAGAATTTCTTAATTCATGAAAATTTTAAAAATGTGAGAAATTGTATAAATGGTAGAAAATCTCAGAAATTCCAACGCTTTTTAACGTCTAAAAATGCCCGAGATTTTGAAAAATTTGAGAAAAAAAAACAAGTGGCATAAAGTAAAGACTTCGAAGATTTTGGCGAAAAATTTCAAGGTTCATGTGAGATCTATCACCAAAATTGAACTTATTGACCGTCGAATAGATGCTCCTCTGAGACAGAGAAATAGCATCACTGTAATGGAATCATCAGCCAAAGTATGTTCTCTCACTTCTTGTTTCGCCTGACTAACAGCATTTTCCTGAACGATCCTGGACTTGCTGATCATCTTCAGAGCATAAACCTTCTTATCATCTTTATCCTCAACTTTGTAGACCCTTCCATAAGCTCCTTTGGAGATAATCTCAATAAAATTGTAATGAATCTTAATCGGCTCCTCTCTAACTTTGAATTCTGGAAGAAATATTGCTTCAAACCTTGGCACTGGCCACGCAGTTTTTGCGGAATTCAAAGGATCATTCAAAGTCCCTTCGCTCCATCTGCAAAAAATATTCAATTAGATTAAAAATATATGGATAGACAATTGACTAAATTTCTCTAAAGAACGTTCGATTACCTAAATTTTGTTTTATTAAAAATACATACGTTCGCCGGGATATCCTTGACCAAGGCCTGCATTCCTCGTAAACAGATTCGGTCGTTCCAGTACAAGTAATTATATTACTGAGACTGCACTATAATTGCAAAACAATAAAACAGTGTTAGTCATGCAACACAATTTTCGCATTTTTCTTTAATACCACTGATTTCGAAATTGTTATTTCATTTTTTTGAAATTTAATGAGCACTATAAGTGCATGCAATAATAGACGGAAATGTAATTGCAACATCCTAAACCCTTCATTATTCCTAGTTGGTTTTATGCCACAGCGTTAGAAACATTTAAAAGAGGGAACAGTGGCACAGTTTCCTCAACGTTTTCAAAGCCTCAATGTTTCAGAGGAAAATTCGTCAACTTCGAAGCGCAAATTTATCGTTCGTGACGTCATAAGAATTGCGCGGGAGTTTCTATACGTTCTATTGGATGCTTCTGCTCGAGCATGTTAAAGACGGCCTGTCATTGGCTGTTGCCGGCCGAGGCACATTCGTGACGCCACACCCGTTGGTTTCAAACTTGTCGCTCAAGTGGTTTGAAAAATTGTCGCTTTGAATACTCCATAATTGAATAAAAAAGAACCAACAAAAAAAATTGTCTATTGGTATTTTTCCTCATTGTGGATCTATACTTTCAATTTTTCTTTTTAATGCAGATTCCCTGTTCTTGAAGACAATTAAACAACCTGCTGTACCGGGTCAATTGTATTGTATCCTGACCTTGAACATTCCCTTCACCTACCTTAATGGTGACGAAGTAAAATTTCACTAATGTATGAATCTAATAATTTTTTCTTGATCTCAATATTTCCCAATTTCAAAATATCAAACATTGCATTTCTTCATTCCAATTTCTGACAAATCACCGACAATTTTGAATAACGCGCATGCGCAGTCGTGAACTCCGCGACATAAATTTCCTGAAAATGGGTGTGTTGATTGAAAACAGAATCTAAACTGGTGTGAGAACAAGAATAGTAAATGTCAACAATTAACCTGACTCGTGTACTGTCGTTGAGGTCGCCGGTACCCCTTTGCCCCCGAATTTCCCATCCAGTACGCGTGGAATTTCGAAAAATCACTTTCGACTTTCACCAATAAACTTTCATAATAACAGAAAAAAATAACGTGAATAATCAACAGGTGCACTATTAAGCGGATTAGGTGCGCCTTAATAATAATTCCCTAAAAATCATGCGCTCCTCGCGATATCAGGGCCTCCAGAATCATTAGATAACACCTGACACATTTTACACTAACTACGCTAAATTCCAATGATTCTCGCATGTTAAATACTCATTAACAACTCTGTCAACAACACAGCATGTGGACACTTGTCTCTTCCATTGAAAAACAGCTGACTTACCAAAACAAACGCCGCGCATGTGAGCATTAGTGCTGCGCATCCTCTAGCGGCTATTCTAGTAAGTTAGATTTTCAAATTTTCATATTTTTGAATTACCGACGCAGAAACAAAAAGAAAGTGTTTTCGTAATATTTGTCGGATAAGCGCATGAAACAGATTGGATAATTTTTTAAATAATTAGCATAGTTAGTGTAAAACAATAATGAACGCCGTACAATCATGCGCGAGCTTGAGCAAGCAGTCCCTCGCTCGCTAGCCCTCGGAGATTTACAAAAAGTCCATGGTACTACAAAATGAGATCTAAGGAAATTATTTACGGTTAAGTACTAGAGATGTAGATTAAAGTTGACCTCGGATTAAGTTTTTTCTCGCTTTCGTAGAGAGCAACACTATAATTCGCGCCAAAAAATAGTGAGCTTCCGTTTTGGCCCGAAGTACCCCCACCACTCACCGACTCACCTACTCGTATTCTTTAACGCAGGAGTGGGGAGTTCGGCTTCAGCTCGGAGCGCCCGAAGTACCCCCACCACTCATCTGTTCGTATTCTTTAAATCAGGAGTGGGGGCTTCGGGCCGAAAAGCCGAAGTTAATCAGTTCCTCGCGAAAATTATAATATTATATCTAGTATTTTATATTTAATCACTCGGCATTAATTATTGTCGGTAGTGAAATTGTTGTAATGAGCGTTCTTTGTAAATGTCAATTTGGATTCGCTGTATTTATAATATTCACTATATGCCCTAAGTACCATCTTGCGCGCATGGCCCCAACGAAGCGCTAAAAGTGAACTATAGTTGGTAATGAAGAAATTCAGGATAGGTAAAATCAAGTGACATTTTTCTTGCTTGAGTCAATTTCTATTCGTTCCAATCGCGTTTATGGTTAAACCGGGCACCTTATAACATCGAGATCATCGAGATCGAAAAAAACCATCAGAAAATTGCGATCATGGCTGCCAAGATGGCATTGGGACGTTCTTTTATCCGTAAATATTCTTCTCATGCAGGAGAACCATTCGATGTTTATGCACATTCTAAAGGAGCAGATAGTGAGTAACGCACATTTTTTATATCCATTAATTTTCCCCCTATTTGGTTGAAAAATGTTCTTCCGGAACTCCGACGTTTTAGGTTGGAACGATTCCACTTATTTTTATATTAGTCTCAAGATTTTTCAATCGTACAATAATGTATTGATACCAACTGATTATTCGAATTTCTATTTTTATGGACATCGTAAAACAATATTTCGAAGATTTTTTGGGACTTGAATGTATAAGGACTGTCAAACTGTTATGTAATGGACTCTTTCGGAATTTATTGTATTAACTACGAAAAATGAGAGGCAAGTGGATTTTACGCCAAAAATGTAAACCAAAATTTCTATGTTTCTAGGATTAAAAACATTATTAAATTTGTTGCTGTATCGCAAAATTATATTTTTCCAGTTAAAATGTTAATTGTTCATCGTTGTGTATCTGATGTGTTTTATCTAATCATTTCCATCAACTTTTTAAATTTTCAATTTTTTTAAATCGAAAACTCTGCCTCATTTTAACATAGTTATAAATTTTCGTTTTATTTCATCAATAAGAATTGGGTGTTTGAATAGGCCAATTATGTGAAATATTTTCTGAATAATGTAAATTTGTTAACGTGGTCTTATAAACGTTTTGGAAGAACTTTTTAAAAAATGAATCGATAAATAATCGTAAAATTGGTACACGAACCGCACCGTATAATGACACTATAGGGAAGAAAGTAAGTCGAGAGAATTTTATAATATTTGTCAATTCCTCTTTAGCGATATATAGACCCATAACATTTTTAATAAAATCAGAAAGAGGAAAATGGATTTATCTCGAGAATGAGTCGCCTTAGAAGAAACTACCAAATGACCTTTCTTGCGTAGAATGACCTCCTTTACCAAAATGGTTATTAGCATTTTTTGTGTAGAACCATTTGATAAAAAGATATTCGTAGAAAATCTTTTCAAAAAATTATCAATTTTTGAGCTTACCTCGAAAGTTTTTATTTGATAACTTATGTTCATCTTATATTTATTTAAATATTTATCTCTTGTTTTTGGTTTATTTCAGAGACCAAGGAATTGTGGAAGAAACTGGGAATTTTCGTTGGTTTACCAGCAGTCGCATTAGGCTTAGTGAATGCTTATTTGATAGAAAAGGAACATGAGGAAACAGTGAAGAGACCCGAGTTCAAACGTTACGATCATATGCGCATCAGAACCAAGGTAAACAAATTGTGTGGGTGAACCTACGCACAGTGGATTCAGGCATTGTAAAAAAAGAGCTATCAAATCTCGTTTAAATCGAAGGTACTAAAATTTGAATGATTTTGTACTTTTTAGACGTTTTTGAGTTCTTCAAAATTGCGGCAATTTTCGCAATTAATCTTTCATAAGAACGAAAAATTCATTTTTCTCTCATTTCGCTTGGTTGGATCAAACCTAACTCAGTTGACCACTTCGCTACTGAATTTATTGGGTCTTCTATTTCCAAAAATCCTGTTTTTTTCTCGGCAAATTCATACCACCAAGAACACAATTGTGTTCTTCCAATTTTACCTACCTAACTATATAAGTAAACACATTGATTTGCTACCAATAAACTAAAACTGCTTTTTACATCCAGAACGAATAATAAAAACTCTTGCAGTAACACAATTTTCCACACTTAAATTATTCTTCTTGATAAATAAATTCTAGTTTTCCTTGGTTGAAAAAACCATCCTTTGCTCAATTCATTTTGTACAATCTTTCAATTATCAATTTTCCTATAGTAAAAAGGAGAGGTGAAAACCTATCGATATATATCTCAATTATCGAAAAGCGTAAGTCTGAAACCGACGCGCCACCAGTCAGTGCGGCGGAAAAAGGAAATGCGCATGCGCAGCCCGCACTACTGGATTCGTATAGATAAATTGTAGTTTTCCTTGGTTGGCAAAACCATCCTTTGCTCAATTTATTTTGTGCAATCTTTCAATTATCAATTTTATCGGCCATAAAAATATGGTCCACCAAGATTAATTGGAGAACCTTTGGTACCAAAAATTGTTTGGTAAAATTTTGTAATTGTTGATAACCAATATATTGGAGTATGTAAACCCTCATTAATTGAAATTCTCCGATTATTTCAGAATTTCCCATGGGGGGATGGCCAGCACTCTCTCTTCCATAATCCTCACAGGAATGCTCTGCCCGATGGTTATGAAACCGAGGAGGAACACCATCACTGAAGCAGTCAAGAATGAAAAATCCAGAAATTTTCTCTAGTGATAGCCTTCAGCTATTTCTGAACCCGTTCAATAGATTGAAATACTTGTAAATGTGAATAATAAACAAACTTAAGTAATAACACATTGAAAATTGGGTGATTTCTCTATTAGTTAAATGGGCTTCAAACAGCTCGAGAGCGCGATGTAATTATTTATTATCATTTTCGTTATTATTATTATCATACTAGTGGATACTTGTATTTTTTTCGATTTTATAACTTTCGATAAGAGGATATGTGACTTTGAATCCAGTTGTCATCAGACCCTGGCGATTGAACTTCCACGCAACAACCACGCTACCATGCACTGTGGGATAAACGAATACTTGTAATGATGATAAATGAGTGACTAATGGCTATGAATTACTCAAATAGTTCATTTTCAAATGTTTAGTAACTACTAAAAGGTTTTTTTTTACCTATTTTCAAGAGAAAATAGACATACACGCAATATCGTGGATCCCAAATCGTCAGGGGAGTTAAAAATTTCAATGCATTAATTTTTTCAAAGTATTGAAACTTTACCTCTGGTGACGACTATCACCAGTGATAGTCCAATGGGTTATTAGCTATTCAGTATGAACCAGGAGTTTTTACGATTTTTTTTTACATCTTGTAAGCTAATCACTTTGGTGTGGGATGACAGTAAGATTGTAAAGTTTAAAAAAAAACACTTATAAAATTATGTATAAAAACCACTAGAAAATGCACACATTAGGAAACTTCTAGAAAACGCATATAAAACACACGATAATAGTACTAATAATGAAATTGAATCACAAGTTGAATGGATGTTTATCATGGCTTGTACAATTTTTTTTATTAACTCTTCCCGATTTTCGTCAAGTTATTGTATTGACCCCGAAATCAATTTTTTTTTACTTTGTAACTGGTGAGTTAAGTATACCAAAATGCTTCCCATCAAATTCCGAGTAAATGTCTGTGCGTGTGTATACGTGTGGAAACGGATTGTTGGTTAAGGATTTCTTAAGAACGGATGGAACGATCGGGGTCATCGAGGCCTTATTCGGAGCGTCTTCATGGAACTGAGATCAGATTAGTTTTTGATTTAAATTGACCGAGCTGTTTTTTTGTTATTAACAATTGAATTGTTTACAACCCTCTATTTTAAAAACGATAAGAGATACGGCAAAAAGTATTAAGCAGAATTTGCTCAGTAAGTGGAAATACATATTTAATTTCTTATCATATTTTCCCATATTTGTCATAATTAAGGAGGTATGACGGGTTTAATCCTCGAGCGTTCGCACCCCTATTGGCGTCTCACTCCCACTCCAGTAACGCGCATAATTCTCGTCCTCACGTTGACAATTCGGCTAGTCAAATATTCATAATTATCTGCTTGATAAATGGGATTGAAACATTCAATTGACGTGTCGGAAAATCTAGGAATTGCAAACAGAAATTAGAAATCGGAAAGTTTTCGTTGTGTTCCCAACGGGGACACACACTTTTATCCTACTAGTTACGATTTTTTTCACACCTCGTAAGCTAATCACTTCGGTGTGGAATGACAAAAAAAGATTGGAAAGTTTAAAAAAAAAACACGATAATAGTACTAATAATGAAATTGAATTACAAGTTGAATGGATGTTTATCATAGCTTGTACAATTTTTTTTATTAGTTTAAGATATTTTGAAAATTGATTTGACAGGATTTTTTTTCGCCTGTATCTTTCCAATATCTAGGGCACCTTTCGGATGCTGCTCTCGATGGATACTCTCAACATAACATCCGTAAATTGAATAAAAAAAATCAAAGTTGAATTTTTTTTAGCGAAGTCAGTTTGTATGGTATCAGTGTTCCATTTTGGTTTCATATTTATATTGGGAAAATAAATTGTTCTAATGGGAAATGTAAGTATTGGTACATACATTTTTTGCCCAGAACATTAATTTTTGGTTTCAGGCAATTTTATCGTACGACAAAATCTTCACAATAAACCAATTTTTTTTTGTTCTTTGAAGCATTCAAACTATCTGGTTTATTCTGCTAGTAATTCAATTCTCTGGTAAAATATTTGGAGCTCAATGGTTGGACGCCGAAGCATTCGAAATTCGAAATTTTCACAAAATAAAACCAACACTGATATAAGTATTTGAAACTTTTCCTCATTCTACAAATATTTAAATTTTAAGAATCTTCTGAATATTTTATAGTTTTTTTAGCCATTGCGAAAATGAGCATACTGTGAAAATTATACAAATTCCGTAATGTTTTCAACGTTTTATATTTTTTAAATTTGTTACAGATTTTGAAAATATAAAGAATGCCCAATATTTGAGCAATTCAAAATTAAAGAAAGAAATTAATTTTAAATGCTCCATAAATTTCAAAAATTTGATACATTTTGAAACTTTCAACGCCAAAACTTACGACTTAAAGTTTCCGAAATAATTGACGAATACTTTGGAATACTTGACAAAAATCTTGATCTTACGTATATAATGAAACTTGTTTTATTTATGTATAGTAAAGCTCATTTGGCAACAATAATGTTTTTCCTCAGTGACGTTTATTCACAAATAAACTCGATCAATTTTTTTTATAATCACTTGGTCGATTGACCATACTCTATTCTCTCACTCCATTCGGCAAGGCATGAATTACGATTTTCCAAAGATTTAGAGTGACTTTCTAAATTATTTGAGTACCATTTCTTCCCTTTATTTGTGATTCCATTCATGTCTACAGCAACAAATAATTCCTTAACGTACTCGGTAAAAAGTGTGAAATTTGAATGGTATAAAAGTACCAATATTATTGAGTATATCTCGCGTCGTATGTCACTCCATCAATAACCAAAACATGAGAATGTGACAAATGAAGAAAAACCGGATTTCAAGATTCCTAAGATTTTTTCTATACTATTAACTTTTATCGAAAAAATCAGATTGATTCAAACAAGTTATGTAATTAAAAAATGATTTCCAGAAATAGTGAAATCTCCTATTTTTGACGAATTTTTCACCATGCAATATTTTCTTGGTCCTAATCATTGGTTTGCTTCCAAACTTTGTTCTCTTCATTACAAAACTTTTCATCATGTCATCTCCATCATCACTTTGCCTCAAAATTTTCTTCCTTTCATTACAAAACTTGTAATCATGTCAATCATCGTCAATATCGAGAACAAGTGGTTTTTGAGGGCACTCATTAAAATGGACAGATCTATTTTCACAAAATCGAGAACAAAAAAGTGTTTCATGACAATATCGGCAATTTCGAACAACAACCCCCTGTCCACAAGCAACACAAATATTCGGTTTTGTTTCGGTACTGTCTTCAGTTATATCTTCGACCGTCTCCAATTTCATGTCCATTTCTTCCTTCCATCTGTCACGATGATCCTTAACAAGTTCCGGATGGCATGCAGACGTCTGGTCCAGTTTCAGGTCCCTGGAATTTCCACTGCACTCAATCTGATCAGAACCCATGGGATGATTCGAAATCTGGTCCATCAGCTTAGAGTCATGACTCCGAAGATCCCGACTGGTCTCAAATTTCAACGGACTCTCCCTGATTGTTCCATGGGATTCCTCCGGGGTATTTCTATGGATAAAAAATCAAGCATTTAATTTATACACTCCTATACATTCATATACACGCACACATACATACAGAGAAGAAATATACTTCGTAAAAATATTTTTATTCTTAAGAGGAATATTTTTTTAAAAGGAAGATGTCGTTCAACTGAAACTTCGGTGCTAGTAATTCAGTTACAATTTTGACAATCATATTGGCCAAATGATTATAGTAATGATTTTGATACCGATATAGCGAACCAAACTTAGTTACTTGATTCGATAAGATCTGAAGAGCTAAAACTGAATATATGCTCATATAAAGCATAATATTATATAATATAAAATATGATAAAATATAAAATATAATAAATGGGATGTGAGTATGACCTTCGACGGGTCGCATCTATAACTTCCCGATAGTGAGATGTAGAACATAGAATTCCAATTCGCGTAAATTGTTTCATCTGATTGAAAAAAAAAGTAAATAAAATTCTCTTCGCACTTCGATTTCTGATTTTGTTTCAAAAACTTGAATTTTTGCCGTTGCACGCTTTTCATTGGACTACCACTATATTCCTAGATTACCTATAATTCCCAATAGAATATTCACTGTTCAAATTGAGCGGAACGACCGCAATGTCGTCAGGTCTCACTTCTGAGGATTTTCGTTCTCCTGATGAAGCACTACCGACTTGTTGGGGTAGCGCTGGAATACTACTGGTCAATCTTGATGAGTCTGCCCCGAAAGTTCCATTCCGCAGATTTTGAGACAAAAGTGGGGGAATCCCCGACAAGTCACTCTGGCAAAGTTGGTTTCGAGGAACGTGGAGTTGAACCAGATCAGGTGTCGATAGACGATTTTGACTCTGCCGTACCTGTTGAACACGTATTTTGAAGTAGTGACAGGTTGGGTAACAACTGGGGACTTATAGGCAACCCAGATTTCTTAAATAAACCCATTAATGGATTCATTACAATGTTTGAAGTTACACTAGACAAAAATAAATACTTGTTTCATTATGACACACACCCACACCCACCCCTAGACACCCACCCGCCCACCTACTCACCCATTCAACCCTACCCACCCACCCACCCACGCACCCACCCACACCCACCCATCCCCCCCCCCCACACGCACGTTGTCATGAATTGCATGCACATCTCATTCATTACTAAATTGAGGTACCTTATGAGAGTATCCATGAGGAATTTGTGGAGCATCGCCAATCGAACGTTCCCGCATGTTTTCAGGAACAACGACTTCCGGTTGTCTCCAGTCGTTCTGGGACGTATGCTGTGACTGAATTCTAGGATGTTGGAGACCTGAACTGGTGCCCGAAACTGGTGCCACTGGTGGTTGTGCATAAGCCCCACGAGACCTCGGATCTCGAGATTGTTTTTGCTGAATGTTCGCCATATGTCTCTGGAAGGCAATACGTCTCTCGCAATTGTGGTGCTTACAATTTCCTGAAATACAAGTTTCGTAGTCTGCAGGAAGCTGGAGGTTTACTGGAGGTGCTGGTAACTGTTTCCCTGGAAATTGTCTCTGGAAAGCAAGACGTCTCTCGCAATTGGGGTGCTTACAATTTCCAGAAATGCAAATTTCGTAGTCTGGAGGTAGCTGGAGATTTACTGGAGGTACGGGCAACTTTTGCCCCGGAAATTTTCTCTGGAAAGCAAGAAGCCTTCCGCAATTGGGGTGCTTACACTTCCCAGAAATGCAAATCTCGTAATCTGGAGGTAGCTGTAGGTCTTCTGGAGGCACTGGCAATTGACTCCCTATAAATGGTGGACGAATGAGTGGATTTTGAGGATACGGTTGGAATTTTTGTTGGATCGGATGATGCATTGATGGTTCAGGAATTTGATGATGTAGCTGAAGCTGGCACTTATCAATTCTGGGAGGAAGCTGACGCACTGCGTAACTATTATGACTACTCGAATCGCGAAGGGACAATTGTTGTGGAACTTGAGAGTTTGGTTGGAGCTCCGAGGAACTCAACTCTTTTGACTGGAGTGGCTGTGGAAGAATAGGATTGGCTGGTAGTGGATTTGATGTCAGGAGGTTTGAAATATTCTTCAGTGGGGACTGGGGTAATGGGGAATGAGGAGTTTGAGGAACCGATTCCAGGGATCCTGATCGCAGCGGTGATGAGGCTCCGACTGATGATAAGCTGCTGCCGTTTTGAGTCATAATATCTAAAAAATGAAAAATGAACATCATGAATCTGCTCCACGTGATGAATTGCCATCCGATGCAAAGCCGACTTAGAAATGTACCACGGATATTCGAAGAAATTTTTTTTTTCTTCATTTTGGTATTTTGAAGTATAGGATGTCGCAAAACTAACATTGAACCTGACTCATTCTATCATTGTCCCGGTCACTCAGGTGTTGCTGTCGAATTCGCTTTACTCACTTGGTTAGGTACTGTGTCTACTAATTTCACGTGGAGATTTAAATCCACTTTCACCATCAGGAACTTATTCCGAACTCTGCTGGAGCCTGCCTGAACCTGCATGGCCACCTGTACCAGATATTGGACTCGGATCTCAATATGAACTAGTAGTCACAGTAGCCGTCCAAGTTACCAGAGTAACGTTGTGGGCGGCAGCACATCTGTCGGCGGGGCCAACGGACGCGTTGTACAGAAAAGTGAAAGAGGAACTTTCGACTGCAAATTTAACCCTCGTGCCTTTCGGGAAGTTATAGTAATCACCCCGAAATCGAAGTTTTTTGTTTCGCCCTGTGATTGATGTTCTAAGTATACCAAAATGACCCCCATGAAATTCTGCGTCGAAGTATGTGTGTGTATGTATGTATGTGTGTCGCCGAATTTTGATCCTAAGTTTCTCACGAACAAATGCTGCCATCGAGATTATTGAGGTCGGAATCGAAGCGTTTCCATGTAACTTGGAGGTGATTAGATTTTGGCTGAAATTGGTGCAGTATATATATTGTTATTAACAATTTTAATTGTTTATAATGTTCTATTGCATAAACTATTAGAGTTAGCGCAAAATTTATATAAGAAAAGTCATTCCCCATATAAAAATACGTATTTTATGTAGAATGACTTTTTTCGACAGTTTGCATAATTGAGGAGGTATGACCATCTCAACAATTATGTCTGTAATGAGTGAACGAATGAACACAGCGCTGTCATGACGGTCCCAATCGAAGCGTTTCCGTGCAAAATCGAGTGGATTACACTTTGGGAGGGGTTCGTGCAGCATATGCAATGTTATTAACAATTGTAATTGTTTATACTGTTCCACTGGGTAAAATATTAAAGCTATCGGCAAACGTCCTAAAAGAAAATTATTCCTGATATGAAAACACATCTTTTATGTGCAATGACTTATTTCCATAATTTGCATAATTAAGGAGGTATGGTTGTCTGAGCAATTTGAAATACGGGAACAATGCATATCACCAGGGTTGTTCCTTATACAAAAATGCACATTCAATATCACTTTTTTCAATATAGGTTAGAACATATCGCGAGTTGAACTAGAATATACTGGCCAAATGAATATGTCGACAATTGCGGGAAGGATGTCAAAGAGCGGGATAATTAGGAACGTACAGAGGTAGAGAGGGTAACTAGGCGGACGAATTTCAGTTGAATATTTTTATGGCTCTTAAAAATCAAACTAACTCGATCGCGTGCAGTAATTATTAGTCGCAAGTTGAATTACTGATATCACTGTTTGCTCATCACCATGGTTGCGTTCTCATGCTGTGCTGTAACACCAAATCGGGAAGTTTTTTTGTGCCCCGTATGGGGCACACACATTTGCACCCCACTAGTTGATTAATTTTAATTGTGATATTCGCGGAAACAAGTGGCATGAATTTTTGAAAGCTTCCAAACTATTCGCAAACATACCTTCTTTGCTGCTCTCAGGACTCCAATTTTTCACCTCTAGTTTCCACCTTTTCTTCGCCCGCGGTTTTGCCCCGTCATTAGCACTCTTCACGCCTCCGATTTCTACAATTGGTAATACATCATCAGGAGCAGGTATTGGTTCAACATCCACTTGAGTCTTCTTCAGGGCCCAATTGATCTCTTCAGCTACAGGCCCCTTCAAGTCCGTTACAAATTTTACAATCAGCTCAATCATGTCTTCGTCAGACTCGACTTTGGCCTTGAGCTTGAGTCTCCCAAACTTCACTTTAATATGCGTACAAATAGCATCTAATGAAGCGTTCAACTGGTAATCTCCAGGATTCTGTTCCAGTAAATCACGGCGATACCTAAGGAGTAAATGACTAATTCAATTTTGACAACTCAACGTTACAATCTGAACATACAGATGGGGATTCCCCGAAAACACCGGCGCCCATTCCCGCCATGATTCGGGGAAATACTGAAACAAATTGTGTTGTTTTCACTGATGCCTGAAAAGTAGTGATTTGGGGCCGCTTGTTCGGTCGATAAGGTGAAATTATCGTCTATGGCCATCAAAACGCGAGAATGTGGGGGCCATGGCCTTTTTTCATTACTTATCGGGCCATAGCCTCTCAAAAGCCCTACTTGAAGTGCGCCGATAACCGTCACTCTTCACAACCGAGAGGGGAAAATATTGCATAGTTCGGTCGGTGCGTGCCGCCACTGATTCCTAACCCCTCTCGTAGTTTCCAACTCGTGTACACAACATCAGATCAGCCAGTGTGTGTGAAATATCGTAGTGATCTTATTAACGTAAAAAATTTATTGACAAAAAAAATGGACGATTGGATCCCAGAAACCCCAGATGAAGTAAAATAGTTGGAGTATTCAATTTGCCTTCTAGTATTTTTTTTACTTTTATTCTATTTTCTTTTGCTGTTGTGTTTTTTCCAGGTGGGGGGGGGGGGGGGGGGGGGGGGGCTCCGCCTTCGGCGAGCCTCGTCCATGCCTTACCGCCACCTCGTGGGGCAAACTCACCCGCCTCGCAAACCGCCGTTTATCGGCCTTATGACACAAATATCTATTTTGAATTGACGAGCATTTAAATATACATTTTACAATCAGTAACTGGAATTACAGTGAGCAGAGAACTATTCCTCTCTAGACACTGAACGGTGTGGACACTTTCATGTGAATGAACAATTGAATTGTTTCAGAGTTTCACTAACTCAATATTCTAAAAACGGAATAAATATTGAGCCAAATTATGAATGTGAAATAATTGATCACGATTCCGGGAAAACCAGTCCTGAGATTACAGTATATACGTTTCCGGTCGGATTAGCATACAGGGCTCGAACTGGTGGTGCCCTCTACATACATAGCGCACCACTACAGCAGAATGATGCGCTCTCATTGGGCGACTCCCCATTCTCTTCCCGTCCAGACGACGTTAGACATTCAGGGCCAGTTTTTGGTTGGTGAGCGCGAGATTTAACTTTGACGGCTTCTGATTGGTCTAAAATTTAACTCCGGCCAATCACAACCACTGATCTCTATATAACTGGATAGCCGATCGACTAGCCAGCGCGTGAGGCAGATGAACAGATAAGCAGCGCCACTCTAGACCCAGAGTCCTATCAATTGCGCATGCCCAGCGCATCTGTCGATTGGAGGGGGTACGCATGGTTACTGAGAGTAGTTGGTAATTTCTTCAGTAAATCTCCAAGGGATAGAACTCATCAGAAATATTGCGAAAATCGGTTTTCAGCTCTTTTATTATATTTACTTGTCTTGAATCCGTCTAGACGAAGCTGAAGTAAAATTGACACTTTATAAATCTTGTTAAATATTCTATATGAAATATTCTATAACTAACTATAAGTCGTTAAGCCGCAATCACCAATCCTGTTTTTTTATAAAAATAACTGATTAATTGCACAATAGGAATTTGTACCGGTGAGTCACGTAAACTGGACGCTTATAATGTGGGTAATTTGCCCGGCGTTATTTACCGTCTACGTCACCCCCCCCCCCTTGGCGATGCGCATGCGCATAGCGCCCTTGCCTGGGTTTGTGGTGGCGCTGTTTATTCCTCCAACCCTGCCTCGCCGTCGGCGTGGTGGGGGCATGGGGATAGTCTATCCAGTTATACAGGGTGTCCCGCAACTGCGCACTCTAAATTTGAGGGTGGGAAGAGGGCAAAATTTGGAGTCGAAAGTTCCTTTTCCACTTTTCTCTCCGAGGCCCCCCCACCGAGTTACTCAATTTTTAAATGAGCGAATCAGAGCGTAGCTCCGCCCCCTTGACCAGTGGTTCTCCATTGAATAGTTATGAATTAGTTTTCACATCTTCCACGCCAAGGAACTTTCGACTCCAAATTTTGCCCTCTTCCCACCTTCAAATTTAGAGTGCGCAGTTGCGGGACACCCTGTATAGAGATCAGTGGTCATTGGGTTAAGTAGACATATCTTATCAACCGAAGTATACCAATGAATGAATAACAAGGAAATACATTGAAGAATAACAATGAATGCCCCTATGAAGCTTTATCATAGGTCTCCATATGTACCTAAAAAAATATTCTCATGAAAGTAAGGCTGTCTCCTTTCCCTTTCAATGTATTGTCCCAAAACAATACCTAAGATCTTCTCTCAATGCACGTTTAAAAACGTTAGGAGAATGGCGCGACTATTGACATAATAATTAGACGTATCACCTACCTAAAGACCCTCATCACATTAACCATTTCCTCGTACATCTGCTCGATTGGTTGATCCTGATTCTGGAGGTAAGGTGGATCAACTATGGAAATCAACAGATCAGGTGTAGGAGAGAGAAGTGGAGGAACTGATGTAGGCTTCATTCCAGTTGCTGAAGATCTTTCTCTTGCCGTTCTCGCAACTGCTTCAACTTCAGTTCGATCTTCCAACTGAGCTTCCTGCTTGTCCGGATCGTCAACCTTATCAGCAACAATCAGAGCCACTGTTGGCTCCAATGTCTCACCTTCCTCTTTCTCCAAGTTTCCTTCATTCGTTCTCAGCGAACCCGTCTCGTGTGGACCTAAAGGTATTGCAATGGTCTTCAATGTTTCAAATCCCTCGGAATTAGGCATTGTATAAGAGATCTTCAAAGTAGCTCCAGAGCTCGCAACTGGATTGCTCTCTTCAACTCCATCCTTGGCTTCTTCGTCAGTATGTACAGTTGGAGAATCAACTGAAGCAGTATCTGGAATTGCAGTCGGGCTGTCAAGTGAATCAAGATCGGAATAATCATCAAAGTCCATCAGGTCATTTTCCTGGAAAAGCTGTTGTCTATCGTCCTTTTCAATCGGCGCAGTTCTTCTCATCTTTCTCGGTGGCTCAAAAACCTTTTCGATCGCAGCGATCAATGGGACCGGTTCATTCTCGAGATCTGCGAAGAGCTTCTCATCAATTGGGATACTTGCATTGATCTCGGATACATCAGTTGACGTTGCTGGAGTTAATACAGACGCCTCTGGCTGACTTGGAGGTTTATTCTTTCGTCTGAACGCAGATGCAGGCTTCGGAGCTTCTGCAAGAGGATTCTTTGCTGCGTTTTCCTTCTCCTTTTCAAGCTTGAGAAGTGACCGTTTGAGGTAATCACCAGTGCCAGGAGATGCTGACTTTTTCTGGATTGGAATCTTTGTGGCGTCCAGCCAAATTCGAGCCAACTCTAGTTCTGGGTCGAGACCTTCGTCGTTTGGAAGTTCAGAAATTTTTGAGCTCTTGTGAGCAGTTTCTGAGTTTACGGTGTTTTCAGGTGGAATATCTGGAGGATCGATATTTGAAGTGGAATTTTTTTCATTTGATTCACAATTGCTGCCGCATGAAACGTCATTTTTGAGCTGGCGCGATGAACTTCCATTACTGTCTTTCGAGCGTTCTTTAGGATTCTCTGACTTCGTTTGGGAGAGTTTAGAAGAGAACGTAGATCGACGGGATTTGCTATTGGGATAGTCGGAACTCACTCGAGAGACTCTCGACTTCTTTGAGGTACCTATCTGAGTCGGTTTGTTATCAATATCACATTTTGACTCCAAGACTTTTCCCTTTTCAGGTTTTTCATTGGAGTCAATTTGTGAGGGCTTTGAAGATGAACTTGCGGAAGGTTTGTGGTGGTTCGCGGGCTGAGGTGTGGAACTATCGCTAGAAGAGGAGTGATCTCGTATTTTTGAGGAACTTTCGGATGTCTTGTGCTTTTTGCTGAGAGATTCAACTTTGGATTCGTCCCCTGGATGCCGGCGTTTTTTTGAGTCCTCCGAATAGGTCCTTGGAGAACTGTGTGACCTGTGCTTCTTCGACGATGTCGATAGCTTTGGAGGGCACGCATCGCATTTCACAGGATTCTGCGCAACATTCGGCGACTTTTTGCCCTCGAGGCTATCAAGTAACTCTAAAGGTTTTCTGATATCGTTGCAGTTCTCTATTTCGGAAGGGGCCTTCGGAGATCTCGAAGACTTGGAGCATCGTAAAGTTATCTGATCGCCTAACGTTGTCAACTTTTCCACCAGAACAACGGCAGTTCCTAACCGTTGCTTACACGAAGGATTATTTTTTAAATTTGATGACTCTACATCATTTGCAACTGAGGAAGGTCCGGAGGACTGTGTTCTTAAAAGACAGCGCTCAGCGTCTGGGACTACGGAAACAGAAATTCCACTGCACGATTTGTCACATTCGATGGAGCTCTTCCTGGTGCTCGTGGTCTTTGAAGTTTGACTGTGATCTTGCGGGTTTGAAACTGGCCGTGATGCATCAAGGGTTGCTGCCTTCGAACTATCAAGCAGGAGGGATGAGAGAGTAGAATTCTTGGCGATGTCTTCGTCCGTGGCCTGGGAACGATACCTGGAATGGATCCTACTGTTAGGGAGTTAGAAACTTGAAAGGGTATTGGTAGTGTGTTATATTACTCAGAAGTACGTTATAGAACTAATAAATTGATTTTTGAAGTGAAACTTCTTATGGGACTATCGTAGATGTCATAGCAACAGGCCATAGCAACGGGCCATAGCAACGCGCCATAGCGTGAATATATGTAGAATGAATAGTAGAAAAAAGCATTATTTACAATGAAACAAAATCAAATGCTCTTATCTCCTCCTGTCCTATCCAATGTTTTACCTTTCTAAAATCCATAATCGTGTAATCGATAATCGAGATTTTTTTTCTTCGACTTTCGAGTGGGTCAGAGAGATAGAGACTACACTGTCAACGGAGCGGCTGCGCGCGCATTTTAGTGTGACAGACTTCGAGATATTTCGAGATTCTGACATTGTCTTTTTTATACTAGGAAAATAAGCTTTCGGATATTGAAAAATGGCCTAATTGGAGAGAGTTTATATTTCTGAAATCGGTTTCGCACTCTGTGTCAGACATTGTTAACTTTGTTCACTCTTTGTACGACAAGCTCGGCTGCGCAAGCGCATTTCTTTGTTCCGCCGCACGGACTGGTGGCGCGTCAGTTTCGATCGTACGGTTTTCGATAACCTCGATATATATCAATAGTTTCTTTCGTGTCTCTTTTTCACTATAGGATTCGTTGAAAGTGTAGTCTCTCATTTCAGAGGTTTTGAATGTGTTCCGCCAATTTTTATAGTTGTCGAAGACTTTCAATTTTTCAGAAGTTGCTATAATTTCCAAAATGGAAGAATTGGCTAGACCTCTCAGGATTTTCCTCGATTTTGTATAGTTTTCTGAACGTAATCTGGAAGTGTGCAGAAATTTGTGAGATTCATTGCCTCAATTCCTTACAATTTAGTTCTCCGGGAAAGGTTGCCCCTTATATATGCCCCTTATATATATATAAGTTTCCCACGTGTTTCCTTTCAGATAATTTTCCCCATGTCTCGACATACGATTAGGCTCGGACTTAATTCCCCCATAGAGAAACCTCACCTATTAAATGCGGAAAATTGCTCTAGTAATAATAGAACCCTGCGAATCTTTCTGCGTATTGCATATCAATAAATTAGGGGATTATTATGTTGAGGTTCCAGTTGAGCAGTGCAATACGCTATACCTAGACCTTTTCCTGTGGAGAAACGGTCCTTATTCCCCCCCCCCCCCCCCCCCCGACCCCCAATTAATGATGTTCTTCGTTATCCCCAAGCCTTGCGATTGTGGCGACCGTAATAAAACTCAGGGTACCGCTTCATGGTGTGACATTGTGTGCTAGACATTTATCGTTAATTTCGTACTTTGCGCGCCACTTTCAATAAATATACGCAGGGGACTTCATGATTTAAAGTGCGCTCTGAAATGGCCGCAATCATGAACTTTCTGATGGTTGAATAAACCTTTTTCCTTTCTAATTGTACCAAAGTTATATGCAAAAACAAAAGATTTTTTATGTGAAACATCTAATGCCGCGGGTGGGCTCGGAAAAATTGCTCTCGACACAGGCAACTTTCCGTGACAAAAATATATAAATATACTCGACTGCTTACCCATCGCCCCCTCTCTGCCATCGACGCAAAGGCGATGGGCACAAGTTGTATGTACATATCGAGATACGCTACAGCGTTTCAAAAAAATTTGAAGAGAATTGGAAATTTTTTGAAATAATTTCTCAAAAATTTTGACAAAGTTTGGAAAAATTTTGAAAAGATGTGGAAAAAAATTTGAAATTTTCAATAAATTTTGAAAAATATTGGAAATTTTTGGGAAATATAGAGAAATTGGACAAATCTTGGAAAAATTTGAAACATTTTAGAAAAAATTTGATGTATTTTAGAAAAAATTGCAAAAAGTTAGAACAAAATTGGAAAAAAAATCTAATAATTTTAAAAAAACTGTCGAAAAATTTAGGTGAAGTTTGGAGCAATTTTTAAAGAATTTGCAATTTAAAAAAAAAAAATTTGAGAACATTTTGTGAATATTTGAAAAAACTTTTCAAACATTTAAAAGAACTGAGTATTTGGAAATTTCCAATAATTCTCGAAAAAGCGTCAAACATTTTGGATCAATTTAGATCAAAATAAGTGTTTCCATGTTTCACATCTACCAGGTGCCCCATGACGCCTCACTTTTTTTTATCATGAGGATTGAAGATGGGCATTCTCTGAAAAAAAATTATGTGATTGAGGTTCGGCTTCAACGATAGATGGAATTCAAGTGAAATTACTATCATTTAATTAGTATTTTCAAATCGCCTTTGTTTTCTATTCATCACCTATGGACTCGAGTTCTGTAAAGGCAGAATACAAATCCATAATTTTACAGTATTTTTGATGAATCTATGCTTGAAGCCAGAAAACAGCAATAAGCTTGGGGCACTATCCAAAATTTCAAACTATCCAAATTCAGACAGTTAGCCATGTGGTGAGCCCCTGTCTGTTTTACAACTTAATCCCTTGCCAATGGTGCGCATATAAAAAAAAGGGCCCACCCAAGTTTATGATTGGCAAGAATCCTTCGACAGATTCTTCTCTCTCTTTCTGACTACTGGGCAAGCGCCTCCTTGTCTCTGAGGATTGGGAACCGTAATAGACATTTATTTTTCCGAGCAAATGGCCCATACGTGTTCAACATGTGTAATTGTAAAAAGTTATAAAAAATGATGGACAGCATGTCTTCACAAAACACTTTCGAGAGTTTTTATTCAGCAAATCTCTGCAAATCTCCGAAAGAAAAAACAAAATTTTGATAAATTTTACTCACACATTTCAGAACGCTCTGAAAATTTTACAAACAAAAAAAACGAGAATTTCTACAAAATAGAATAAAGAGGGAGGGAAAAGAATACCAAGAAATATTTGTGAGTATTCTAAGAATTTGGCAGATCAAGTGTCCATGCGCAGTGACGATATACAGATGCGTCAGTTGAAATTACCGTGTAGTGTGGAAGAGTGGGTGGGACGTGTCACGTGACAATGCGGAGTGAATGAGGGCGGGCCAATATCGCGATAAATCTATCTATGTTTCTCCCTCTCTGGCTTGTGATCGAAGAGTACCAAAATGGTCCACGTCAAATTTGACTCTATGTATGTGTATATGTCTATATGTGTGTATGTGTGTGTTTGTTTCACGGAAGTTCCGATCCTAGATTTTTTACGAAAGGATGACGTCATCAAGTGAAAATGGACAAGTATATATAGGGTTATTAACAACTTCAAGTGTGTGTGTGTGTGTGTGTGTGTTTCACGGAAGTTTCGATCCTAGATTTTCTACGTACGAATGAATTCGTCAAGTAGAAATGGTCGAGTATATATATAGTGTTACGAACCACTTTAATTATGTCTGTGCGTGTGTGTGTGTGGGTGGGAGGAGGGGGGGGGGCAACATTGGTCGAAATTTTTGTTACACAAATCGCAAGATATTGGAGGCTTTATTCAATTTTCCAGAAATGTAGTGCAGAAAGATTGATGTTTTTTGAACTTTCTACATTTTGCGGATCGCCCAATCCGACTGCTAAACTAGAGCCTCAGAGCAGAGGTTAAAAAATCGATATCTCGTAAAATATGATGCCTAGCACAAAAAGTAACGTTACATGAAATATGTAGTTTCATAAGCGGAACAACTTTTGTTTGATACTTTTTCTCGTATCTGTCATCGGTCTCGAAATACAGCGTTATAAACAATGAAAATTGTTAATTAAGCGATATCTCGTGAATTAGCGCAATTATGTAAAAAAGTCATTAAACATAAAATATGTATCTTCATGTGGGGAACAACATTCGTTGGAAACTTTTTCCTCTATCTCTCACGGTTTTTGTAATACAACGTTTTAAACAATTGAAATTGTTATTAACAATTGAAGGAATTGTGTTTTAGACTTGACACTCCTTTCCGCTCTCCGCAAGGGCTAGATGTAATTTTTGAAAAAAAAATAATTCAAATCGGTCCAGCTGTTCAGGAGAAACCGTGTGACAAAAAAATGCTCACATACGTACATACATACGCGCACACACACAGACATTTAATTGAAAACGTGTCAGGATGATGCCAAACGTCGAGAAAAGTGAAAATTTCATCGATCTGACACTTTACATTTTTGGGGTCATTACAATAACTTTCCCAATCGAGAAGCTAAAAACTTTCAATTGGAATTTAATACTTAATAATATTTTCATATTATATTTCTAATTTTGTAGGGGTGGAAAAAATGTATAAACCCGAATGGGTACACATGTGATGAATAAAAATTTAATTAACATGTTCAAATTTTCAAATTTCAATGATTTCATGAAAATATTTGACTTTTTATACCTGTCACATGTTTCGGTTGCGGAAGCAAAGTTGAGCCCAGAAACTTCTTTCTCCCCTCGATCGGCAACTGGTGCATCTATAAGGCCTTCATCATTTCCAGAAACTTCCATTTTACACGTTTGTTCAGTAGTTCCTGCGAACAGCGCAAGTTCTTCCTGCGCAAGTGTTCCATCCTGTTTCTGCTTAACCTTCTTTGCTTTCTGAGAAACGTCTTCTTCAGCAACTTCTGCAGACATTTCCTGGATCACTACTTGCTTGCTTTTCTCCCCAAAATATATAGAATGTCTGCAGATATCGTCCAAATAGACGTCACTGACGTTGTCTTACGAATCCTCACTCGGCGATGATCGATCTGTTGAAATTGTAAACTTTGTTAAAACCTAGTAAAAATTGTTTCTGATGAAATCGTAAAGAAAACGAGCATTACTTCTCTACTGAGATTGTATACCCCGAAAGACGTTTCCTTATTTGATCCCAACGCTCTATTCGATCTGACGAAAATTGAATAAGATAGAGATAGGGTGACTGAACCAATGCCCGCACAATTAAGGGTCTTGAAGGTTTCGATGAGAGATTTAAAATATAAAATAAAAAATATAAAATAAATATATATTTTAATAATAATATTGATTAATAGAATAAATAATAAAATAGAAAATGAAAGATCAGGTATTCTAATGTAAGGCGGGAGTTCAGCATGGAAAAATGTATAAATAATGAAAAAACAATCGATCACGGGTGCAAAATCGAGGACTCAATTAAGTAAATGACGGAAAAGTTCGGTCGTGCTCATTGTGCCAGTAATGAAACGATCCACCCAATAGGCGACAGGGGACATGCCAGTCCGCGCACGATGAGAAGAATTACGATTAACCCTACTTTGCACTGTCAGAAAACACTCTTATCGGGTAAACAATGTAGAGTAATAGTGGAGGTTTCGTATGTGTAGAATAATCACAATTGACTAAAAAAAGGGTTATTTTTTATGGATCAAATGTATCAAAATTACCACGTCGTTACAGGCTAGAGGTTAGAATTCCGCTTGCTAATTCCCCAACCACATTTCTCACTATGCACTTCATATTTTTCATTCCTTTTTTCTTTTCCACAAAGCACTAAGGTTTACGAAGATATTTTTATGGTACGTACCCGACACAATAGTTGATAAAGCCGTCTAATTACTAAATGTCCGCGGCACCATTTTTCTCTGACCTTACTGTCATGGGCGCTTCGGCAACCATTTGTCATTTCCGCCAACAATTTTATTTTTTTTGGCAGTTTGAAAATTCATTAAAAAAAATTTAATCACTACTGAAATATCCGAAATTAATGACTTCATTGGAATTCAAGTCGAAAATGTTATTTTTAAGAACATTTCTTGAATAATAATTAATCCTAGTTGGAGTTGTGCGAGGACTGGGCGCATTTACCGTGCGAGCATTGGTCCTGTCACCCTATTGATAAACGGGAGAGATATGGTGATAGAAGAGAAGATATACGGCCTAGAAGACATGCTATGTCTATCAGCGGAGTCATGATCTTCAGAAGAGGAGGGCACTGAAAGGAAGGGGAATTGTGTCAGGTGGGTGGGAAAGAACTAGACGTGATACAACATCAACAGGCTGGCGGGGAAGGGAGTGAGAGTGGTAACTGCAGCTTGGGGGAAAAGGGCGGAGCCGAAGCCTCTAAAAAGCAAGTTCTACGTCCTTAGGGGAATCCGGGACAACTTATGGGACGGGGATTTGGGGCGCCGGGGGAACCATTGGAGAGGGTAGACGGCAAAGTGGTAACAATGGCGGTGGAAGTTGTCAGGAATACTCCAGTGTATTTGTAGGAATCTGAGATGAGGAAGACGGATTAGTGCTGGGATCAGGAGTGCGAAATTTCTGGCTGGTCAAAGTTTGTCTCACGGCAGAACTCCTAAGAGCTCTCGGGCATGAAAATTTAACGAAATGGAGTTGGCTACTGGAAAATGCATTGAGAGAAAGAGGCGAAGCGAAAGCACTGCTTTGATGGCGTTATAACGAAATTGAGATGGTTAAAAATTTCCAACAATTCTGTATAATTGTGTATGCAAGAGATGGAAAAATTGTGATATACGTGTCACATGATGTGAAAGAATTTTTTTTTTTAACTTTACTGAAGCACCAAGAGCGGAGTTGGTGATAACAAGTGACGCCTGTATCGACGGTCCATTTGACACCTCACACAAACACTTCGTAGAACGTGCGAGGAGCCTGATAGGAACTTTCATTTTCAACTAATTTTTGCGTCTTATGATATAGCTATGCACTATATATGTAAATGATTGAGTATATAGTCACGGTAAACGGATTTTAGTGATTTGTAAAATATTATCGGAAGACACCAATTGCTTTGGCGCCAAGATTTCATGATGATGATACACATTTTGGGGTGGTAGTCTAAAAAGAAGTGGTTTTTTTTTAGTATTTCTCCCGTAGCCCTGGGGGTCGAATATTACAGGAAATCATAATCCAATCTTGGCGCCTAATTAAAAAAACAAACAACTCACATGATTACGTCACTCTCAGTCACTCATCTAAAGCTTTCTGCACTTATCCGATAAGTCATCTCAATCAGCAGTAACTGCAAACACAAAATTAATCTGGCAGAATCTGTCAGAAACAGTGGGTCATAAATTATCCATACCACTTACCGACAAATCAAAACATCAATTTCTGAGAAAAACTTTGTTAATATATATATAGAGCGAAAAAAACGGGGCTCATATTCAAAATAAAATGTGAACGAAATTCCTTTGAGAGTTTGAAACTGTTGAAACTCGTTTAAAACTCTTCGGTACCAAACATTTATAGGGTTAGTTATTTACAAAAAAAACTCACGTGACTTCAGTAAAAGTTATTGTGACCTATGGTTGTGTTCGGAAACGCCGCTATTCGTCGGTTTGTTTTCGATTGCGCAATTGTTTATACTGGGGCGCATCAGTTTCCTTAATGATTTATTTGTTTATTTATTTTTCGGTAAACTTCATAAACTTCTAGTAATGTAGAACGTTTGCGTTTGCGCGCTAGCCGCAGACTGAGAAAAACGCGCGATGTGAATGCCGCTCGAGTATATATAGGTAATCAGAGCTGATTGGCGCGCATGTGCAATTTGAAATGTGGCGGGGACTACTAACTGTTGGATATTTGAGTAAAATGACAAATATAGATATAGTGCAGACTATTTTTATTATTAATAAATTGTTGATGAGACATTGGCGGAACAGTGTTGCAGAAGTGGACCTCCATTTTTCAATTCGTAATGTTTTCGCGGCATGCTTTGGTATCATTTCCGCTTTTTTACATTACTAGTTCCCTGCCGGTGGCCGCTATGCGGCCACATGACATTCTTTGCCTGTTCGAGTTCGATTTTGATATTCGACTTATTGTCATGGTCGAAGCTCCCATTTGTATATAAGGAGAGAAAGAGATAGCGACTACATTGTCAACGAAGCGGTTGCGCGCGCATTTCAGTGTGACAGATTTCGAGATTTTGACATTGTCTTTTTTATACACTACTCGTTCAGGTGGTGGCCGCTACGCGGCCACCTATCCTTCCTTTTCTGATTTCGAGCTCGATTCCGATAATCGATTTATTTTCTTGATTGAAACTCTCATATATATATACTAGTTCCTTGCCGGTGGCCGCTGCGCAGCCACATGCATTTCCACATGCGATTTCGATTTCACTTTTTATCATGCCATCGATAATCGACTTTTTTCTTCGATAATCGATTTATTGCAATTCTCATTCGATTTGTGGTCGAAGCTCTCAATTATATATAAGGACTAGTTCCTTGTCGGTGGCCGCTACGCGGCCACATGCATTTCCAAATGTGATTTCGATTCCAATTTTTATCATGGCATCGATAATCGAAATTTGTTTTCGATAACCGAGTTTTTTTTCGATAATCGATTCTTTGCGATTCTCATTCGATTTGTGGTCGAAGCTCTCAATTATATATAAGGACTAGTTCCTTGCAGGTGGCCGCTACACGGCCACATGCATTTCCAAATGCGATTTCGATTTCAATTTTTATCACGGCATCGATAATCGAGCTTTTCTTCGATAATCGAGATTTTTCTTCGATAATCAAGTTTTTCTTCGATAATCGATTTATTGCGATTCTCATTCGATTTGTGGTCGAAGCTCTCAATTATATATAAGGACTAGTTCCTTGCCGGTGGCCGCTACGCGGCCACATGAATTTCCAAATGCGATTTCGATTTCAATTTTTATCACGGCATCGATAATCGAGGTTTTCTTCGATAATCGAGTTTTTTCTTCGATAATCGAGTTTTTTCTTCGATAATCGATTTATTGCCATACTCATTCGATTTGTGGTCGAAGCTCTCAATTATATATAAGGACTAGTTCCTTGCCGGTGGCTGCTGCGCGGCCACATGCATTTCCAATTGCGATTTCGATTTGAATTTTTATCATGGCATTGATAATCGAGGTTTTTCATCGATAATCGATTTATTGCGATTCTCATTCGATTTGTGGTCGAATCTCTCAATCATATATAAGGATAAGAAAGAGATAGGGACGACAATGATCAACAGAACGGTTGCGCGCGCATTTCAGCGTGACCGACTTTGAGATAATCGATATATATCGCACATTATCCTTTTTAGAATAGGAAAGCCCGAACGCGCGCTGCATTGCGATATGCAACTTGAAGTTAAAACCGTTCTTTTCCGAAGTTTAATCAAATACTGCTCATCATCGAGCTCGAAAAAATGAGAGCTTTCAGTTTTTCAATCTGGAGCAACCATCTTTTGTTTTTTCCGTAATTATTGCATACATAAAATTTTCAACACTGGACAGAATAAATAAAACACTCGGAACTTTGAAACTACATTAGTTATAACAACTCGAACAATTGTGGTACTTTCGAAAACTAAACCCGAATCGATATCGTAAATATCGATTTTCGATTTTAATCCGTTGTTACAATTTTCGCAACAAAACGCCATTCCGTTTTGCATGTCATAACTTCCGAGATATTCTGACTCTAACGATGTTCATTTATGTGTATGCATTTCCTGAATTTTCTTGAATAGAAATAGGTAAATAGAGATAGAGACGACGATTGTCAGCTAAGGCGCGGCTGCGCGCGCATTTCGGCGTGACGAAATTTCGAGATATCGATGGTTTATCGACATCAGATGTATCTCCTTTTTGTGACAGAAAAAAAAAGGAGGGAATAGAAGAGGATTTACTATCAGAAATGTAGAATTTGTAATTCTCGGGACTCTATATTTATAATTAACAAAGATCAATACGAAAAAAATGGTTTTATCAAATATGAAACGTGTGATATGAATGGGTATAGAATATACATAAAAGAATTGCGTGTACTCACAATTCAAATTTTGGCGGTAAAAGGCGCAGAATTCTCATCCGTAACATCAACGAATCCGACAGTGACACCAAGATCTTTGAGTAAAAATTCCCGTATATCGAGATGAACAGTTATTTCTGTCTCTCTTGAGGGACAGGTATACCCACTTTTTCGTGAAAAAAACAATCGGCAAACCATATTTTTTATGGTTTCTTCAAGAATCCCATCTTTTAGTTCAAATTTTGTTTAGACTATTTTACATTAAAAAAATCTATTTTTGTCCATTGAAAAATCAACGCAACAGAAACCCCTAGTGAAAATCAAAATGGATCTTCTGCTACAGCTCTGAGGGCCAGTTTTTGGCTAGTGAGCGCCATATTTTACTCTGACATTAAGGCTTCCGATTGGACGAAAATTTAACTCAGGCCAATCACAACGCTCGAGTTTAAGCCTTGATTAACCGCGGTTAACTTGAAAATCCTGGTGATCATATTTTGCGTGTCCCGAAAAATTGCAACTTAGGGAAAACTGTAATACATTGTCTTTTTCAAATTGCTGTCTAATTTTATGAGATGAAAACCGTCTGTATACTCTGCATATGTACATAATGATTTATAAAATATTTTTAAATTTCCGAAATGGCACATGTGGTACCGCTACGTAGTAAACCGTTCAAATCATGGCCGACTATTTTCATAATAAATTATGTTGTAATTCATTATAATATATATATTGTCCACATCTGAAATTATTCAGTGAACTTATAGTTAGAGTATACTGAACTGATATTTCGTATAAAAATAGAACATATATATACAAAAAATCTATAATACAACAGGATAAAAGTAATTGAGAAAAATTGGCATCAAAATACTATTTTATTCCATTTGCTCATGTTTGACCCTGAATATAATTATATATATATATTTACGATATAGTACAAAAAATGATAACTATATAATGTAAATAATCAATATTGATACTAGGACATAGAATATAGAGTATAGGTGTAGCTAGAACGTAACAAGAAACATACGCTCTCCTCAAAATCCAATGACCCATTTCAATTCATGCCGCCATCTTAGATAAGTTTTGCAAAATGTTCTGGATCCCAAGATACGGATAAAGAATTGTTAAATACTGCAAATGTATACAGGAAATATTTCAACAATTGTTTTTTTAACACTCTCGAATTTGTATGCGTTAAACGTGGTCCGATATGGTTAAATTAAAGCACAAAAATAAGATATGAAGCAGATGGCGGGCCCGAGTGCCGCCATCTAAGATGTTAACAAAATGGCGGCGTCCACATATCCATCACCTCACGTTTTTAAATTGGTTTTTTGATCGTCCATTTTGTTTAAATCCATGTCAATTATTTCTATTTCATAATCAAACAAACAATAATGGGTTTTCTGTTACTTTTTACATTTTTTCAGGTTTATTTGCCTGAAAGTTGAGCTGATAGAATTTCCCGCCTTTTTCAATCGTATTCTTTATATTTCCGAGGCCCCTTACACCAAACACTGGTAAAATTGAGAAGATTGAATTATTTTTTGTCGTACTGGTTCCGTGGACTTCTATAATATTAATGAGTAAACATGGACAAAAAAATTTCTATCATTTTTTTCGCGAAGTATTTTTGAATTGGCGAATTCATGAACAAAAAACAAACAAGTGGTGTGAAAATCAGGTGATCAATCTTGGAGTAAGAGCATTCTGGTAAAATTGAGGGCGCTCACAAAATATAGGTGGGAGATCCAATATTTTTTTACTAACATAGTGGATGTCTTCAGGAACGGTACAAAAATATGATGGATATACCTAATTGATCAGATAATAACAAGAATCCGCCTGTTCTTTTTTGCATGAGATCAGACACTATATAAGTCCATCAGCGTTATCACAAAAAAAAATTTATACGATCAGGTAAGGGATTCATAAATTGTCATATATAAGACCTACAATTGCTAAATCCACAAAATAGTGTAGAAAAAAAATGGAATTTCCTCCTGCAATGTACTGGGTATCCTCAATATTCCCAGACCATTCTCAAATGCCCATGCAATTTCAATGCTATAGCAGTTAAATTTGTAACTTTTTTATTCTTCAATTACCTAAACTTTATAATGTCTATGCTGTATATTTTTTTTTATACACTTTATAATATTGACCACTGATGTTTGATCGTCTGAAACCCTCAGAAGTCTGTAACATTCTCTTATTTCTCCAGGTACACACATGACTCCTCTTAAAAACTCTAAACTTAATGTAATTCAGTCGACTCTCTTTGGTTCTCATTTCCCATTTCTAACCTCCCAGTCTTTCTCGACATAAACGCACTGTGCCGTGCTCGTCCTTTACAACAAAACTCCTGTGTTTCTCCAAGCAGATGCTTCCAGGACTGGGTATGTCAGTGATTTTCCATTCATTGATTTACTGTTAAAAATTGAGATAGTTCACTTTTTTACCGCAGACAAGTCTGAGGAAACACTTAACTTTTCGTGGAGAGCATGAAGTATGGTTCCCCTCAGTCATCGATATCGACAACAGGTGGCCGCTGTGGGCACTCCGCAAAATGATGAGATCCATTCCGTTCACAAACACGAGAGCAGAAAAGTACTTCACAACAATATCGACATTGCTGAATTACAAGCCCTTCCTTACATTGAATACAAAGTGTTGGTTTTATCTCAATAAACTCTTCAGGAGTGTCATCCAGTCGCTCCACCATTTTTTCGTCCACTTCCCTCTCATCATCCCCATCATTACAATCCTTATCATTGACGACTCCTTCCCAGATGTCCATAGGAATAGAAGTGACACCCGCAATTTTCAGTGGCACCTCTTCAAATTGCGGATCGCATGAAGACTCCAAGTATATCCCCATTTCCTTGGCCATTCCATTGCACTCAATCTCATCATCGACCAAAGAAAACTCCTTCGGTTGATCAACGACCTCAAGCTCATCAGTTTCTTCAAGTTCACCTCGATTGATCTCCAACTTAGTTGGATAATCCTCAGACTCATGTGTCTTAAACTTCTTGGCCTCTGAAACTTCATGTTCATCTTCGGAGCTCGAGGATTCCGATGAGTCCGAAGAATCTGACACAACATAAATAACTGGACTGCTCGAAGATTTTTCTGATATCTCGGAATCCGGAGCAGATTCATCGACATATAGTTCGATTTCAGGTGGACTTACTGGTTCTTCCCACCTCATTCGTTCCTCTTTAAGACTGCAGTTTTTTATCACTGAAACATTCGGTTTGATATCACCAGTGGATTTTTCAGGCCTAGGAGACGCTTTTGAAGATGTAGTAGACAGATCCAGAGGGTGATATTCTTCAGTGTTCAAAGTATCAACTGTAGTGGATGTCCTTTCATGATCTCCAGGTGCTGGCAATGTAGAACCTATGGATTCTAGTTTTTTTCCAGATGCTACCTCGTTGTGTGGCTTAGCATTGACAAGCTGTGGAGGCAGAGGTGTCAGCAAAACCCTTGGTGAGCCTATGCTAGTGGGTTCTCCAGCTTGTGGACTTGGTGCTGGAGCCATTGCAGCTTCTTTGGGTGAGGCCATGCACTGGGATTGATCACTTGGTCTTCCTACCCATCTAGATGTTGTTGATCCCGTGGGAATAGAGCTCATCAGGTCCTTAGAAATTGACAATGTTGAGCCGACTGCTGGAACCACTCCAGCAGGCAATCCAGGTGAACCAGATGACCCTATCACGCCTCCCTGATATCCAGATTTTCCAGTTATACGAGATATCCCAACTTCTGCAGATGAAGCAGACCTTCTTTCGGATGGAGCTGCTGGAGCTATTGCTAGGAGCAGTGGAGAATTCCTTGGAGATGCTGACCCTTCCATGACTCCCTGATGTCTTGGTCCTGAAGCTGGACGAGATATAACTTCAGATGATGAGCCGGATGTATGGGAGGGGACGTTTCCAGATTCAGCTCCTTCAGACGTGACAACTCCAACTGTATGAGGTGGAACCACTTCTGGAACTACTGCAGAAGTCCCTGGAGACTTCCTGGCAGATGCACCTTCCATGGACCCCTGATAGACAGGTGCAGATATACCAGGCATCCCCATTTCAGATGAAGAATTGCCTGTTTTTTGGGAGGAAACTGAAGCTACTGCTGGAGTGTCTTCTGGAGCTTCACTTGAGGACAACTCTCCCACAATACCTTGATATTCAGATACGTCAGTTACGTGAATTCCAATGGCCTTCAATGCTGAAATAATTACAGCACGAGGAATCACAGTTGGTGTCGTGGCTCGAGGAACTGGTGAACCTCCTGGTGCTGGGGTTTCATGACGCACAGATGACGAGACCATCTTTGTATGCTGAATTGCTGAGGGCGCTGCTGTCCCTGCAGGCTCACGTGGAATTTGGGGTGTTCCTGTGCCAGATGACACCATGGCTCTATGGTGCAGAACTACTCCTGGAGGAACTTCAGACGAGCTTTGGGGTGTGCCTCCTGGGACTCTAGTGTGATTTTGAGATCCTGGAATCTTGTGAGCTTCTATTGCTCCAGATAAGGGAACCCTGGTCCCCGGTTGTGAAACCACTCTTGGAGGAAATCCAGAGTTTTGCTGAGTACCTCCTGAGATCCTTGGATTGTGAGATGCTGAAGCCATTTGAGGTGTTTCTGCACCAGATGAGGATACCACGGTTTTCGGGTGCAGAAGTACTTTTCTAGGAACTCCAGAGGAATTTTGCAAAGTACCTCCTGGAGCTCTAGGAACTACTCCTGCAACGGCTCCAGAAGAATTTCTCAGACTATCTGAAAGGAAAGTTTCGGTTTGAGAGTCTACAGGCTTGTGAGGTATGCTCATTCCTCCAGATGAAGGGGTCGTGATTTTGGGGCGACGAACTGCTGGAGACACTCGTGAAGTATTCGCCGTTCTCACTGGAATACTAGTCTGATTCTCAAAACCTGGAAACAGGTGAGACATGTCCAATTCTTCAGATGAGGGAACCCTGGTTCTGCCTTGTGGAACTCCTGCTGGACCAACGTTTGACAAGATCCTTCCAGTTCTTTCGGTAACCCCCATGTTAACGTCAGATTCTTGAGCTGTGTGAGGTATTCCAATTCCCCCAGATGAGGAAATGGTATTTTTGGGGTTTTGAGCTAATCCAGTAACTCCTGGAGGCATTCCTAGAGTATTGTGTGTATATACTCCAGATGGAGCTTTGTAGGGGATTGTAACAGTCCCAGATGGGAAGCTCATCTTTTTGGGGGGTTGAGGCACTGGTGGCATTGCGGTAGAGTTCCTGGGGGATGATGCACTCATTACCTGATGCCCAGGAGTCATGCGACTGGTCATAGGCGCCCCGGATGAGGCATTTGCAGCTTTCTGGGATGGCACGAATGCTGTATGAGTACCTGGTGAGTTCCTGGGGTATAGTGAATGCACCATCGCTTGCACTTGTGATATTGGAGTTAGGTTCGACATTCCAACCCCTTCAGAAGCCATAACCCTTTGGCATAGAACTGGACCATTCTCGGATGATGGTTTTGATGTCGGTTGGTGATTCGGGACAGATTGCTGGAAGGTGGAATGTCCAGTCTGTGAGGTCGGGAATGACTGCATGTGCGAATATTGTGCAGGATAATGAACTGGGCAGAGTGGTGAGGGCGAGAATGTATGGGGACTTTCTTGTCGCCGAGAATTTGGTGCAGTCGTTATCTGGGACTGATGCGGCAGTTGATGATGTCCTACCAGCTGATTATTAGGCTGATGATACTGAACCTGTAGAAAATGGGGGATATAAAAATTGCGCAATAATTTGAAAGATGAAATTTTGAGGACATGTTTTTGGACTTTTTAACTCTGATTTCTCAGATGTACTTTATCAAAAATTGTCAATAGACGACAATTCAATTTTTTTTTAATTTTTTTTTTTCAGTGTTATTTATTTTTATTTTTTTTTACTATGAGTTTGAAAATACGTAAAAATAAATAATTTAAACTGGACTATATTTTTCAGAATTTCATCACTGTTTTTTTTTCTAGTAAAGAACCACCCTTCAAAAAATTCTTTTAACAAACCATACGAACCTGGGTAGGGTAGGCTTGAGTCTGGTGAAATTTCTGAGCCAATCTCTGCTGTGAAGCATTCCGATATTCAAGACTTTGATTCTGGTCGATTTTAGGAGTTATTCGTTGGTGGCCGGGAACCTGGGGATTTTGTTGATTCATGAAATTGGACGATTGTGGAATATTTTGTGTGCGACTCGAAGACTGCTGCAGTTGATTTGTCGAGTTGAGTTGAGTGAAAGGCTTCGACTGCTCCAAATGCGCTCGAACATGTGGCATGTGTGGTACAGATCTCTGAGATTGCAAGTAACCTGGAGGCTGAGATGTCTGTGGCACCTGGGGAACATACATTGCTAATTATTTCTCAGCTACTTTCGCAGTGATTTTTGCCAAAACAATAACAAAATTTCTACCACATTTGCGATCTCGATTTTTGAGTGAAAAGAAAGGACAATGTCACTTTGGTTTCACAGAAGGAAAATTGTTGCCAAGATTGTGGATAAGAATTTTTACGTGCAATTTTTCAGAGTGATTGAACTAAATAATAAATGGGATGTGAGTGTGACCCTCGACGGGTCTGTGGGTCTGTGTGTGACGATACACGTATGAATTCAAGTTGTATATAAGTAACGCAAATTCAACTATTAATCAATTATTACGATTTTTTATCGATATCTCGTAAAATATGAGGCCTAGCAAAAAAAGTAACACAACATGAAATAGGTAGTTTCACGAGCGGAACAACTTTTGTTTAATACTTTTTTTTGTATCTATCATCGTTCTCGAAATACAGCGATATAAACAATGAAAATTGTTAATTAAGCGATATCTCGTAAATTAGCGCAATTATGGAAAAAAGTCATTAAACATAAAATATGTATCTTCATGTGGGGAACAACATTCGTCGGAAACTTTTTCCGCTATCTCCCACGGTTTTTGTAATGCAACGTTTTAAACAATTGAAATTGTTAATAACAATTGAAGGAATTGTGTTTTAGACTTGACACTCATTTCCGCTCTCCGCAGCGGCTAGACGTAATTTTTAAAAAAATCAAATCGGTCCAGCTGTTCAGGAGAAACCATGTCACAAAAAAATGCTCACATACGCACACACACACACACACACACACACACACACACACACACACACACACACACACTTCATTGAAAACGTGCCAGGATGACGCCAAATGCCGAGAGAAGTGAAAATTTCATCGATCTGACACTTTTCATTTTCGGGGTCATTACAATAACTTCCTATCGGGAAGTTAAAAAAAATTATAGTTAGAAGGAATATGACAATCTTAGACATACCTGTAGAGAGGACCTCTGTGCTTGGCATCCTTGAGCATTGCTATACCCTCGTTGAGCACTCTCCTGCTTTCTCTGCAACTGTTGCCTCTGTCCAAGGCTCAATTCTTGCTGACTTGTCTGCTGATTTTTAGCAATCTGACTACCTGGCATTTGCGCCATCGATTGACCCATAGTCTGCTGAGGCATCTGCGAGCTCATCATCTGCACTTGCTGAGATTGACTCCACGCTCTAACATCATAATTCAGTAATTTATATACAGCAGCCATACCCCAAATATTGTACGCCTGGCGCAACGTACAACTTTCATGTGTACAGAGACCAGTTATGCATATCTGGAATTCCAAAGGTATTTCAGGATATCCTGAAGCCGAAAATTGATTCATCATCGTTTGTCTGCCCATGCTAAGCCTCTGACTTTGGAAAAGCATTTGCTGGTGAGTGATAAATTGTTGTTGGGCCATCATCTGTTGTTGTAATTTTAATTGTTCATTGCATTGAGAATTGTACCCATAGTTCGCTGTAGATACTGGAGGAGTTGGTTGGATATTGACGTTGACGATGCTATTTGATTGAACAACTGAAACTTGTTGATTTTGAAGTTGAGTATTTTGATGGAATTCTGACTCTGAGTTTGTGGGAGGGGGAAGCTGTTGGGGGGTGGGAGGGGGAGGCTGTTGGGGGGTGGTAGGGGGAGGCTGTTGGGGGGTGGTAGGGGCAGGCTGTTGGGGGGTGGGAGGGGGAGGCTGTTGGGGGGCGAGCGGGGGAGGCTGTTGGGGAGTGGGTGGGGGTGGTGCTGGTTCTGGGGGATTTGCAGATAATGGAGGGTTATCACTGGGTTGACTGACAGTGGGAGACATCTCGGAAATTTGGGAAGTTATTGTGATACTTGGCGAGGTCGATTGTCCAGTTGTGACTGATATTTCTTGGTTGAATTGCGGCATTGGACGGGGAATGGTTGGCTGAAGCACCTGACGTTCACTGGATAGTGGCGTCTGAGAAATATCATGTGGATTGTTTTCTTGCACAACTTTCGGGGGAGATGGGTAGGGCGGTGGTGGTCCTGTTTTTGATAAACCGATGCTGGGATTTTCATTATCACCCTCTGAAAAATAACAATTATATTGTTATATGAAAGTCCACAAGGAATTCCTTCACGTCTGACGTCCAGCAATGCCATGTGGGACAGTAGATCCTCGATTAACCGAACCAATTGGGACCGAGCCTAGTGTTGGATAATCGAAAGGTCGGATAATCGGAACACAATTTTTCCTGACAGGGTTATACATAGTAAAAAATAAATGACCAAAATGTTGTCGTATAAGCGTGCTAAAGATAGACTAGTTTCACTCTTGTCTAACTTGGAGAGAATTTTTTCTCCTATGATCAGAATTTTACGCTTTCGCTTAGAAGCCGAAGAAGTTGAGGTTGAAGCCATCACAAATTGAAACTAGTGGGATAAAAGTGTGTGTCCCCGTTGGAAATACAAAGAAAACTTCCCCATTTGGAATTTCTGTTTGCCATCCCTAAATTTTCCGATACGTCAATTAAATGTTTCAATCCCATTTATTAAGCAGATAATTATGAATATTTGACTAGCCGCATAGTCAGTGTGAGGACGAGAATTATGCGCGATACTGGAGTGGGAGTGAGACGCCAATAGGGGTGCGAACGCTCGAGGGTTAAACCCGTCATACCTCCTGAATTATGACAAATATGGAGAAAACTGATACGAAATTAAATTTGTATTTCCACTTACTGAGCAAATTCTGCTTAATACTTTTTGCCGTATCTCTTACCGTTTTTGAAATAGAGCGTTGTAAACAATTCAATTGTTAATAACAAAAAACAGCGCGGTCAATTTAAACCAAAAACTAATTTGATCTCAGTTCCATGAACACTCTCCGAATAAGACCTCGATGACCACGATCGTTCAATCCGTTCGTAAGAAATCGTTAACCAAAAATCGGATTCCACACATACAAACACACACACACACACAGCCATTTACTCGGAATTTGATGGAAAGCATTTTGGTATACTTAAAACACCAGTTATAAAGTCAAAAGAAAAATTGATTTCGGGGTCAATACAATAACTTCCCAAAAATCGGGAAGTTAAAAATGGAAGGAAATAGCAAGGATTTGGTGCAGATTAGTGCACACTGTTGAGGACAACCCATAACTGATCATGAAACAAAGTGCCGCGATCAACACTATATAGTCTGCGCTAATGTTCGGATACAGCAAAATCAGTTCGGATAATCGAGGTTCTACTGTATAGTTAAACTGGCATCCTGGAATAGTTGTTTTGTTGTTACACACATACATACAAACACCTACAAAACCGATCAGGAACCCACCTTTTGTTTTCCTTCGCCTGGAGCCACTGATTTGCTTGGGCCGTCGATACTTGTCCTTCAATTTTATCGGCAATTCTGTACAAGACGAATTGCTTGCAGCACTCATGGGCTCCACCATTGGCAACACTGGTTTAGGCACAGGATCAACAACAGCAATCCTGACGCTCCTAAGCGCTGCCTTTAACTCCTCATCAGTGACCGCATACTTCAACCCCATAGTTCTGCTATACTCAACAATTAACCTAGTCATCTCCTCATCGCTCGTCTCGTCGCTTACCTTCTTCAGCCAATCCATCTTTCCCCTGATGATTCTACAGATCTCATTCAAGTAATTGTTCAACATCATATCTCTCGGATCATGTTCGAGGCGGCTGCGTCTAAATCTGTACACATGAATGTTCTGAATCATATTTTGGAAAAGGCCACCCTTATCTCGACACTCTTGTCGTATACATTCGGGACTTGCTCGACGTGGTGTAATCAACAGATCGGTAGCGGGAGGACCGATAATCGTGGGCATAACAGTGGACTTGTGATTTGTTGAAGAAATTTGGGAGGTGAACCTCTTTGAAATGTCTTCAATTTCTTTTGGAGTTGGGGGGATCAACTTTTGGGGGTTTTGCGGTTTCCGAGGCCTAGAATTGGTACCAATACGGAGCAGCTGGGTCGAAAGTTTTTCCGGCGATTTGTCAAGATTTTCTCCATTCGAGTTTTGGGTCTGTTCAGTGTCTGGGCCTGAAGGTATCTCCCTGGTTTGAACCATTTGGATACCCTCAGCATTAGGCACTGGATGAGAGTTCAAGGTGTCATCAGCCTTCTCTACATGATGAATGTCCTCTTGGAGTGGCGTCTTTGCGTCTTCGTCAATTTGAAGTGCTCCAGGACTCATTGAATTTTCATCGAGTATTACTGTAGCTACACTGTGAGGTGAGTGGACGGATAGTTCGTCCGGGTCCGTTAGTTCACTAGCCTTAGAGGGTCCGACATCACTGGTGTCCACTTTGACCATCAGAGGTACCTTCAAGAATTCAGATTAATTAGCATTTACAGTATATGCACACTGATTATAAATACTATACACGATCAAGTTTACTAAGTCTTGTGCACGACTCTCATTCCAAATTAATTGACTTTTTTTTAACTTCCCGATTTTCGGGAAGTTATTTTATTGACCCCGAAATGAATTTTTTTGTTTACTTTCTAACTGGTGTTTTAAGTCTACCAAAATGCTTCCCATCAAATTCCAAGTAAATGTCTGTGTGTGTGTATGTTTGTATGTGTGGAATCGGATTTTTGGTTAACGAGTTCTTACGAAGGGATTGAACGATCGGGGTCATCGAGGTCTTATTCGGAGCGTCTTCATGGAACTTAGATCGGATTAGTTTTTCGTTTGAATTGACCGACCTGTTTTTTTGGTATTAACAATTGAATTGTTTACAACGCTCTATTTCAAAAACGGTAAGAGATACGGCAAAAAGTATTAAGCAGAATTCGCTCAGCAAGTGAAAATACATATTTAATTTCTTATCACTTTTTTCCATATTTGTCATAATTAAGGAGGTATGACGGGTTTAACCGTCGAGCGTTCGCACCCCTATTGGCATCTCACTCACACTCCAGTAACGCGCATAATTCTTGTCCTCACGGTGACTATGCAGCTAGTCAAATATTCACAATTATCTGCTTGATAAATGGGATTCAAACATTTAATTGACGTAACGGAAAATCTAGGAATGGCAAACAGAAATTACAAATCGGGAAGTTTTCTTTGTGTTCCCAACGGGGACACATACTTTTATCCCCCTAGTTCGTGTACTTTTTCGGTTAGACATAGTTGAAAATGTAATGATAGAGTAATTGAGGAAATTCTATTTTTTTGGAAACAAGCGAAGGCAAGAAATTCCAGAGGAAATGATAAAAATTCTCTGGCTCTTCCCGGACTTCACCAGGCTGCTCAAATTCCCTGAATATCTCGGTTTTTGCAGGTACTCAGTATTTTATATCATATCGTTTCCATTTTGTATTGACCAACAGTCAGAAATCTAAGAATCATTGATATTGTCCTCCAGTCTGTGCTACACTAGAAAACTGAGCAAAGGAAATGAAAATTGGAAAATCAATAGTCTATTGCTGATTTACTCTAGAGACCTAACCGGACAATGATCAAAGCAGAGTGTAATTTTAATTGAGTTTTAATATTACCTTGGCCTTTACCTGGGCTTCCAATTGTTTCTCCACAGCAGGGATCAGTGGTACCGGCTCGTCCTCCAGTTCCTTAAATATATGTTCATCGATAGGAACACGTGCATTGATTTGTGATGCATCAGTCGATGCTGGTGGTGCTACCAAAGGTTTGAGGGGAAGAAGTACCTTGCTCCTAGGTCTAAACGCAGATGCTGGCTTTGGAGCTTCTGCGAGAGGATCCTTGGACAAATTCTCCCTCTCTTTTCTCAGTTTGAGGAGAGATCGTTTTAGGTAGTTACCAGTACCGGAAGATGGTTTTTCCCTTGGACAAGGTGTCTCAAGTTCCTCCGGAATTTGTGCTAATCGTTGCACAGGGTCCACATCCTTGTCGTTCTCTTCCTCAGTCATTTCGCAGTTTTTAGGAATACTTTCTGAATCATCAGACTTGTCAGACTCAGGAACTTTCAGCATTTGTGGAGAATTCTCCTTTGAGGATTGACATTCCTCAGATGTAAACCTTTCATAATCTCGAAATAAATCAATCAAATTATGATCTACATCCTGTGATTCTTTCTCCAACTTCTCTGTTTTTATTTCCAAAAACTCAGAAGCTGAGGACTCACTATGACTGTCTGTGCTTACATTCAAAACTCTTTGCTTCTTAAAATTACCGATATGGGCGGGTTTCTTATTACAGTCATCCTTAGACTCCGAAACCTTTCGTTTTGTAGATTTTTCGCTTGACACTGAGCTCGAGGACTTTGAGGATATTGAAGACGAGCTTGATATCTTTCGATGGCGCTTGGATGAGTGCTCAGATCTGCGATTCTCCCGTGAATGAGCTCGTTTTTTCGAGGAACTCGAGGAAACTTCAGGCTTTCTAGGCCTTTCACATCTCGGGGATCTCTCACGAGAGTAACTTCGCTTTCTTGAGTCGGTAGAGTGATGTCTTGAGACGCTGCGAGATTTGTGATGATTGTGAGAACTGCGGGAACTAAGGGAACTGTGGGAATTATGAGATTTGTGGGAACTGCGGGAGCTGTGAGACTTGTGTGATGTGCGCGATATGTGAGAATTGTGGGAACTATGCTTCTTTGAGTTTTCATGGGAACCTAGATGCTTTGCTGAACTCCTAACGTCTTTGTGGTGCCTATCTGATGGCCTGCTCATTGAACTGTTCAATGATTTATCACTTTCAGGACTGTCCAGTATGTCGAGAAGTTTTTTTCGATCGTCACAATCTTTGGATTTTTCCATTTTTGATGGGCTCTTCGATGACACACGAGATGGTGGATCTGAATCATCCCCGAATAGAACTGTTTTCAGGTTTGCTCCCTTGATGAAGCGACTTTTCGAGCAGTCTGAGTACGGAGGATTTCCTTGAGATTTGGATGAGCGTGCATTGTTCGCCACTGGCGAGCGACTTCTTGAGGGAGAAGTCTCAACGTACGAAGGGTCCAGAGAAGATCGGGATTGACCTTTCAGTTTCACGGATTTTTTAATTAATCCTGGAGTCCGTAAACTGGGACTCTTATGATGCACCGCGCGAATCGGCTTCGATAATTCCAGATTCGTCCTGTCCCTAAGATAAGCCGGTGATGCTGAAGGACTTGAAGAACTTGAAGCAATACCTTCGTCAATGTTTGCCGAATAACGCCTGCAACATGTAATTGTGGAGATTAGCGCATGCGTTGGGCGTTATACAGAGTTAGATAAGAAGTTCTGATATTTCAGTTTGCGCGTCTTCAATGAATTTCAAACTGGGGGACTAAAAACATTGTTTTTGGTGACTTTTTCCCTCCTTGAAATCCATAGAGGTATACAATATCATAAGTGCTAATTCTTGTCTCTTTTTTTTGTAATTTGTACATCTAAAAACATGGACCAATTGGGACCATGAAATTCGTCCAGAAAAAGAAACCTGTAAAAATATAGTACGGTAAAAGCATGAAAAATGGAAAAATGAAGAAGCTATTCAGCTAACATAAGCAAAATTCGTAAGGAATTGTTCGTTTTCACTTCACTTTACCGTTCTAAAGAAATTACGCTGTGATATTTATGTTAACAAAGCACTAACCAGTGCAAATGCATATGTTTTACTTTGTAAGCAAACAAACGATAATGGGAACCGAGAAACAACAGATTATCTAACGTGTTATGGCGCAGTATCAGATAATAGATGCTCCTTACAGGTTTGCTAAATGTTGATGGAGTTCCATGTACTTCCACAATAAGCGTTCAAGAAGAAAATTACCAATTTGGCAATACAGAGATTAGGATTATACTAATATTTTCTACTATTCGAATAGATAAAAAATGAAGATTAATATTCGCTATATTTTTTTAGAGCTCTTTTTCTAACTACAAAACCGTCAAAAATTGAAAAAAAAAAAAAAAATAGAAACACAACGAATTTAATTTTAGAAAAATATTTTAATAAACAATATCGACTATCATTCATCTCGAAACACGATACAAGCCTAATATAGCAGACCCTAATTCATTCTACAAAGAGCACGCATTCATCCCGACACTCCGAGAATGCTTTATTTAAAAGGAATTTGAAACAAACCGAGTCCGACACATTATTTTAATGTGTGTAAATCACGAGTGAAACCCGAGTATAGTTCAACAAACAAGTGTAAATAATTTGGGTGGGTCATTAAACGCTCAAATTACGGGCATTCATGACTCAAAATGTGACACAACCGTTGAAATATTACGTCTAAACTTGAAGTGAATGAGCTGAATGACCCGTTTGAGTCACGCAAAACAAAACTCAAATCGTAATTTTCCAATGTAATGACAAATTTCGAACGTCTGTAAAATTTTCCGACATGAGAAATTCCAAAAATTTCGAACCTTCCAAAAATTCAGAGTTTGAGAAATGCAAAAACAAAACAAATCACAAATTTGAAACACCGTTTTCTTCAGAATGTGCTATGGGCCCAAAATTATAATTGCATGTTCTTTAGTTCATCAAACAACGACCTGGGGGCGTCAAAAAGGTCAACCTCCGTTTTTTAAAAACACAGGTACCAGCAATTTTGGACGCAAAATTTCCATATTTTTTTCCAACTCGGTGTTCACGTCTGAAACAAAAATGTGGAAGAGTCATCACATCATCTTCATTGGTCAGTAATGTCAATTATGGTGGACAACGCAAAAAGGGCCCATTTGGTCGACTCATTATCGTTTAATCCCAAAGTTACTCCCGTTACTGTGAATTTGGGCTTGGGCTTAAAAACAGAAAAGTCAAATAAAATGAGCAACGTGAAAAACGTAACTTGGGGCCTGAGTACGGCTAAGTGGGCCCTTTTCATATGGGCGGCTATCACTGTCTATTTCGTTGAAGAAAATTTGAGTAACTTTACATTCCTTTTCGACCAACTTCCCGATGTTTCAAAATGACAAATTTTGGAGAACATGTTGCTCATTGTACTTTTTATTTTTGAGGTTCAATAGTAGAAAAATTATATGATATAAGTCCTTGAATGTATCTGCATCGTTTCACTGAATTTCATGTGACTTGCACTTTAAGATTTTTTTTTAATTTATTTTTCTTTTTCCAAGAACTATGAAAAAGAAGTATTTTATGAAATGTAGGTGGGGTACTCTTTTTGATGCTTACGAATGTGTTTTGTTCACGAAAGCAGATTCGTAACCGTAATTTGATTCTCTCACACGATCTGATATGTGGCAAAAAACCTCAAACCTCTGTATGGTACGTTCAACTTTTTCCTTCAATTTGACACGTTAAACATTGTAATTGTTTTTATTTCGCTTAGATTTTGGACATTCTATAGTTGTCAAATTTTTTTTTTATTTAAATACTTTTCAAATGATATAGTTTTCGGAATTTCAAATATGTATTATATCAAATATGTTACGTAAAGTTTCTTCTGCAATTTACATTTTTCATAATTCATTACTGGAACACATTGTTGAGGAAACTCGATTCGTTGACGCAGAGATTAAGAACCCAGGATTTTATATGACACCACTATATACGAAACCTGCTCAGTAAAGCTCTGAGAACTTTCTCATATTGCTCCTTGATGAGTATACATTGAATAAAAAAAGGCTTCAATTATCTGAACCTTATATATAGTGCCAATGATGCAACATTGTCAAATTATTCTAAACTTTTATTTTCAAAAAAATATAGTAAACTTTTAGCAAGATTGCTGCTGAAAGTTTAGCACTAACTAAACTGCTAAACTGCATTTTTTTTTTTATTAAAACGCTAAAATTGAAAATAAAAAAAATTCTGTTTCCAAGAGTTTGAGCTTTTTCAAATTAATGTTTTCGAAGAAAAAAAAATTATGCGTTTGGACATCGGTCGTGTCACGTATCCAGTTATATAGTGTAAGAGAGGGGGGAGGGGGGGCTGGATTTCCAATTTCTCTGTCTTTATGATTGTGCGTAATGCTAATTTTTGGCATTCCCAAAGTTGTGCAAAATAATAGAAGCGAAATATAAAGTTACTCACTTCCGTCTATTGGATAAAATAAATATCACTGAAAAATGAAAATGCTATGATCATCCATCTCCACTATGTTCTCGCATAACACAAAGTTGATTAAAAATATGCAAAATTTTTCCTTCAATAAATCGGGCATGCGACAGATGTTGGTTAACTTCCCCTTCAGTAGTTTTTCACCTATAACAGAGGAGAGAATTAATACTCAACACTTCTAGAATTTCGCATTTTTTTGGAATTTCACAAATTTCATGGGCAGGACGTTGTGAGGAGAGTATGGAACTCCGAAAAAATTTCGTACTTTTCGCAACTGCCCATATCAATATCTATATATATATATATACGAAACCTCACAAAGAATTGATGCTCTGAGATTTTCCATCATAATGGTATGTCTGGGAATTGACAATGTTTCAGATTATCTGACATTTACACTTGCAATGAGACAGGACGTGAGGGGTTAAGGTACTTTAGCAAAAACAGTGTGAACAATTTTAAGGGCATGAATATTGCGTTTGGCTTTGAGCCCATTGATAAACGATTTAAGGGCTCCGCTGAACATCCTTTTTTTTATTAGTTCAAGTCGTATACCTTGTATGAAGGAGAAATTCATGTGCTGATCGTAACTTTGGGTGCTGTTTTTAAAATTACTGATGGCCGTTTGTGGTCAGTTGGCGCCATATTTAATGTTTGGGGTAAGGTTCTCATTGGCTAGAAATTTCACCCCACCCAATCACAAGACTTCGACAGCTGATTCAGCGCGGTCACGTGACGGAAAATTGGCGCTAAAAATCATGTTGACTTTTTGTGCCTTTGACTACCTGAATTGTTTCAGGTTAATGAATATAATTATCATTCTATACTTAAAACCCCCATATCTCATATTTAGGATTTGTCGTTCATCAATTTTCGAAAGCATTGTACAGAAATGAAGGAAGTAAAATTAGTTTTCTACTTTCACAATCGTTTCAAGTGTCAAAATTGTGGAAATTTTTGAATTAGTCATGCTATCAATGCGGACACTTCTGACATTTTTCATTGTTATTTTTTTCAATACGACGTTTTACATGTTTGAAGTGGACGATTTTACAATTTTGAAAATTTACCATTAAAAAAAAAAATAAAATAAAATGTTTAAACTTTCTGAAACTTCAGATTTTAAACGCCAAAAAATATCCGCGATATTAAAAAGTGCCAACACTTCGAATATTAGAAAAACAACGCAATAAAACCAAAATTGATAAACTTCAAAAAAATGTAAACGTGATCGAAACTGCTAAAATAATTTTTTAACCAATAAAAATTTCAGCAGGCACGTAGAAGCTAATCAGCTCTTATAAAACGGCGGCCCCAGGTGCTCAAAAGCGATTTAAGGGTATGATCAAAATTTTGTTTTCTCCAATGAAGTACTAGGAGTACCCGGTGTTCTGATCGTGCCCTACATCCAAACCCTGACTGAAAAATTCTATAACGTGCAAGGGTATTTCTGGAAATATAAAGAAGGGGAAAACTGAAGGAGGGAAAACCAACAGGTAACCAATGATAACTTTCCCCATACTTATATAAGAGAAGCAACAAATTACGACAAAGGTTGAACATTCACACCCCTATTATGGCCAGGTACTACAAGGCAAATAATTCCCCAATTAGAAGCTCATAAATACGTGTTAATGAATTCCGTGAAAAGTGGTCTACCTGTCCCACTGTTTGGGCGAAGGGCTGGTGTTCGAGCTGGAAACGATACTCTCGCCCTCTGTATCTGCAGTGGGCGCATTAACGGAATATTTCCCGCTCTTTTTACCTTCCGTCTCCCCAGTTTCCGTTCTTGTTACGATCGTAACTGCTTCTTCTAGACGAGTCTTATCATAATTCTTCTCGACGTTATCTCCATCAAAGACCGGTATAATGCTCTGCAACTGCTTCAGACAATCATCCATCAGTCGTCGAATTCGCCTAGGGTCAAAAGTGCACGCAATATCTTCTGCTTTCCTGAAAATTGGTTTAGCCAACGCAATCTTCTTCGGCCACATACGTCGACCATTAATCTTGTACGCAACTGGAAATCCATATTGCGCGGAAACCAATTGAAATCCATTTCGTTCCTTACCAGAACCGCGGCCATTTCTTTTAGAATTTCCCACATCAATTTTCCCCTTCTTCGTCGCCTCTTGTCGCGTATCAGTTACTGTTGACTTTCTGACAGTAATGTTTTGGTTTTTATCATATATTCTTTGGTTTGTTTCAGTTATTTGGGGAGTTTTATAGATTAACTTAGTATTTTTCGAACCAGTACGAATTCTAAGGATAATCCTGGGTTTTTCTTTGCCCGTTGAACTCAATTCAATCTCTGAGGTTGATGTAATACTCGATGATGAATTTTCCACCATTTTGTCAATTTGAATTTTACCCGCCATTTTGTCGCTTTGAATCATATCCGCCATTTTGTCCTCGTGCGCTTCAGCCGCCATTTTGTTTCCACATATTCCCGTAGGTGTTTATAGAATTCGCTCCAATTTGAAAATATCCAAAGCGTTCACCGCTTTATCAGCTACTGTTTTTGTTTTCATAATACAAAACAACTAAGTTCGTTAGAGACCGCAGCGCCATCACTCATTGATCAAAACCCACTCACACACAAACCTTCACATGGAAATTATTACGAGTGTACAACAATTCGTTTTTCTTTTAAACAAAATTGCCAGTTATCTTTTTCACAGAACAAAAAATGCATGTTCGGCTGTCGGGGATTATCTTCAAAATATTCAAAGGTGTCCTGACGCTCCGTATCATCTCAGCAGATAGAAGTATCGCACCTCATAAATTCTTTATTTTCACCTCCAAACTAAAACAAAAATTCTGAGAAACATTCTGTTGTCGGTCTATCCCTTACACAAACACAAAGACTTGGTGTAATGAAAAAAATAACAGCGTCAAATTTCCAAAGAAAAATACCGCATTTAGGTGTCAAACGATAACACAAGAGACCCTTGATTTTCACTTCCAAATATCCGACACAAAATCCACGAAAATGGTTGAACTTGTACACAGCAATAGCAAAAAAAACATCAACACAAACACAGGGATAAGTCTATTGAAAAAAAAAAAAAAAAACTCACTCTTTGGTTGTATAAATTAGTGTGGCGTTTAAGACCCAAAAGTGGATCACCACTTGTCAATAAATTTAATTTGAAGCGATTGTGATAAATTCCTCTCGGTGAACAACGGTGCAATGTCTTTGCGAACTAGCCGCAGACTGAGAAGACTGCGTCTTAGGGGGCCGGCCTCACACCCTTTAGACGGATGGGGCAGAGTGGTGGAGGGGATAGACTTAGGCGCGCAAATGAGTAACCTTTGCGAACTAGGACAAATAGTCCGTGTTGTGATATTGAATCGGCCTAGTGATTCCACTGGTTCGGCCACCAATCAAAATTCGAGGATTGGTAACGAGAGCTTAGTACACATGGGATTTCGCTTCTGAAATTCCGAAGTTTAATAGTCAGCAGAGGTGCTGATTTTCAACTCGGCGACCACTGCAACAACTATAACCGTTGACAACAACTGTGCTTTATGAGCTAGTTTTTTTTTAATGATTATTATTTAAAGCATTCACACCTTATAGCCCATTTGGTTATACAACGAACAACATTTCAATTATATGAAATGCTAAGATCTGCTCATATTCTATTTTACATCGGTGGTAGTACATTTATTTCTCAGATCGATATATTACACTAGGTCAAGAAGGATTAAAAGGCTTCTTCTTGTTAATATTTCCAAAGACGCACTAGCCTCATAGGGTGGGTAAAAGCTATAAACTGGTTGAACTTCCGTTTTGGAAGGTTTTTGTAGGACGGTCTCTTCGGAGGTGCGATCCTAGCTTGTTCGTATGATATCGACGGAGCCTCTCGACTTTGGTTCCTACCTACTAGGGTTCATTTTATGGTCTTTCCGTGGCAACCAAGTATGCCAAAGACATTCGAGTCGTCAGTCCTTTCTTCGAGGCAATCCCACTATTGGCGCCTTCACAAACTTTATTATCGAGGGTTCGCCCACCCTCTGTGCTTAAGGCTAATATGATCTTAGGACACCAGTTCAGCGTTCTAGATCAGCATCTTGATCTAGATGTTTATATTCAGATGTCCTCTCTTTAAGAACATATTTCTATGGATGCTTTCTACGGCACGAGACCAATATCTATCGCAAAATTTACATTATTGACGAGATTCATCTCCTGGATTCAGCGGAATATTTGTATTGCTTTCGGAACCATTGGACGGATAGTCCGTGCGAAAATCAGCTGTGTAGTTTGAAGAGATGCATATTTGTCAATCTCGGAAAAGGCCTGCAATGATGCTTGTCCAACGCCTCCAATACTCCTTTCCATTTCATAGTGATGTTGTACCATACAGCGGTAGCCGCAAAATTTTTTTCAAAAGTTACGTAGATGGCTCGATAGATGTTACAAGATGGAGGAACGACGGTTTTCAATAAATGATGATTTCGAAAAAAGGGTTGTTAATTGGGCTCCATCTGGGTTTCATTTTTTTAATAATTTGTTTTTTAACAATTTTGCTTTCATTATTTTCAATTCTGTAGTTATCGGAATTAACTTTGTTTATCAAATAAATTTTAGGGAGCAGTTCTGTTGTCGAAGGCCAATACGCGGGAAAAATTGGGAACGGCCACTTGATTGGTTCACGGAAAAGGGGGATCGGCGTTTTGATTCGTCCTCATTCCTCCGTAACCTTTAGCGATTGGCCCGCCCTAACGGTCATCTGATTGTCGGGCAGATTCATGATTGGTAATCAGGAAATTGTGACCTGCCGTCAGGTTTCGTGATGAGAGTATTACTAATCGCTATGTGTAATATGAAATCTACTAGAAAAAAATCAAGGTGTAGTTCCTGACGCGCCGGTGTAGTGAAATTTCAGAAGAGGAATAGAATTTTTTTTCAAGTTCAGGAAATCGGAAAAATTGTACAAAGTGTGACACCGAAAAACGCCCCCACCCTACCTACCCCCTCCCCCCCTTACCCCCACCCCCGTAAGTGTCTGGACAGCGTAACTCTCCATGTAGTCCTATCAGAAGTTTCACTTCAATAAGTATCAAACACACTAGATTGAAGGATAAAATATAAAATATAAAAGTATAAAATATACCAAAAATTAAGTATATTGATCTACTAGAATCTAGTATTTATGTTTCCGTGACTCATTACACTCTGTAGATTCTGATACAGTGAACCCTCGTTAGTTGCAATACGTTTCCGACAGTAGGGGAGATAAAACTTGGAGCGTTGCAATTAAAAAGTTATCCCCACTCTTTCGAGAAGTTCGGCGTCAATTCCAGGAAATTTGAAGAGATAACTAATATTTTATCTCCAATCTTCACATAATTCGATTGAACGAATGTAAACAAAACACGACCTACGGTAACCCGCACGCGTTTCGGCGAATTGGGCGCGAAGGAGTGTGTGGGCAGTGCTTCGGCGGTAGGAGAGGCAAATGTTGCAACTAACGAAGGTCCACTACACAACGAGAGTAGGATAGTTCGTATCAGATAAATAGACCTGCCTAGAAATACTTCGAAACAATTTTGTCAGTTTTGCTGGATCAACGATTCCGTAGTAGGATGCATTTGGAATGGGGCTTATATAAAATATGTTTTTTTTTTCCATCCCTTCCCACGAGTCCTTGGGAGTTTATCACAATGCCTAAGCAAACTCTTTTAACATCTTCTATTTGTACATCTCTGGCATCCCTGGGACGCTTATGGACGCCAGACTATTGTAAATACAAGATGAATAATATCACAACTCTAATGAAAATTCATAGATTAATGTGTCAACCCGAAGTAGCAGCTGTTGTTCAGTTTGATTTTGTTTTCAGTTTGTTATATTTAATTGCATTTAAATTTCATAGTTCAAAGACGGATGTAAACTAAGTTGACGCTGAAAATTATCCTTCATGTCCATTCATTCTTATCGTTATCATTAAGGGATTTGAACTGCAGGGTGGAAGGGGAGCAAAATGTGAAAACTCGAGAGGGTATACATTTGTTATGATAAAGTAAATATTTTTGTTTATGAAAAATTTTTCCATTTAGTATATTATATATATCGCGTTATATACATATATATACCGTGTAGGGTGGTCACACTCACTCGGTTCACTTCTTCTTCGAAAATCATTGCAATCCCGGAAGTCATTTCTTGATTATGAATGGAAAAAATATCCAATTCGAGATCATTACAAAACCTAATTTGAGGATAAAAAAAATTCGAATTAGGGATAAAAAAAACACCCGACTTGATAAAGAAAATTCTGTTGCAGGATGTACATATCTTCGATTCAGAAACAAAAACTCTTAAGTTTGGGAACAAAATCCTCCAGTTCGGGTCTAGCAATATCGTATAAGGAGACTGTTATTTGCTAACCAAAGGCATTCCATTAGGATGTGGTAAAAGACCCTTCAGGTACTATCGTAAAAATGCCCATAAAATAAACTGAAAATTTTATGATATTGTGTAGATGCTTTAGAAATAAAGAATTGGGGAATATAAAATATTTGCATGTATGCTCACAAATGGATTTACAAAATTTTGGAATGTAAACATTTGTTTTACAACGATGAAAATGAAATGCTATTAACGGGCTGATATAAAAATACTGACGTTTGTGGCTGTCTGTATGGTTAATGCAGTCTGAAGGCTCTATAAATTTATTACAGGCGAGAAATTCTGGAATCTTAACCATGAAACATTTTTAGTCTTCATGCGCATGAATTTTCAGACCCACATTGCGGGAAGAGCGGTTTTCCGGGTTGTGGATCTAGGTATTTCTAGCTTGCCTGATGATCCTAAAAATCTCCCGATTCACAGGCCGGGCAGCATTTTTCCGTAGTGGTCTTTTTTTCATTTTGTTGAGTTTGGGAAGTATCCCTGGTGGAAATCGGGTCGTCACATTATGTTAGAATACGTCATAACTTGTCATAATATGTCATTTTATGGTAGAATTTGACATTGGATGGCACAAATTGACATTATATGATCGGAATTTCGGACACGTTGCCAGATTATATGGTATTTTGTCAGACAATATGTCATAATCTCACCGATTTTGACATATGTCATAAAAATGCGCCAATATTTCATAATATCTAATTTTTTGTTAAAATTTTATATATGATGTCGGAAATTGACATATGTCAGCAATCCATATGATATGACATAATTTGACGTGTTAGGACATAATATGTCATTCCACGAATTTGACATATTCTGACATAATCTGTCATATTATGTCATAGTACGTCGAAATATGTCATATTCTGTTAAATTTGTCATTTTTTGTCATAATCTGAGCGCCCGATTTTCACCAGGGATGCCATACCAATTCCCAGGAAAAGTGTATCAATACGTAAAAAGATATTTCCATGACAAGGCCTTAAAAACTTTTCTGGCTAGTGTGTGTTTACATGCCTCGGCTTCGCCTCGCTCTGCAAACACACACTAGCCAGAAAAGTTTTTACGGACAGTATGATGAAAAGATTTATCTTGGAGAGTCTTGTAGATCAAAAAATGGCTTCGGTATTTTCGGGGAGTCGGGCAGAGGTAGAAAAGAGACCGAGTGAGGGGAGGGAGGGAGGCGTGTCTTGCGCGCTGACTGGGAGAAGTAAGCGACGAATCAGCGGAAAGGCGATGTGAAGGGGAATCCAAGACCTGCCAAAATTTCCAAGAAATCTCAATCGATATATATCAGCATTACCAGAGATCTCCCCCTCAATTTTTTATCTTGCCCCATTCGTTTCTATTTTATTACATCCTTATCAACTTGATTTATGTGACTCACTCGTATTCCTTGTCATTCAGCCGATGTATCACCACCTTTGGTGATCTCACTAGTTGTCGCACACATTTACGCACTAATTTCTTGCTCGATATTTTGCGTTTGAGAAATTTCCGCGCCTGAAAATAAATGAAGAAACCGCATATATTTATTTCTCATCCAACATATGATGGGGTAAATTAATCTTATTATCCATTACATTTTACACATGTCAATACATTTTAAATACATATTTAAAAATACGTTTTTACTCTAAATTTGAATGTCTTTATTCATTATATTTAAACTATTTATTTATTTTATATAAACTATACAAAAATGGAGTCTTAAATTAAATTCTCCCAAATCAAGCTCAACGGGATTCATTAAAAAGAAATATTGACAGCAAGGTAAAATGATTCCACAACAGAATAATAAATGATGAGTATATTTTTTAACATTTTTTTTACAAATGTAAATTAAAAAAAAAATCATGCTTAAAATTATTTGACGTACTCTGATAATGGCTTGTTCACGAAAAAACCTCTGTTGTATCCGTTTAACTGTGTCCGTCCACGATTTTACAGCTTCGTTATAACATGGATTTGGTTGATACATCTTATGAATTTCAGAGTCCCAGCTGAGGACTTGAGTTCGAGGAGAGGCACAAATCTTGTTCCGTACTTTGTGGAGTTGGAGGGGACAATTTCGACCAACGGGCTCGAGGTCTAGCCTACGACTGCCCCGTGGGTCCTCTGGACAAGGTGTAAATAGTATCCTATCTCAGCAGGGCACATGGTGAACATGGGCAAGACATTCTGAAATAATATAGCAGGGATAAAATTTTTATTCGAATTTTCCGTGCTTGGCAATTTTAGTCATTTACGAATATGAGAAAAAGGGTCGGGAATTATCAACGGCGTTTCAATTACAGCAACTATCAACATGCGCAAGTGAATCAACTGTAATATGGAGATCTATTCTATATATTACGAGTCCGGGCGCGTGTGCTTCGCACGCGCATTTCCCTTTTCCGCAGCGTTCACTGGTGTCGCGTCTGTTCCTGTCTTACGCTTCTCGATATATATGTATATATATCGACAATTTCGATATATATCGACAATTTCGATATATATCGATAATTTCGATATATATCGATAATTTCGATATATATCGATAATTTCGATATATATCGATAATTTCGATACATATTGATACTTTCGATACATATCGATAATTTCGATATACATCGATATTTTCTTTGGTTACTCCTTCTTGCTATAGAGATTATGTATATTTAGAAATTAGTTATGCTGATCAATTGTATATGATACATGAGTATTGTTCAAACTGGAATTGATTGAAAGTACAGGGCTGGACTAAATACATGAATGGGACACAATGTCATATGGTTTTTGAGCGGCATTAGTTATTTTCTGGGTTGCGGATCTGGGAGCTTTTGGTTTGCGCCGCTTGCCGGTGGAGCCGTAGGCGCGTGCTAAAAATCCTCAGATTCACAGCTCCGATAACATTTTTTCATAGAGATTTTAACTTTTCAAGTGTGGGAAGTATGCAATACCAATTCGTGTAAAGAAGGTAAATTTAGACATTCTCGAAAATTTTTCTTTTGGCGCCAATTCCCACTAAAAAACAATAATTAATTGCATTGCTTTTTTGGCGCAAGTTTAAGTTATTGTTCTGCAAAAGCCAAATTCTCCATATGAGGATGCACGGATGACTCCCAAATGTTACTAGAATTTTGCATTAAGCAGTACAGTATCTGATATTTACTTAACACCCTGAAGTACTGACAAATCTTCGTAAATTTCGTACTCACGTCATAGAGGACTTTACGTATAAAAAAAGCTAGAAAAAACAGTTTTTTGGAGAGAATGAAACACCAGAGAAAAATACAAATTCCACATCACCGCAATCACTTTTATTTTAACAGACAGGTTATTAACTATTCCGGGGAAAAATGGTCTCTTCGCCCCACAGAGGTCACACGAATTCCGACTTCACATTTTTTCTATTTCGAAGCACGCAAGAAAGCAACATGTTTACCCTACGGGCTCACCCGAGAGACTAAACGGCCTTTTCCAAATGGCCCAAGAATATTTGAAATGAAACCTTCAAACAAGGGTGTCACTTTTTTTTCTTCCAATGGAATCATTGTTTACGTTTTTATCGCCGAGGCTCTCCCCATCAGTTTACATTCGATACTGTTTATTTCCTTATCAAAATCATTCTCTTTGAATTGCATTATATAATTCAACGCAAAAATTGAAAATATAAATTTTAACTTTTAAATGTACGGAAATAAATTTAAGCTTACTTAAAGTCAAAAGTTTCATCGTTCACGAAAGTTCTTTAACATTCTGTGTTTTGTTGCGATGTTAACATCGCAATATATATATAATATAACATCGCATATATATATATATATATATATATATATATATATATATATATATATATATATATATATATATATATATATATATATATATATATATATATATATATATATGTGTGTGTGTGTGTGTATGGGTGTGTGTACGACTATGCGTTTACATTTCAAGGCGCGTGTCATCATGCAGTTCCCCAATAGAGTGCGCGCGCGCTGGGAGGGGGGAGGGGAAGTCTGATTTTTGCGGCGAGGGGGGGGGGGGGTGATTGTTTTTTATTCCAAATTTTGATATGGCAAATGTGGAAAACTTTATTGATTAATCAATTTCCGTAAATGAAACTTACGTGCCGTAAAACTACTCGTGCTGCTTGGAGCCACAGATCGGTGATAACACATTTCTGATGGATACAATGCCCACACAATTGACAGCAATCACAAACACGGTAAATGATTTAACCTTCAGTAAACAAGCGCATATTTTTTGTACGTAACTGTTATTCAATGATAACTATTTATTACCTCGTGAAAATTGTGCAAACGGCTTTTACAGATGTATTCTTATATTTGCAGATCCCTCCAATATCTTACGAATTAATGAAACTATTGAAAGTGCCTATTAACACGGGCCCGATAAAGGTCGACGCGCTCCTGCCATATACCTAAATTAACCTCATTTTTCTTTTATTTACACTTCGATCCCATGCAGGGTATACTGTGATCCTTCCCCACGTTGCCAATGGAAACCGACTTTTTCCTAAACTGTACAGCATTCGCATAGTTTAAACCAATGCACACGGTGCCCAATGGACATGAGATTCCTATGGTAAAAAATAGAAGCAAAGAAAAATCTTGAAATAATTGAATGACCGTAAAATTGATATCTCGATATCGCGTAAGATGAAATGTCTCGAAAACCGTAAGGTGAAATCGACGCGACACCAGTCAGTGCGGCGGAAAAAGGAAATGCGCGTGACCAGTCAGAGCACGCGCCACCGATCTCGTAGTAGTAGAAAACGCACACACACACACGCACACACACACACACACACACACACAGACACAGGAGAATGGTTCACATCAAATATTTTCTCATGGATTCCGGCCAATAGCAGGAGCGTTCCGTGTGTGTTATCGGCTGTACCTATAAAATGTGACCGCACGGCCGGGCGAAGAACTAACCGGACGCATGGGGGGGGGGGGGGGAAGGGTCCATTGTAGACGCCCGCCATCGCAGCACTAGAGTTTCTGGTGGTTTACCCTGTTTTTAGAAATACGGTGGCCCAAAATGGCGAACGTCGCCCCAGCCACGTGGATGGGTGTCCAGTGCGCCCCTGAAGGAATAATCGAACAGCAGCTACCGTGGGGAATACAAACGAGGGGAACGACGACAAAAACACTAAACATACACACAGCCCTCATTGAAAATTTGTCAGAAGCATATGATTACTATAACCTCCCTATCCGAAAGTTAATAATAATTTTCATATGACTTGCAGAGTGAATTCATTGTCTGTGGTGATTCAGGTGTGATGGTCAAGGTCAAGAACAAGAGCCTCGTGCGCCACAGGAAGTCTCTGGGTCGATGTTGCGATAGCTGGGAAGACACGGTTCCCTCGTAAGAATTGCGCACCTGAAGGACATGCACTTGTTGCAAGTCAAGGACTTTGGAGATAAATGTCAGGATTGCGAAGAAGAGGCTGCTTCTCCCCAATACTGATTGACTGAGCAATGGACCGATGGCTGGAGAGTGTATTCAAGCCTTCAAGTATTCAACCCTTTGGAATATGCTTTTGTATCTATGTGAGCGGATATCTGGTAAATTCCTCTGGTTTTTTCATAAAGCCCTTTGTTTAGCTTGTCGGATTTTCTGCATAATCGTTTCACGAAAAATCAGGTAGTCCTCGATGGTCTAGATAGATTTTTATTGCACTTTTTACATGGAAAATGGCTTCCCCTCGTATGCCACAACGGGCCCTCCGAGGTTTTTGCCAAAGTACCACTGCCTTCCGGCTACATTATGGGTCACAATATTCTTACATTTTTATGCAAAAAATAACTTAGGTGTCATTCCCCGAATTTAAAAGAAAATTTAACAATCAAATCAAAATTTTAAGCTTAAAAAATTGACAAATTTCTAAACTCTCGTCGTTCAAAGTCCAATTCTTCTAAGGTCGTCTCCTGAAAGCTGCTACAATTCTACGTACTAAAATCATCGCAGTTGTGAGGGCCATGCTAAACGAACATTGGCTAAATCAAGTGTTAGTTTGTTTTTGAGACATCCCTAACTCTCGCAATAATCCAATGCTTTTGGTCATCTCCTCCGACTGCACCAACTCTCCAAAACAGCCCATGACCACGACCCCCAGTGCCGCCTCACACCCGTACATCCTGGACAGCTCCCCAACGATGTTCCTACCTCTCTCTACGACATCCAGGTTGACTGGGGTAAGATGATGCTCAGAATTGAGTGCATACCTCGCCCGTTTCAGCTTCTCCTGAATGCCAATGTTGCTCAGATGTGAAACTGCCACTTCAAGCCCAAATACCTTGGCTGGATGTGATGTTCTTACCAAGATATCTGGTCTGTTGTGGTACAGCTGTGTGCCTGCCAGGACTCTTCCTCCGGAACGAATCACGATGGTGTTCTTCGTGCCCCTTGCCATGCATTCAGCTTGTAGACATCCGCTGCCAAAACCTAGCCTACCCTTGACCTCCCCTGGTGCTCCCGTAGCATCCAGGATGGATTTTAGCACCTAGTACACTACAAAGTCGTGTCTCTGGGTATATTCTGGTACCACGCAGCTGGACACCACATGGTACGCAGTCTCATCTGATGAGCCACATTCTCTGGGACACTTGCGCCGGTGGTCAGGAAACGACTCTAGCTGTGGGATTTGATTCTCCGCTGCAGCATGCAGTCTCGTGGACATCCACGGCTCCAATCTTATAGATTTGTACGCCGGGAAGCTGATGATCTGCTTCTTCTCCACTACTAGGGTCGCATAGGCCAGGTTTCGCTGCCAGTCCGTGAGTCTACAAATCTCTTGTTCCTCCATCACCTTCTGCACCAAGACTCTTATGGTTGCGTTGACCAGTTCGATTGGCTGAGGTGCTAGCTGGGACTCGATGCCATAATCGGACAGTACTCGATCCCCATCCGACACTGGGTTTCTCCAACCAGCCCTCTTCAGCCTTTCATACTGGTTCAACACATCCGCCATCTCCGGGTGCACCTGGAGGTATACCGCACGCCTTACATGATGTAATTCTACGGCTTCCTCTATGGATTGCAACCCCAGGCCTCCAAGATCTTCTCTCAGGTAGACATGGGCAGTTGAGGTGCTGTAGCCCTTCAACCAGCTCTTCACCAGGATCTTCCTCACGTCCGTGTCGAGTCTTCGGCATTGCAGCGTTGTTGTGCTGCACTTTCCATTAGGGTACAAGTTTCCCATAACGTAGACAGCAGCTGGAACGGTTGCTGTATTATACAACCTAACCATTTGAGGTACACTGAGCTTTGAAGAGAAAATGTCTTTCACCGGGCCAAAAACTTTCTCCCGGATCAGGATCTCGTTTGCTGCCGTGTCCCTCTCCAGCTGTACTACCCCAAGGTACTTGTATCCTTCACGAATCTCCGGTAGAAACCATTGTTCATCGTGGTCCATGATCTTGTTTTCCGCAGGCTCCTTAGTTCCTGCATAGACTCCACACTTTCGCTGATTCAGGCCCAAACCCAGTTCACCTGCTGCATCACGTATAGCCTCCGCAATCAGTTGAAGCCCCTCCTGAGACGGCGAATGGACCTTTATGTCATCCATAAAGGCCAGGATGATCTGGTCCTCCCTAGTGACTTCGTTCACTGTGTCGTCCGTCTTCACTCGTTCAATAACTGATGCTGACATCAGAATGAACAGGAGGGGACTTATCGAGTCACCCTGATAAATCCCTCTCCTCACTTGGATTGGTCTCGTCCTCTGCTTTCCAACCTGCACCACTACCGACCCGGTCTTGATGGCCGCTTTCACCGTGTTCCTCACGCACTGAGCCAGTGGGAGGACCTCCACCAGCCTCAGCAGTTGGTAGTGGTGGACAGAGTCATAGGCGGAGTCATTGGTGAAATCGAACCAGGCTGACCAATTATAGGTTCCCCTAGTCCGAAGGTTCTTCCTCGCGGACTGAGTGTGTGCCTTGTCTATGAGCATCCCCTGCATGGTGCCTTAGACACCATTCCTGGCCAGTTGTTGCCTGGGAATGGCCCACTTCGGGAGACACTCATGAATGCAACGCGTGATCGCCCCGATCAACATCTTGTAATCGGTGTTGAGGAGAGCTATTGGGCGATAGTTGGCAGAATTCTTCCTGTCGCCGCCTTTGAAGAGGAGGATGACCTTTCCCCTGACATCAACTTCTGAGAGCACACGTTTCCCCTAGATGGTCTAGTGGCATGATTTCCGCCTGTCGCGCGGACGACCAGGGTTCGATTCCCTGTCGGCGAGATTTTTTTTGGATTTTTTTGGCTCCTCAGAACAGTACTTTTGTGGTGCCCGAATCGTGAACAAGTGTTTGGATCATTATACCTAGACATAGGTTAAGACATTTCTGTCTTAATGGTACCAGTCCTAACAGAGCGAATGAAGGGAGAGGATTAGAGAAAGGAAGAACATCTTTTACTGGATATCCATATTTTTTGTGATGTGCCTTTCTGCCTTAAGCTTCATCAGTCAGAGGATACACTGATCTCGAAGTCTTGTACGTAAATCACATATCTTGTTTATGCAGATTCAGATGTACTTGGAGACTGGAGACTAAATTATATTCCCACCTTTCCCCTTGTATTTTTGTTTTATTTGTTTTTGCCCTTTTAGGCTTTTTAAATTTTTGAAATTTCCCAGAATTTTGAAATTTTTGAAATCAGAATCTTCTAACATTTTTAACTTTTTCCAATTTTTTGACATTTTTTATATTTCTGAAATTTCTACAAAAGTAGACGTCGTGCTATCGGAATGAGTGTCTATACTTGAACGCCCCCGGAGTCCGTCACACGAAATGTAATTTTCGTACTTCCTTCCCCACTCCCGCCGCCTGCCCTCACCCTGACACATTGTGTTTCACTCACCTGCACCACTTTGTATCTACGAGGCGCACGCAACCGGAAACGGTGTGAGACCCATCTGAGCTCGCCGCATCAACGTTACAAGATATCTGTGGTCCAGTTTATCCTGTTCCTATTGTAAAAAGGAGAGAGGAAAGGAACTATCGAAGTTATGGAAAACCGTAAGACCGAAACCGACGCGCCACCAGTCAGTGCGGCGGAAAAAGGAAATGCGCGTGCGTGCGCATGTTTTTTCCGCCCCACTGACGTGTCACGTCGATTGCACCTTACGGTTTTCGAGACATTTCGTATTACGCGATATCGAGATACTTTAGCCATATCAAGTTTCCGGTCATTCGATTGTATTTCGAGATTTTTCTTCGCTTCTCCTTTTTACTATTGGATTAAATTTCATTGGGAAGATATGTTTACTATTTCTGAAAAGTGAAAACTCTGAATAGCGTTGTTTCGCTTTGTTACTTAACTAATTTAAGGAAGTATCTTTTTAGCATTGATCTCGGTGGTTTTAGTCAGTTTAAGGCTACACTGTAGCAAACTGTCGCTCATGTAAATTTGCCATGAACTTTTCTATGGACTCCATTCGCTAAAAATCGATTACTCGCATGCCTCACATGTAAATAAATTCTTAATGCCGATTGTTTTTCTTTTCATATAAAATAGTTCTATTTTCAAAATCAACTTAGGGTATATAGCTTATATATATTATATGTTGAGGAGCTCCTCTTTAGGGCCGAGAAATTTTAGCAAAATTGTCACTTCAACAAAAATCTTCCTTTCCACTTCAAAAGATGATAAACGGGATGTGAGTGTGACCCTACACGGTCGCATTAAAAACTTCCCGATAGTGGGTGTGTGTGTGTGACGATACACGTATGAAAACAAGTTGTATATCAGTAACGCAAATTTAACTATTAATCGATTATAACGATTTTTTATCGATATCTCGTAAAATATGATGCCTAGCAAAAAAAAGTAATATAACATGAAATATGTAGTTTCACGAGCGAAACAACTTTTGTTTGATACTTTTTCTCGTATATGTCATCGTTCTCGAAATACAGCGTTATAAACAATGAAAATTGTTAATTACGCGATATCTCGTAAATTAGCGCAATTATGGAAAAAAATCATTAAACATAACATATGTACGTTCATGTGGGGAACAACATTCGTTGGAACCTTTTTCCTCTATCTCCCACGGTTTTTGTAATACGTTTTAAACAATTGAAATTGTTAATAACAATTGAAGAAATGGTGTTTCAGACGTGACACTCCTTTCCGCTCTCCGCAAAAGCTAGATGTAATTTTTGAAAAAACAAATTCAAATTGGTCTAGCTGCTCAGGAGAAACCGTGTCACAAAAAAATGCTCACATACGTACCGCCCCCCCCCACACACACACACACTTCATTGAATGCCTGTCAGGATGGTGCCAAACGTCGAGAAAAGAAAATTTAATCGATCTGACACTTTTCATATTCGGGGTCATTACAATAACTTTCCCTATCGGGAAGTTAAAAAGAGAAAACATTCTTCACACATGTACATTAGAAAGAGACAATACGAAAATATCCACTAACATTGCAAGAAGGGATAGAATGCATAGGCTTGTGTATTTCAGGGTTTTCCCAACACATGTTAGTTGTAAATATTGAACCCTAAATCCGAAGGATAACTGTCATTTTTTTCATCTCGAATATAGTTATCATCTAAAAGATTTGAACGCAACAATTTTTCTTATAGTCAACTGCTATTTCGAAAATTGGTTAATGACTGAAGAAGGAAAAAAACAGTTTCTAACACTTCGGCGGAAAGCACCTAACTCTCCCTGGTTTCTTGGAATTTAAAACAACGGTTGACAAGAGGCGCAACATTCCGCGTGATTTTCTTTAAGCGCCGTAAATCATGGGGGGTTGGTGACATTTACGAGGCAAAAGGGAAAAACCCAATGGGGTCTTTTAGAAGGCAGGTCCAGTGGGAAAAAATTAGTCCAGAGAGAAAATGTTTGAAATTGGAAGATGAGCAAAGTGTTTACTCTTAGCTTAGAAGTTAAAAAACGTGTCAAATATTACTGGCTTTAACCCTCCGTGAGCCAAAATTACAACTTCCCCATATCTGTGTGTGTGTTTGTGTAGTTCCTTTCCAATTTCTCAATTTTTAGTTGTTTATATGGTTTCAATTGTTTATAACGCTCCAACGCCGAAACGGTTAAAGATACGAAAAAAGTCAAAGGACACAAAATACATATTTTTTCATAAGGATCAACATTTATTCAACACATTTTTGCGTATCTATAATATTTCGTGAGATATAGCGTTATAAACAATTGAAATTATTAATAACAATAGGAATAATTGTTATTTCACTTTGACACTCCATTTCGGTTTGATCATCATGGAGACGCATCGATCAAAAAAAATCCGAAATTGGTCCATTGATTCTTCAGGAAACGTTCGACAAAGCTCTCATGCCCATAGGCAAACACACACACACATGTTTCAGGAAACATGCCAGCATGGTATCATATACATATATCGATATATAGATATAGCGACATATAGATATATCGATATATATATAAATATATATATGCCGATATATAGATATATCCATATATAGATGTATAGATATGAAGATAGATAGATCAAGATACGCGATAGCGTATCGGGCCAAGTTCATGTTTCTTTTGAATTTCCCTCTCTCTCCCCTCCAATCGGCCCGCATACGTTATGAGTATCTTTACGCCTCATATATATATATATTAAGAATTAAGAAAAGAAACATGAATTCAATATAGTTCGGCTGGTTAACTGCACGTGTTTACGGTCGTTATCTGCCTGTGGGCATTTCTGTTGTAACAAGTCTTCGTTATTGAGTCGAAGTTTTACTGTACGACCGACGCCTCACATCCGATTCTGGTTCCCGCGGAGACGGTAAAATGCGAGTGGGGAAATATGGGCGGCGCTTGCGCCTCTCTCGGAGTGTCTTCCACACTACAACAAAGAAAGATTGTAAGAGAACAGCATCTACTCGACCCAAGAAAAAGCGGTACGTCCTGCCAAACGAATCTAATCTGCTTGTGCGATACAAAGTTGTTATCATTTGAAGCAACTTGCTATATATCGTACCATAAAAGAATGGTCTTGACTACATATTCCCACTCTGTGCGTCAGCTTCGACTCAATTGTCCCCACCACTGACACCTAAGACCATTCTTAAGAAGAAAAATTCGTTATTGTCTAAGCGAACGATCAAAGTTAATTAATAAACAATTAATTACCAGACCAGTATTTTCTTTTCGTTTCATCATTACCCGTTTCGGCATAATAGTCGGATAGCAGGTGTAAATCGGCGTACCCTAAGCAAAGGGGAAGGATGTATTAAAAATTTACATGTAGATTAAATGGGGGAACGTTAATGTGGCAGTCCTGAAGCACAATGGTTTTCAACTCAAGCACCAAGTCAAACCCTGACAGTGGAATGTGTGCAAGGCGCAATAGAGGAATTATCATCAAGGAGGTACTGACGAATTGATATTCCTTGAGGTTACTGGCTGCCACGGAAAGGTCATAAAATATACCGGATTTGGTAGCATGAACTGCAAAAGAGTCTGCTCGTCAGACGAGAGTAACATGTTTCTAGTAAGTGTGGATATATGGTCCTACCGGCCCATCTGCGTATGGGTCAGGTGGGACGCCTGAAGTATCAAAAACCAGCTAGTTGACACTCCACGGGGTGCTGGATCAATGTACCACGGACCTCGGGAGGGCATGTCCTCCCGAGGAACACGCTGTGTATTTATGCAATAAAAGCCTTTTTATTCTACAGGATTCTTGGAACTGAATTTTGATCATGTGAATCCCGTCCAATACTCTGGAGACCGATTGCCCGATTTGACCACTCTCCTCCCATTGGTCCATATACTCACTTTTGAACAATCCGTCTTCCTGAGGAGCAAGTTTTTCGTGAAGCGTCATGCTGCTGAACTTGCATCCTTGGCCTTGAACATACTCTCTGAGTGGACAGTTGGACATCCCACACTTCTCACGCAGAGAGAAATTTCTCTCACCACTTAGGGCGCCATCTGCTAATCCATGGGGCACAATGGCCTAATGTTTAGAGTCCCAATTTTTTATCAGCAATTCTGATTTGTTTGGTAAACTCCGTTCGGTCTCGCGGATGAAGCCCAGGTGGGAATTGACCATGCGATGCAGCTTGATCAAAGCTTGGACGAGGCTTGACTAAGCTTCGCCAAAGCTGTGTTTTGAAGCCTCGGTCAATCTGTGCAGAACATGCGAATGTAACACCAATTCCTGCTTAGAGAGTAAGCTTCGTCTTAGCTTGGTTACGTAGGCTAATACAAGCTTCGAACTTTATCTTCATTCAAGCTTCGGACTTTATTTTGGTACAAGCCTCGAAATTCATTTTCGTCCAAGTTCTAAAGTTTCTCGTGGTCGAAGCATCGAAATTAATCTTGATTCAAGCTATAAAATTTATCTTGGTTCAAACTTCGAAGATAGGAACATTGAGGTTGGACCAAGCTTAGTTGAACATTCGTTTCCAAGCTTGGGTTTAGATGGTGCAGCAATCCTGGATTTATATATGTATCCAATATTAAACGGATTTTCGCTAAAGCCGGTAAACTGAAACTAGGAAAAATGTGCCTCAATCCAGGCTTAGCTCAACCTTAGTTCAGAAGCTTGGGTTTAGACGCTATGAGAAATCTGGGATTAATGGTTGTAAAAGCTAAGATTCTAAGCTAACAAAGTTGAGCTCGGACCAAGCTTAGCACAACGTGGTTTCTGAAGCTGGGGCTTGGATGATTCTAGTAAGCTTTGATGTATGTATCCAATATTGGACGTAGATTGGATTCTGACTGTGGACCAACGTTAAGGACGTTAAGATTCAGCCAAGCTTGGCACAAGCTGGGCCAACGAAGCTAGGATATCTTTGATATAACTAAACTTGGTTTGATCTAGGCTTATACATGGCATGAAGCTATGTCGAAGCTATCAAGTCCAAGCGTCGGCATCAAAGGTCGGACCAAGATTGATCTCATCGTTCAAGCTTCGAATTCCCCCGGGTGCTTAACCCATTAAATGTCACTAAAACTCGCAACAAATTGTTACGTACTTTCCGCTCCGCGGGCATTTATCTCCACAGATTCCTAATTTTGATGCTGACGAACTTCACACGTATGTTGCTAAGCAACCAAGCTTCCGGTCCAATAATTTTCAAGCTCTTGGTGTATCATAACTGGTCATTTTTCCTATTCAGATTGCGTCCAATGAAATTATAACACGAGACGATCAGGTACCAATATCAAAATTTGATCTTATGAGATCGGTACCACGTGACGTCACTGGTGCAAAATCATTGGTCGAAATTTGAAGGGAAACAGTAGTCATGAAAATTCTGCTACTTTTACACCATCGGTGTACTGAAAAGGTTGAAATAGTGGCACTCGATTGTCACCGGAAGTTGGTTAACGACAGTGTTTTATACGTGCTCGACCGAAGTTACGATAAGGGGTTGAAGGTATGTTTATTTTTCATTTCATTACTGAAGATGCGCTTATCTCATTTTGTTTGCTGGCTATTCAATGTTTCGATAACTGGCGTTACTGTTCGCATTGTTCGTTTTTCCCCTTTTTGACAGTTTTTAAGGCTTATTTTTTTTTTTTTTAGTGATGGACGAGGAGAGAAAGAGGCAATCGCCGTCTTTACTACGCAGATAGTCTGGCTATGTGGAAACATGGTGGAGCCGCACGACCAGTCGCTTGCTCGATATTTTATAGGTTGGATTCAGTTGAACCTCGCTGGATTAAATCGATAAGCAGAGATGAATAGTCCAATTTTTTTACAATTTGTTAGGGGGCAGGATATTGAATAAAAAAATTAATTTTATCGTGCAACAATTTTTGACCTTAGATCATCTTCCAAGAATGAAATTTTTAGAGGTTTCAAGTGCACGAAATATTTGGAATATTTGAAATTTTGAGAATTCTTACAATTTTGGAGCAACTTTATTTTTTGAAATTTTTTTTTTAGTTAATATCTTTATTTTTTTTAATTGTGTACTTCATGTCCGGTACCAATCTTTTCAGATTTTTTAAGTAGTTTAATTAACCGTTTTGACAGCGGGGGGAGTTGGTGGCATTGCGACAACAATTTTTGGACATCCATTGGACACAATTAAAACGAGAATGCAGGCGACACCTAGAATGTACAAGAATACAACTGATGCTGTTATAAGAATTGTGAAACAAGAGGGCGCACTTGGATTATACAAAGTGAGGTTTGGCGAAATATATAGTCAGTATTGATCCCAATAAGCTACAATTTTAATGATCATATTATAAAAAAGACAATGCCAAAATCTCGAAATATCTCGAAGTCCGTCACGGTGAAATGCGCGCGCAACCGCTCCGTTAACAGGACCTCTCTCGGTCCTCAAACTTCTCGGATCCCCGAAAACGATTTTCCCCCAAGCGGTGCTAATTTCTACAAACAAGTCTGGCAGCGCGTGCTTCGCACGCGCATTCCTTCTTCCGCCGCATTGACTGGTGGTTCATCGTGGTTGGATCCAACGTTGATATCGGTCTCTTGCGCTAATACCGATATAGTATAGATATTTTTCGATAGGTTTCTTTCGTTTCTCCTTTTTACCAGAGGATCTGGCGAGGGCAACTTTTCGTATTTGCCACTCCATTGTAGCCTAGGATGCAATTACTCTCGATAACGATGATATGAAATTCAAGATTCAAGTGGGAACTGATTCATGGCACCAGCGCAGTCAATTTTCTGATTCTCGTGATAAACACTAAAATATCATGAATTATGACATGGCCTTTCAGGAATACCTAAAATAAGTTTACCGCTTCGCGTAGAACTCGGTTTCTTATTTTTCCATTCACTACATATTTTTTTAAATTAATTTTTGAATGGAGTGCGGTTGCGAAAAGACTGCGATGCGCTCGTGGTGCGACCAGTTACGTTAGAGAATTTTGCTATGCGACGTTGCCACGTCTCGCGCAGTTTTTTGTTTGAAATTTAAAAAATTCCAAAATAAACCATAATTGGTTTAATTGACCATGCTTTCAATGATTAGTTATATATATATGATGAGATTCAAGTGTTTCAAGTTTGCGTGTTTTTGAATTTGGCGGGCTTTGAATCGGGTACTGCGAAGCGCCCTGACAACAGCGCACTGAAGAAGATATGGACTGCATTGCGCTTAACACGCGACTACATACTGTCGGTGGAGAGGTGCGACCCCTCGAGGGTTAAACACTGAAGTGTACAATGAGATCGTACACTGTCTTCAGCTAATATTTTTTTGATCCCGGCTTGGAATACTAGTTCCATGTATTTTCTGATAAGTACTAGAACTAGAATTTTTGTTTCAGGCGGAAACTTCTCTCCTTCTCCTTTCTTTCCTACTATATATGTCCTTTATTGTAAATCAATCTATTCTACAGTAAGAAGAGAGGCGAAAAGACCTATCGGTATATATCGAAACTATCGCAAACCGTAAGACCGGAACCGACGCGACACCAGTCAGCGCGGCGGAATAAGGGAATGCGCGTGCGAAGCACGCGCCACTGAGCTCCTACAATAAAAGTAGAAACTATGTGAGAAAGGCCAACATATAGATCCATGTGTTGAAGGCACACGAACCTTTTGCTTTTGCGAGACAGGGAAGCAAAACCTCCCGTATTTTTCACTATCCCAGATCACTACGGGACAAGGCATTACTTCGTTGCCAACTATAGCTACAGCTCTCCCTTCGCATCTTCCACTACATGAACTTCTCTCCGTGAGACTGGATGTTTCCCTGGCTGCTTCTCAATTGCAAAGGTGCTTATCGCGTCCCATGCTGCCGGAGGTGGCAGCATGACTTCGACTAGGCTGCCCAGGTGGGAAGTGCCAAGCTTTGACAACCGGGACAAGCTTGGGACAGCCTCGGATACCAAGCCTTGGCAAACCTAGCTTGGCCCTTGCTTTGACCGATGGTGTTGCCACCCGGTATCCAGGGCTTCTAGACCAGTCCCTGGCGACCAGCCTTGGGCCAGCCTAGGCACAGAATTGGTAACCAGGATATCGGATTGCCAAGCGTGGGCCAGGCTATTTCCAAAACTTGTCTAGAGCCTTGGTAAAACTCACATTGTAATTTACATTGAGGCTTGGCGACTAAGCTTGTTCCAGTCTACAATTAGGACTGGTATCCAAGGGTCGATTGAACCCAGCTAGGAACAAGCTGTAGCCAGGACAGGCCTCAAGTCGCGGCAATACCCTGATTAACAAGTCACATTGGGATATAACAACCACTCTTGGGACAATCTACAGCCATGGCTGGTACCTCAGAGCTGGATATACCGGACTTGGACCAGACTGAATCCACGACTAGCCCCAAGTCTGGGGGATACCCCGATTTACCAATTACATTGAGATTTGGTAACCAGTGTTGGGCCAATCTACCACCAAGATCGCTTAAATCCGCCTTTGGATACCAGTGCTGGTTGTAGAATGGGCCGAACCTGGTCGCCATGTCTCAATAGAAGTTATAAATCTGGGTTTTACCAAGATTCTAGACCAGTCCTGGAAATAGGTTGGCTCATGCTAGGCGATGCCAAGCCCTGGTTAGAAGTTTCGTGCATAGACTGGGCCAAATTTGGTCGCCAAGCCTCAATATAAATTGAAAATCTGGGTTTTACCAAGGCTTCAGACCAGTCCTGGCAATGACCTGGCCCGCGTATGGCAACACCGAGCCTTGGTTACCACTTCTGTGCCTAGACTGGAACAGAGCTGGTCGCCAAGAACTGGGCTACGAGCCCTGGAAACAGGGTGACAACGCCATCGGTACAAGCACGGGCCAACCTAGCGTGCCAAGGCCTGGTAATGCGGGGCTGTCCCAAGCTCGCCCCATTTGTCGAAGCTTGGTACTTCCTCTTTGAGATCATCCCCCGCTCTCCATTATGCTTGCCATTCCATTATGCCCCGCTTCTCATTATGCCCCTGTTCCCATTGTGCCCCATCCCGCCCTTATTTATCTCGCTCTATCCCATTTTATAGGCAGATAGTTTAGGCAGTAGAACGTTATAAACAATTGAAACTGTTAATAACAATATATATACTGCATCAATTTGATCCAAAATCTAATACCCTCGATTCTGCATGGAGACGTTTCGATTGCGACCTTGAGAATCTCAATAGCTTCATTCGTTCGCGAGAAACTTAGGATCAAAGTTTTGTGCACACACATACACACACAGATATTGACTCAGAATTTGTTGGGGACCCTATTGGTACCCTTTAGACACCAGTCACAGGCCGAAATGAAAAACTTCGATTTCGGGGTCATTACAATAACTTCCCGAAAATCGGGAAGTTAATGAGAACTACCCTATCTTTTAACTTGGACCAAATGACAGATGGTTACGAAGTTCGATCGAAATCGGTTCGGTAGTTTCAGAGTTTATTGCAAACAAACATTGTGACACGAAATTTTTTTAGATATAGATATTGTGCGCGCGCTCGTGTGTGTGCGTGTCAGTGTCTCTGGGTTTCGGTGTCTGTGCCTGCCTGTCGATCCGTGTGGTCGATCTGTATGTCTATGTGTGTGTCCGTATGTAAGTGCTATTTTGGCTCATGGTTTCTCACGAACGAATCGATTGAATTAATTTTTATTCCTTCAAAAATTGCTTTAACTTTTTCGGGTCATAACAATAACGTCCGTAGATCGGGGAGTTAATTATCTTTAGGGGAAGTTTCTACTGAGGGAACTTCGACGGTGAAGAAAACCGTCAGTTTTCATCAGTTAAATCAATAGCAAAAGTAAATATGCTGAAAATAGTAGCAACCCTTCTCGTTAAGACGTTTCAATTACAGGACTCTTAAAGGGCCGATAATTAAATTGAAATCATATAAATAGTTAGACAGCTCATAATTATGTGCTTTTTATGTGTTCTTAATACACATAACCAAAAAGACTGACTACCACAATCAACTCATCCGGCCGGCGGCGGGCCTGCGACTGTGCTGTAGTCCGGCCGACCTCGTCGCATCAGCGCATCACGTTAACACTGTCGCTATCTTACGGACTTATCCCCCACTCAGTCGCTCCAGGCGCATTCACATGAATATAATTCTCGCCAGAATGGCCTTAGGTTTCAGAGGTGGAGACAACTGAATCAAAGCTGAATTATGTAGAGTGGGCGTATGTAACCAAGACCATTCTTTTGAATTTGGGGGATTTGTTAATTTTCATTCCAAATTTCATTTCAATAATTTTTTTCATTTTAGAAAACAGAAATAATTGATATAATTGAATACTTGAAAACAGAATGGAAAAATTAAAGAACATTATTTTTATAACACAATAAAATTTGTTAGTTAGCAAAGCATTTTTCTCTCGGTCGAGAAAGATTGAGCGGGAAAATTTATTCGTTCCGAGTACACCCATGGAGCTAATCACCGTTTTTTTCAATAATATTCGAGACCATTTTTTAGAGAAACCCCTACGTTATAGATACTGTGTGACTCCACGAATGCTTTCTACAATTTCTGGGAATTTTTTTTTATGGTCAAATCAACTTATCCCATGTCCCCTCTTCTCCAATTTCTCCTGCGGGGTGGTCGAGAAAAAGCCATAAAAGATAAGGCCGCTTGCTACTTCAATGCCCTACTGAATTTGAACATCACATATTGATAACTGTCATACATAGGGAGTCGTTTATGACAGTTGCCGATAACCACCCGCCGAGGGTTTCTGCTGTCGGTCGGAGTCCATGAGAAAATATTTTATGATGAGAAATATTCTCCGGAGGCGAACCGCGAACCCATGACCTGAGGTACGCTCATTTCAGTAATGTTCATTCTAGAATGGCTGTAGAAACTGCATTTTTTCCCCACCAGTATTAATGTTTACTAGCAATGTGCGCGGCCGCGAAGTACCTATTTTTCCCTTCCTGTTTTGTTTTTTCTCAATGGCTAAATTCCAAGGTATATTAAAATATGTGCCATATTCTAATTCACATTTCTTTTTATAAAAAAACCCATTTGCCGTGGTTTTATGAGTCAATCATAGAGGTCATTCTATGTTGTCGCCAACTGGCGCCAGAACCTCGCAAACTTTCGAACCAAACTGATATCATCTTTCCTGCGCTGATTATGTGCTTAAAGGTTTTTCAAATTTCAGTTTATCACCCATTTATATGAATGTAATTGTTTTTATCTTTAGTAATAATTTGCAGTATAATATTTATCTTGACAATCATTGGGCTGATTTTAGTTTTTCTTTTATTATTTTCATTATTTTTTGTCCTTCATTTCAATGCTTTTTAACTTTCCGATCTACGGAAGTTATTGTAATGACCCCGAAAATGAAAAGTGCCAGATCGATGAAATTTCCACGTTTCCGGCGGAACCACGGGAGGGATTTCCTTTTTTTTTTGATGGACGCGTATCAGTGGTGTCCAGGTCTAAAGGAGTGATGTTTTCAACAAATTATCTGTTCACTTGTTATTAACAAATTGAATTGTTTGTATCGCTCTATCGCAAGAACGGTGTGAGGTACGAAAAAAAGTGTCCAATGAAAGTTGTTCCCCGCCAAGAAATACACATTTGATATTTTATGACTTTTTTTACCAACACCCACAGTTAATTGTTATCAACAAAATGGATTGTTTATAGTGCTCTATCGTGAGACCGGTCAGAGATACAAAACAAAGTGTCTAGTGAAAGTCGTTCCATACATCAAAATACACATTTGATATTTTATGACTTTTTTCGACAACACCCATAGTTAATTGTTATTAACAAAATGAATTGTCTATATCGCTCTATCCTGAGACGGATTAGAGATACGGAACAAAGTATCCGATGAAAGTCGGTCCGCACATAAAAATGCACGTTTGATGTTTTATGACTTTTTTTGCCAACACCCATTGTTGATTGTTATTAACAAAATGGAATGTCTATATCGCTCTATCCTGAGAAGCATTAGAGATACGAAACAAAGTGTTTAATGAAAGTCGTTCGACACATAAAACTGCACGTTTGATGTTTTATGACTTTTTTGCCAACACGCATAGTTAATTGTTATTAACAAATTGAATGGTTTATGCCGCTCTATCACGACAATAATTAGAGATACGAAATGGGGCGTTCAATGAACGTTCACAATTTGAGACACGAACCGAAATTTTGTATATAACATATAGGGGGGAATAATCGGGAAGTTATTGGTTCGGCCTGTAGAGGGTCAAACCCACATCCCGTTTATTGTATTGTTTTTTATCCCAATGCCGCTTATCAATAATTTGAAATTGTTTATCTAAACCCGACATTTATTATTTTATTAGGATTTTTTTTTGTGTTATTTGAAGTTTCTGAAAAAATATTTTAAAGTGAAACTTCTTATGGGAGGGTATTGAAATTCGGATCGGCAACCGTTTCTGTGACGGAAGTAGGTGGTGGGGGTAGCACGTGGCGTCGAGAAAGTGGGGGCCGTGACTCGCTTGCCTTCACTGATCTCTATATACCTGGATAGCTGAAAACACAGAATTCTCTCCCATCAGACCGAAAAGTAGAATTATTATTTCAGCTGCTCCCTATGAAGTTTCACTTCTGTCGCGTGTCTTCATGACACACCGTATTTTTTTGTTGTTGATCTTCTCAACGCCATCTATCAAATGTCATATTAAAACTACAAACTGACTTACCGGTATAATAAACTTTACAATGCGATGCCCACCGCCATGACACTTTTTGCACCAAATGATTGAATCTCCATGCTCTCCGCCATGACACTTTTCAGTGCATGCTTTTTTTATATAAGGAGAAGTGAAGACTATCATGGATACTCTTCGTCCAGTCGCGTTCACCCACTTTATAAATTGTTTATGCTAAAGAATTGTTTGTCTTTATAAGAATGTTCACACCCAGAAAATTTATAACTCATCTCTTATGATGCAAGAACTGACGTTACTTTCGACTCAAGGATGGTTATCCCTACACAAGTTCGATCACCAATCCCTACACAAAGGTCCGATCAGCAATCTACTATTATTCGATTAGTCACCAGCTATAATATCGACTTTTGCGGGCTATTACTAACGGGGAACCAAAGAGGCAGATTGATTTCGCGAAGAAGTTTCACAAATATACCTACACCTCCCCGGGTGTGTCCAGACTAAATTCCTATGTTGGTTCTCGATATTTCCAGACTCCACGAAACTAAATTTGATTGGTGGAATATTGAAGTCGGATCGACTCACTTAATCAGTTAAAAATTAACAATACGCTTACATTACAGATCAGCATTTTAATGTACTGACTTCGCAACACTGTCATTCAGTGGCACATTGGTAACCGCATTCTTTCACACTTTGAAAGAAATGTTTCAAAATTTAAAGTTTCTGGTAAATGACCCTCGCATTTAGTGACTGCTCAAATGGCAGAAAATTCCAGCAGCTAATTCAAATTTCATGTAACTAAGCGCAATTTACAGGATAACGTGACAAAGTTTGTGGGTTATATGCATCCACATATATTTCAAATTCCCTTTTTCTTATCAGGGCGTCACAGCACCTCTCATTGGGATAGTTCCGATATTTGCCCTGGGTTTCTTCACCTTTGGTGTTGGTAAACGCCTCGTCTCACGCCCCGGGGATCAGTACCTGACGCCCACACAATTGTTCCTGGCTGGGATGTTCTCTGGACTTACCACAACTCTGCTTAGTGTCCCTGGGGAGAGGATAAAGTGCCTGTTGCAAGTGCAGGTTGGTCCCTTCTCCTATGCTAGGAAAAAAATTGGGCCCAGTAGCCGTACCCCCCCCCCCCCCCCCCATCAGAATCGTATTTTTCAAAAATTATTTGATCCTCGCTATTATCGCGGTATATTCTCAAGTTTATAGGTTTCCATCCTCAGTCTGCGTTTTCCCATGCATTTCTCATGGATTCCGACCAATAGGAATGTTATGTGCGTGCAATCGACGGTACTCATAAAATGAGCGAAAGTCATTAGGTCATCGTTTTTTTTTCACAAACATCAAACGAAGATATTATGCTTGTTTCCGAAATAATTTTTCCCTTTTCATTTCAGACGAAGAGCCCCAAATATAAAGGGTTCATAAACACTGGCGTGAAATTGTATCGGACGGGAGGCGTCCGCAATCTGTACGTTGGTACTTGTGCAACATTGCTGAGGGATGTACCTGCCGGGGGAGTTTACTTCGCTGTCTATGATCTAATGATGAAATTCATTATCGAGAAGACGGATCATGTAATTTATAGCGATTTCCATACACCCACTTGTATTTAGACTGCTACGAAGGTGGAAGCCTGCGATGAAGACCCCTCCGTTGCGTCGGGTTGGGTTCCCGTCCGGCCTAGCGTTGGGGTTTTATACATACCGCCGACAACCCAGATGGGATGCTCATCTTATTCAATTTATGTTCAATTTTTTTTTTTTCATTTTCAATTTAATTTACTAAAATGCCTTCAGCACGGTGAGGCGGTGGTACTGATCGAATTTGAGAATGGAAAGTTTCTATATGCCCGGTATCTTAGTTGGAAAAGTGTTTGGCGCGATACTGGTAATTTTGGGTTCAAATCCCAATTGTGTGTAGTCAAAATCTTTCCCGAACGATTTCTCACGGAAAAATCGTATCCCATCGAAATGCTGTATAGCGCGATCAATGCGTCTTTTTGAACTCTAGAGCAATTTAGTTTTTGGTCAGAAAATTAGAACGGATTTGGTGGCTCTGGAGGAAGTGTGGCCTTATTAGGTTCGCCTGCGCTTCGATGTTTTCGACTGGTCCTTTAAGCAATTTTTTCTTCTAGGTGTCCATTTGGCAGCCGATGTTTGCGGGTGGTATCGCGGGAATCGGTAATTGGATAGTGGCAATGCCAGCGGATGTTCTCAAGTCACGTCTGCAAGCGTCACCAATGCAAAAGTATCCAAAGGGAATGCGCTCAGCGCTATCCGAGCTCTTAAGAGTCGAGGGCATTGGAGCCCTCTATGGTGGTCTCATACCCGTAATAATACGCGCATTCCCTGCTAATGCCGTATGCTTTCTCGGTATTCAATTAACTATTCACATTATCGATGTTCACTTTCCATGGATCTAATTACACTTGTAATAAAAAACAACGAAATTATGAAGAATTAATTTTCAGAAAAAATTACCATTTTAAATTTAACATCAACGAAAATTTAGCATACACTATATTTTTAAGATGCAATGCACACATTTTGGAAACGAATCGAAATCTCCCCAAAATACAATAACAAAATTTCAAAGAACATTGTTAATTGAAACTCAAAATTTTGCAAATTTATTTTGAAATTCCAAAAATCGAAAATTTCGGAATTGAAAAAATACATTCCACTTTTCGCTATTGCGAGGGAATTTTCAAAAAAATATTTCACATTTTGAAAATTTTGAAAATTTTGAAAATCTTCAAAACTACAAATTTCCGGACTTAATAAAATGGCAAAAGGATAAGAAATTAATTTATTTTACTCGTCTAATTACATTGATGAGTTCATAATTATAAATATCAATAAGCAGTACCACTTCCGGCTGAAATTATTCCTGAATTCACATCGATTGTAAACATAAAAGATGCCCACGCCGCATTGCGTCACATCCGTTGCGCTATTGATTCGTCATACCACTGACTGATAGATATCGACTTAACATTCACCGCGTGCGTTTTGCCAAGGTCAAGGTGTCCCTTCAAGGCGTTGAAGCATTAACGACTGGGTCAGTTCGACGGAAATCTGCGCCGGATGTTGTGGAAAGAAGTCTAGACACAACGCCACTTACACTTTCGGAATACGTTTGTCCAGTCGCAGTTATGATTTCCGGATAGATGTGATCAGTATTCGGAAAACTTTTCAGGGTCGTGATAATGGAGCCGCGAACAGACTGGACTTGAATCGTTTCCCCGCTGCTACCAGATCGGTCAGCGAGACTGGATTGACTCGAGTCATCAGTAGACCTGTCCTAAGATAATTTTGAGGCCAACATTGGGATTGAGTCAAGATGAGTCAATCTTGAGTCATCCAGTTCAAAAAGGTCACTTACCGTATACTTCCGATTCAAATTTTCCCGCCCTGGACTCACACCGGAAGTTGACTTCAACGCAGCACCTGTCCGAAAGTCTGGGAGTACTGCTGCCTCATTTTTTCTCGAGTCCAAAATCGGGCTTGAGTCATTCAAGTTAACTGGTGTAATTGGTACTCGGTCTTGATGGATATCCGACTTGAGGTTCACAGTTGCTAAATCTTCTAAAGGTTTAGCTTTCATGGCCGAGTCATTCCAAGTCGATTCTGGATGCATTGGTGAATCAGAGCTTTGACTGAACCCACGATAAACATTTTCGTCTGTTTGAGGAGTTTTGGGAGGAATTGTCACTGAGCCAAGCTGTACGTTCTTTGAATCCATTCGAGCCACCCCTCGACTCGTCAAATACCTTTGAGTCAAAGCTTCATCGACTTGACTGAGTCGCGAGCTTGAACTGACTCGGGAAGTCGTTGTGCAGCCAAGTCGTAGTCCTGTGTGACTCATTTCTGACTTTGAAGTCAATTTTGAGTCATTGGGATGAACTTGAGTCATTGATACTGACTGTTGATTGATATCCGACATAACTTGCACGAACTTTGAAGTATCCAAGTCATCAAGCTGAGCTCTCGAGTTGTTCCCCATCGTTTCTAAACTAGTTGATCCTTCCAAGTATCTAGAATACGGTGGAGTCGGTTTTGCATAGATTTGAGTGAATCGCGAGCTTGACCCAAAGTTGGGATCCAACGTTGAGTCAAATGGTATTTCGTCTTGACGCATTCGCGAGTTCAGGAGCAAGGTCCAGTCAGTCGAGTTGACTTGACTCGTCGATGCTGTCACTAAGTTTGAACTTTTTGAGTCATCTAGTTCCACTTTAGAGTCAGTTCCGGTCATGTCTGCCCTAACTGATGCTTCGACATTTCCACCGGAATAGGCAGGAGTCCAGTTTCCCTCAATTTGAGTAACTCCCGTGCTTGACTCAAGGCTGGAAGTCATCGTTGAGTCAATCTGTACTACCTTCCGACTTATTTCCCAGTTTGAAATCAAGTTTGAGTCATTCAAGGTGACATGACTTTTTGGTATTTCAGACGAGTCAATCCATGCTTCTTCGAGACTAACATCGTTGGGCGGTAAAGATGATGAGTCAATGAAAGTCTCGTATGTTATCTTATCACCAATCTTATCAGTATGAGATTTCAAGTCATCAGCGCGAAATGTGAGCACTGAAGATTGGATTAATTCTGGCGAGTGTGAAACTCCATTCAAGTTTCTTCCGTTCTTATCATCTTCCTCTTCCGTTTTTACATTTTTCTTATCTTCGAGTAACTCGGGGACACAGGAGGATGTAACCGAGCTCGAAATAATAGCTGGGGAATTGATGCCAGGAATTTCTGCGGTGGAATCTGCTCCATCTTTCAACGTAAATGAAGATTTTTGATGATTAAACTCTACAATCGCATCTGCAAAATCGTTGAAGCTTGTCTTCAGCATTCTGTTCTCCATCTTGCTGGGAACCATCGCGCTTTGGCGCTCTTTGACATCCGGCGTAGCCGTTTCAGAGTTTGAGGCTATACGGGAAATTCAATTTCAATTAACAATTTTATTGCAAATAACTGAAACTATTCGAAAGGAGGAAAAACTGGAGGAAAAAAATGTTTTTTTTTTCCATTCGTAAAAGATATATTGGATACAATTCTAAATGGTCAGAAATTTCGAACATAAATTTATTACAATAAACATGAAATAATTGCGATATTTTCAACAGTTTCAATACGTTAGAAATTTTTTCAAAATGTCCATTAAAAAATTGTAAAATTCTGAAGAACTTGAATTGAACGTCTTCAAAAATTTCATAAATTTCCAAAATTTGCTTCATATTTTAAAATCTGGACATTAAAAAAAATTATATTATAACGAAAATTCCAATAATTTCAGAAATTTCGAAATATTCAAAAATCTTGAGAATACCGGAAATGACCAAACTTGATTAATTATAACACTTAAAAATTCCAAAAGCTTTAAAGCTTTTCGTCCAAAAAACGTGTTTTTTTCAAACAATTTTTATTCATATTACAAAAAATATTTAAGGATCAAAGTTATCATAGGTTACAAGATATATCCAAATACTAATTGAATTTTTTTTTTTAATGGCAGCTTCCAAAATGGCGGCTGAAACACTTCCGTTTTGTTGGCGGGCGACACGATAACTCAACAACGAATCATCTGAGAGCCAAAATCCAAATGGTTCCTTATTCCGTATTACATATGCTATACATATAATATTGGTATATTGGTCGGAACTACAATAAAAAATATTCCTTGTTATTTGGCCAAGTTATAAACAATTAAAAGTTGAAAAAGAATGGTCCAAAAATTAAAAAGTCCGCCATTTTGTTATTTTTGAGTAAAAAAATTTCATTGTAGTTCCGACCATAGCCAATGTGATACAGAATAAAAAAACCCTTAAATTTCTGCTTTCAGATGATTCGTTGTTGAGTTATCGTGTCGCCCACCAACAAAAGTGAAGTCTTTCAGCCGCCATTAAAAAAAAAATCAATTAGTATTTGGATATATCTTTTAACCTATGATAACTTTGATCCATAAATCGTCTTTGTAATATGAATAAAAATTATTTGAAAAAAACACGTATTTGGAGGAACCTGGCCTTAAAGCGTTTCCCTGTGATACAACGAAATGGCCACAGCTGCACGCCACTTCCACCAAAGAAAACCTGACATATTGCTTTTGATCATCAATATCAATCTGCTCCATAAAAAGTCCTCCATCCCAATTTTGCGTATCTGCGGTAGGTTTGAAGCATCAGACGAAAATCAAATGCTCTATAGGAGATTCAGTGTGAAGCACCTGGAACTGGAGCTCTGGTTAACCTCCGATTCAATGCTTTCGGCTCTTCTCCATTTCCGGCACCTGGTACTTGTTCCCTGCTGCTTGCTACGGGCACCTTAGATGGAGCCACCTCATCGGTTTTAGATTGCTGCTCCTCCGGTGTTTTAGACTTTGTCTCCTGCCGCACTTCCTGGGCAGCACCTGAACCTGCGGACGTTTCCGGAGCTTTCGAGCCATTTGTGATCTCATCACTCACTTTCAACTGACTAAGGCGTTGATCTTCAACATTGGTCGAAAAGTTAGACACCAAATGCTCAAGATCCGCCGTTATATTCAACTTCCCATGCGCATCGCCAGGCGGTTGTGGTCGCAAAATCGGGGGAATCCCACGAAGCTCTGAACTGTCTCCAGTCGCGGAAGGGGTTGGGTTCTGCGAACTGTTTGACTGCCTCCCTCTTCCGTCAAAATTGAGACCTAGGTAGATTGACGCCCCAATCACAACTGCCAACATCAGGATGTAGAATATCATATACCAACACCACATATGCCGTCGGGATATGCGTCGTCTGGATTTTATTGTCACGCTTCTGCGCTGCATTTTGATAGGGTTGGAATAACTGGAGAGTTCGGAGTGAAGTTGCAGAGTTCAGATTGTCAATTTGAAGCAACAAAAAAAACTACTCATACAGATAGGCAGTGGTAAATTGATGTGAAATGTACATTGCCAGAGCTTATCGCCAGAGAGAATGTCCGGTCTACAAAATGTATTTTACATGGAAGTGCAGACGATAACCCAAGAATTATAATTTGTGAGGACAGGTCACGTGTGATAAAGGACCATTCTCGAGATAGGTCAATTTCATCGGAGCGAACGATTGCCGTCTCACTTTGTATCCAAGAGACATCATCTTGCGGGAGTGCCTGTTGGAGGCCCCAAGTCCAGGAAATGAATGTGTGTAACAGCGTTTCAGCTTCTAGTGCGTGCATTGGGCCAGTACCCTGATACAGCAAAATTTATGGACGCAATTTCAGATATCGGAAAATTGTCTCTCTAATTGCGTAGGAAATTGATAGGAATATTTTAGAGGAACATGATTGTTGATCAGTAATGTCTTAGATTATTAGATTGATTAGAAATAATATAGGAGAAATTTTATAATATAATAAATGGGAGGTGAGTGTGACCCTCGACGGGTCGCATCTATAACTTCCCGATAGTGTGTGTGTGTTTGTGTGTGTGTGACGATACACGTATGAAGTCAAGTTGTATATCAGTAACGCAAATTCAACTATTAAACAATTATTACGATTTTTTATCGATATCTCGTAAAATATGATGCCTAACAAAAAAAGTAATACAACATGAAATATGTAGTTTCACGAGCGGAACAACTTTCGTTTGATACTTTTTCTCGGATCTGCCATCGTTCTCGAAATACAGCGTTATAAACAATGAAAATTGTTAAATAAGCGATATCTCGTGAATTAGCGCAATTATGGAAAAAAGTTATAAAATATAAAATATGTATCTTCATGTGGGGAACAACATTCGTTGGAAATTTTTTCCTCTATCTCTCACGGTTTTTGTGATACGACGTTTTAAACAATTCAAATTGTTAATAACAATTGAAGGAATTGTGTTTTAGACTTGACACTTCTTTCCGCTCTTCGCAACGGCTAGATGTAATTTGTGCAAAAAAAAAATTCAAATCGGTCCCGCTGTTCAGGAGAAACCGTGTCACAAAGAAATGCTTACATACGTACACGCACATACACACACACACACACACACACACACACACACATACATTTAATTGAAAACGTATCAGGATGATGTCAAACGTCGAGAAAATGGAAAATTTCATCGATTGTCGGATCGATTTTTCATTTTCGGGATCATTACAATAATTCTCCCTGTTATAAGAATGTTTGCGAAATTCAATGAAACATTGCAAAATCAAAATTTCGATTTTTCTTAGGGGAATCATCGCACATTCGAATTTTCCATTATAAGAAATGTTATTATGTAAGTAATATATTCTCCGGGACTTATGTGCAGAAGGCAATTGACTTTACCTTTCACCAAGTGCGCTTTAATCGCTACACATCTACCGCTGCCAGATCAGGGGATGCGCTAGCATCTCGATCCAGTAAACGCACCACCATGTGTGGAGTACTGGTGAGATCTACCACACTCCTATATACACCTGGAGGAGTTCGGTCAATTTCCCAAAATTGATAAAACAGTCAATCAGTGCATTTGACAGGATGTTTTTCTTTCCCTGAACATCATTTTATCTCCTCTTCAATCTTAAACCTCAGAGTCCACACAGGTGCAAAATTTCAAATGTCCCCCGCTCCCTGGTTGCTCATATTTTTTCATATGTTATATTAGTTTTATGATAGTTTGAGGGAAATATTTAGATTCCTGAAAACATTGTACCCCAATATCACATACTTATAAGTTGGAAAAATTCGATTCAAAACTAGTGGTGTGTGCCCCACTCGCGGCACAAACAAAACTTCCCGATTTGGTATTTCAGCACGCCGTACTAAATTTATTCTCCTCCAATATACCCCGGTTAATCAGTAGTCCCACTTGGAAAAATGTATAAAACAATATATCTAAAAAAGTCATTCAACATAAAATGTGTATTTTTGCATGCGGAACAACTATTCTTGAGTGATCATTCCGCTAGCTGATACGATTTTTGCAATATAGCGTTATAAACAATTGGAATTGTTTATAACAATATATATACGCGGTCAATTGCATCCAAAATCTAATCCTCTCGAAGTTAGATTAGAACACTCCGAGTCAGACCCTAATGGCCTGCATGGCTTCATTCTTTCACTTATTACATACATAATTTTCAAACGCCTATACCTCCTTAGTCATGCAAATTAGAAAAAAAAGTCATAACACATAAAATGTGTATTTTTGCATGAGGAATAACTTTTATTTTAGAAATTTTTCGCTGACTTTGATAGTTTAGGCAGTAGAACGTTATAAACAATTGAAATTGGTAATAACAATATATATACTGCATCAATTTGATCCAAAATCTAATCCCCTCGATTCTGCATGGAGACGTTTCGATTGCGACCTTGAGAATCTCAATAGCATCATTCGTTTGCAACAAACTTAGGATCAAAGTTTTGTGCGCATACATACATACTTACACACACACACTGACTCAGAATTTGTTGGGGACCCTATTGGTACCCTTTAGACACCAGTCACAGGCCGAAATGAAAAACTTCGCTTTCAGGGTCATTACAATAACTTCCCGAAAATCGGGAAGTTAATAAGTTGAAGTAATTCGATTTTACAAGCGATCAAAAACATGAAATCAAATTTGCGCCTGTGTGGAGTCCGCTTTACGCGAATGAGGTGTGGACTCGGAGTGTTAAAAATGAAACAAAAATTTCAGTGTACCAAGTACTTGTTTTCTTATCGAATTTGGAAATTTTGTTTTTGCATTATCATTTTTCTACTATGAATATGATTGCATGCAATTGTTTTTATTTTTTTCTTAACTGAAGAGAGGCCTTCTTTATTTCAATGCCTTCATTGACGGCTGAGGGAATCTTTTTTTTTGCAAAACGACCACGGCGTCTTGTTTTAAGGGATTGGCCAGGCACGTCATTAACTACATCCGCTGGTCGCCTGCTTCATAATTTGACTGACTGATATACCAAACCATTCAAAGTCACGTCAGTTTCAAGTGGACTACCCATGGGGCCTTGTTCTAGCGCTGGACCTATAAACCTATGCACAAGAAAAAGTCAGTCTCATTGTCAGATACTTCAACCAAGCAAGGCCTAGTGGCCTCCCACCCTATTTTCATAAACCAATGAAATTGCCAAAATATTTTAGAATCCACCTACTCATTCTTGCAGACAACTTGAAACATGAATAATTGTTAGATAATACTCTCCAAGCAATCGCCGAGAGCATCAGTCTTCCACGCAATCGTCAGTTGAATCAGTGTCCTGTATCTAAGAGGGAATAAATGCGACAGTATTCATCAACCTCAATCACAGTTGTTTCAGATTGTTTTTATTAGATAAATCCCTTTATTTTTTTTTTTGTTATTTTACATCGCTCCACTACCTTTTCGGCTTGTACTCGCGAATCTGATCACGACTTTAAATTCTTAGATCTCACAATTCTGGCCGATCGGGATTTGAACTCGGAACCTTTCGCACATGAGTTCACTGATCTTACCGACTGCGCCAGGCCATCGGCAATCCCTTTATTTTGAACTAAATTACTAGAATTACTCAGGTGAAAACGTAGCCTGGAAGCCACTTGGCGGAAACAAATGTATAATATCCTCGGCCATTTCCAACTAATCCACCACCGTTGATAGGGTTACAGAATGATTGAGCCACCAAAAACGCCGCAGTTAAAGAGGCAACGGTGAAATTAATTCTCATTACTTTATTACGATATTACTTGATTTACCAGGTCACAACTAATACTGACAATTAGCTTGAACATGATTAAGTACAGCGAAAAGAAGAAAAGAATTCAAATAGGTGAATGGTAAAAGTAGTCTGCTGATAATGATCAACCATCATCTGGTATGAAATCTGCTAAATTGATGGTTTCTCCTACAAGCGTTAGGAACCCAGCACATGGTTCTTGTGACTTGTGGTATAATCCAAGGCCCGCAAAAGGCATAAGTGGCTCAGCAATCACTGGGATAGCATCGAGCAATGGTATGGTTGTCTGCCCTGCGTCGGCTTTACCTGTAAATTCTAGCTCGATACGCATGTATGGTGTTGTGTCAATAGCGGTGTTCTTCGCCTTGAGCGGATTGTCCCACCTAGTCTGATTATAGCGCTCCCTAAATACAAATTCAAGTTCATGGGCAAGGTGAAATCATGAAGTCTCTGAAGTTAATGTACATCAAAGGGAGATTCAGGTAAACTGATAGCAGAGATCATCATTTGAGTGACGAATAAGAAAAAAGATGTCTCTACGTAGGATTTCATGACTGCGAAGTGACTTCACACATATGATATATCCGTTAAGGACTGTACGCCTGTATTTGTTATCTGTTATTACCAACATTACCTCCAATGGAAATCATCAGACAATATTATCTTATTTCATCATTTTAATGAAATAAAAATTTTTCCTAGGTTTTTCTCTTTTCGTCACCTCTCTTATTCTATTCTACAAATAAGCCTTTCTGGAGAAATTTTTGGGATTTTTAAATTTTGGAAGAACTCAATTAAATTATTATTTTTTTGATGTGAAACATCTAATGCGGCGCTTACGTTGGGAAATTTTTTTGGCTAGAACAGGCATTTCCAGTCCAAATGTATATATAGGTATACTCTACTGGTTACCCATCGCCTGCCCCTCCTGCCTGCCATCGTCGCAAACGCGATGCGCACAAGTTGTATGTACATATCGAGATACGCTACTTCCAAAGAATTTGAATAGAATTGCAAATTTTTTTTTAACAAATTCGAAAATTTTTGAAACAACTTCTCAAAAGTTTTGATAAAGTTTGGAAAAATTTTGAAAAGATGTGGAAAGTTTTTTAAAATTTTCAATAAATTTTGAAAAATGTTGGAAATGTTTGGGAACTTAGAAAAATGTTGAAAAAATTGGAAAAATCGTTCGGAAAAAAATCGGAAAAATTTCAGAAAAAATTTGATTAATTTTAGAAAAATTTGGAAAAATTAGCAAAAACTTACAGAAAAATTGAAAACAGAATTGGAAAATTTTCGCAAGAATTCAGAAGACTTTTGAAAAAATTTGCAATTTTCGTTTTAAATTGAAAGAATTTTGCTACAAGTTTGAAGAAATTTGGAGCACTTTTCTAAAACTTTGGAAAAACAAAAATTGCAAAGATTTACAAAAAGTTAGAGAAAAAAGGAAAAGTTAGAACAAAATTGGACAAAAACTCGAATAATTGTAAAAAACTGTGGAGAAATTTAGGAAATGTTTGGAACAATTTTTAAACAATTTGAAAATGTTTTTAAAAATTTGAGAAAGATTTGTGAAATTTTAGAAAAAAATTTCAAACATTTAAAAGAACTGAGTATTATTTCCAATAATTCTCGAGAAATCGTCAAAAATTTTGGATCAATTTAGATCAAAATTAGTGTTTCCATGTTTCACATCTACCAGGTATCCCATGACGCCTCATTTTGTTTCTTCAGGTTTGTTCACATCTTTACAAGGTTTTGAAATGTTTAAAAATTTTTCAGTGTTGCAACTTAATGACATGGGTTCACCACCCACCCAATACTTTGACGTGAAATTCTAGATCCATCCAAGGTACACCTTAAGACGCAGCTCAAATTCTGATATGACTCTCCCAAGAACATAACGAGTTATCATATACATTATTGGTAGAGTTCACAACGAAATTAATTTCATCACAATTATCCGCTTCATCATCTAAATTGCGCAATCATTTTAATGTTCACGTCGAGGAACTCATTTGGCGCAGTCAGTATTACCTAGTCCCACATGTCGACAACACCGCGAAAATGAACTTCATCGCAGTGCGACTGATGCAAATAATTTTTTTCTGCCTGGGCCTAGCACCCTGTAAAATCGAAATCAAAAGTTCAAATTGTTTAAAAAAATCGATTCACTTTTCATACTCAATTTGGGGAAGTGCCTACAATATCCTCTTAGCAACAATCTTCAGTGTTATAGCCATCACAATCGTTCCTAATCAATCGAAAGATTACGATTTTCCTTATTCAAAAATAGTAGTTGCTATGGACATGACCGCATCTTTAATGGCTAATTTATTTGTCGTTGTGATAGCCATAATTTATTGCATATTCCAGAAAAATATAATAAAAATAGGAAATCAGCTGAGTGACTTTCGTTGCAATCTTTGGCATCCACCAAAAATTTTGGCAATTTTCAAGTATTTTAAAGTTTTTCTGATTGTCATCATTTGGATTGGATGTATAGTAGATCTTTCCTTACCGGCCAAGGTATTCGTTCTTCTCTCAAGCATGGCTCCAGCAATAATACTGAGTGCTTTTCTACTGCAATACACTCTGTTAATCGATATTCTCAACGACAAGTTTAGGGGCATCAATGAGTGTTTACACAGTGATGTGTTCCCAATCGATCAGTGGATCCTGCAAAAATTTATAACAATTCGCAAAAGCCGATATGGCCTGTATAAAATTGCTTGTCAAATCTCCGAATTTTATGAGTTTCCAGTTTTAATTGTCATTTTTCATTGCTGCTGTAATTGCATCAGTGTTCTCTATTTTAGTATAGTCAATTTCACATATAGAGATAAGACCGCGGCAAGTTGTACATCACCTTATCATTTGGTGCTAAGCGGTTTTTGGCTGGCAGTGTATGGGTATCCAGTTGTTATTATGTGTACAAGTATCAAACGATTGAATACAGAAGTAAGTACCACTGATTTAATCTAATAGACTTTAGGTCCATGCGTAAACAACGCCAAACCGAAAACTTGATAAGAAAATAGCTACCATGGTGGGTATAGTATCTGAACGTCTAAGAATTTTCCGCCGGGAAAAGGCGTTTATTTCTCAACCATCCTCGAAAATATGTAATAAAATGGATGATAACTAATTACTAGTATATTTGCAATAAGTAGAAATAAAATAATCAGCCAAATCAGCTGAGAGTGAATAAATATCGAATTTTATTAATTCAGTGTCTGAGGGTATAGTATATGAACGCCGAAATGCGTTGGGGGGGGGGGGGGGGTATCTGAACGACAGAGGGGGTAATATATAAACGGACTCTCATAGTGCGAAACAATTGAGGCAAAATTGTATTTTTAAACATTTATTTACCGAAATTTTATTAAGTAAACAACGACATGGATTTTTTTGAAAAACTTAATATAACTATTTACAATTAACTTTTTTATTTAGATTTCTTAGATAAACGTTTCATTAATTTATTTTATTTCTAAATTTTTATTTTTTTATTTTTTTATTTTTTCTCTAAATAAATTGCAGTGTAATGGACGGATAATTGGCACAATTTGTTTTGTTTATTAAAAATTGACGAACGGGAGTATATATTGAATTGAATAACAAATCACTTCCACCTTTGACAATGAAAAAAGTGGAAAATGAGGTTAGAGCACGTGTTCAGTGATGAGACTTTAAGAAGGGTTTGAGGGTTTACAAACTCGTGTTACTTCGTTATCTTTACGATTAATTACATTACATAGCACTATTTCCTTACATTTTGCCGCTTTACCACGATACACTTTCGGAGTCACTCTAACCGATTTGCTTAAGAAACGGTCACTCGTGGCGTTGCGGGTGCATTGACCACGGAAAGAAATTGATTTTAAATATGAATCGACGTTGCAGAAAGAAAAAAGGGCTATGAATCTGCATAAAAAAAAATTTTTCTTTCTATGAGCAATTAGTAGTGACCGTTTAAAGAAAAATAATTGGCATAAATAGCGAATTAACGAGGAAGACACTTTCCGCGTTCATCTACTGTACCCCGTCCCGATACCCTACCCACCACGGTATTTTCGTCATGCCAAAGTGGTGCATGAGGCCCGCATGACTGGCGCTATTTTTTGTCTCACTTTGCTAAAATAGCCATTACACATTTCCTCACTTTGCTGAAATGCATATTGATTTTATATTATATTTCACACCTAAATTGAGAACCGACATAAAACAAGGGGGCCAGGAGGGCCACTCCGACACAAAAATAACAAAATAAATAAAAAGAACAGCTAACAATCGACAGAAGACATGAAAGTCGATTAGATGCGAGCAATCGATTGCTTTGCGACTGACATCGAGAAATCGACACAAAATACATGAATTCTCATGAACGACACTTGTGTAATGCGTACGCACAATTTGCGATTGACGCTTGCGCAGAAACATTTTTGCTTCTGCGCATCTGCAAGGCATGCGTACGTGGTCCTGCGCGATAGTTCCGTGCCCTGAGTGTCATAACCGTCTTTTCGTCCAGGCACGTACTCGACTACACGTGTTGTTTGTGCATCGTTGACTTCATTCACCACTAATCCTTCCTAAAAATGACCAACCATGCCATGGCAGCGGCCATTACACGAATTTCAATTGTCATGGGCTGTCATGTGACCCGGCATACTATGTTCGTTCATGTTCAGTCTGATCGGCTTTGAAATGTACGTCGCCATGTTCCTCTTTCCGCGGGCTCGTATTTTAAATTCAAAAAATTTACAATTTCATTTTTACAATTTTAAACTTCAATTTCACGTTGATTTTTTTCAAATTCAAATTTAATTTAAAAAATATCGAAATCAAAGTCAAATTTAACCATTACAAAAATTGAAAATCAAAATATTCCATATTTCACTCCAAACTCCTAATCATCCCTGATGATTTGGGATTCACGGTATTGCATGTATGTTGTGTGGATGTCTATTTTCTGTTAAAAATAGGTAAAAAATAACCTTCTAGTACTTACTAAACATTTGCAAATGAATTATTCGAGTACTTTATAGCCATTAGTCGCTCATTTATCATCCATTACAAGGATTCGTTTATCCCACAGTGAATGGTAGCGTGGATGTTGCGTGGAAGTTCAATCGCCAGTGATTTGAATAAGAAAAAAGTTAATTTGAAAAGTCGGTCTGTCAATATCCCGGCCGCTTGCGGCCGGGGTGGCGCTAGTAGCAAAATAAAAAACAAACATAGTGCAGCAAGCGGGAAATCATGTTGCTCGGACATCTCGTTATTGGAGGGACATAACGAATATTGGATGGAAACATTTTTTATACATTTTTCTTCATTAATCAATTTCCACGCACGATTGACAACACGAGTCTCGACATTCACGATCAGCTGATTGCTAACCGCTTGATTACCGCCATGCTCGTTTGGCGGTGCTATTTGCCCCTAGATACTTCCGCGCTATTTGAAATACTTCAAAAGTTAACCAATGGCAGCACGAGACAGGACCAATGAGAGCAGGTTACGCGACAACGGTCCACTAAAGTTATGAGTCATTCATTTTACGGATACGTTTTTGACCGTATGCGCTCTAATTGGTCAGGGGTCGGTCCTACGACATAAAAGTCCAGTTTACATCGTAAAAATTTGCTCTAAAAGGGCGTATTTCAGCAAAGTGTGACAAAAAAAAATTATGAGATAGTAAGAGCAGGTTACAGGAGCTCCCATAGAATATTGCCAAACCAGACGATCAGTAAATGATGATTCATAATTTAGTAATCTCATAATTTTATAAATAATTTTAATCCATAATTATTTCGGCAGATGAATAGAACGGGGGATATTATCTATGACATCCGACTGGCCAATTTTATGAATAAAGCAGTAGTAGATGAGGTATTTGTAGGACAATGATATGCGGTGGAGACATTGGGAATAATATTCAATTTGTGAGTAATTACAGGTGAACAATTTCGCTATTGAACTGGGGCACACGAAAGTTGAGTTCACGGCTTTCGGATTATTCTCCTTGGATTGTACTCTATTGCATTCAGTAAGTAAGATTTACAATATTACATAGCTACATGTGAAAATAACACAGTCCAAAAATATTGCATCCTGTCGGTTCACTTTGACTCGTAAAATGGTGTATTCATTCGACCCCATTAAATTTTTGGTTGACGGTGTCTTCTTCCTTGTGCTGCAGTTTGCAGCTGGTATGTGTCAATACCGACGGTAACTCAGCAACAACTAAATTCGACGAGTGGACGATTTATAGTCGAGACACTATAAGAGTTGCCTCCGGATTTCCGAACTCTCCCCACCACCGACGACGCATGCGCAGTCGATATCGGGGGGGGGGGGGGGGGGGCGTGGAGGAGTTTGAATCTATAACAATTTTATGTAAATATCTAAGTTATACTAATGTAATATGAATAATGGAATGCAAATTAATCTGAATATTTAAAACCGACAAAATATACTTTAAATAGTGTGAATCCCTTATGCTGCGGTGTTATTGTACTGTGTTATTTTTGACACATTTTTTGACATGTGATAGTTACATCGAGTATACGTCTTTCTATATTTAAAAAAATGCGGGTGTCTATCTACAGTGAGCTTTCGTTAGTTGCAACATGTTTCCGACATGTAAAACTTGGAGCGTTGCAACTAAAAAGTTACCCCCACTTTTCCGAGACGATCGGCGTCAGCGCCAGGAAATTCAGAGAGATAAATAATATGTTACCTTGAATCTTCACATACTTCGGTTAACCGAATGGTAACCAAAACACGACCGACGCTTACCCGCACGTGTTTTGGCGAATTGGCCGCGGCGAAGTGGGGGCAGCGCCTCGGCGCTGGAAAATAGAGGCAAATGTTGCAACTAGCGAATGGTGCGCCTATCGAAGGTTGCAACTAGTGAAGGGCGCACCTGTCGAATGATGCAAATATCGAAGATTGCACCTAACGAAGGTCCACTGTATCTACAACTCTAGTTTGTCACGCCTAACTGTGGCATACTTTAAAGATTTTTGGAATGACGGTGACCTACCTCATGATTCTGCTTCAATTCGAACCGCCATCAGACGCAACAGGATAACGCTGTCCTCCGACAACGCCGCAAGATCTTCCAAAAAGATTATGTAAATACAACAAAAGTTGCGTGATACCCTACTGCAATTACCCAGTCGTCAAGATAAAAGATATACCACGTTATTGATAAAATTCTAACTGCCCCATTAGCAAATAGCGTCTATGTGGGTGTTCGATCCACTTGAGTGCACTTCACCACTCTATCAACAAGTACTTGCAGTTTCATAATGAAGTCAAAAGTGAGTAACATGAAGACATCCCTAGTCCTCCAAACGACATCCATCATCTCATCTCTTCTGGGCGTTGCTCCATGCAGCATAAAAATCTCCAAATCTGGATCAACATTTTTCTGTTCATATTCAATGATGGGGTGGGCCTACAATATCCTCATGATCCTCATATACATAGCAATAATAATTTATGGACTTCCACATTTGAAAGAGTTAGAATATACAAATATTTCGCCAATTGTAAGGATGTTAAGTGAAACACTTGCTGTGTTAGGTAATACTCTAGCTATCGTCATAATCGTCATCTATTCAATTTTTCAAAGTGCAATTATTCAAATTGGCAATCGATTGCACACATTTGATGAGAAGTATGAGCAGCTTCTTCAGCGTCAAAATTCCGCAGCAGACCTGAAGAAAATAATAGTACTTACGATAGTGCTGTTTATTTGGTTTGGAATGATTACAACAACCATCATAGTCGCAGACGCGATTGTCCTGATGGCTTACGGTTTAAGTAGTATCTTCATGGGCTGGATTTTGGTACAATACAGTGTTCTGATAGACATCCTTAAGGATCGATTTAAGTGCCTTAATAGTGCCCTGATTATTGCGAAGAGACCGAAAATTTCAAGTCGAGAACATTGGTTTCCGGTAAATCTTGCGCAAGATCGCAGCATTGTTAACCATCTGATTGTCATTAAACAAGCACGACATTGGATTTACAAGGTGTCGCAGGATGTTTGTAGGTTTTACTCATTTCCAGTATTGATAACAATATTTTATTTGTCTTGCTGTTGTGTCGATAATGCTTATTTTCAAGTGATGACTGTGATACATCCCGCTGAGGGGGCTTATCGATATTGGGCGCCTATTAATTCTACCCTATGGGTGGTGATAGCGGCTTATCCGATTATAGTGCTGAGTGCAAGTGTCAACGCATTTCATGAGGAGGTATGTGCACACTTGATGGAATTAATGATTGTTTTGGATAGTGGTGGAAATATGTACCGCCATTTAGTGGGTTGGATTTCATGTGAAAGTGTAGGTCTACACGGAGAGAAAAGTTCAATAAAAATTACCAGAAAAGTTCCGTAAAAATTATGGTCCAAAACATAATGCGTGAGTGAAATGAAATTCTATAAAAATTACGAAACTATAGAAATTACGAAATGGAAGTTTCACATTTTGACGCTTAAATTGTACGAACCGTTACGTGAAATTTTCCCTGGAACGAAAAACTCAGAATGGAAGAAATTTTCATGAATACTTTTGTCATTTTTCGCTATCACTCATTCATGTAGAATTGAAAATAAAATTGACGACATAAAAAAATAAAACTTGAACACGAGCAAAAGAAAGTGAAGATTATCTGGGGATGAGAAAACGCATCACATAGATTTATTTATCATTTTTTGAGGCTATGCACCGGTGAGATGGCAACGTGTTCTCAAACTAAACATTTCACTTTAGAATAATGTTTGCTGATTTTATAAAATGGGAATCACTATTTTGCAATGGAGTTACGCTCATAAAATCGTCTAATCCCCTGTCGTAAGCAAAATCCTCAGTGACTTTTCCACGAGAAACGTTTGAGCGGCGTCACCTCCAACCAACTGCGCTTTTCACTTTGCCAAAACCCCCCGACGATGAGGACCGCTGGCGAAGTCTCGAGTTTGACAAAATTTACGGAACAAGGAATCGTAAAAATTACTATGAAAATTATGTAAAAACGGTGGAGCGTTCCGTAATTTTTATATGTTGAACCATATTTTTGATGAAGTAAAATTTTCCACACTTTTTCCATAACGCACTTGACAATTGACGAACCGTTCCGTAGTTTTTCACTTCAAGTTTTGTAAATACTGCCGAGATATGATTTTCACTCGTATTACGTGACTTGTTCCGTAATTTTTATTGAACTTTTATCCCCGCGTAAGTAAGCGCGAAACGTAGATGGGAGCAGGATGGTACCAAGGTCTGGTGTGATCACTGCCACATTCGCGCATGCGCTCATTAACTCCCCGATTCTTCAGGACGTGATTGTAATGACCCCAAATCCATTTTGTTTATTTCGATTTGTAACTAGCGTTCTAAGAATGCCAAAATGCTTCCCGTCGAATTTCGAACAAAAGTCTGTGTGTGTATGTTTGCATGTGCGGAATCGGAATTATCCGTTAACGATTTCTCACGAATTTCAAATTGTAATTCAGCGCGCGAAGGGCGCCTATTCGGACTCGTCTTGTATTACGAGTCCGGTGGCGCGTGGTGCGATTGCAAAGAAAGATGTTACGAATCATTTGTTGTAATGAATGCAATGTCTTCAAGAAAGTCCCAAAGCCTAAAAGATGCATTTTTAGAAAAAGAACAATGGTAAAAATAGCCTGTTCATCGCCCCTCAACCTATGTAGGTAATTTGGCACGTGTGCTTCATTAATTATGTAATTACAGGCTGATAAAACTGTGGACATTGTCTATGATATCCTAGACATCTACGAAATGAACAAGGATGTCGAGACTGAACTGAGCACCTTCGCTGTTGAATTACTGCATAAAAAAGTAGCCTTCAATGCTTGTGGATTTTTCTCACTGGATTGCACCCTACTTCATTCGGTATGAAACATCCAACAATATATCATCACAAGAAAAAAAAAATTTATTATCCAATTTATTCAATTTCAGATTCTTGGAATGGTTGTTACCTATCTACTCATCCTCTTGCAATTTAAAACAGTGGATCGCGGCACAGGCAATTAAATACACCTTAACAAAAATTGGAAATAATTACACGTAGGAATAATGTGAATTTCTGTTAAGTGATTTCGTAATTATAATCTTATTTATATCAATGTTAATGAACTTCGCTGAAAAAGTTGTCATTATATTGTCATTATTACTTGGACATTACTATAATTTTAATACAAATATATATATTTCACATCAAGATTTAGGTCAGTTTTCTGTGTTGAAAGGAATTAATTCTCTTTTATTACTTTAAGAGAAATTAGCAAAGCGCTCCAATTTAGTTTCATTTTTGACAGATATTTTGAGGTGATTTGCCTGAGAAAAAATAGACGTGTAGTTCATGACGCGGCAGAGAAGTGAAACTTGAGAAGAGGAATATAATTTTTTTTTTCAAGCTTAGGAAATGGAATAAATTGTACGAAGTGTGACACTGAAAGTCGGAACAGCGTAACACCTTCAGAGAGTCCCATAAGAAGTTTCCCTTCAAAAATTTCGAAGGCTTCCTCAGAAGGTGTACCGGAATGGATGACGAGGACCTCAAAACGCTCAGGGGCATTGTTGATTTTTTCACCCTCAGGCGGTAGCGCTATGAGCGAATCGCCGCAAAATCAGACCTATATAAATTAGCAAAGACATACAACCACAATGGTTGAAAATCTATTAATTAAACCAATCGACCGACGGGAGTGACCGTGCGGTTAGAGTGCTAAACTCGTATACCAGCGATTCGGGTCCGATCCCGGACAACGGCGGTCGAAATCCGTTGCGCTCTAACCCAGGTGGGGAATTCGAAGCTTGACCGATGAGATCAATCTTGGTCCGACATTCGATGCCGAAGCTTGGACTTGATAGCTTCATGCCATGTCTAAGCCTAGATCAAGCCAAGTTCAGTTATATCAAAGATATCCAAGCTTTGTTGGCCCAGTTTGTGCCAAGCTTATTGGCTCAATCTTAGCGTCCTTAGCGTTGGGCCACAGGCAGAATCTAATCTACATCCAATATTGGATACATACATACATCAAAGCTTACTAGAATCATCCAAGCCCAAGCTTCAGAAACCATATTGCGATAAGCTTGGTCCGAGCTCAGCTTCGTTAGCTCAGAATCTTAGCTTTAACAAGCATTAATCCCAGATTGCTCATACCATCTAAACCCAAGCTTCTGAACTAAGGTTGAACTAAGCTGGATTCAAGCATATTCTTCCTAGTTTCAATTTACCGGCTTCAGCGAAACTCGGTTTAATATTGGATACATATATAAATCCAGGATTGCTGCACCACCTAAACCCAAGCTTGGAAACGAATGTTCAACTAAGCTTGGTTCAACCGCAATGTTTCTATCTTCGAAGTTTGAACCAAGATCAATTTTATAGCTTGGATCAAGATTAATTTCGATGCTTTGACAACGAGCAACTTCGGAACTTGGACGAAAATGAATTTCGAGACTTGTACCAAAATAAAGTCCGAAGCTTGAATGAAGATAAAGTTCGAAGCTTGTATTAACCTACGTAACCAAGCTAGGCCGAAGCTTACTCTCTAAGCAGGGATTGGTGTTACATTGGCATGTTCTGCACAGATTGGCCGAGGCTTCAAAACACAGTTTTGGCGAAGCTTAGTCAAGCCTCGTCCAAGCTTTGATCAAGCTTCATCGCATGGTCAATGCCCACCTGGGAACCTTCCAGTTTCACTGTCGAGCGGTAGTCTCGCAAAAGAGACGATTGCAGCTGGGCAGGTTTTCCCGTCGAGTGAGATTTTCCCGTCGAGTGGTACAGGGGGTTTAGGGGGAGGGGGGGGGGGTAAGGGAATTTTTTGCCCCCTGCAACCCCCTTTGCGGAGGAGCACTCTGCTTTCCGCTCTCCGCAAGTTCGTTGATGACTTGTCTTTCCTCCTAGCGCTGCAGGTACTCGGAGGGATGTTCCCGGGGCAACGGTTCCTAGGACGTGTTCCTTGAACAACTATTCATAGAGATTGGTAGGAGAACATTCAAGGGGGACTCGTGGAACGGATGATCGAGTTGGTGCACCCAAGTTCAACGACACTTTACGATGTAGTAACCGTTCCCGCGTGCGGAATCCGATTTTCCCCATTTTTTTGGGGATGAAACATGATCCGGGAACGATTTTCCTGGAACGATTTTCAGACAGCGATTTTTCAGGGAACCTAACTCCGGGAATTGCCGCGTGGTAACAATTCTATAAAAACTCCTATTTCTACACGCTATAAAACAGTATTGATCCAAGAGCCGTCCCATCATGCTGTTGTGAACTGAAACGTTTGGCATATATAATAGAACGAATTACTTAAATTCGAAACAATATGATAGTCGAAGGACCGAGGTTGGAGAAATGATGAAATAAAGAAAAACTAAAAGCCAAAAGCCCCGCGGCTAGACCCATGGCAACAAACAGACCTCAGTGTCCCCAAGATCGATTTCAATTTTAATTATTGCCTCAATTTGAAAAAGTTCGATTGCCTTCTCTGGAACTCCAATTTTTAACTTCCCGATCTAGGGAAGTTATTGTAATGACTATAATGACATCATCCTGACGTGATTTAAAAAAAGCGTCTGTATTTATGTATGTGTGTGTGTGTTTTTTTTTCCTCCGTCCCTGTCATTTGTACGGCCCCGTTAGCGGCCGTGTAAGCATTCCTTCAGGGGGCGTACCGGACACCCACCCGTGCGGCTGGGGCTGACTTTCGCCATTTTTAGGCCATCGTATTTCTAAAAAAAGGGTAAACCTCCAGAAACCCCTGTGCTACGATGGCCGGCGCCTATGATGGAACCCACCCCCCCCCCCCCTGCGTCGGGTTAGGTTCCCGCTCGGCCGGGCGGTCTCATTTTATGGGTACCGCCGATAGTACACACGGAAGTTCCTGCATCGGTCGGAATCCATGAGAAAATATTCTCCGGCGGCCGGGCGCGAACCTAGGACCTTCGGAGTAGTAGGCAGATACTCTACCACTACGCCAAAGCCCCGACTGTGTGTGTATATGTGTGTGTGTGTGTGTATGTGTGTATAAACAAAAAACTTCGTTTAACGTTTCCGGCAGAACCACCGATTTCCTTTTTTTTCTGGATCGACGAGTCTTACTGGTCTCCAGGTTTGAAAGGAGTGTTGCAATTGTCCCATCCGTTCAATGGATTTTAACAATTTTAATTGTTTATAACGTTGTATCTCCAGAACGATGACAGATAGGAGAAAAAGTGTCAAACAAAAGTTGTTCCTTCCATGAAACTATAGATTTCATGTCATATTACTTTTTTTTGTGCGGCATCATATTTTACGAGATATCGATAAAAAATCATAATAATCGATCAATAGTCGAATTTGCGTAACTGATATACAACTTGACTTCATACGTGTATCGCCACACGTACACACACACACACACACTATCGAGAAGTTGATGTGACCCGTCCAAGGTCACACTCACGTCCCGTTTAGTAATTTTGTAATATTCCCGAAAGCACCCGTGTCCTGAGAGCATCTGGGTTAGGTAGTAATTGACTTGTCCATGTGATCGGTCAAGCCAAACATTCAACTCCGGAATAAGTCGATGAGTCCACCGGCCTTTGCTCGAGGTGTCCCACTGTAGCTGCCATCGCTGGATGCTGTGGTTACGTTCTTCTCTCCTCAGTTCTACTGGGCTCAGCTTAGTTGACGTTTTGCGTGTGTAGAGTCGCCTACGCTCCTCCGCTAGAACTTCGATAGGTATCATCCCAGCAATGACGCACACTGCTTCGTTGGATACTGTCCGGTATGCGCCAGCCACCCTCAGGGCACTCAGCCTGTAGACTGGAACAACTTGCCGTCGTGCTGCTTGACTTCGTAGGGCATCTGTCCATATGGGGATACCATATCTTAATACCGATGTGTTAACTGATGATAACAAGAGTCTTCTCCTCTGTTTTGGCCCTCCAATGTTCGGCATGAGTCTTGCAAGGGCAGTCCTCACTGCACCCGCCTTACTGCTTGCATGTTGGGCTTGTCTAAAACTGAGCCGGGCATCAATCATAATTCCTAAGTACCGTATATAGGGCTGGGAAGTTATTTTGTGCTCGCCGACTTGCAGCGTGATTGTCTCCAATTTCTTTCGGCTCGTGATGAGTAGTGCCTCAGTCTTATGCTCTGCAAGTTGTAGACCAGCCGAATCCATCCATTTCCGTATCTTGTTAAAAACATTATCGAAAATAAGCTGAAGCGTGAATAGATGTTTTTCCACGATGGTTATAGCCACGTCATCTGCAAACGCCACGAGCTTTGCCCCCGTCGGCAGTGCCAGTTTCAGCAATTCGTCGTACACGATATTCCACAGAAGGGGCCCCAACACTGAGCCTTGAGGTACACCCCCAGTCACCTTATATGTTTTGGGGCCTACTTCTGTGTCATACTGGAGAACTGTGTCGATGAAGTAGTTACCTACCATCTTTTGGAGATATGCCGGTACAGATAGCTTCGATAATGCCGCCAAAATGGAATCCCACCGTACCGAGTTGAAAGCGTTCTTGACGTCCAGAGTAACAACAACCAAACAGTATTGTTTCGTACCTCCTTTCCATCGTCCGCCCTCAATCGCTCTCTTCGCTGTTTTCACCAGCAGGTCTATAGCATCCAACGTAGATCGTCGTCGTCTGAAGCCGTATTGGGCTTCGGCCAATAGGGGTTCCACCACTGCCTCAATTCTCTGATGTATAATGCGCTCCAGGGTCTTGCCCGCAGTATCCAGCATACAGAGTGGACGATATGATGACGGTTCGTCCGGAGGCTTTTTTCCCTTAGGAACCAGTACGAGTCTCTGTTGCTTCCATCTGCTGGGGAAGATACCTTCCTGAATGCAAGCATTGTACATATCGAGAAAGATTCCAGGTGCTGCATTAATGGCGGCCTTCAGTGCTATGTTTGGCACACCATCGAGACCAGGGGCCTTGTTGTTGCCCACTCTACTACAGGCCTGCAATAGTTCATCCTCTGTAATTGGTGGAATTTCGTCGTTGATACCATTCTTCACGTCCCAATAATATTCGTTTGTTGAGGAAATAAGACAGCCACAATCCTCTCCAGGAGCTCAGGGCAGGTCGGTGATGGCATCGGTTGACTCTTCAGTCGCGCCATAGCCACCTTGTACGGTCTGCCCCAAGGATCCTTATCCACTTCCTCCACAAGCTCGTTCCAACAGACTCGTTTGCGAAGCTATATGGCCTTGGTGAGTTTACGCTTAGCGGCTTTAAACTTCACTTCCAGGCTTTCAGGATTGGACTTCTTCCTTGCGCGTTGCCAGGATCTTCTCACTGCGAAACATTCCTTGCGGCGGGTCGCGATTTCATCGCTCCACCAATACACCGGTGACCGTCGGTTTCCACTAAATTTCCTGGGCATAGTGGCATCGCAGGCGTCGGTGACTCTCCGCATGACTCCGTCTACTTTTTCTGCGGTATTGCTACCGTTTACGGGGTCAGTCTTCAGTGCTACAAGGAAGGTGGTAATGTCGAATTTTCTCACATTCCAGCCGACTCTGTTTGTTCTTTCTGATGTGGGCGCGGACCTCCGGTCAACAGACACCTCCCAGAGTACCGCTCTATGATCACTGGCAGTATAGATCTCACATACCTCCCATGCACAATTTCCTTTAAGCAGGCTACTGCTGACAAAGGTGAGATCTATAATTGAGCTCGCTTGTCCTCTGCGAAATGTTGGTTCACTTCCATTGTTCAATAGGACAACATCTAAAGTCGAGAAGGCTTCTAGTAAAGCACGTCCTCGCTGATTCGTCTCCTTGCTACCCCAGTCAACTGCCCAGGAATTGAAATCCCCCGCGATGGCCACCGGGAAATGCTGTTTCGCATCCATCACGAGTCTATCTAGAAATGTTGTGAAGTCTTCATAACAAAGGCTTGGTGGTGCATAGCAGCTATAAAAATAGATACCATTCACCTTGGCCACAACAAATCCAGACTGTTCGACACCATCATATGCTTCTAACGGTAAACCACCGCAGGACCAAATGACGGCTTTATTGCTAGTATCACTCACCCAGTTTTGGGAATGTAGATTCCTGTAAGGTTCGGAAATGACGGCAACATCAATCTTCAGGTCTCGAACCGTCTGCGTCAGCAGATCGTGTGCTGTTGCGCAGTGAGCAAGGTTCACCTGTAACACTCGCACTATGGCTGTGTACGGATCTTCTGGCGTGCACCCTGGTAGACTGGACATTTGATGCTACCAGTTACATGGGCATGGTCTTTCGTGGGCTCCAGTGGGCAAACACTTTCATCATCTTCCATCTCCGGATTGGATACTTCGTCCGTGGCCCTGTTTCCAGTTGGTGAAGTCTCATTACTCACCAGCTCCTCCACATTCATGGGTACTGTGAGAGCACTTTTGAGCTTCTTTCCTGCTGTGTCATTGGGCGGCGTTCTCTCCTTTCTTTTATCCCGTCTTGTTGGCGTAGCTTGGGATGTTCCGGGTCTGTCGATGGGATCATGGCCGCTCCGTTGATTTGCCTGGAACAATCTGGCACCTGGGGGTGTCAGCCATGCCGCTGCTGGCAAGGGTGTTTTGAATCCTCCACTTTCCGTCATGGCTCTTATCCGCTTCGCGGATGTTTGGATCTTTCGAGCAAGATTTCGGATCTCTTCGTTGATCGTTCTTCGATTTTTATCGGTAAGAAAATTCACCAGCGATCATTTTCCTGCTGATCCCATGTCGTCTTCATCGTAGTTTGTAATTCACTTGTAGCATTTGGGGCCAAGTGGGCCACCCGGGGACAAACAAGTAATGGTCGGCTCTTCCCACAATCCGAGGAGCCAGCGCCGGCCACCAGGGCTTTCACCTGATCGGAACCAACGGCGGAATTTTCCTTTTGGGGGTTGTCCGCGTGGGATACAATTGTGTTATCATCACTGTTCATGTTTGCTTCATAGGCTGTTATAGGGAGCCCACCCTTGGCACCCTTGGTTTCGGGAGTTAGGTTTCTCCCCGTGTGTCTGTGAGTGTGTGTGTGTGTGTGTGTGTGTGTCGATGTACAATAAAACATGTAATGATGTAAAATGAAAAATATAGATAAAGATATTTGATAAACAGATTTTTGGGAGATCACAATGGCACATTTTATGGTGAAGCAATAAATGGGACGAAAACGAGTAGCATTCGAAAGATTCGTAAATTAATTAAGCTTATTAATTAAAAAAATAGTAAAGTAGTGGAAGGCACCAAATCTCGTGTTCCTAGCATATCCACATTTTCTATATCTTTTTTTTTGCTGACGGAGGTATATATAATAATGTTTCATACACATTTTTCATGTGATATAGAGTGCAAGTGATGATTTTCTGAAGGAAGATTTGGTCTCGGTCGGTGCAGCCAAATTGAAGGCTACGTCCTTATTTTGCAAATTGTCTTCATACATGTTATACTCGATTCTGGAGCAATATCGTGGATTAACAAAGCAAAAGCAAGTGCGTTAATTTAGGTTGTTCATTGTAGACATTTTTCAGATGGTTCTAAATGTTTCAAAAGATTAGACTCTTACTAAATCCTATTCTATCTATAGTAAAGAGGAGAGACCAAAGAGAAAATTGATATATATCGAAATTATCGAAGAGCGTAAGATTGAAACTGACGCGACACCAGCCAGTGCGGCGGAAAGAGGAAATGTGCGTGCACAACACGTGCGGCTGATTTCGCATTGTAAAAATGTCGACAAGAAACATCTATTGGTTTTTATGGAAGCCAGGTGAATAAGTGAATGACACTTTCGTACGAGCAATTGAACTATATTTTATTCAGACAGGTTCTCACTTGGAGAGCAGTCGTCGAACTGAATAGAGAAGAGAGGAATCACAAAGACAAAGCTTAAATGCCATGGTTTCTTTCTCACCAGTCTTTATCATATGTTTATATGATTTAGTAAACATTCAACTGGAGTTCGTCGTAAGACCTCATAAACCATCTCTCCAGGAACCGTGATCCCATGGTTCAATAAATGATATTATTAGTTCAGTTTTATAATCGGATTGTTTTTGCTCATATCAATAACATCTTAAATTCAGCCATCTGTTTTCACGGTGAATGTTTTAATTATCTATTAGCTATCAATTTTATTATACAGTAGAGCTCCCTTAATTTTCCGCTTCCTTTATTTTCGCTGTACTCCCCTCACGACTTGTCCCCTCTCAAAAACGTTCTCCCACTCCCCATACTTTGTCTATCCTTGTTTTCGACGTCATGCGCTCCAGACTGCGCAGCGTCTCAATAGTGGGACCGAGCATTCATGAAACATAACCTATTTACTTTTGATACATAGTCCGTTTACTTCTGCTCTTATTTCCCCTTCCGCTCCCGACAACCCCCACCACGCCAACCAACCAGTGGGCAGAGTGGGGGGCTTCCTTAATTTTTTTCTCCACGAAATTGCGTCAAGGTCACCCCCCGAGCTCGGAAAATAATGGGAGCTCTACTGTAGTCATAACTAGCACTAACTCCAGCAGTCTTTTAGTTTTTTTTCTGATTATAGATCATCAGCGATGCGATTCGATTATACGAAGATCCTGCACTTTTATTGACAGTCTCTACAAGTGTTGATGTATACAATCATACATATTTCGTAAGACATTTCACATTTTTTATGCCCATGCACCGTTCATTTATGCTTTATTGCTACATAAATGAAACTGTCGCAAAACGACTTAAATGTCGAAAATTTTATTAATTTTCTAGGAAAAAAAACAATTCGGGGATACTCCGAAATCCAATTCGGCTATTTTTATATTTCTAAATTGGAAGATATTCAGGGGATCTTTATAGATATTTAGATCCCCATGGCGGAGATATTTACATCCACACATTGGATGTATTTACATAGTTATGAGTCTAAATCATGGATCTCTATTTCCCTAAATCTGAAATACAGTCGACTCTCCCATACGTTCGTACCTCGTTAGGTGGCAGATCCCATTAGTTCACTGCCACTGACTCCCACTCCTTCTAAGTGGAGCCCCCTCAAACGCTCTGCCTCCACCACATCGGGAATTCTCGTGCTTAGTTGCGCCCAATATAAAACACGAGACTGCTTGCGCCAAGAGCCACGTGACATGCGGGAGTGGGGGAAGTCGGGGGCTCAACTTAAACGGAGCGCTGAAAAGTGGCTCAATCTCGAGCGCTACACTTATTGGGGAGACTCGCCTGTATTCATATGCTCAAATTCGCACAATTTTCATCCCCAAATTGAGAATATGTATCTCCGAAATAACATTTGATCCCCAAATCGTGAATAGATAGAATACATTAGACAACACCCCATTCAGGTTGTTGCGTATGCGGTTTTATCGGCGGTGTATAGCCGGACTATCCAGGTTTGCCCGGCGCTTCCGGTTCCCCACGCACCGATTTTCTCAAGGACTCAGTTTTCCACCGCTCTAGAGTTAACACGTGTTGTGAAGCCCCTCCCAGTATTTTTCCCAGTCTCTTTCATCACGTGTTAACTTTAGCCCAGAAAGCACCGGATTGTTAATCCGCCCAGAAGATTATCAATAGTCATATATTGTTAATCTACTCAGAAAGTTTCAGTGACTAATTTATACTTATAAGTATAGTTTATACTATAGTTATCACCCAGTGTTTTTTCGATAGACTTGAACGGTTTTATTGTAAAAGTTATTGACTTCACTTTGTTGATTAGTGTAATAAATAGTGTAAATAAATTGAAAAATGACCCAGAAAATCGCGCATGTGTTTCGTCATGTTTTCTCATAGTCAACTTCCCGAGACGGCAGTTAACTATGGGAAGAATGAATTCCCCCAAAACATCTCTCTCGCACTCACGAGTAAAATTACACCCGAATTTAAATGTACAGTCCACTTGCTCAAAGCCACCGAATCATCGACAGGCCTATCCAGTGCTACAAGCTGGGATATATTGCCCCTCGAATCGGAGATATGTTAGTCGGAGCTCTATTTACACATTACTGCAGGTCGGACGTTTTGGCGAGGCAAACATAGTGCCCCTATCAAAAAGAACAATCAGAAGGCTACTCAAGGAAAAGCCGCATTTGTTCCAAAGCCAGGGCGCCGCAAACGAGCTTACCAAAGATCTATCAAGGATTGATGTCTCTGCTAAATTTAGTATTTCCGATTATCACATGTTATATAAGCCGAGAGTGGAACAGAATAGAAAAATATTATTGCGTAAGTTATAATCAGCAGTTATTACAATAACCATGCGATGATCCTTCGCTTCATCATAATCTAACGGACGAATTGATTGTTACTTGATCACCCGACTTCGTCTCTGGATTGATCGTCAACGAACCGTAGATCTGATAGATCAAGATGATCAAAAGCTGATACTGTATATCCGAAAGTCTTAGCCATCCTCGATTATAATGAAAAATACACAACGTAATAATACTTGTCACAATCAAACCCAACCAATCCATCAGAAAAATATATTGCCCTAAACGAAGTTACCGCTTTCCAGCTTCGTCGAGCAGAAAAATAGTATACACACCTCGGCCAGCAAGTAAGAAAGCTTCAGGTCACATTATTGTCGACCTCGGCTTCGCCTCGGCCAACAACTAAGTGTGATCTGAGACATTCCTTACTTTGCTGGCCTAGGTATGTAATCTACTATTTTATAATTATCTTTCCAGAATTTATGAGGTGCGCTTCTTGAAATTGATCATGTATGCAATAACTTTCTGGAACTCAGTAAATATTCGATTTAGCACACTCGAGGATTCCCAAGTGCAATCACGGTTGACTGGAATTGTTGTCAATATGGTGAGTCAATTACATTTCTGTGTCTTAATACAATTATTGTCCGGGCTTTGACACGGACGAAGAGTTACCGATTACCCCCACCGCGCTCGCGGTAGACTCTCCGAACCGTTTGTATTATGTCGCGCATGGGTCCACGCGCAACGCCAAGCAGCGAAACGGCCATACCTCTCAAGCGCAGTTGCTCACGTCACGTGTAGTGGGGGACGCTTTCCCCTCTGCTCGCTGGCGCTAGGACAGGTGCACATTACGGCGAGTGGAGGGAAGTCCACTGAAGTAAAGGGTCCTCACGTGTATATAAGTGTACTAACTTGTTGCACTTGCTGAACTTTTTGTTTGCAAAATAGGAACGAAAAGGGCTCAGATTTATTAATACTACCCAGGAGTCAGGAATGTTGAATTCTAATGTTAGGACCCACGCAGTTCATTGGCTAGAAACTCACACACCAGATGCCGACTACGATATAATAGTCATTCACACAAAGTGAGTCAAACGGTTTACATTGTACCATAATATTCGCTAAAAAAAGTGTCAAATTTCTAGCATGAAACTGTGCTCGCGACGACCGACGGAAGATACTTGCAAACACCGCGGGATTCTGGGTAATTTATTTGCTATAAAATATTGAGTAAGTAAAATAATGAATCATTTGATTTTATACCTTTCATTGACGAAGGAAGTGCAAATCACGGGCCGATGTGCCGTAACAGCTTAAGAGTTATGTCAGCAGTAATTTATGACGACATCCAGTATGCAGGGATCAATGTGGCGACTCATGAAGTCGGTCATATATGAGTAAATTTATTTTATATCCTATAATACATTGCCGCAGTGGAAGAAGCAAAGAACTAGTAGGCTCCGTCTCGGCGGGCGCAAAGTAACATTTCCACCCGCGGTGGAAAATTGTTCCTGCGTGGATCAGATAATGGTTATATAAAAAGAACAGTGGTAGTCCCCCAGGTAGCCCCAAGGGTCCGCAGTTAGGCCCCCAGGTAGACGCAAGGGTCCGCAGGTAGTCCCCCAGGTAGACCCAAGGGTCGGCAAGTAGCCCCCCAGGTAGGCCCAAGGATCCGCAGGTAGTCCCCCCAGGGAGACCCAAGAGTTCGCAGGTAGTCCCCCAAGTAGGCCCAAGGGTCCGCAGTTAGGCCCAAGGTTCCGCAGGTAGTCCCCCAGGTAGGCCCAAGGTTCCTGGGCGGACCTGGGGGCTACCTGCAGACCCTTGCATCTACCTGGGGGACTACTTGCGGACCCTTGGGTCTACCTGGGGGACTACCTGCGGACTCTTGGGCCTACCTGGGGGGACTACTTGCAGACCCTTGCGGCTACCTGGGGGACTATCTGCGGACCCTTGGGCCTACCTGTGGACCATTGGGCCTACTTGGGGGGGGGGGGTACCTGCGGACCCTTGGCCCTACCTGGGGGACTACCTGCGGACTCTTGGGCCTACCTGGGGGGACTACCTGCAGACCCTTGCGTCTACCTGGGGGCCTACCTACGGACCCTTCGGCCTACCTGGGGGACTACTTGCGGACCCTTGGGCCTACCAGGGGGGACTATCTGCGGACGCTTGGGCCTACCAGGGAGGACTACCTGCGGACTCTTGGGCCTACTTGGGAGGACTACCTGCGGACCCTCGGGCCTACCTGGGGGGACTACCTGCGGACCCTTGGGTCTACCTGGGGGGCCTACCTGCGGACCCTTGGACCTACCTGGGGGACTACCTGCGGACCCTTGGGGCTACCTGGGCGCCTACCTGCGGACCCTTGGACCTACCTGGGGGACTACTTGCGGACCCTTGGACCTACCTGGGGGACTACTTGCGGACCCTTGGGCCTACCTGCGGACCCTTGGGCCTACATGCAGAGCCTTGGGGCTACCTGGGGGACTACCTGCGGATTCTTGGGCATACCTGGGAGACTACCTGCGGACCCTTGGGCCTACTTGGGGGGGGGGGGGCTACCGGCGGACCCTTGGGCCTACCTGGGGGGACTATCTGCGGACCCTTGGGCCTACCTGGGGGACTACCTGCGGACCCTTGGGCCTACCTGGGGGGACTACCTGCGGACCCTTGGGGCTACCTGAGAGATTACCTGCGGACCCTTGGGCCTACCTGGGAGTGTACCCTCACTAGACTACCACTGTTCTTTTTATATCGCCACATTTTCTGATCCACCCAGTAACAATTTTGCACCGAGGGTGGAAATCTTACTTTGCGCCCGCCAAGACGGAACCTACTATTCATGCACCATTCATGCACTCATCACGTGAATTATTTTTTTCTAACGGCTCTGCCACCTCAATTGTGTCCATTATGGGAAAACGTCACTAGACATGAAATGTGCGTCTTTGTCTGAGGAACAACTTATGTTAATGAATTTGTTCCCTAACTCCAACTGTTTACGAGATATAGCGTTATGAACAATTGAAATTGTTGATACCAATATATATTCTGAACCAAGATCCATCAAAAACTAGTCAGGGCTGAGTTACATGAAGACACGTCGATTGAGACCTCGATGGCTTCGATTGGTGTATCCATCCGTGAGAAATCGTTGACCAAAATTCAGGGCACATACAATCATACACACACACACACAGACATTGACTGGGAATTTTTCGGGGATCATTTTGGTAGCCTTAAGACATCCGTTACAGGTCGAAATGAAAAAGTTCGATTTCGGGGTGATTACAATAACTTCCCTATCGGCAAGTTAAAAATAAACTACGCATCATAAACGAAATGTAAATACATCTTTACCCATCATAAGCACGTGCATAATCTCAAACAATCGTTAAAATTAGATCGTTACCAATTATATATACCTTCAAGCTATTGGATTATCCATAAACATTATCCTCAATATAAAATTTTACTTAATTTTCGTCACTTGTTCCAGATAATCTAGTGCTACATTCTAGCCAACTTAACTCGGTATAGTTTTCACAATAAAATTAATTTAAAGCAAAATTATGATTATTTCTATTGGCTGTTTGTATGTTTGTATGTTTTCGCGTACGGCCTCTGGAGAAGCTTTCACATGATGAAATATTTTCTCATGGATTTCGACCGATAGCAAGGGGAACCTAACCAGCCGCAGGGGGGGGGGGGATTCCATCATGAGAGTTTCTGGACGTTTATCCTGTATTCAGAAATTCGATGATTTGCATAGCGAAAGTGGGCGCTAGTCGCATGAATGGGTGCCCAGTAGGCCCTTCCAAAGAAATGCCTCCAAAGAGATGATCATAAAATCACACCGTAAGCCGGACGGGAGCACAACCCGCCGGGGCCGAAGGGGTTCCCCCAGAGCCGCTCACCATCGTAGTCTAGGGGTTCCTAGAAGTTTAGATAAGTCCTGGCATATCGCTGGGGCACTACTGGTACAAACTTTAACTAAACCTCGGCGCGTGGTAATCTTTTCAAACAACTATCATCGAGTGCCGCCAGGGTACATCGAAGCCGCCTAATTACCATGACTTATCAATTAGTTAATAGCGTAATACGGGACAGACTAATTAGAGATCCCCATGAATCGTCAATCACGTCTCTCGTACGTGAAATTCATTACTCAAATCATACGGGACACTCACTCTTAATTATGAATAGCCATTAATGAAGCAATTATCAGGAATTAAAAGGTACCATGTAACACCGCTCCGCAGTAAGTAATAATAAACTCATTTGCATAGATCAATATCTCCGAACAATTTAGTAACGTAATCCCCGGGAACGTCCGAAAATGAGATAAGAAGGCTCTATAACCCATAGATGAAGACGAATATCGTCAATCAGTATAAAATAAGTGAGCTGAGAAGGTTCAAACAATTTTTAAAATGAGGAAAGTGACGAACTTTCAGGTGATTTTGGGGACAGTTGTTCTCCTGTGTTGTAGTCATCGAAAAATTGTTAATGCGGTGAGTCACTCAGCAAAATCTTGATTAATGATGGTGATTTTAAACGTGATTTTGACTATTTTAGAGCCAAAGTGACGATTTACTCGGAGAAGATTTGTCCGTATTCGGAGGTCCCAAATTAACAGGTAGAATATATATATATATATTTTTATTAATTTATTTGCCATCATCTATAGTAGTTTTCTCGATTCGATAAGCTCCTTTTTCTCAGCCTCCCTTCACTCCCACTTTCTTTTCTTATTACGAGCTCACCTTGCGGTGGCATGGAAGCTTTCTATCCAAACTGTATTGCATTTACCGAAAATCGGAGGGAAACCTGCTCGTGCAGCCGTCCGATATTGCAGGAACTTGATGTACACCTTTGTCACGGTAACTAAAGGTCTACATAGAGTTGCCATGCTCGTGGATTCCGCTCCGCAATCGACCGCAGTATGTAGGGCTAAGCGGGCACCCATCATATTGCGACTCGGGCTAATCAAGCCTGTCCATGGCCTAACGCCCTGCACCACCCATGTAATCATTGTTGTCGGACAACAGGTACAATATTTATATTTGACAATTTGCCCGATAGACCTTGCAATTGCGTTAGGCGATCGGATCTTGATGAGTCAATAGTCAGATCTGACTAACCAGGTGAACCTAAGGTGTTGATGACATTTCATCGACGATCTAGTCTACCTGGTTGAACTCATCTTCATCCAATCTGGAAAACGTGAACTTGAACCAGCCCAGCAACCCAGAATCAGCCCACCTCCAATTATCTTGATCCGGTCGGCATCAACTTGTCATCACTCTGCTCAAGTTCAGATCAGGTGGCGTTGACTTTAATGAGAGACTCGTTGCCCTGTTATGATTCCAATTTGCTTCTGATGAGGTTAACCTGGCCCCTCAACCTTCCCAGTCATTATTTCAACGAGATCCTCATCAGGATGGTCATGACCATACGCCAGTCATTAAACACCTCTGACGAAATCTAGATTCGATGGGTGTTTTGAGAGAGGAACCTCAACACTTGTCATTCTTTGAACCAGTTTTTGATCAGGTTAGCATCAACGTTCGAATAATGAAGTCTGGGTTAAGCAGAGTTGGTAACCACCTCGAGAGTTGGAGATCCGCATTTGGAGTAACCTATTCTAATTCTCACGCATCTGGTCAGGAATGATTCCTATTATACAAGCATATGTTAATGAAGGGAATTGTATTTCAACTGGGATCAGATTTACCGAACCTTGCAGCAGGTTTAGGTCATTGCAAAGGTAACGGATGGTCAAAAGAGAAGCATGTAGGCAGCGCTAAGGGCAGCTACCAGTAGCACCTTCTTAGACTTGGTCTGTTGGGTCAGTGGACTCCGGACCTATTCAAAGCTTTACTTTGATTAAGTTTTGACAACCCGGCTCTTCAGTACCTGGATCCGGACTGCATCCGGACCTGAATCAAATTTCCACCCAGGTATGCTTATCGCCAGTGATGTCTTTAATCTATGCAATATTGTTCAAGATGGCGACTACAAACTTGTGCGAATTCAACATCGAGACGTGCAATTGGAAGATGGAAATCACAGGGAACTGCGAATCCGAAGATCAGGAGATGATGTCAAGTGGAACATGAGAGAGACTTCTGTCATCCGGACGGAAACGCCGATTTGGGTGGTTTGGGACGCTGAAACCATTAAGCAAGTTGATGCGAATGTAAGAAGCTCATCAATAATGGATAACTTTCTCCAAACAATTTGTGCTTATTATCGAACTATGTTTCCAGATTATCACTGATGCTATAAGACTCTATGAGAATCCGAATTTGATGGCGTCAATTGCGATGGGCATCGATAGTAACAACAACAAATTCTTTGTAAGTAATCTGCCTGAGTTCAATTACTGTCACATATGGAGATACTCGGTCAATTATCCTAGAGCCCTATCGACTCTTTTCGGTTAACCCTTCTTTATCCGCGCCTCTTCACCCGACGTATTTGCCCGCACGGTGAGCAGAGCGCCTTCCATGTATTCTCCATTGCGCTGTTGCCGCAGCGCTTTTTCAGTGTTCAACTTCCATTGCGAAATAGCCAATTTTTTTCCAGTTACCTGAATTAGTTATCTCGTGTAGAGAATTTAGTAGATGAACATCCACGAACGGTGCTGTATGTGTAACACCCCTGACGTCACGGGGCGAAGCTACGACAGGTCGTAGGTGGGGTCCTATCCCCACTCTTACTTCCACTGGACTGTACTGGGCAAGGGTCACCAAGGGACACTCAGGGGTTAATCCGCTTGTCCAGTCAATCTAGCTCGAAAAAGAGCTTCTATGTAAAATCTTACACCCTTCGGACTGAAGTATACCAAAAACTAGATAAAAATGCAGTGAATAACATATCAAAATGTGTAGTGACCAAATTAGGGGCTTCAAAAGTTATTAACAAAAAACTGACGCGAAAATCGCACTTTATTTGTTCAATCGCGAATAACTCCATTCTCATTCACTTAATCCATATAGTCAAGAAGGCTTTTTTTGTAGAGCAAACAATTAGCTTTCAAAATGAGTCGGCAATCATTATCGAAAAACGCACCGTTAATTAACTATGAATTTTTTAAAGTGGTTGTTTTTGTCCACAATAAAATGTCGGTATCACAACACGCTACGCCTCTCGGAAAAATGGTGGGGGTCACGTGATTCGCGCCAATCGTGCCGAATTCAAATGAGATGCGCAGAAAGTCCATTACTGGTCTATTAGAATTCTTTCTACTACGTATCTGCCAGCACTACGAGCGCTGCGCTGCTTTTCTCCATCCGCACTTGATTCAAAAATTAATAACTCATTATTCGGCGATTATGTAAGCGTCAAATCGTCATTTCTGGATAGCAACCATATCAATTGGGGATATCATAAATCCTAATTGCACAATTCATGATGTGCTTCGATTTTCGGCTTTGGCTAAGGAATTCCCTCAAGTCCTTGAATGTCTCATTGAAATACCTTCATCTTTCCCGGATGTTGCATAAACACGTACATCGATGCAGTTTGGAAGTATCGGTAATGCAAGCATAGCGCCGTTATCCAGAAGAACAGTTCGGAGTATCTTAACGGAGAAACCTCATCTCGTTGAAGAAGATACCTGGATTGATGAATCCGGCGAATTCGATACCTCTGAATATCACATACTGTATCACCCTGTGTCACCAAAAACGGGAAAAATTCTTCTGCGTAAGTTAACGATTAACTATTTGAACCTTCCACTAGTTGCACCTGTCAAAAACTGACAAAAATTTCGATTCTATCAAATGAATTTCTATAATAATATCATTGAAACAACCATCTCCACTTGCAGCTCCAATGGGAAGCCCGGACCTATTCAAAGAAGAGGAACCGAACTACAATAAAACATCTTACGATAGATTAAGAAGATCTGCCGTTGATACTGTATACCCCAAGGTGGTGGCGATCCTAGATTACAATGAAAAATATACAACGTAATATTCTAATTGTTATTATTCGGTGATATGACAATTCATCATTGATTGCTCTTCAGCGGCACATCATACCTCCAAAATGACACTTTGCAAAAACCGTAAACTGGTTTTTGATGAGTACCTTCTGTGATGGATAGTCCCGTCACCTCATTCGCCTCCTCCCAACTGCGCATATATATAATAAAAAATTATTCCACTTTTACAGAATTTATGAGGTTCGATTTTTGCACTTCATCATGTACACATTGAATTTCTGGAACTCTGTCAATCTTCGCTTCAGGACACTTGATAATCCCAAGGTGCAGTTGCGGTTAACAGGCATTGTCGTGAATATGGTAAGTAATCTGAGTCCTCAAAATCGCTAAATATGCAAAGAGATTTGTACAGCATTCCATGTAACATCCCGGAAACCTAGCGCTGGAATACCTAAACGCATTGTTAAATATAACACAATGACAACATTATCCCTGAAGACGGTCATAAATGTATGATCGAAACGTCGGAATAAAAATGGAATTCTAAATCTTAACCTTCAAATGACTGGTCGCAAAGGCCAATTGAACCAAACCAAACAATAATAACAATGGTCAATTAAATAAAACAATGAAATATATATGCGAAGATACTAATGAGTTTTAATATTGATCATTAGGATAGAAAAGCACTGCCATTCATCCAGGATTTCATACAAAACGGAATGTTGCATACAGCGTCAAGATGGTTTGCATCGGGTTGGCCAGATAGGAATATTCCAACAGCAACATGGGATATGCTTGTCGTACAAACTACGTAAGTGTCTGCATGCCCCCAAAACTATGAATCAATATATTGTAACACGGATTGCTGATACAAATTGAGCTTACCCATCTCTGATTGAGCCATCAGACCACTTCCCGCTGTTCGGAATCGAAAGTTCCTCATACACGTTTCTGTACGACACAACATTAGGAAGTTGTTCGATATTGGTGCGGTCTTTTCCGGTCTTATTTCGGTCAGTTACTGCCTATTAGTTCCCCCTGGTAGGTTCGCATTGAGATCCAGTGACAGTTCCAGGTAACGATGCCGGTTCCGACGCAGTTCCGGGTGGTGGAACAGATCTGGGAACAATTCCTTATGATGGAACAGATCGGGGAACGATTACAACTGGTGGAACAGCTTCGGCAGCAGTTCCCAGTGATGGAACTGGATCTGAATTTTGATGTGAAACTAGCCAGCACAATAGCGAACCGAGTGAACGCAGCAAGTGGGCGGAGCCAACGCTAGGATGACTCAACCTTAATGTTGAATATTTCCACGGGAATGGGTCAAACAGAAACGTGGATGAAGATTTCTCCTCCAAATTTTACCAGATTTTTCCCAAACTTTAAGAGAAATTCCGCAATTCTAGGATTTCCTGCATGGGGAATCCTATTCCTTTTGCAAGGAAAGCAAAGTAGCAATACCCTGATGACTATCGCTTTACTCCGTCGTAGCTTCACTACCACCAACAAATATCCCCGTCCTCAATTTTGCCAATTTATTTTACGGCTGTATTAACAATTTTAAACAATTTTTCAGTTTGAAACTATGTAAGCAGCGACAGGGCGGTAAATGCGAAAATATGGGAATAGTGGGTAAGGTATCAATTTCTCTCATGGAGACTGGGTTCTCAGATTGTGTCAAATTATCTGTTAAATGAGTACATAACTTTTACTAGATATACAAAAAATAAAGGGGATGTGGGTCTGACGGTCTTCGGGTCAAACCAACAACTTCCTGATCGTTGTCCCGTATATGTTATATCCAAAATTTCGGTTCATGTCTCAAATTATGGACTTCTTAGACTTTTCAAAATTTCCAAATATTAGAAGAATTTATAATTGTTAATCTATAGTAGTTAGATTAACAATGCAATTATAACTATGAGTATTGGAAAAAAAGCATGGAACATCAAACGTTTATTTTTATATGTGGAACGACCTGCATTCCACCCTTTGTTTCGTATCTTGAATCGTCCTCACGATGCAGGGACATAAACAATCCATTTTGTCAACAACAATTAACTATGGGTGTTAGCAAAAAAAGTTATACAACATCAAAGATGTATTTTTACGTGTGGCATGACTTTCATTGACCACTATATTTCGTATCTCCAGCCGTTTCTGCTATAGAGTGATCTAAACAATTGAATTTGTTAATAACAATTAACTATCGGTGTTAGCAAAAAAAGTTATACCACATCAAATATGTATTTTTATGTGTGGAACAACTTTCATGGAATAATTTTTTTCGTATCTTCAACCGTTCTCACGATTCAACGATATAACCTATTCAATTTGGTCATAACTAAAAAACCGCTAGGTCGATTATGTTCGAAATCTAATCAGGTCTAAGTTAGGCGGAAACCTATCGAATGAGTATAAGAAAACCCAAATCGGATAATTTGTTCGAGAGAAATAGTTCAACAAAATTTTGTTCACATACGCACACACTCTCTCACACACACACACACACACACAGACGAACATTGCGCTAAAACAGTTCGGAAATCTTCCTAAGAGTCATGAAACGTGGAGATCAGGTAAAATTTCCGATTTCGATTTTCGGATCCAAAACAATAACTTCCCTCAAAATCGGGAAGTTAAAAAAAAAACTTTTCCGTAATATTCTGTAATTTTTAACTTCCCGATAGGGAAAGTTATTGTTATGACCCCGAATATGAAAAGTGTCAGATCGATGAAATTTTCACTTTTCACCACGTTTGGCATCATCCTGACACGTTTTCCATTTAATGTCTGTGTGTGTGTGTGCGTATGTATGTACGTATGTGAGCATTTGTTTGTCACACGGTTTCTCCTGAACAGCAGGACCGATTTGAATTTTTTTGTTTTCAAAAATTAAATCTAGCCATTGCGCAGAGCGTAAAGGAGTGTCAAGTCTAAAACACATTTCCTTGAATTGTTATTAACAATTTCAGTTGTTTAAAACGTTGTATTACAAAAACCGTGAGAGATAGAGGAAAAAGTTTCCAATGAATGTTGTTCCCCACATGAAGATACATCTTTTATGTTTAATGACTTTTTTCCATAACTGCGCTAATTTACGAGATATCGCTTAACTACCAATTTTCATTGTTTATAACGCCGTATTTCGAGAACGATGATAGATACGAAAAAAAGTATCAAACAAAAGTTGTTCCTCGTGAAACGACATATTTCATATTGTATTACTTTTTTTGCTAGGCATCATATTATACAAGATATCGATAAAAAATCGTAATAATCGATTAATAGCTGAATTTGCGTTGCTGATATACGACTTGACTTCATACGTGTATCGTCACACACACACCCACTGTCGGGAAGTTATAGATGCGACCCGTCGAGGGTCACACTCACATCCCATTTGTTTACTTTCATGTGATAATTTGTTCATTTATATAATTTTTTTGATTATAATCTGATAGCTTCGATTTCCATAAAACTAACAATAAACGAAATATTTAACTTGAATTTCATCATCTATCGGATTCTTTTAAAGGATCTGCAAACGCTGGACCTCAATGTCGGTCAGGTTGGAGCGAAATGATAGCGCTAATTTCTGATGACAAGCACTACTCAGGTGTTGAAACGGCAGCGCACGAAATTGGACATATGTACGTATCTTTATTTTGCATGTGTCTCAAATTGTATCACAAATATATGCGGTCCAAGTATATACAGTAGAACCTCAATTAACCGAACCAACTGGGATCAAGCCTAGGCCGGATAATCAACAGTCCGGATAATCGGAACACAATCTTTCCTGACAAGGTTATACATAGTAAAAAATAAATGAGCAAAACGTTGTCGTAAAAGCGTGCTAAAGATACACTAGGTTCACTCTTGTCTAACTTGGAGAGAATTTCAATTTTTTCTCCTGTGGTCAGAACTTTACGCTTCCGCTTAGAAGCCGAAGAAGTTGACGTTGAAGCCATCACAAATTGAAAAAATGCAAGGAAATCGCAAGGATTTGGTGTAGATTAGTGCACACTGCTGAGGGCAACCCATAACTGATCATAAAACAAAATGCAGAAGCAAAGTGCCGCGATCAACACTATATAGTCTACGCTAACATTCGGATAACCGAACGTTCGGATACAGCAAAAGCAGTTCGGATAATCGAGGTTCTGCTGTATCTCATATATGCCAGATATAAGATTTAGCATACACAATTTTACCGCTGGGGTTCGCGAGATTATATACAGCGCACTCACGATAACTCTCTAGTTTGGGGGCTGAGGTTTCCGCGTGCAGTGAGCTACAGATTACCCCCTCCACGCTCCCAACAGGCGTGTCTACAGAGCGAGAGGGATAGTATGATGACTCGAGTGAGAATCACACATGTTCTTTTGAGCTCTGACCTATCCAAAACGTTTATAATACATGAGCCCGTGAGCGCATGCGCAATGCCATGCAGCGAACCGGCCATACCCCTCAAGCGCTGTGCCTAACATTACGGGTAGTGGGGGGCGCATTCCCCTGCGCTCGTAACAGATCGTAAAAACTGGGAAGTGTATACGAATAGATCAGATTCAGCTGCAAGGTTTTGTGTTATAATTCAATCACTCTTCTGTTTGAAAATCCTAGGCTAGGAGCTGGTCACGATGCCGCTGACTCACCTGAGGATTGTAACATGAACAGGGGCTATATTATGGCGGAGTTCGGCCATGCTACCGACCGGCCTTTCCAATGGTCTCGATGCAGCAAGCAAGAAATTTCTAAACATTTAAGGTAAGCTCAGAACTACTGGAATCTTGGGCTTCCCTTATTGAGTATTGCCAATAAATACTACCATGAAACCACTTTATGGCCAACTATTACCCTTTACAGAAAGGACTTTGGAGATTGTTTAGACGATGACTCCCCGAAAGCTCATGGTGATTTGGTGGGCTTCAAGTATTTGCCAGGAGCAAAGATTAGTCAGGGCATGCAATGCGAAAGTAGAGGATATTCATCAGCATGCGAGGTAAAACTCAGTTTATTAACTTCCCGATATAGGGAAGCTATTGTAATGGCCCCAAAAATCAGAAGTGGAAATTTCCTCCACGTTTCAAAGTCTCTCCAATCGTTCTACAGCATTTTTACCAAAATGTCGGTATGTATGTGTGTATGTGTGTTTACGGGTACGTATGTGCCCACAATTTTTGGACAACGATTTCTTGCATACGATTATTCTTGCGCTCCAGGCACCATGGGGGGATACGAATCAGCCGACTCGATAATTTTTTTTTAATCGATGCATCTTTACGCAGCTGAGACCTGATTAGATTTTGAAAGAAATTCATGCACTAGTTTCCGGTTTGTTTTTTAACATGAAGCACGAAAATCGCCAAAAGTTTCGATCAATCATTATTTGCGAAGGAAAGTTGTGATCAAGCTAATCAATGTCGCAATTGGAGTCTCTCGGCGTACCTTAGCTTCGATCAAAATTCGACTTACTTTCATGTTGTGATTTAATAGTTATTGGTTGATTTTGAGTGCCGCGAAATTTTAATGACTATTCAAACTTTCATATTCGGTGTAGATCCGAAGTTGTCCAACTACCGCCGGCGCATGTGTGTTTGCCCGCATTTACACAAGAGAGTCTGAATGCGCGATGCGCAGTGTGATTGGTCAGTGCATCACGTGACACAGTCGCAGGTAGCGACAGCTGTTGCATTCCAGTATTCAACATTTCATGATTCCTATCTTTTCTCTGGAACCAGTCTTTGAACGTTTAATTGACGTGTCGGAAAGTCTAGGAATGTGCAACAGAAATTACAAATCGGAAACTTTTGTTTGTGCTCCCAGCGGGGGTAAATACCCTCGATCCCGCTAGTTGGAATTATATTACAGACTTGACTATGAACTTATTATTCCAGGCATCAAATGTTTGTCAAAATCTGGAGTGCACCACGTGGCTAGTTTTCTGCACCAACGTCGGTCCTGCATTGGATGGAACACAGTGTCCCAATGGTGTAAGTACCTGAATTTTCATCACTACGCCTGTTAAACGGCGATTCTAACCTGACTTCGCTCGATTAAATGGCGCTTTACCAGACCAAGTGCCAAAAATAGTACATTGTGCACCTAGGACGGAAAGTTGAACATTCGCGGCTCGCACCCCGGAAGTCTTCACCGTTGCGGAAGTTCGGTCTCACCGAAAACTAAGAACTTTCCGCGCGCAAAAACTTGCCGGCGAGGCCCAGAAAAAATACCATTGTTTTAAATTCATCTGTTGAACCTCATGAATCTACAAAATTATAATTTCACTTTCAGGTGTGCCGAAACGGAGAATGTATACAAAGGACGTGACGACTTCCGCATTTTCCAGACCACATTTTGGGTTTAATTAAAATAGTAGAATTTCTAATATCTTTTGTACAAAATTTATCGATAGCATTGAGTAAAAAAATTCTTCGGTTCTGAAAATTCATGGTCAGTTTACTATCATTTTTTTATGAGGCTTATGCCGAATTGTTTTATAATTGCATTCCTTCTTTAATGTTCCTGATAAGTACTAAAATTGAATAGATGTGAAATTTTCAATGTCACGAATCATACGTGTCGCATTTAGTGATTATTCTTGCGCTCCAGGCACCATGGGGGGGGGGGGGGGGTGGAACATCCCGTTCCTTCTATCGGTTGGAATCCATGAAGAAAAACATCATCATGGAGAATCGAGGAATGGAAGAATGCAGAGTAATGAGAATAGAAAAGGAATAATGAAGGTAAAGAAGAGAGTACACGGAACGAAAAAGAACATAATTATTAGACCCCTGGTGACTAATCTGAGGACGAAATTTCCGTGAGTCGAAAAACTAGACTCCTATAGTCTAAAATTTAGTCGCATTGGGCCGACTTTTTCTGTTGTTTCGGGATAGTTTTTATACTCACTGGGATGAATTTTTGGACTCATGGAAATTTCGTCCTCAGATTAGTCACCAGGGGTCTAATAATTATGTTTTTTTTCTTTCCGTGTAGGAAACCATGGAACGGAAGTCGATTGTACAAGGAGAGAAAAATTTACTAAAAATTAGTGTACCTTCTCCCTAACGCATGGGACATAACGAGTGGACCCTAAAAAAGTCGGGAATGTTTCATATTAATTAGAGCGCGACCATTACAATGTAGAATGATCCTCTCTAATTTTTCGTGTGCTACACCCTACTTTTTTCTAGCCCATTAAAAAATAGCATGACCCACCCGTCTTGTATAGTGTAAGCCACGAAAAACTAGTGTCTCGTGCTTGAATTTTAGGGTGGGACTCACTGAATTATGGTGAGTGGTCCCGTACGAAACTGGTGACATCTATCATCCAAAAAATGGATTAGTGGGAACGTCAAAATTTCGTTTGTCTACCCTTCCAACTTGTCACGTGGTTGCCTCAGTTTTTGATGAAGGAGTCATGATTTTTTCGTTGCCACCATTTTCTTTCCCGTTTCCCGCTAAAACGGTTTCATTTTACCTGTCGTTTTTTAATCCATACGCCTTCTCCTAACTCATATGCGAACGGAGTTTAAATATGATCGTCACATTTGTTATCCAGTTATTCCCAAAAAACATGGCATAAATCGGCAAAGACGAGGCTCTAAACCAATTTGACTATGTGCAATAATTTCCAACAAAAATTCCAATTAGTTATTAGAAGAATTGAAATGAAATCGAAAAAAGGATAAGAACTGAAAATAAACCCACGACTTTTCAAATAAAACGCGCAAAAATTCCCAGAATTCAAAATAGATTTTAAATAAATGTAAAAAAATCTCTAGAATGCTCAAAGTTTAAAGATCAAAAAGACACATGTTGTTTCCAATGTTAGATTTACAATTTTAGCATGCCGAGTTATTGGAATTATGATTTTCCCATATAAATATGCACATGTGTGATATATTTCATTGTATTTATTATACATATTTCATCAATAATTTAATATTTTAATCACAATCGTTGTGTTTCAATTGGATAATTTACGCCTCCCAACCAATTTTTCGATGCACTGATAGCGTTCTGAATTGTTGATCGAAATTGAGGATGAAGATTGGGAAGGTTTTGGTTCGACCCGCGATGAGTCACACCCGATGGAACCGAGCGTTAACAATGCATCTCCGTTCGGGAGCCAGCGAAGCAAGAGACCAAGAACGCAAATTTGAATAATTTTATTTCTGAGTGGTCACTATTTAATAATAATAATTTTTAAAAATTGAACTTGAGAGGCGAAAATTTAGGGACGTTACCCCAAAAAGTCGGATGTCATCGCATTATATTTTAGTGTGTCTGCCACCCTAATTTGTAAACTGCCGGGAACACTACTTTATACAGCGCCACCTATGAAATTTTGGATGACGCTCCAGAAAAATTGAATTGTCACATTTTGATTTCTGCTGTACCCACCGATATGTGCCATCGTTAGTGCCATAGAGGATAGAGGTCCTCTATCCTCCAGGGTTAGTGCGTAGCACCCTAATTTATGGAGAAGCTTCTCACTGGATAGTTGTGAATTTTTCTCTCCGTGTAACCCACTGCGCAGCAAGTATCACATAATGTGTCAAGCCTATATTCCGTCAGACAACTAAAATAACCTCCCCCCACCCCCTCTTTGTTAGCAGCCTTTTCCTATTTCTACGAGCCCAGTGGCGCGTGCTGCGCACGCGCATTTCCTTTTTTCGCCACACTGACTGGTGTCGCGTCCGTATCGGTCTTACGCTTTTCGATATATATCGATAGTTCCTTTTGTCTCTTCTTTTTACTATAGGATACGATATATACTATGGGGTATATAGCATTCCTCATAATTATGAAATTGGCCAAAGCGAAGCTCTAATGAACGTGTTCACATGTTCACATGTTGAGTGCGATAACATCAGATTTCGATTACTGTCAATGACGGCTCAGCAGATATTACTTAGTGGTTATTACAATCACAATCAGATAGAAGTATCAGTTTCCAATGTATATATAGAATGCCGCAGGTATAGATTAACATATGTAGGAATGGGAGTTATAATCATAATGGCTGCACATGGAATGGAGATAAGGCGAGTCTATGTATAAACAGGTTTTTATTTAGTAGCTCGAAACTTTAAAAGTTCACACAGCCATATGTATATAAACAAGTAAGAGGTTCGGACAATTTTGAAATTTGTAACTATTCGTTTTGGTGATTTGATAAGCTACTCTTACCAGGTGCGAGGTGACAGTTTGACAACCACACAACCTAACCTCTAATGGTCAAGTCTCTAAATTGATTTTTTTGACCTCATAGCAATACGATGTGATCCATTGACAACCATTTGATTTAAAAACAAAAATATTGGTAACACCGTCTATGACTATCGCAACAACTTTTTTTTTACCATTTTTTTATTCATTGAACAATCTTAGCTATGTACATATTTACAATATTTACATTCAATAAAAGGTTGATAAAAACAATGTTGCTCTTTAACTTCGCTTGCGTGTAAACTATTGGCCATGGTTTAGCTCTCGCGTTTCTAATGATTTGCGGTTAGGCCGAGCACATTTTCCAATTAATATATATATATTTGAATTTCTCGTTTTATTTTGCGTAATTTCTTTTATTTTCTTGTGGATTACGCTATCAATTATATTTATAATTAAATTAATTAGACTTAGAAATAATTGCAGCAATAAAGTCATCATAGATCAATAATATATATAGTCTAATTATTTCATCAAATTTGATCATATATTCGACGAATAACTTTTATTTGATGAAACGTTATAATCCAACTATATTTGTTTAGTTCTATTAATGTATTTTTAAGGATCTATATTTCTCGTAACAACAATTATTCAAAATATCACTTTGGCTTGTGATCATTATATAAGGAAGGTAATTATTACACAGTGAGCTCTATCGATTTGTATTAACATCAAATCGATATAAATACATTTAACAATCCCAAAGATAAAATAAATATTACACGGTTATTGTCGAGTTTCACATTTTCGAGAACGTGAAATGAGACGCTTTGGTAGGTATCCTGTAGGCGTGGTATAGTCGTGAAGCTGAAAGCTATCTTCGGATTTCCCGCCAAACTCTCCCGACCACCGCCGACGCATGCGCACTGCCTTACTCAATACTCGTACGGTAAGTTTGACTCTCTCCCCTATCTGGAGGTGAAAGAATCACCAGCTGAGCATGGACAATATTTTGAACTGATCTTCTGAGCTCATAGGGTGACTGAACCAATGCATGATTGAGGGTCTTGTAGGTTTCGATGAGGGATTTAAAATATAAGGGTTAGGTCTTTTAATGTAAGGCGGCAGTTCAACATAGAAAAATGTATAAATAATGAAAAAACAATCGATCACGGGTGAAAAATTGAGAACTTAATTAAGTAAATGACGAAAAAGTCCGGTCGTGCTCATTGTGCCAGTAATGAAACAGTCCATCCAATAGACTACGGGGGACGTGCCAGTCCGCGGTTCGGCAGCCATTTGTCTTTCGCGCCAACGATTTTATTTCTTTTTTACAGTTCGAAAATTCATTAAAAAAAAATTTAATCACTACTAAAATATCCTAAATCAATGATTCTATTGGAATTCAAGTCGAAAATGTTATTTTTAAGAAATTTTTTTGAATAATAATGAATACTAGTTGAAGTTGTGCGAGGACTGGGCGAATTTTTTACCGTGCGAGCATTGGTGCTGTCACCTTATGTATTATATTGTAACACCCAAACATTTTCACTTCAATTACAAATTATTGGACATATTTTGCGACTTCTTCGGAGGACTCTAGAATTCGCCCGACGCCTAATCGATCATTGCCTCCGATGAATGAACTGCTGTCGATGAACTACATGGCTCCGTAATTTAAAATTATGTGTTAGTTTGTTATCCCATATTTATTCAAGGTTGAGGTAAAACCGCTTGAAGGTTTTTCACCTCATTTTACTTTGATGGCCTACACGAAACAAATTTAGATAAGGCATGTCTATATAAAAAACCGCATGACGCCAATTGGGTTTCAGTATCATACGGACCAGCTCTGTATTTACAATTGATATTCTAATTCAGCAATATGAAAAAATGGAACTATATTTTACTAACAGCTTGTCTGTTGTATGATGTTCATATGAATGGTGTTAATGCGGTGAGTTATCAAACACTATGATTCTGTTTGTGATCAACTAATTGTCATTTATGATTGCTCCGATAGAGTGAGAGTGACGAATTTCTTAAAGAAGATCTAGCTCGCTTCGGAAGTCCGGCATTGAAAGGTGAGAAATTCATATGGGAAACAAATCGCTTCTGAAACGGAAACATGTCTTGAGAGGAAATTCCGCAGGAAATTTCTGATTTCAAACTTCCGTCTAAAAAACCGTCTTAAACGAACGCAGTCTGAAAGATGTGTTTCCTTTATTTAAATATGTTGTCTTTCTTTTTTTCTTATTCAACTAATTGCGTGACTTCGAGCATCCACATAAGTGGTTATATCAATCATTCTGTCATTAAATAGTTGAACGACATTATATTAATGTGTTTAACAAAAAAGGACGAATATTCGGATTATGTCAATGTCAATAAATGGGCTGTGGGTTTGACCCTCCGCGGGCCAAAATTATAACTTCCCGATATCTGCGTGTGTGTACTTTCTTTCCAATTTCTCTTTTTTTATCGCCATACAGCGTTCTAAATGATTTCAATTGTTTATAACGCTCTAACGCCGAAACGATGAAAGATACGAAAAAAGTCAAAGAACACGAATAGTAGATTACATACCTAGGCCAGCAAAGTAAGGAACGTCTCAGATCACATTTAGTTGTTGGCCGAGGCGAAGCCGAGGTCGACAATAATGTGATCTGAGGCTTTCTTACTTGCTGGCCTAGGTATGTAATCTACTATTTCTGCTCGACGAAGCCGGAAAGCGGTAACTTCGTTTAGCGCAGCGGCCCGAAAGTTACCGCTTTCTGGCCGGAGGGCAGAAAAATACATTATTATTCATTCGCAGACGGTGAATATGAAATCGTAAGAATTCGTCATCGAGATGTGGCGTCTGCGGACGGCAACAAGAAAGAAATACGTGTACGAAGATCAGGCGAAGATGTCACAGTAACGCTTACGGAAAATTCGGTAATTCGAGCACAAGCGCCGGTTTTCCTTGTGTGGAATACTGCAGTATACAGACAAGCGGATACCAATGTAAGTAAATTGGAAGCTGCCTTCGATTCAGCTACGGTTGGTCACCACATCTTGTGGAGGTTGTTTAAATAATAAGTGGAAAACTTGTGCCTCGTAGGAGCAAAAGTACAAGAAAACTCAAAAGTACAAGAATGTGCAATTAATACAAGTGCGCATGTCACAAAAATAGTTTTATGACATGTTTTTATGGTCTCTACTGAATTTTGTCCATTTAATGTATTTTGTATTTTATATGGATAGTGTGTGGACTGTGAGATGAGATTCAAGCTGCAAAGAAAAAGAGTGAGGGGGAGGAGGACACGCGTCCATGCCGTATTAAGCCAACCACAATGTATATCACTGTACGGATGGCTTAACCGTAATGACTCCATTAAAGTGTATTTCTAATTTTGTAGGAATGGGATCAAAATGTAAAAACTCGAAGGGCTTTACTATTAATTAGCTCCACATTACACTATTGTAGGTGACCCATTGAAGGCAGATGTCGAGTTTTTCAACATTCCACAACAAATGTTGTACATGTTGACTAAGAATGCAACTTCAACTCCTGCTGTATCATCACTTTAATCAATCGAATATGCCTCATTGATTGCTTTAGCAATTTTCGTATACTAGCGCCAATTTTCCTATACTCCAGAAGATGTTGCAGAGGTAATGGTCCAGTCCGGGTTTCCCATGTGGAGAACCCAGCAGCTTTTCGCTTACGTACTTGAGCCATTCTATCATCCTCCATAGAGCAAATAAAATTAATTTTTCAACTTTAGACAATTCATAATTTTTGTTGATTCAAATTTATGGTGGTCTCTAAATATTGGAATAGTACACCAGAAAATTGACCTGTATATGGGTGACATGGGATTGTATCTAGAGTCAGCTGTTAGATTCGCTAATAGATATTTTATTTAAATTCTTGGGTTGAGAATATTGGTTTACAGTTCCAAGATGTCGGTACATAATTTATTAAGAAAGAAAATCGGGAGGACTGTTACTCCCCTGAAATAGTGATCCTTGGGATTCCAGGTAGTGCCCCTTGAGACCCCAAATAGTGCCCCTTGGGACCCCGGTAGTGACCGTTGGGACCCCAGGTAGTCACCCTTTTGGTCCTTGGTGTCCCAAGTAGTGACCCTTAGGACCCAGGTAGTGACCCTTGGGACCTCAGGTAGTGACCCTTGGGACCTCAGGTAGTGACCCTTGGGACCTCAGGTAGTGATCCTTGGGACCCCAGGTAGTGACCCTTAGGCCCCCAGGTAGCCAGGTAGTGACCCTTAGGCCCCCAGGCTACGCGGCCACATGCCTTCGCCTCTCATCGATAATCGATTTTTTTTCGACTTTCGAGTTTTCGAGTTCGATAATCGATTTATTTTCCTGGTCGAAGCTCTCAATTATTTATATAGACTAGGCCCTTGCCTAGTCTGTATTCTCGTTCGATTTCGATTGTGCCATCGATAATCGACATTTTTTCTTCGACTTTCGAGTTCTCGAATTCGATAATCGATTTATTTTCCTGGTCGAACCTCTCAATTATTTATATACTCTCAATTATATATAAGGACTAGTTCCTTGCCGGTGGCCGCTATGCGGCCACATGCGATTTCGATTTGAATTTTTATCATGGCGTCGATAATCAAGATTTTTCTTCGATAATCGATTTATTGCGATTTCCTTTCGATTTGTGATCGAAGCTCTCAATTATATATAAGGATAAGAGAATATTATCGAGGAGTCGATAATGTAGGAAATATACTACCGTTATCTTTACGCGCATTTAACATCGGCGACTAGTATAGCAACTTTGAAATATCTATCCGTTATAATTATACTCATATTCTTATCGATGTTGTGCATGTGGGTTTAAATCTATGCTCTTTGCAAATAATTCCATAGAATTGGCTCCAATTTTCAGACATCCGAATTAGCACTTGGAACACTTTAAGGTACTTCCACAGTAAGTGGGGGTAGAGCATAGAGTGGGGGTAGAGATCAAACGTTCTGACAATTCGCGACAACTGTCAAAAAAAAATATATGAAAAAAATAAAAGTTTCGCAATGAATAGGAATTACTCCGATTTGATCCTTATTTTTTTTTATGTCGATTAAAACGATTGAGAAGATTTTTTATTCTGAGAAATTTTTCATTTCAATTTAATTGTGAAGCGTAAATTTCATAATTAATTTGGCAACAGCGCTATTTCGCTCACTGGAGTTGGCGCAATTGTCTCCGGAGGGTCCTATACCATACTGTACAGTCTATAGTGTGTGCTAGAAATTCAAAGCAATTGGCGGGAGATCGCGAGCTTGACGTTTCAGAGGTTACGGCTGATTTGTGGAAATACCTCACCGAAATTCAATCGGAAAAATTAAACTGCAAAAATGGAAAAGTCTGGCGGTTCTTCAAAACCGAGATATAATGGAAGATTCGTGAAACAAAAAAAGTATGAGCAAAAAATTGCAGGACAAAAAGTAGGAAAAGCCAATCGGGGGAAGAGGGTAAACAAACCCCAAATCAAGCTTGATGTTGACCCTGATCCATTCGATCCAATAATTCTTCATAATAGGATTGTTAATCTGAATTTGTTGGGTAAGGAACTGAAATGCTCTACGTGCGAAGCCATTCTGTCCTTAAACAACATTGTCAACGAAAAGAAACGTGGTTTGGGTTCATATTTAGAGGTGCAGTGTACACAGTATCCCTTCGTAAAAGTCATACCCACGAGCAAGCTCGTTGATGATCCAAATGGTACGAACAGACAGAGCTTTGAAGTTAATTTAGTTTCTTATCTCAAACAATTCAACAAAAAATGTATTTTAGTTACCCATAACCTAGCCTTTGATGGACCACGACTCTTACGATCAATTGACAAGTTCTCTCTACTCGATGAATTTCAATCAGTTGTTGCTGGGTTGGGTTGCTCTTTGGAAGAGTACAAAAGTAAAATGAAGATAACTAAGCCAAAGAAACGTGAATTAACACTATCCACTCTAGCTCGTGCGCATGTGAAGGATGTTGACGAAAATAGTACCCATGATGCTTCCTACGATGTCTTTTTGTTGAGACATTTTGCGTGCAATGTTTTTGCACTTGAAGATATCGTGATACAGTTCATCCCAGTCTCGGACGCTCTAGCGAAGTATCAGACTCACCAAGATATCAAGGACACAGTCAATTCCCTCTCAGCATTATGTGCAGTAATACCAATCACTTTAAGGCAAAAGATGCCTCAAGCTGGTATTGGTTTCGATCATTTGCTTCAAGCCTTCAAGGATGATGGAGCAATTGGGCTTGTTGAATTGCTAGAGAGTAAAATCAAATATAGACCTCGTACTTTTAATCTCCGAGAAACGTATGAAAATATTGTGGATTACTTTGAAAAATTACGTACTCAATCAACTGTTTCCATGTTTATTTATTTGATTATGGGGAAAATGGAGTTGATGGATTATATTGTTCCCGCCAAATACTATGGATTATATTGTTTCCGCCAAATATTATGGATTGTTGAACGTTTCCTGAAAACGAACAACGAAAAAATGTTTAGTTTAGTCATTAGTGGTGAAATATGAATTTTTAACATTTTGTAAAAATGAGCAATAAAAAAACATGAGAAAATCGAAGCCAAGAAAAGTCGAAACATTTGAATTTCGCGCGCTCCCTGAGCGCTCTAACCCCCTCACAACGTTGCCGCGCTCCCCTACTGTTCTCCATTATTTCATAACTCCTCCGTACAATTTCATTAATTTCTCAAAATCCATTCTGGAAATTATCAGAAAATTAAGTCGGTATGTATTCTTGAATACTGTACGATGTGATTGCGCGAGCATTACAATTTTTATTTCATTGCCCAGTATTTTTAATTGCCCCAGCAAAATATGGTCCCATAAGACCCTGTGTTAATGACATATTTTTAATATTTTTTTGCCAAAAAACTACACTGATTACATGGTTTTGAAAATTTGAGGTAATATTTTGAATAACTCAAAGAATATATTCCCAAAATTTCAAGGCTCAATTTTCATTGGCTTCTGTTCCCATACATTTACCCGTGAAGTACCTTAATTTGATAGCAAAACGATGAAATTGCTTGAGGACGTTACTGAAATGGTTAGCGAACAAATGGCCACTCCAATGATCATTATTACACAATTCCAGCCACCCACGCCCCAACAATCACCCACCCACTCACACACACACACACATCTCATCTAGCCGAGTCCTTGATAGTCTTTAACATTTTATTTTCAGATTGACTCCAATGACTTTCCCCAGCGGCAAGTTGATAATAGGCTAACCAATTAATTCATAAAATAATGCTTCCAGATGATTACCGATGCCATCAAATTCTACGAAAACTCAACTCTGTTAATGTCAATTGCCGTCGGTATTGATCGATTCAATCACATGTACTTCGTAAGTAGTTCAGTTTGGTTTGTATACACAAAAAATTCAAATTATTCAATATACATATAGTGCAGAAACTAAGTGTTTAAATGTATGGACAAAACTGGGTCTGTTGGAGAAAAGTCATTCTCCTGAATATTCAAATTTTCTCGTTGATGCATCATATTCAAATACCCATTGTTACGTGTTGCAGATAGGACATATTAGCGGTGCAGATATAGTCCCGTTATCGAATAGAACAATTAGTAGTCTCATGAAGGAAAAGCCACATCTCATGGAAGAACCTACACCGATTGAGACACCGCCCGAAGATTTCAACATTTCTGATTATCACATACTTTATAATCCGACACTACCAACTGAGGATGGCAAAATTGTACTGCCAAAACCGCCCAGTGAGTATCTTGATGGAGATATATTTTGCATTGATCTATATAAATAATTGAGAGTTTCGACGAAGAAAATAAATCGATTATCGAATTCAAAAACTCGAAAATCGATGAAAGAATCCCGATGATCGATGACACACAATCGAAATCGAACAAGAATACAAGAATTTCGACCAGGAAAATAAATCGATTATCGAATTCGAAAAGTCGAAACCCTCGATTATCGATGACACAATCGAACTCGAACTAGTATATATAAATAATTGACAGTTTCGACCCGGAAAATAAATCGATTATCGAATTCGAAATCTCGAAAGTCGAAGAAAGAATCTCGATTATCAATGACACACAATCGAAATCGAACGAGAATAGAGATCTATATAAATAATTGAGAGTTTCGACGCGGAAAATAAATCGATTATCGAATTCGAAAACTCGAAAGTCGAAGCAAAACCCTCGATTAACGATGACACAATCGAAATTGAACTCGAACTAGTCTATATAAATAATTGAGTTTCGACGAGGAAAATAAATCAATTATCGAATTCGAAACCTCGAAAGTCGGAGAAAGAATCTCGATTATCGATGACACACAATCGAAATCGAACGAAAATACAGATAATCCTTATATATAACTGAGAGCCTCGACCACAAATCGAATGGGAATCGCAATAAATCGATTATCGAAGAAAAATATCGACGATCGAAGAAAAACCCCGATTATCGATGCCATGATAAAAATTGAAATCGAAATCGCATTTGGAAATGCATGTGGCTGCGTAGCCAAGAAAATACATACACATAAATGAACATCGTTAGAGTCGAAATATCTCAGAAATTATAATATGCAAAACTTAATTGCATTTTGTAGCGAAAATTGTAACAACGGATTAAAATCGAATGTCGATATTTGCTATATCGATTCGGGTTTAGTTTTCGAAACTATGACAATCGTTCAGTTTGTCATAACTTATGTATTTTTATAAGTTTCGAGTGTTTTACTTATTCTGCCCAGTGTTGAAAATTTTATATGTATGTGATAGCTACAGAAAAAACAAAAGATGGTTGCTCCAAATTAGAAAACTGCAAGCTCTCATTCTTTCGGAATCGATGATGAACAGTATCTTCAACTTCGGAAAGGAATTGTTTTTACTTCAAGTTGCATATCATAATGCAGTACGCGAAGCACGCGCTCGGGCTTGTTCTATCATAAAACTAATTCGTTTCAATTGTAGCCACACGACGAGATTCTGCTCTATCGAGTCTACGAGAACCAATGTACCCGTTCGATACGGAAGACAATAGGTTGAGACGATCTACCGCTGATATCATATATCCGGACTTGTTGTTGGTGTTGGATTACAATTTAGTATTCACAACGTAAGGGCACTTATATATGATATGCAGTGAATCTGATATATGTGTGTGTGTGTATTTTTCTTTTTGTCCCCGTCCCTCTCTTTTGAACCCCCCACGGTTAGCTGCTCTTGAACACTCATTCAGAAGTGACGACTGGGCACCCATCCATTTAAGCCGTTGTATTTCTGAACACAGGGTGAACCCCCGGAAACCCCTATTCTACGATGGCAGTCACCAGCGTCCCTGTCAGTTTAGGTTCATTCCTGGCCTTGCGGTATTATTTATGAGTACCGTTGATAGCACATATGGGGCAGTCTTTGCCAAACCGGCCGCTCATTTTTTCGACCATCAGCGATTTCCTTCAAAATTTTTTCCCAGGTTCTGGGCATGGAAAAAACCATCCCTGATTTTTTTTAGAATTTTAGTACTCCTCTCTCTATTTTTTATAGGGGAATTTTTTTTTTTCACTAAAACAACGAATAACTCCGGTACTATGCGTCACAAAAAAAAGTTCAAAACAAAAAAGTACGTCCTTTTTCTGAACATCAACATAAAAATAACGTCACATATGGGAAACCAGTGCCAACCCCATTTGAGCGATAACAAAAACTAAAATTTTTTTTTTCAACCTTTCGGACGCTCTCAATTTTTTTTTTTTTGATATGTTTTGTGTTGAGGTTTCAAGAGGTCACACAAAAATTTTCATAGTGGGACCTCGAAATTTGAATGCAATACGTTATTTTTTCCCCTATCGAGTCTAATTAAATTGAATATTTCAACATTTTCACCTTAATCTAAGCACAGAAGCCAATTCTTACTAATAACCGTTTTTGTAGAGCGTAATGAGCACTATAAAAAATATTTAATAACATTTTCCCGTATGTAGCTTCAAATCGGAGATATGCATTGAAAATCCTTCTTCAAATTGGATTATTTAACACTTTTATCGTAATATTCCGTAAATTGAGTATGATAGCGATATTTAGAACAAAAATTCGTTCCTCGCACAGAGTATTTGGATGGTTAAGTGAGTAAATGATCAACAGCTGCCAACTTCCTATGGTAGCTTTATTTTCGATGTCAACTGAAAAAGTAACTCAATTTTTTAAATCTTTCTATCTTAAACAATCATTAACGGAATCGTTTCTTAATCATTAATGCCTTAGTTTTCGTTTCCTAGATTGACGTGTTGACTTCTTAGGAAAAAAATCACATTTTAAAGAAAAAGAAAATCGCCTCAAACAAACTCCATTCTCTTCATCCAACACGTGATGAATAACTCAATTTGAAGAAGGATTTTCAATGCATATCTCCGATTTGAAGCTAGATACGGGAAAATGTTATTGAATATTTTTTGTAGTGCTCATTACGCTCTACAAAAACGGTTGTCAGTAAGAATTGGCTTCTGTGCTTAGATTAAGGTGAAAATGTTGAAATATTCAATTTAATTAGATTCGATAGGGGGAAACATAACGTATTGCATTCAAATTTCGAGGTCCCACGATGAAAATTTTTGTGTGACCTCTTGAAACCTCAACACAAAACACATGAAAAAATTTAAAAAATCGAGGGCGTCCGAAAGGTTGAAAAAAAATATTTTAGTTTTTGTTATTGCTGAAATGGGGTTGGCACTGGTTTCCCATATGTGACGTTATTTTTATGTTGATGCTCAGAAAAAGGACGTACTTTTTTGTCTTGAGCTTTTTTTTGTGACGCATAGAACCGGAGTTATTCGTTGTTTTAGTGAAAAAACAAAATTCCCCTATAAAAAGTAGACAGGAGTACTAAAATTCTAAAAAGAATCAGGGATGGTTTTTTCCATGCCCAGAGCCTGGGAAAAAAATTTTGAAGGAAATCGCTGATGGTCGAAAAAATGAGTGGCCGGTTTGACAAAGAATGCCCCATATGGAGTGTTCCTGATATCGGTGAAACATTCTCTGAAGGCCGGGTGCAAACCGGAGGCGTGTGTGTGTGGGTGGGTGCGTGTGTGTATAAGTGTGTGGGTAAGTGAGCGGTAGTTGAAGGCGTGTGTGGGTGGGTGAGTGGGAGGGCAAGTGGGTGGCTGGGAGCGTGTATACGTCTGTGTAAACAAAGCAGGGGGACTAATTCGGATTCACTGCATCTCCTAAAATTGAATCAAAGCCAAGTAAAGTAAGACAAAAAAATATTATTGCAAAACAAACATTTAATTCCATAGGCCTTATGAACTTCGCTTTTTGGACCTCTTGATGTACATCATTCACTTCTGGAACTCTGTGAATATGCGATTTAGCACCCTTGAAAATCCGAAAGTGCAATTGCGTGTAGCCGGAATTGTTGTCAATATGGTAAATAATAATAATAATAAGAAGAAGAATAATGATAATAGAAACTTAGTGGCTTGCACCGATCCTAACGAAATTATACTCCTGACTATACAACTTTCAGAACAGAACGGCTGCTCATTTTATACAAGATTTCGTCAAGAAAGGCTGGTTCAACCCCGACAAACTAGACATTGATTCCATGTGGGAAGCCCCCGAATTTGTAGACTCCTTTATTCCCAAGGCTATGAAATACGATATTGTTGTCATACAAACGAAGTAAGTACTGCTGTTAAGTTTAAATACTACTCACAATACCACTTAGAATTAAGATCTCTTTAACGGTTGCTGCTGGCGACAAGAGTCATTAATAAACAATTGTGAAAAAATGACTGACCCCTCGAGCAATTCGCACTCAATTTCATTCAGCCAAGTCAACTAAAAAACAACGTCTATAGAAATGGTCACATTAAGGCAACTGACGACACGGATTACTTGAATATATGAATTAGGGCTTTACACCGGTCGAAACTTCTTCGTTAACGAGAGTTTGCGTAGTAGCAGTACTGATCCTATGGTAAAAAGGGCAAGCGAAAAACCATCACGAAATACAATCGAATGACCGTAAACTTGATCTATATAAATAATTGAGAGCTTCGACTAGGAAAATAAATCGGTTATCGAATACCAAAACTCGAAAGTCGAAGAACAAATCTCGATTATCGACGACATAATCGAAATCGAACGAGAATACAGACATGCAAAGGCATGTGGCCGCGAAGGTATGTAGGCAAGGTACTAGTGCTATGGTAAAAAAGGAGAAGCGAAAAAAAAATCTCGAAATACAATCGAATGACCGTATGAGACGAAATTTCTCGAAAACCGTAAGGTGAAATCGACGCGACACCAGTCAGTGCGGGGGGGGGGGGGGGGGAAGGAAATGCGCGTGTGGAGCACGCGCCACCGATCTCGTCTTAGAAAAAATTCGACACGCCGGCCTCATCTGGCCATTATAAAATGCGGTGTCGTCTCATCTCAGTGCTCCCGCGTTAGTTTAGGTACCGCCGATAGTGTACACAGGATGGTCTGGCTATCGGTCCAACCTAGGACCCTTTAACGCAATAGGCAGATGCCCTTCCTCGGAGAGGTGTGCATTAATTTCGAGTGTTGGATACCCAAGTAATTATTAATTGAACTCAGATATCGGAAGAATAAATTGAAAGAGTTTTATTCACACAATTTGGCAGAGCGTATAAAAATGCTAAGTGACAACGGTCACAGCCATTAGCAAGGTGAGAAGTACCACTGGAACTGACTTGAATGTCTATAAGGAGGTCCTTATATATATCGGGAGGGTCCTAGAATCGTTAGTAGGAAAATGAGGAGTGGGCCTAGATGTACAGGAGGACTTAATGTATAGACAGACCGTTTGTCAATGGGGAACCATACTCATCTGGGTACCTTTATTATATTTGGGAAAGTAGACAGTCTGTAGATAGGGAAATATATATGTCTGGCGGTATTTTATGTACAGTCACCTCCCCCACCAGTGCACGTCCCACAAGTTGATGGATCCCTATAGTCAGTATCGTCATGACCCCACCACTGACTATCTCCTCAAACGCCCCCTCCCCACCACTGTGCAAATGGTCCCGCGTGACTTTGAATGCTCACTCACTGCGCTTACTAGTATGCAGGAGTGGGAGAAGTGGGGAGGGTCACTCGTGGGGCAGCGCGGTGGAGCGTCCGCTCCCGCGCAGTGCACTAGTGGGAGAGTCCACTGTAACTATACCCCGTGCTTATAGGCCCATGCTATAATTAGTATAAGTTTAATTATGTGGAAAATGAAAATATACAATCGTTGTATTTTTCAGCCTGCAACTGTGTGAACCGCTTAAGGGGGGTGATTGCCGAACCGGGATTCTGGGTAAGTCGTCAATTAATGACTAATGTATATGACTCCTTTCATGAATAGATAGCTCACATAATGTCTTGTTCGTGAAACACATTCTTTTTGATTCCTCATATTGGAAATGAGCTATGAGCGGTTTCAGAGCGTTTTACATTTCTAATTAATTACTAGATCAGGCAAAAATATTCAAAAATGAAAAAGAGTTCATTGGGACCAGAGAGTATCTGTCATTGTATGACCACATTTGACAAATGGATTTTTAATTTTAGTTTCTCTTTTAAATAGGAGCTGCCAATCAGGGCCCGCAGTGCTACCATGGCTGGACAATGCCCACGGCCATACTAACAGATAATCGAAAGTATTCGGGTGTTCACACAGCCGCTCACGAGATTGGCCATATGTGTGTATCTGATTCTTCCCTTCGAAGTTTAGAGAAAAGTCACTATGAGAAAATCTTTCCAACCTTATGCGAGTTTATTGTATAGAATAAGTGGAGTGACGTTAAGCAAAAAAATTGCAATATTAGTGAATAATTGTCTACAGTTTTTTTTTTAATTATTGAGGAATTTAGAAGTTTTGGAAAATTTGAGAAAATGTTTTAAAAATATAATTTTGTTCATGGGTTATCTAACTCATCTATCTTTTGTAGAACGTTCAATATTTTCGGTTTCTATTAAATTTTCACCATTTTGATTTCTTTTGAAACGTTTATTATTGATGAAAATTTGTAAAAGAATTTCTTTTTACAAATTCCCGTATTCCGATTTTTTTTTTAATGTGTGGAAATTGATTCGAGTGGTAAAAAACGGAAAAGCTCATATTTTTTTGTATTTTTTTATGTCAGTCAAAAATTTTAACACCTTCCTCAAGTTTTCCAAAATCCGTAATTTAGGCCCAGCTTTGCCATATGTTTGGAATTTTTTCTGCTAGTGCTGTCTCTGTTCATCGCTATTTTCCAACTTAACTATTTTTACAATATCATCAATCAGTAATTTTATAAAATCCGTAGACTTGGCGCCGACCACGATGACCCCGACTCCGAGAAGGATTGTACCACCGATCTGGGTTACATAATGGCAAAGTCTCGTACTTATACTTCTCGTAGTTTCACATGGTCCAAATGTAGTAGGAAGAAAATTTCTGAGTCTCTAAGGTACCTAACCATCCTTAAAATGTTTCTTTATTCTTTCTCTTCATTATTTTTAATTTCTCAAGTACGAAGTCGCTGCGATTAAAACTCCATGTCCCACAAGAAACGCGGGACACCCTTCTCCGTAGCGCTAAAAAATTCCAAATACAGCGCCGTCTATTCCAAATGCATCACCAACGAAACGATTTGGCGCGAAGTGTATAGTAGAACAAGCAAAAGCTGCGCTGATAACCTAAGTAGTGTTATAGGAACCTTGTACGTTTTTTTTTATTTGAGTGATTTTTTTCATGTGAGAACATGACTCACTTAACCTATTTTTCATGGAAAAGAATTTTTTTGACAGCCCAATCATTAATTATGAATTTTTGGAAATTTAAATTTGAAACCACCTGTAAGCCCTCGTGGCGTCGTTAAACGAGCTCTAGGCTCTTCACGCGACGCTACACGGCGGAACCTGGTACTACTGGTAGCGACTGAAAAAATGAATAGTCAGGGAAAGAGAACTAATTTTAAGTTGAGGTAACTCCCATTATCTTATTTTGGTCTGTGCTGTTATTACTCGCGATGAATAAGGTAGTGAATGAGCGAAATGTTCTCGACAGGTTTCAGTTCTGCGATGGACTTTTTCGGAATTTTTCGATAATATATGGCCTAATAATGTGGCGATAATAACCGGGGCCATCACAACTTTATTACTACCGTATGGGAGTAAAAGAATTCAACTTTTTTTGCGTTTTCTGGATGGCAGAAGTGATAGGAAGGAGATTAAAAAGCTTCATGAGGAAGTTACACGCTTACTCAAGTTACAATCTGAATTTTGGTTTTTTGAATTTTGAATTTTGAAATTTGAAATTGAAAATTTGAAATTGAAAATTTGAAATTGAAAATTTGAAATTGAAAATTTGAAATTGAAAATTTGAAATTGAAAATTTGAAATTGAAAATTTGAAATTGAAAATTTGAAATTGAAAATTTGAAATTGAAAATTTGAAATTGAAAATTTGAAATTGAAAATTTGAAATTGAAAATTTGAAATTGAAAATTTGAAATTGAAAATTAGAAATTGTAAATTTGAAATCGAAATCTTCAAATTGAAAATTTGAAATTTGAAGGTTTGAAATTTTTTAAAATTTAAAAAATCCAACCATTGAAAATTCCGAATTTGACAAGTTGAAAGTTTGAAAAGTTGAAAATTTCAAAACTCGAAAATTTCAAAATTTGAAATTTTCAGAATTCGAATTTCCAAATATTATGTAACAACCACGCACCTATGACATACGTACTTAAAGGTGTAACTATAGCTAGCGGTCATTGAACTATTTGATAATTAATGCATCTCATTTGCAGAAAAAACTTTGGAGATTGTATGGATCATGACGATGATAAAATAGGTCATGGTGAGTTGATAGCAAAGTTGTACCTACCGGGGAGTAAGCAGACTCACCGAGATCAATGCCGAATGAAGGAATATGTCAGAGAGTGCCAGGTGATATTAAAAGGCTTCAATTTGTACTAGAGAAACCAAGGGCATGTTCCTGGGAGGACATTTTCCATCCCGTGGTGAAATACAGTGATTTGGCTAATAACTCAGCTCCTGAGAGACTTTTTTGAACACCCAGTCCTTACTAGCGTACTTCGCGTACTCATTCCCTTTTCCGCCGCGCCGGCTGGTGTCGCGTCCGTTCCGGTCTAACGCTTTTCGATAATTTCGATATATATCAATATTTTCCTTGGTCTCTCCTTCTTACTATAGATAAATCCGAGAAGCAGAGGTATACATATATATACATATAATAGTTTTCGATAAGGCCAATGAATTACCACCACACTCTTGTGAAGCCGAATACTTTCGATCATATTTAAATTCCCCATTGACTTAATGCATAATCAATTATTTCAGACTCCTGACGTGTGTCTAAATCTTGCCTGCATGAAACACAACGGGGACTGTGAGAATGCCGGTGCTGCGCTCGAGGGTACATTTTGTCCCATTGGTGTGAGTATTACAGCATTTTGTTTCGTATGAACCTACATAGAAATAGTGTTTTCAGTACCGGTGGCCCCAAACTAAGATTTTCCGCCCCCTGCGCGGGGAGAAAACATTTCTTTACATCTACGCTCGCCCAGAAAACGATGTTCCAGCCGTGGGAGGTACAATAAAAGGCTCTCAGTCGCGTACTTACCAACATTCAGCTGAAAATTCTTTAATTTACGACGCTAAGTTAGAACTAGCGGGATAAAAGTGTGTGTCCCCGTTGGGAACACAAAGAAAACTTCCCGATTTGTAATTTCTGTTTGCCATCCCTAGATTTTCCGATACGTCAATTAAATGTTTCAATCCCATTTATCAAGCAGATAATTATGAATATTTGACTAGCCGCATAGTCAGCGTGAGGACGAGAATTATGCGCGTTACTGGAGTGGGAGTGAGACGCCAATAGGGGTGCGAACGCTCAAGGGTTAAACCCGTCATACCTCCTTAATTATGACAAATATGGACAAAAGTGATAAGAACGTAATATGTATTTCCACTTACTGAGCAAATTCTGCTGAATACTTTTTACCCTATCTCTTACCCTTTTTGAAATAGAGCGTTGTAAACAATTCAATTGTGAATACCAAAAAACAGCTAGGACAATTTAAACCAAAAACTAATCCGATCTAAGTTCCATGAAGACACTTCGAATAAGAGCTCGATGACCCCGATCGTTCAATCCGTTCGTAAGAAATCGTTGACCAAAAATCCGATTCCACACATACAAACATATATACACACAAACACACACAGATATCCAAAAATCGGGAAGTAAAAAAGGTCATCCGCTGCACTAATGAAATTTACCAATCGAGGATATTTATGTCAAATCGTTGACATGCAGACACCGGAATCGGTAATCAGTTGTCTTCGAACCTGGTATATTCTATTTTTGAGTTGCGGATATTTTATCCCGAATCGGAATTTTTGCTTCGGTGTCTGATGGCTCTCCTGCAAAATCACAATTTTTATTTTAGGAATGCAGGAATGGAGAATGCTCCCCGGTAGGTCCACAGCGACGACAGTAATCCGGGACTGATCCGATTGACGAACAAGTGCTGTATGCGGAATACCAGAAGGAATGGAATGGCAAATTAGTCAAACAAATTTTTAGTAGAATTGTACAACATATAGGTGTATACACTACCGACATCCAATCCAAATGTATAGCTGTGAATGTAAATTCCTGAATTTTTATTAGTGTTTCTTTCGTATACCTCTCCAGAAAATCTATATCGATGTGTTTCTTTTTACCTCCATCCCTCTCTTTCATACTCTCTATACTAAACTGGCGATTGACTATCCACGTAATAGCTTGGATATTGCGTGGATAGTACAGTAAAGCTCCCTTTATTTTCCGAGCTCGGGGGGTGACCTTGAAGCAATTTCGTGGAGAAAAAAATTAAGGAAGCCCCTCACTCTGCCCACTGGTTGGTTGGCGTGGTGGGGGTTGTCGGGAGCGGAAGGGGAAATAAGAGCAGAAGTAAACAGACTATGTATCAAAAGTAAATAGGTTATGTTTCATGAATGCTCGGCCCCACTATTGAGACGCTGCGCAGTCTGGAGCGCATGACGTCGAAAACAAGGATAGACAAAGTACGGGGAGTGGGGGACGGTTTTTGAGGGGAGACAAGTCGTGAGGGGAGTACAGCGAAAATAAAGGAAGCGGAAAATTAAGGGAGCTCTACTGTACATGGATGTATTGTTTTGTTCGGAAAAGGCATAGAAAAACTGAAATATAATCCGCTAATAATTAAAACTAGTTACAGGTGAGTAATTATAGGTGAATTGCACCCCAGATCTAATTACAATGCATTACAATTAATTTGATGGAAATAAGTATATCAATGCCGCAATTTACCTGCAATTACTGCAGGTTTCATTAATAGCGGATTATATTTCATCTTTTTTTTACGTCTTCTCCGAAAAAAATCACGTCCACGTACTATCCAATATACGCAATTGCGTGGATAGTACTTTGTCTGGGTAGTTGCTCTTCAGCATTCCTTCACAATGGATAGATGTGGCTGGGACATGCGGTTTGGACCGACTTTCTCGAGCGTATTTGGTTTGAACCCAGGGGAAACCCCCAGAAACCCTTGCGCTACGATGGCCTCGCATTTCGACTTTCGGGAGTCGCTTAAGCGACTTGATCAGTATATCGATTAGCTGTCGAGTGAATCCCGATTGGATTATCGACACACAATCAACTTGACGGTCGATTTCATTTATATCTGAAAGTAATCGAGATACAATCGACTTGGGCTTACGTCGACTATCAAATAATCGATTCTTAGAATGGTTCGATAACCCAATTAAAATCCACTCCAATACTAATCGACATATCGACCAAGTCGTTCATGGAATCGAAAGTCACTTTTGACACGTTCGCCAGGGATGCCGGAGAAGAAATATATTGAATCGATTCCCATTCTCTGAATTCGCAATGAAGCTGGTTAGCTCACTGCACCTCTTACTGAGTCCATTACTTTTTCTCTTATATGTAGCAGTAGTTGAAAAAATTATTTTGATGAGTTCTTACTGAACTATATGTCCATTCTCAAGAGTGTACACATGCGTTCCCCTTGATACACAACAATGCAAGATTATCGGTAAAAGTATCGACAGATGCCGGTCTCAACTGTTGCTTGATCAATGGCCGAATGCCGCCCCGAATCCCCCGTGCCCTAGAAGTCTTTTCTCAGGCCTGGAGGTCGGGGTTGTCAGGTACGTGTTGTTTCTTGCCTCTACAGTGAGCCTTCTTTAGTTGCAACACGTTTACAACAGTAGGGGAGCTAAAACTTGGAGCGTTACAACTAAAAAGTTACCCCCACCCTTTCGAGACGCTCGGCGTCAGTTCCAGGAAGCTGAAAGAGACACATAATAGTTTACCTTCAATCTTCACCTAATTCTGAATTTCACAATGACCGAATGTCAACAAAACACGACCGACGGCAACCCGCTCGTATTTTGGTGAATGAGTCCGGTGGCGCGTCGGTTCGGCCTTACGGTTTTCGATAATTTCGATATTTTCCTTCGTCTCTTCTTTTTATTATACGAGTCCGGTGGCGCGTGCTGCGCACGCGCACTTCCTTTTCCGCCGCATTGACTGGTGTCGTGTCGGTTTCGGTCCTACGCTTTTCGATAATTTCGATATATGTCGATAGTTTCTTGCGTCTCTCCTTTTTACCATAGGACTAGCGCCACGGCGCTTGCGGTCGGGATGTTGGCCAACTTTTCAAATGAACTTTTTTCTTATTTAAATAATTTGGAGTTTGAAATGAAATTTGAGATATTTTAATTTTTGATTTTTGTAATAGTTAAATTTGCGTTCGATTTTGATTTTTTTCAAATTGAAGTTAAGAATAGATATAATTGTTTGCATTAGAATTTGCATTTGAATCAAATTTGAATATGAAAACAAAATTACAACGTGAAGTTGAATTTTAGAATTGGAAAAATGAAATTGTAAATTAAATAAAATTGAATTGTAAATTTAAAATATGAGCCCGCGCGAAGAGGAACATGGCGACGCAGATTTCAAAGCCAATCAGGTTGACCACGAACGAAAACAGTACGGCGGACCACATGCCAGTCCATCACAATTGCAATTAGTGCAATAGCCACACAAACATGACGTGGTTGGTCATTTTTAGGAAGGATTAGTGGTGGCGGAAGTCGACGATGCACAAACAGCACGTTTAGCCGAGGATGTGCGTAAACGAAAAGACGGTTATGACACTCAAGGCCAGTTCTCTATCAAGTTAATCTCTATTAAAGTTAAAATTAAGCGTTGTGATTGGTCGGAATTAAATTTTCGACCAATCAAAAGCTTCAACGTCAAAATGAAATCCGGCGCTCACTAATCAAAAACTGGCCCTCAGAGTACGTAACTATCGCGCGAGACCATAGTACGCATGCCTTGCAGATGCAAAAATGTTTCTGCGCAAACGTCAATCGCAAATTATGCGTACGCATTACCCAAGTGGCGCTCATGAGAATTCATGTATTTCGTGTTGATTTCTCGATGTCAGTCGCAAAACAATCGATTTTGCGCTTCGCACGCGCATTTCCTTCTTTCGCCGCACTGACTAGTGTCGCGTCGATTTCACCTTACGGTCTTCGATAATTGCGATATCTATCGATTAGTTTCTTTTGCGTCTCCTTTTTACTATAATATCGAACGCGGAGGAGTGAGGGCAGCGCCCCGACACTGGAAAGAAATCAAAGAGGTAAATGTTGCAACTAACGAAGGCCCACTGTACCGTGACTATCCTATCCACATCTGCACAAATCGCAATGAAAACATGGTACCGCTTTACTTAGTTTAGTATTAATTTAAATGGGAATATATATTTCGACATGAATTCAAATTTAGTTCGAAAAACCTCATTTAACATTCCGCGTCCGTCCATCAATAGTTCGTGATTTCAATAATTGTTTTGCATGTGTTCACTGTTTACATATGTAGATAAGACCTGTCATTTGATACGAAAAGTATATTTCAACAAATTTGATAACATAATCACGCCAACGGTAAAAATAGAATTTTCCGATTGCACAATTGTTCTTTACGGTTGAAAAACGTCAACACCTATTCATACTTCGGAATTCTATGTCGTGCAGATATCAATATGTATCAATTATGTAGGCGTGAAATTGTCACTTCTGGATAGCATATTAATTGTGGATACATAAATCCTGATTGCACAGTTTATGATATGCTTCGATTGATCCTGGAAGGAGTCATTACAATAATTTCCCGAAATTAAACAAATCCGAGAATTCGCTCAAGTATAGGCTGTTCATACAAACATCACTCCTATTGTAGACCAATCTATATTCACCAAATATTGGGTTTATAAAATCCGGGCATTGATACGCAAACATTCAGAAAGAGTTGAAAAAACTCTTATCTCTTGTGAATTATCGATAGCTATTACACAAATAAAAATCCTCAAGTGTTTTGGCGAACAGTGTCTTTATACTTTATAGTCAAAAAACCAATTGATTCAGTAAATAGAACTTCGTAGTTATACTATCCTATAGTAAAAAGGAGAGACGAAAGAAACTATCGATGTTTATCGAAATTATCGAAACACTGAACCGACGCGCCACCAGTGCGCGTGGCGGAAATAGGAAATGCGCGTGCGAAGCACGCGCCAGCGGACTCGTTTTTCAAGTAAACCCAAACGCGCGCTTCATTACGAAATGCAACTTGAAATAAAAACAATTCTTTCCCGAAGTTAAAGATACTGTTCATCATCGATTTAGAAAAAAATGGGAGCTTTCAGTTTTCCAATTTCGAGCAACCATCTTTGGTTTTTTTCTGTAATTATCGCATACATATAAAGAGGGAGAAGTTGCCAAATGGGAGGTCTGGTCATGCCTCCCCCCCCCCCCATTCGCTCTCGCAATGACTGGAATCATCTTCCTGATTTTAACAAATGGAGTCAACAAAAGAAGTTCCGGTCTGCAGTTCATAATAATATGAACCTGACCTCAAACAAAATTGATCACTCAATAATCAATTTGCTTTTTTTAATCAACCCGAACTATTTCCACCGCAATTTTTTTCGCCGGACAATCCTCCAAACCTGAAAATGTGAAGCGGAAAAAATATCACAACAATCGGAATAATTCTGTTGTATTTTTTTATTATTAATTCACTTGCAATCCAAACACATCTATTTTTCTGACTCTTCATTAATATAATAAATATTTCGTGTTATTCTCTAAAATAACCAAAATATGTGGTGTATCTAAGTGTTTTTTGTCTCCAAGTACTTCCGGTGTTATCAAATATCAAATGCAAGTTTATTAACAATTAAACGGCTTAGCCAATGGTTAATTATTCATTACCGAAAATTGCTTTAATCATCTCATTTATTTATTTATTTATTTATTTATTTATTTTAGTTACAGAACGGGACAGAATCTAAATCACTCAAATGCATTTTCACGTTTGGAAACCAAGGGAAAAAAAATAGATTGGGATACATCGCATACAGCAGTAGAAAAGAGAGTTTAGGCAAGAAATTTTTATCCCTCAATTTACATACATGATCCTTCACAAATAAAAAAGAAATCCAATGACTGAAATAAACCGTTTCTGAATTGGCATGTTTTGAAAAAAAAAAACTCATTTTTAAGGAAATGAAAAATTTCCAGGTATGAGGAAATTTTTAATTCAGATCAATATTAACTCATTATGAGTAGGTGATAAATATCTCGAAATTTAAGGAAAATATCAGAATTTCTGTAAACTTTTTTATATTTCTTGGAATTCTCTATAAAAAAATATTCAGCAAAATTTCGATTTCGATTAAACTCAAAATGAGATTAATACCTGAAACTGAGGGTTTCGTTTTTGGGAGATATTTTAGATCCTATGAAAGATAAAACGATTTTTTCTATCGCCATTAGATTGCGAGATTTTCCCAAAAACTATTTCTGAAGTAATTTTCATTTTGAAAACCTCTCAAAAAATCAATTTTTTTTTTTTGTCAAAATCTTCTTTAGGAAAAAAAGAGGGTGGAACCTATTTTTCAACATTTTTTCAAGACCACGCAAAATTGTCCTAAACCGATAATCAAATTCCCCCGTATTTGGACTGTCCCACTGAATGCTCTTCGATAATAATAGAAATTCGTAGAAATGACTATGCCCTAAACGTCGCCACTTACTAACACCCCTAAAAATCATGGGAGCATTTGATCATGAAAGTGTTTTTAAATATTTATTCCAAATTTCAAACTTGAAATCTTTAATTTTAAATTTGAAAATTCGGGAAATTTCAAAAGCAAAGTTTCAGTGGACTTAATTTTCCTCAATGTTTTCTTACGAATTGTGACAGTTATTTCTCAAAAGTCGAATTTTGCAGTGCATCTAATAATCCGTTTTCGAAACAGATTCTTCATAAAAAAAAAACTGATCGAAATTATGCGTTTATTGTAAAATCATTTTCCCAGCTCATGCAGTCCACATCTAATCTTCGCACTTTGAAAATTGAAATTTTCACTTTAAAATTAAAAATCTTAAATGCCAAATTGTTAAAAATGTAACTCGAAAATCGAATCAACTCTGGCATTTAAATCCGGCATATAACCCCCAAGTTTAATCATCCCATGATCAACACTGCAATGCTTACTGATATTATGACTATTAGTCCAAATGTCACGCCCAATTTTCTAGAAAAGTGGTCAACAATGACAATCACAAAGCTACAAAATCCAGAAAATTCCCAACCCATCGAATTTGATTGAAGTTTAAATTCAAGTGATTATCATTCAAGATGTTTTTATTTTAGTTCACCACTTGCCTATAGAATGTTGCTTATTTTTAAGGGTGCTTGATTCATTCTTAAGTATTAAATCTCATGCATTCATCGTTAATTTCCGCCCTCAAGGCAGAGTGTACCTGACATATGGTACTTCGACGTCATTGCCCTCGGTATCATTGCAGCAGAGTTCAAAAACGAGAGCGCGTACGTGTGACTCGAGCCGCTTTTTCGAGACCTTCTTGACGACCTCGGACATGGGCAGACCCATGCGCTCCTGACACTTGGCCTTGGCCATGAAAAATGAGTACAACATGCAGACACCCTGAGACAACATCGTCACTTCTAGACTGTGCTTGTCCTTGAAATAGTCGAGGAACTCCTGGAAGACAAAAAAAATTTTAAACTCAAATTTTCCAGAAACAAATGTGATTCAGGACTAAGTCTCTCCCCAAAAGTTTCGCCACAAAAATTATTATTATTGTATAAAACACTTGTTAAATGTATTTTACCTTTAGTGTAAGTTCTCCAGTGACCTCAAACCTGTCCCAAAGTGTCCACTCAATGTCGTAATACTTGAGTTTAGGCGCGGGAAGTGGCTCTGAAAAACCGAAGAATGGAAGTGCAAGATTGACAAATCCATTCTTATATCTCTCAGGATTTCTGCAGCCTCGGGCCAATTTTAGGAGCTCGAGACAGACAAGTCCAGCAACAACTGAGGTTGTCGTTGCAATCGCAGGGATAATTTTTCCAGCAATTAATTTGCTCTTGTGTCTGTCAGCTGGTGAGATTTTGTAGTTGGTAGCTCGGAGATTGGAGGCTGCAACGATGAAATCAATGTGGAAATTGGTGTCGTCGTCCTTCTCAAAGTCCTGGGGATGAATTACCAGGCCCTGAAGTTCAGAGGATTTTGGGAGGACCTCCTGGAGTTGCTGCAGGCGCTCATGATCGACATTTCCGGAACCATTAGATACCTGGACCTGCAAGAATTGAAGAAAAAATTGTTTGTACAAAAACCACTTTGAGTAAAACAAAATTTACCAAATAAATTTTGCGTTAACAAAACTTCTGAGATATTATAACATAGAAAAAAAAGTTTCGTCACAGATTATTTCAAATATTTTTTGAGATATTTTGGAATTTCTTCTAAATTTCCAGAAGCTGGAAACTTTTTATTGAATTTTGGTTTAAACTTTCGTTGGGCGCGCTATGAGAATTTTGCTCATACAATACTTTTCTTAATTTTTTCAGATTTTTTTTTTTTTATCAGCTCAAATCTGTAGCCAAACCAGGCCCCGATTTAAAATTCTGAAAAAAATCACAAAAATCACAAAAAATATACCAAATTTTTAGAAAATAAAAGAAATATGGAACTCCTATCCGGTAGATCATTTTGGGTCCAATTTCGGTAAGAAAAATTAATAAAAAGTCGCAAATTGGAAGAAAGAATTATATAATTTTCAAAAATTATTGTCAGTAAGGCACTTTGTACAGAAAGCTGCGAGGAGTGTGAAACTACTCATAACATACTTAATTTTTCTGATTTTTTTATCGACATGGACGGAAAATGATCTACCGGATGAGAGTTCCAAGATTCTTTTATCTTTTATTTTCTAAAAATTTGGTATATTATTTTAGATCTTTGTGAATAGCTTCAGAATTTTAAATCGGGGCCTATTTTTGCTAGATTTTTTCTAGTTAAAAAAAAAAATTGAGAGTACTTTTTGTTTATGGTAGAACATGAGAAAAAATCGCCATCAAAATCTGAACAGGTAATGGTCACGGGTTGACCAAGTTGCTATGGAATATACAGTTCAGCAACTGAAATTTGACAAATTTAGCGAAACCAAAATTTTCCATTTTTTCGCGATTTAAATTTTGTTTTTCTTTTTTAAATTATAGTACTTCCAGAAGTTATGAACTATTCGATGCTCGAGGGGAAAATTGTCAACAACGTTAAGAATGTCAAAATTCCAAAGATTTTTAAAAGTGTCAAGATTCTGTAAAAAAAAAAAAAAGGTAAATCTGTACCTGAGAATCGGTTTCAGCAATTTTCACTCCACTCTTGGGAACGAATTCGGGAACTGACACTGTCGACACCATTTTTATAATTTCCGATTTATTGCGATTTCTGGGGATACCATACACAGCGGCCTTGAGATTGGCAGCAGCAATTATGTAGTCTACGTGAAGAGGAATTTCAGTTGAAAAGGTCAGGGCAACTGGACAGCGTTTGGGGCCGGACCAGAAGGGCTGACCACTTGTTGTCACCTGATTCGGTGGGAAATTGAACAGAAGCTGACGAATTTGATTGTTGTATTGATCCTGCCAATGACAGCGGGCCCAGGCGACACAGTCTGCGAAGTTCTTAGGGCGCTCGTCAATCAAAGCAGTCTTGACTGACTCGAGAACCTAAATTGTCAACATAGGATATTAATTAAAAAATATATCGAGACATTCTACAAATCGTTATAGCACAAACTCCATTATCTAATCTTGTTCCCATTTTTCAAAACTTTGAAAAAGTTTCAAACTTTAATAAATGGGATGTGTGACCCTCGACGGGTCGCATCTATAACTTCCCGATAGTGGGTATGTGTGTGTTTGTGTGTGTGTGACGATACACGTATGAAGTCAAGTTGTATATCAGTAACGCAAATTCAACTATTAATCGATTATTACGATTTTCTATCGATATCTCGTAAAATATGATGCCTAGCCAAAAAAGTAATATGACATGAAATATGTAGTTTCACGAGCGGAACAACTTTTGTTTGATACTTTTTCTTCTATCTGTCATCGTTCTCGAAAATCAGCGTTATAAACAATGAAAATTGGTAATTAAGCGATATCTCGTAAATTATCGCAATTATGGAAAAAAGTCATCAAACATAAAATATGTATCTTCATATGGGGAATAACATTCGTTGGAAATTTTTTTCTACATCTCCCACGGTTTTCATAATACAACGTTTTAAACAATTGAAATTGTTAATAACAATTGAAATTGTTGATAACAATTGAAGGAATTATGTTTTAGACTTGACACTCCTTTCCGCTCTCCGCAACGGCTAGATGTAGTTTTTGAAAAAAAAAAAAATTCAAATCGGTCCAGCTGTTCAGGAGAAACCGTGTCACAAAAAAATGCTCACATATGTACATACATACGCACACACACACACAGACATTTCATTGGAAACGTGTCAGGATGATGCCAAACGTCGAGAAAAGTGAAGATTTCATCGATCTGACACTTTTCATTTTCGGGGTCATTACAATAACTTTCCCTATCGGGAAGTTAAAAAATTTTGAAAAATTTCATAGACTTTGCATTTCCAAATTTGCATTCATAAAAATTCAAATTAATGATAATGATCTACATAGTAAATGGAATTGGTTTTAAGTACCTCTAGGGGCTGGACGCCAGGCAGCTTCAGAGTGCGATCCACAAATTGGGGATCGGCCAAATACTGAGCAGCATTTTCCGCAGATTGACGGAATAGGCCCTCGAAATTATCGCGAGCCCACTGAAGTGTGTGCTCAATAGCATTGGGAAAGTTCTTAAGTGTGCAAATTGGAATAGACTTTTCTGGTGGGTCCTGCGATGAGCTGTAGGATTCTGTGAGGAAGGGAACTACCACCTAAAATCAGAGAAAAATTGTCAATATTTTTTAGATAATATTTCGACAAGGCCATAATCCACTTGTGTCCAAATTTACCTGAGTGTTTCCCTTAGTTCCAAGTGTGCCAGACTCCAGGAGTGGCTTTCTGTAATACACACATCTTCGATCCATGTAAATTCTAGCGTCAACATTGTCCAGAGCATTAGCAACACCGTCCAGGACCTCGAAGAACTCATCATCGTAAACCTTTTCCGTCTCAGGTCCCACGCGGTTCTCGTGTGCAACAACATTCAATCGTGGATTCATGCCCTTGACAACCCTAGCAGCTGTAGAGGCTTTGGATTTCTGCACGTCTGACGGTCTGAAAGGAGGGGATTAGAAAAATGTAAAAATAGAGTGTGACATACAAAAATATATTGTTATCGTGTGTGTGTGTGTTTTCCATTTTTTCCAAAAACCACTTATGGACATAATCGAAAATACCAATTTTTGTCACGACATTATTACCTGAAAAGGAACTGACGATTGAGATTGGACTTTTCAATGAGATCCATATCAGTGACGGTGATACATCCACCATCAGCTCCCACCCCCATCATAGCAAAATTCTTAAGCAATTCGCAGCCAATTGCACCAGCTCCAACGACAAAATACTTAAGTCCTCCAATAACACTCTGGAACTTCTTTCCGAAAACAGCCACCTGTGCATCGTACCTGAAATAATTTTCCAATGACCTTATCAAAATGCAAAAATCATATTTTTTTAAAACAAGGTGATAATATGATGGAAATCACTTTCCATTATAAAATAGCATGCAATAAGATTTATGAAAATTATTTCGAAGAATTATTTCCAATTATGAATGGATTTTTTCTAATGTATTTTGGTTCCATTCATGGATTAAAAAATGATAGCTTTGCATTAATTAAAAAGAAAGCTGTGGGAAAACTACTACGAATGCTTCATAATGAATACCTGTCGCCAACAGCTTGACAATCAGCTTCGGTGATCTCTCCCAGATCTTCGGGGAGACATTCGATAGCATCGAAGTACAGCCACTGATAGATCGGTGAAAATTTTCCCGAGCACGCTTTCATGACTTCTTGAGCCACGACACCTCCGATCGTTGCGTTCATGGGATTAAGCTCACCGGCTGAAACTTTGGCGAGGATCCCGAGAAGATCCTTATTCTCTTCCACAGTCAGTCCCCACTTGCCCTTGACCTCACCAACAATGGTAAGGAACTCCTCGGCGTCTTCCTTGTTCCAGGGCCGAGGAAAGCGACCCTTCACCTTCTGATACTCATGCAGACCCAGGAAACCCAAATGAAGTTGTTCTGGATGCTCGAATTTACCGAAATCCGTCACAACATACTCGGGATTTTTAATGGACTCCTCCAGGGGTTTGAAGCTCAGGAATTTCGGCATCTTTACTTGTGTTACGATACCACCTCTTTCGTACTCCGAGAAACCGGAAGTATCGCCTACGGCGAAGGTGTAGGGCCCCAGGACCTTAAGATAAATGCACAATATATAAATAATGTAAGAAAATAGTTTTTGCCGCATCTCTTACCGTTTTTTAAATAGAGCGTTGTAAACAATTCAATTGGTAATTATAAAAAAAAAGTGAGGCGTTATGGGACACCTGGGAGATGTGAAACCAGGAAACACTCATTTTGATCTAAATTGATCCAAGATTTTTGACGATTTCTCGAGAATTATTGGGAGTTTTCAAATACTCAGTTCTTTTAAATGTTTGAAAAATTTTTCCAAAATTTCACAAAACTTTCTCAAATTTTTAAAAAATTGGCAAATTGTTTAAAAATTGTTCCAAACTTTTCCTAAATTTTTGCACAATTTTTTAAAATTATTAGACTTTTTTCCAATTTTGTTCTAACTTTTTCCAAGTTTTTTTGTAAATCTTTCCAATTTTTTTGCTTCAAATTTTTAGAAAAGTGCTTCAAATTTCCTCAAACTTGTAGCTAAATTTTTTCAATTTAAAACAAAAATTGCACATTTTTCCAAAATTCTTCTGAATTCCCGTAAACATTTTCCAATTTTGTTGTCAATCCTTCTGTAAGTTTGTGCTAATTTTTCCAATTTTGTCTAAAATGAGCCAAAATGTTTCCACATTTTTTCAAAATTTTTCCAAACTTTGTCAAAATTGTTGAGAAATTTCCAATTCTCTTCAAATTTTGCATGCATGTCATTAGCACGAAAAATCGGGAAGTTGAAAAAAAAATGTGACTAACCTTGATCTTCATTGGTTCACATCCATTCAACTCCACCATTCCCTGGACCTCAGAGAAAGTAACAAAGTCACCATCTTCCATACCGTGTCTGGTGTCATCCAAACAAGTGACAACCCCTTCAGCATCCTTCGAAATACTTGCGATCATTGCACTTATAGGGGGTTCACCAGTAGTGTCCACTACGTGAAAATCATCACCAAAGTCGCAGAACACTTGCGAGAAGAGGCCCCTGGTATCCGCAATGATCAGACCAATATTTTCAGCTCGTGTAATCCTGGCAATTCTCATCTGCTCATCAAGATTTGTCTCCGTCAAAACGACGACCTTGAAATTTTTGATGAACTCCTCGTCGAGGGAGCCAGCATGATATCTCGTTGGTACATAATTGTTTAATTCTGAGAGACGTTGGTAGCACGCTTCGGCCCTATTCTTACCTACATCATCCTCAGTTAGGTAAAATTGTGAAGAGAGATCAGATACTTTTGTCACCTTGTCGTCATGTAGGGTCACGGATTTTACACCACCCAGAATTACATTTTTAGCAACTTCAACGCCAAGACCTCCCAGACCTACAAAAATATCAACATGAAAACATCATCAAATGAAGATCGAACTACAAAAAAAAAATTTAATAATTGGTACTAAATATGATAGCTATTCTGAATTTAATTTCTGATCTCCATGAATCTCAAGCTAGTTCTGGAATTTTAATAAACGAATTATGGGTGAGATAACGTACAGATCGAACCAATAACTTTCCCAAAAAAATTGGGAAAATGTTATCTGGAACTATATTAAGAACAATCAATAAAGGGGTGGGGTATCATTGTTTTCCCATAACCGAATAAGTCCAGACCTGATATAAGAACGTCGGACGATGCCATTCTGTGCATCGCTTCGTGTCCCAAAACGTAAAGTTGACGGGAGTAGAGAGCCTCGTCGATCTCATGGTGATCGCCGTTTTTAGCCATAGCTTTTTCCGTTACGTCAGAGCCACCCGTCGTTGCAATACGTCGCTTCTTTGCTGGGGGGTCAACGGAACTATCCACCACCTCAGCACTAGACATCGGACCTCGGGAGTGCCGTTTCCACAACTCTTTCGGTGTCGAGGGCTTTCAGGGTCTCTGTGGACGAACCAGTTCGTTAATCTTTTAGTTGTCATCAGTCGCAAAAATATATTGTCAATTATCCTTCCACTACATTCCATCTCAGAATCGTCATTGTATATAGTTTAGAATGGGAACACAAATTTCACCGATTTTCGTTGTCCTTAGTTTGACTAATGAAAAAACGTAAAAAATTTATGAACTTTTCTACATTGAGTTATAATTGGTTCATTTAAACTATAACAATTTACTGCAGCTATTATTTGCTTATTAATGTTATATAATATTTTATATAATGTTCATTTTAATACCTATTCCTTGGTGATTATGTAAGCTCTTCTTGGACAGAATTTAGACTTCGTAATGTATTGTAGTCCAATCAACGGACTGATAACGTAATATCGTAATTTGGTTTATCAAAGGGTGCAGTTGACATAACTATGTTATATACAGAAAAATGTGAATTTCGACGATATTCGTGCACAGAAAACATGCCACAGTAAAACTCCTCAAATTTCAACTGTCCAGGGGACCACAAAAACAGTCATGTCAAAAATATAGTTTGGTGTAGAGAAAACTCTACATTTTGCAGCGCACACGTAAACATCAGATAATTTTTCAAGATATATACTGTAAAATTCTTTTAAATTAAGGAATACTGTTATCTGGAAGATTCGATGGTTTACAGAAAAAATTAAAAAATGTTGCCAGAAGAGAAATTGCCTTCAAAAAATTTTTTTCCCCAATCTACTAGTTAAAAAAATTATTCACTTTTATGGTAGAGGTTAGCGTCCAAATTAGTATAAACTCAGCAAAAAATAAAAATTTTGTGTGTTGCAATTAACCTAGCTAGCTTTGATGTATATATATATATGTATATATGTTGGCTATATAAAATCATAAAACCTGAAATTTTATCGAATACAGTGATAAAAAAAACGGAGATTTTCGGTTTTTCAAAACCCAAATTTTCCACAACATCGACTATTAAAGTATACGAAAAAAATGAGTTTGAACGACACACATGTAAAAACGTTGAGAATCAATGTTCAGTAGGAGCCATCTAACTCTAGAGGGTATCTCGAAAATGAAAAGGTTTAGATAAAAACCATCGAGAACGAAATTGTCAGAAATAAAATTCTGTAAAAGAATGTCTTATCCTATGTCTACCTCAAACTATTACTTTTCCAACCAATCTACCAATCTACTTTTCACGATACATTTTAATATGAAATTAACCATACTCAACACACACAACTCAAAATTTTGTCCGTTCCAGGTACCCTACCCCCTGCGCTTTGATATATATATATATAATGTTATCCCCAGAAACGCACAAAAATCAGATTTTGTACCACACCAATTACCTAAAAAGTGTGATAGTTTAGAGAAAACATGAAAGTTCCCTCAACAAAAGTCCCATAATATCATTTATCAAACCCCTAATCACAAACACAACCAATTTTCCATGAAAATCTTCAGCGTCGAAATTGGAATCTCACTATATTCAACACATACAAACTAAATTTTGTGGCTTTCAGGTAGCCTAGCCACACCGTTTACATGTATATAACGTGCAGCGCAAAAAAAAACAAAAATTAATTTTTTCTCCCAGCATATGTAAAAAAAAGGCTCGTCGACATTTTTCTGTGCACATAAAAATAAAATTTTGTATTCTCAGCACACTGCAATTTGTTAAAAGTACTTTTTAGTGGGGGGGGAGAGGGGGCAATTTACCTCAAATTTTTCCGGAATTTCCGGACGTGACGGATACGCCACTTGCCACTTGGTTAGGGGTTGTTTTTAGGGGTTTTCCGCGATGAGGGTTGAGAGGATCCAGTCGAGGTAAGTTGTGTGAGGATTTTTGGGTGGAATTATCAGGTTTTTATTGCGGGGCTTCTCTTTGTCTCACGTAGCACTTGGTTTTGCTCTACTGCTTGATTCGACGCCGCTGCCTGAGCCTAAGCCCCTAAAATCCACTGAAACATAACTATATATATAGTATTATTATATATAGTTATAGTTGCAGTGGGAAAATCCGATGACGAAGGGAATTACTGTGCGCTAGAGGTACTAACGAGCTGGAGACACGGAGAACTCGGGACTTCAGCAATGGACTTCCGGCGGGAAATTCAAATCCTTGGGGCTAGGGGGGCGCGCATCCAGTGAAACGACTTTTTCCTTTCTGCGAAACAAAATAGATACATAAACTATCGTTTATATGTTTTCTGCCTAGATGTTTTCATGACTATTTGTTTTACCCGTTTAAATTCTCAACTTTAATTTTTTTCAATAATAATAATTCCTGATCGAAAGAAAATACTGTACAAAAAAAAACTGGTTGTTTAAAAAGTACTTATGTTCCCGCGCGATTTTTTCCCTGTCATAAAATCATTGGAGAATATAGTTTGAGGCAGAAATTACAAATTGGGAATTAGTGACTTTTTTGCATTTGCTCTCAGAAATTTCTTTCGTTGAGCGACAATTTTGCTGAAGATAATTTTCTGGGAAGTAATACGCGGGGAACCCATTTTTCCTTCTCTGCTCTCATTTGATGAACGTAATTATACATTATTCCTGTCTTTTCGTTTATGACGTCATGCCACATTGAACGTGCAAAATCTGATCGAGATTATCAGCATATATATAACTTCACAACCATCGCAATTATCTTTTGCAAGTCTACGTTTACAATTGTCAAAGTTGAAGGCATCTCCAAGTCAATATTTACCAATTTTGTTATTAGTACATTATTAACACATATTTTTGACAAAATCGAACCACTTTTTCCCGTTCATTATCAAACATTTTTGTACAAAGTTTGGAATAAAAATACAATATTTATACCTAAAGCGACTCATTCTTTGGATAAATCCGAAATTTGTATTTCGTCAGATACTCTCTTTTTTTCTAATCCTACAAACATGCTCCGGGCATTTCCACGAAAATCTAATCAATTCTCAGGGCCAGTTTTTGGTTAGTGAGCGCCATATTTAACTTTAACGTTAAGACTTCTGATTGGTCGAGAATTTAACTCCGGCCAATCACAACGCTTAATTTTAACTTTAACTCCTGATTAACCGCGGTTAACTTGACCGAGAACTGCAGTTACGTGAACACACATGCGCAAACAGAAGTTCGAAGGCTAAGAAAGTAAATTAATATTATTACACTCGACTAGCTATGGGATAATAACTTAATAATAATTGCAATCGTTATTACCTGATTTGCCGATTTCGGTTTCGTAATTTGAACTTTTTCGCGGATTTTTTGAGATTTCGAGGAGGCTGTAAAACTTTGAAGGAGAAGAAGAGAAAAAACTACAATAAATGTTTAGCATAGATTTTCAAAGTAGCTAAACGTAATTGAGAGGTACTTTTAAAAGTGAACACTGGACATTTTGAGAAGCAGTTTTTGAGTCATGAAATTACACTAGAATTTTTGGTTTTTAAGGTTTGGTGGGGACAATTTTGATGAGAAAACAAACGTGATATTCAACTGTCCCTAACCGCGCAAATACGCAGAGGAGAGGCGCTTGAAATCAATAAAAGATATGAAATATAGCACAAATCACTTCATACATTTTGTTTCTGTTAGATGAGACCTCAGAGATATTTTTCAAAAAATTACAATTGCAACTTTTTGCGCGCATGAACAGGTTGAAACTCAATGAATAAATGAAAAACAACAGTTTGAATATTTTCAAATTTTACGTTAAGGTATTTATCAAGATGTTGTTAGAAGATGACATCATAGTTAGAAGATGATATGAGACTAATTTCAAACGTATGAAACCAATTCCACTCGACTTATTGAACCATTCTCGAATCGATTCTAAACTGAGGAAACCGATTGCAAGTCTCTGAAACCAATTTCAAACACATGCAAGATTCTGAAACCGGTTTCAAACCTTCACAACAAGTTACAAGTCTTTTTGCATTAACTCTTGCTCCTTATGTATGATGAGCGAGTTTGAACACCTGATCGAGATTATCGGTCGATCAATTTTGATAGAATTACATATAAAGTAGCAATCCAAAAATATATACCATCTTTCAACCTATATAGTTATTCATATATGAATTACTTTTTTCGCTTAAAAATTTTATGTTCGTACTTCTAAGTTTGGCACTACATTATTTTGAATCAATCCCATTTCCATTTTTTGGTCAATATCGCTGGCGGACGAATCGTCTTGTGCAGTATGTCGATTAGTTTTCGAGTACAAGTCGATTTTTATTTGAAACAATCGACTAAGTATCGGGTCGATTGCCGGTCAACTAGAATTCATTTTTTCCCCCAAACTAACTCACGACCCACCGAACTCCGAGTCGATTGTCAAAAAAAAACAAATTTATTTTTGAAAAAAAAAAAAAAAATTAAAAAAAAACAATTTTTTTTTTGAAAAAAAACAATTTTTTTTTGAAAAAAAAAACAATTTTTTTTTGAAAAAAAAACAATTTTTTTTTTTGAAAAAAAAAACAATTTTTTTTTTTTTTAATTAAGATCCGTCGACCGGCAACCGACTCGGCATTTAGTCGATCGTGGGTCGATCATTCCAAAAATCTGGATCGATCTGTACTCGAAACGTAATCAACATATTGCACAACTCGATTCCACAATCGACCAAGGTTCGAATGGCAATCTACCGGTCCGCCAGGGAGGCCAGGGAATGCAGGGATATAGTCCACATTGGAGAAAAATACAAGTAAACTAGTTTTGTCCGTTACTTTTTGTGCATTACCGAATATTCAAATGACTGTTTTTTAAACCACCCGAGAGCAGATATCACATGACGAAAGCGCCTTTGCCCGCGCCATCCAATCACAGGCCGTCTTTCACATGACTCGAGCAGAAGCATCCAATAGAAAGGGCAGAAACGATAGTGCGATTCTTGTGACGTCACAAATGACAAATTTGAAATTTACAATTTTCCGAATTAAATGTTCTAATATTGATTTAAAGATAGTGAGTAAATATTGTGGTGAATTTTATGGAAAGCAGTACTTGATAGCTTGTCATGAATCTAAGTTTCATTAAAGTTCTCTACCTGCATGTATGTATATATATATATATATATGTATATATATATATCTGTCGCGGTCTCCCTTTTGAATTTGAAAATTTCTACCATACCGACTCGGCTTATTTGCCCATATATATATATATATATATATATATATACATACAACTCATGCTGCGCCATCATATGTTCAAAACTATCGAAGACCTCATAGCGTAAGATTGCAAACGAATAAAATTAAACAATAAAAATGTTCTGAACCACTGCAAAGTTACTCACACACAATCAACAATGCTTGTGAAATTATTCAGACGGGTTGTCAGGGTGGATCGGGCACTATTACGTTTTTATTCAGTGAATGTTGAACATGTGGACTCCCAGGTCACCGATGATGCAGTTGATGAATCATTGGAAATTACCAGAATACGAAGGGACGATGATAAATCGCTAAGGATTGCTTTTCTAGGACTGCCAAATGCTGGAAAAAGTACTTTAGTCAATGCACTAGCTGGAAGACAGGTAACAGATATTCACGATTACGTGAAGTTTATTTTTTAACCCTACATCGGTTGTCTACGGCATACCGGTTCTCATAAATTTTACAAAAACTATCGAATGATTCAGCAAAAAATTGAATTATTTTTCTTGGTCGATTGTTTAAGTTGAAAATGTATTCAACTTTTTTTTTTAAGTGTTGAACCACTGCGGAGCAGGCTGAAATATTTTGCAAATGAACTGCTAACCCTAAGTGCTAAATATATGTCTGTTTTGATTTTCAGATTTGCGCTATGTCTGGAAAGGTTCACACAACCCGAGAAAAGACAAATGTCATTTACTCGGAAGACGACACGCAATTAATCTTCATTGACACTCCAGGACTGGTATCGAACCGGGATTTCAAGAAGTTTAAGCTCGAGCCTTCCTTCAAAAGCGACATAGAAAAGTCACTAGAGCTTGCGGATATCGTAGGAGTCGTTCAGAATGCTTCGCATCCCTTCACAAGTAAAGCTGGAACATTATCCCTGTTTTCGGAATTGGGTTTTGTAGTTTTTATTTTTTTCGCAATCATAGAATTTTTGGCACTCAGGACTTTTCAATTTTTTTTTTAATTTTTACAGTGATGCGAATGTTTGACCTGATGTAAAATATTGTTTTTCAATTGCTTAAACAATTCAAGATAACTCATGAATTCAAGAAAACCATATTATTAAAATTTTTGGAAATCTATTTCGAATATATGAAATTCTCGAAATTCATAAAATACTCTATTTAAACAAAATAACTTTGTTATATATAACAAAATGATTCTTCTAAACTAGTATGTAACAGACAGACAAGATCACTGTCTGTCTCTATTATGTGTGTCTGTAGTCAGTATTTCATGGTATTTTTTACCACGTTCAAGCTTTTGAGAAAATTTCATATTTTAGAATAGAATATGAAATATATGAACTCAGATGGTTTGAATGCTTCCAATAAATATATATATATATGTATGAACTTTGCTAAATTTCTGAAACTTTACTGTGTTGAAAATCCTCGTATCTGATTTTTTCAGATACGCTGATAAAATACCATCACTGAAAAAAAACAACACGTGACCAAGTTTCTGCATCTCGATTTACAGGTCACTATATAGACCACCGGGTCATTGAGGTCCTGAAACGAGCAAAACCTGGACTTACATCAATTCTTATTCTCAACAAGGTGGATAGGGTAAAGAAAAAGAATGAACTTTTAAGGCTCGTGGATAAGCTCACTGGGGAGGAGAATTGGCCAAATTTCTCAGACGTTTTCATGATATCAGCTTTGAAGAACAGTGGAGTTGACGACTTAAGGGTAAATGCAGTTTGAAGATCAAAACCGTTCTACTACATAGTTTAGCACATGAACGAGTGTTCAAATATTTTTTGCATGGTTTCAGGCATATCTATTGGAATCAGCTAAGAGCCGAGATTGGGACTTCAGTCCAGAAACTATAACAGATTCACCGACCGACAAAATTATAGAGTCAACAGTAAAAGCTAAATTTATGGACGCTTTGCCTGATGAGTTACCTTACAGACTTCAAGTTAGAACTGAACATTTTGGGATCCTACCTGATGACAGCATATCTGCTGTTGTCAATGTTCGTTGTTCATCGGACAGAATTTCAAAACTCATAATGGGCTCAAAAGGTGCAAGAGTTAAACGAGTTGCTATTGCGGCAGAACAAGAGCTCAGTAATGCCTTGAGAACTACTGTCAGGTTGAGACTCGGCATCGATTGTCAAGATAAAAAAGTGTAAATCTAAAAAATTACTCAATAATACATTGTACATTTATTATTAATCATGTTATGAATAAATAAAGAAGAAAATTGATAGATAAAATTATAACGAAAATTTTGAAAAAGATATTAGTGCAAATCTGACAGATTATATTTTTCTATTGTGTTTTTTTTTAATTCACGATTTTGTTATTTGGACAATTTTTTGTATTGTGGATTTGTGAAATTTTTTGAATTTGCAAAATATTGATGACTTCAAAATAAAATTTTGACATGTTCAAACCTGAGATTTTTTCAATTATCAAACTTTTAAAAGTATTGAGATATTTGATATTTAAAATTCTGTGGAAATACTTCTGAAATTGAACCAAAAATTCGACATCATATAGAGATATTATACAGAGAAGTAATATACATAATAGCTAGAATCGAACCCCGTTAAGTGATTTGATGTATTTGTTCTTTTGCAGATATAAACTTTGAGAATGAATTTATGAGATTTAGAGAGCCTGTTAGTTTGTTCATTACATCAATATCTGACGAGTTTTTGCAGTTTATGATCTGAAAAAAAAAATTTCAACCAACATGTTCATAAACATCTGTTTCTGATTATTTTTTTACAATTCTCGTACTTAGGTTTGCAGCGCAAAAAAAACAGAACAAATCAGAAAAAGTTATGAAGCTATATTAATTATTTCCCTCCATACCAAGAGTTTCTTCCAAATTTAGTAACTTTTGGTAAATTTTGACAACACTAACACATAAATAAACATAAAATTAAAAGTCATGAATTGCATACATTTCTTTCCTCATCAATTTTGCATTTTTTTCTGCGAACAGTTTGTTTTTCTTGGGTGCGTAGATGGCGCCACTATCGCACACGTGTTTTCGCGCCATTTTTCGGCCGCGAGACGCCATGTTTCTGTTGGTAAATAAATATATAAATTACCTTACAGCGTTGCACGAGTGTAAAATCCAGTGAAAAAGGCGGCTAAGAAGCCTCGAAAACGTATTTTTTTTTGTTTTTTTTTTACTTGTTAAACAGATAATATTTTTGGAGTATACTTTCTCTTTTTTCTACAATTTTGGGCTTGACAAGGGCTTGAAATTGACGGACCGCGGGACAAGGTTACGTCGCACTTTGGTCCAAGCAAGTTGACGGAAGAACACCGCTTTCCCCTTTTATAATTCTAAATGATAATATGAGATAAGGATGGATTTCCAGTGCACCCAAGTCATCGAGGACGATGGAATTTCCGAATCTTCCGGGTACAATAGTACAAGTAGTACCGACGATAAGGTTCAGGTAATTCGTCAAAGTTTGATAAAAAAATTGTTCCATTCGTTTATTGTTCAACTCTCACGGCACCTGTCAATGACCTTCATTCAAGGTAGACATTAAAAATTCATCACGTGTTTAGCAAAATGCAGAATTTATGTACATCAATAAATGTTTACTGTTTGGTTCTCCAGCTGTTTAAAACGAGTATTGCCAAATTTTTGGGCTATAAAATTATTTTTCAAAAAATTCCCAATAATGTCCACAATTACTACCGACTGCTTTGTTATTATTCAATATATGTATGTATATATATTCAATTCCGCGTTTTAGTATTTGACAAAATTATAGTATGCATTCTGCAAGTGAAACTTTCTTTTGGGAAACATTGGAAAATATTGGGAAATATTTTCACTTAATTTTCCACACATTTTGATTGGAATCAACGGATGAAATACCCGGGTAAAAGAATTCCTTTTATAGGAGCTACATGAGAAAAAAAAATTGCCATATGAATCGTGATTTCTAGGTTATCATGTAAGAAAACAAATCGGAAGATCTGAGTTTAAATACAATCCACCTCGACTGATAAACACCAATGTAATTTATTTCCAATTGAATTTGTTTATGAACACATGGTAGACTGCCATTGTTAATTAGCATTTGAAATGTAGCATAAAATACATAAAATGCTGAACTCATTTTTCTCTTTTGGATTTACTTCGTAAGAAGTGACATTTATTCTTGACCCAATCACTTAATTTTGCTATAGATTGGAACATTGGAAATTGGCGGCGACAAGCATGTAATCAGAAAAGGGCTGACTAAAGTAGGAAGACACCCAGCATGTGAGATTTGTCTGCAGGATAATGTGAGTATTTCCAATTCTAAATAGTGATCTTTCAAAGTCTTGACGAATGTATTTCCAGGAACACGATTCCTAGGAAAGTAATCCCACAAAAAATGTTAAAGAAATATTGAAAATAAGAAGAACCTTCACATTTTTTTAATCAAACTTTATTTCATTATAAACATTTTAAATGTACAAATAAAAAAACAATCATCGATCGGATATAATAACCATAATTGCAGTCATAAGTTCCTCAATTACAACTCGACCCTCTTGCCGCCAATCTTGCCCTCGTCGAAGTCGATGGTCTCCCACATTTGGACGTGTCCAAAGTTCTTGTCTGATTCCATCTCGTACTGGCCTGGCCCCTTGATGTGGAGGTACGTAAGTTCTTCCTTGGCTGGATCAACTGGAGTCCATTCCACTGGTACCGCTGGTTTTCTGTTCATAAAAACAACAACATTCGTCATTTGTTCAACTTGAATCGATTGACAAGCTTACTGCATGTCTTCATCGCAGGTGCATAAAACCCGAAGACCTGAGCAGGATTATGTCACTTGATTTCGTCCATTCCATGCTCTAAGACCGCCCTACTTTTCGCCACGACATAATCTACTATTTTCGAAAATATTCCACTCACCCCTTGATAGCATAAGTCGTCCACATGTCCAGAAATTCCCTCTGCATGGCGCGATCTGTTGGCGTTGTCGTTGGGTTCATGAATGGTGATCCAACGACATAGTAAGGATCATCCCCATGAGCAATACCTAAACAATCAAAATAAAATTCTTATGGTCTAAGAAATTTTATATACAAAAAAAAAATATGAAGGTGGTTTTTTCTTTTTTTTTTTAAATCAGAGCTGAGACTTCTGGTGTGCTCACCCCAATCCTCATTAGTCATCGTCATGGCATAAGATAGACTGTCAGCTCCATGATATGTGAAGTAGTAGTATCTCATCGGGCTCTTGTTGTACTTGGCCATCATCTTCACTGCTTTCACACCTCCAATCACATACAAACGATCTCCAATCATGTGAACAAGCTCCATAGCTGTTCTCTTATCAATGGGGCCCTCTCCAATGTAGTGCTTCCTCAATTTTCTGGCAACGTCCATATGCTTGTTAACGGGAACCGTGTAGTTGAAGTCAAGAATGTGGGGTGCAAGCTCGTCCCATCTGGCATCTAACTCCTTAAGATAGACTGGATTGGCACAGAAGTCAGCACCTGGATACAGACCCTCCTCAGGGACAACACCAGTGATCCAGGGCACGTCTAGAGCTTCTCCTTTCATGATTATTTCATGAGGGATCTTTGTGATGAAGGGTGTCTCAGCTGTGGTCTTCTCAACAACTGGGCCAAATGGAGTCATTGGGTTGAACTCGAATACCTGAGAAATTTTGGCATCTTTCATCAATTTGCATGCTATGAAAAATACTGCAGTGGTAATCTGTCATGTTGAAACTTGACTTTGATTGATGACTTTGCTCGGTAGATCTTCTTTAAAGGAGGATCATAAGATCAATGTGTCTTACCATGAAATCCATATCCGTACGTGCGATTTGACGTGCAGGCCGAGTCTTCAAGCACTTAACCATCTCGAGTGTGTCTGTAGTGGGGCAGCCGACGATGGAAGCAAGCTTCCTAGCCTTCTCTGGTGCACCCTCAGTGATGGCCCATGAATTGAGTGCGTTGCCGCTGAATGAAATACCACCTACGATTCAAAATGAAAGTGCATTAGGAAAGCCATCATATTGATATTGGAATCAAATGTCAGCAATGGCTTTCATCAGTTACTCACGCTTGAATAGTCCAGGTTTGGTCAAAGGTGTGAGGTACTGATAGTGCACAGAGACACCACCAGCGCTTAATCCAAAGAGTGTTATTTCCTCAGGATCTCCACCGAAGCCCTTGATATTCTCCTTGACCCAGTGAAGAGCCATGTTCTGATCCTTGAGACCCATGTTACCAGAGATGTGCTCATCGCCAGTTGAGAGGAAGCCCAATGGTCCCACACGATAGCTCAGGGTAACGAATATTACATCGCGATCCATGATGTAGTCAGGCTTGGTGAATTCACCATCGCGCGCTTCCATATGCCATTGGAATGCACCACCGTGAATCCATACCATTACTGGCAGAGGCTTGGTTTTTTCAGTTACTGGCTTGTAGACATTGAGGTATAGACAATCTTCGGAGCCCACTATTCTCTCCTTCTGGTTCAGGGGTGTGTGTTGATATTGGAGGCAGGGGGCACCTGTTTTTAGGGCAACAATGTCACCGGTCCAGGATTTGATTTTTTGAGGTGGCTGAAAAAGGATTATTTATTTTGTGTATTTCAAAAGATCATTTTTGATGTTGAATGTTTTTGGATCTTGAATAATAATTACCCTGAAACGAAGTTCTCCAACTGGTGGCTGGGCATATGGTATTCCCTCAAATGCAATATATTTTCGTCCATTTTGAGAATAGCTGTGGAAACCTCGGATGCCACCCAAGGGTGTCATTACTCTGGGTCCATCTGGTGTTTTGTCCTTATCGAGGGTGGCCAGTGCCAATGGCACCAGGCACAAAAGTACCAATAACTTCATTATTACACTTGTGTCTAACAACTCATACCTCTGGATCCTTTTCACTCGCCATTTATACCATTAATTCCTTCCCCCCCATCTGCATTTACTTCACCGACGATAATGCCATAATCATACAGTGACAAAAATTAAAAAACAGTTTTAAACAACCCTGATTACGGATTTATTGCTTTTTTGGTAACAAAATTTCTTTACTGATTCGCGAATTCTTTTAGCAATCAGCGGGTCACGACCCCCGCCGGCAAAAATAATCCGGTAGCTATCGTGGTCACCTTTGACCCTTGTCATCCAGCCGTTTATTTATTCAAATATTTACACAAAAAAAAACATTCGACAACACAATTTAATTGGCATCCTATTGAATATTATTTATAGACGGTATCGAAAATCCATGCGGAGATCGAAGCCAATGGAAAAAATGTATTCATTTGTGATCTTCAGTCGTCTAACAAGACCCGGATGAATGATGTGAGTAAAGGAAAACAATGCTTTAATCTTATGTGATAATACTATTATTTTCGGATTTGTTTATGTTTTTTTCATGAAGTAGTCAGGAAAAGTTGTGAGTGACATGGTAATGGTAGAGATACCGGAGAATTTAATTTCTAAGAAGAAAAAACTACCTACATTTTTTTTTTCTTGGTTATTTTAACTTTCATATTTGGTCCAGATCCTCATCACTTACAGCATTTTATTGATAAAGTGATTAGTAATTGCAATCTTACTCCACTTAATCGTATCTATTATGTAATTCTACTGTAACAGATTGACTAATTCTGCAACGATAACATGCGCTGTTGGGACATAAACGCGCATGCGCGCTTCCTCTTTCCGCCGCGCTCACTGGTGTCGCGTCGGTTTCGATCTTACGCTCTTCGATAATTTCGATATATACCGTTAGTTTCTTTCGTTTCTCCTTGTTACTATAGGACTAATAAATTTTTCAGGCGGTACTGCTTCCCAAACGTTTCTTCGAGGTTGCCGATGGTGCATCCCTCAAATTTGGTATTGTTGAGGCGAGATTTTTCCTCAAGAGGCCCAATGATCTCTCCGTTCTAGCACCGGAGACTCCAGAGCCGGGTCTGAGATCCCGGCATGACACATCGGGCAATGACTCTCTAATAGAAGCCACTCCAAATGTCAAGGATGGCGCAAGTTTTCGTCTTCCATCACTGCCACCCCAGAAGCGGGGCAGAATTTCCTTTCCTCGACATAATGAAGATTCAAATGTGCCTGAAGATGACATTCGAAATGCTGAGACTCAGATTGGAAGTCTGGAGGATATCTCAGACATCGATACGCAAGTGTCAACTCTTCAAAACGATACCTCAGACATTCAGATGATGGAAACCCAGTTGTCCGAGAGCAATGTTTCCCATAGACAAAAGTCGTTGAACCAGCAGAATGAAGTCAACATAAGGGACATGGAGACTCAATGTATGAATAACTCGGACACCTTCGATGGCTGCCCAAGCCCTAAAAGATCAACAGCTGGCCACGTGCCGTCAGGTCAAATTAGCATCCACGATGCTGATACTCAGGTATTCAATCCTGAAGAGGGGAGTTCAGGAACTGGAGATGTCTCAGGAATGACGAGAGGTGGGAGATCTAAGAAGCAGATTTCTGAACAGAAAGTTGGAATTGAAGACATCGATACCCAAGTCTTTCCCGCTGAAGTCGTTGATGATGACATCAAGGAGACTCCACATCCTCGGAACAACAGTCAAAACGCCGAAGGGACAACAAATTCTGCTCTCCAACATCCTGAAAATGTCCCAAAAAGTGCATTTGTACCTGTTAGATCTGATTCAATATCCCAGAGCTCTATTCACGATCTTCAGACTCAGCGTCCAGATGCAGACTATGATGTAGAGACACCAGCAAAACTACTCTCGCAGTTTGAAAAAGACCGGCGAACCCTGCATTCCGAAATGTTCGGCTCAGGTGCAGTTCAATCTGACGAGGAAGCTGCGGATATTTATGATCTTCCAACTCAAAAGTCTGTCGTAAAACCGGAAGTTGAGTCTTGCCAAAAGCAGCCGAGCCAATCTAGGACTAAAATCTGTGTTTCCAGAGGTTCCAGCTCATCTCCCGATCTTCTTAATGGTGCTAGTCATGTTATAATTGCTGAATCCGATGTGGAGACAGATGAAGATGGAGTTTTTGAAGAATTAAAGCGCAAGAGTGATGATCACAGTTCGAAATTGGAGGTACAATCAGCGAAAGAGGCTGATGATCAAATGGCACAGAGTAATGAAGATAAACAAGAGGGGAAAAATTGTGTGATTGATGATAGTGATGATGACAATAACAGAGATAACTTACGTAATGAAAGTGATGAGTTAATTACCGAGAATGTTGAGAATGAAAAAGAGGATAAAATTGATTTGAATGAATCTAAAGATGGGGAAAGGATCATTGATGATTCGGGAAGCGATACGGATTTTGATGTGGACAATGCCAAGGGCATCAATGGAAAGAAATCGGAGATTGATTTAGAAAATCACGACTTATCGCCGAGTCGATTTCCACCATTTATCGTTGAGGATTCTGATGAAACTGATGTAGAGAGAGCCCCTAAACCCATAAATGAAGATCATAAGTCGACCAAAAATGATTTAAAAAATTCTCAATCCTCGAAGGATGCAACGAAATCGGAATCTGTGATGAAGCAAATTAATTCAGATAATTCTGGAGATGATACGTATTACGAAGAAGCTGCAAGTATTCGACAAAAGGTCAGAAAATCACCGAAAAAGCAGTTGAAAAATTCAAAAGCATCCAAGAATTTTAGGTCATGTAAATCAGATTCTGGAGAACGACAACCTGTCTCTGGAGGCTCTGAGAACGAAGCTGACCTTGAAGAAGATGCAAGTCCTCAGAAGAAACTTTCGCAATCATCAACTGATTTGGAGAAGTCCTCGAAAGCTGATTTGAAGTCATCAAAATCAGGGTCTAGAAACAGAAAGCTTGGGTCCGCTGGCTCTAATGATGATACAGACTCTACCCAGGAAAGAAATCGTCGTAAGAAGCTTCTAAAATCATCGAAAAATAATTTCAAAAATTGTAAATCATCCAAGAGCAGGTTATCAAAATCAGAAACAAAAGCTGTTTCGGAAGCCTCTGGAGATGAGACAGACTTCGAGGAGGACCTGAGTCCACGAAAGAAGTTCCGGAAATCAAAGAATGACCCCAAAAAATCTAAATCTTTCAACAATGATTCTAGGTCATCAAAGTCAGGTCATAAAATGGGGAAACCTGGAGATTCAGATGATACAGACTTCGAGGAAGATTCCAATAGTAAAAATCCCTCAAGATCATCAAAAAATAATTTCAAAAATTCTAAATCCAAGAATGATTCAAGATCATCAAGATCAACTCCTCGAGTGGGAAAAGCGGATTCCGGTGGCTCTGATGATGAACCAGACACCAGGAAGAGCTCAAGTCTCCAAAAGAAACCCACAAAATCCAGCAATACGATACTTTTACTATCGGACAGTTCAGGTGAGTCCAAGCCCTCAGAATCTACCCAAAAATCATCAATATCAATCAGATCAGCTTCGTGGGACACCAAAGTGGCCCTGTCACTTCTAGCCTCTGACGATGACACTGATCCTGACGACAAGTTCAAGTCCTCAAAGCTCACTTCAAGACCATCAAAAAATCAATTTAAAAATTCGAAATCATCGAAATCATTGAGAGTCACTTCAGCCAAGAAGAACTCGTCTGATTTACTTGACAAAACTTCAGAGACTGTGCAATTAACTGCATCGGACAGTGACACGGATCATAAGGAAGGAAAATCATCTAGAAATGGTTTGAAAAATTCCAGATCATCTAAATCTAAGTCCAGGACAGTGAATACATCTTCTGGCAACGGGGACATCGAAAAACCTCCAAAATCATCGAAAAATGGTTTCAAAAATTCTAAATCATCGAAGTCATCGAGTACATTAGAATCAGACAATGATGAGCTTGTAAAAAAACCGAGTTCACGAAAACTAGCGAAGTCAGAATCAATTGACAAATCGAAAAACGTGGGCAGGAATCCTCTGGAGGGCATCGACACTACTGGCATTCCTGCGCACGTTTTACAGATCATGAAATCATCTGTTCAGGGGAGGAAGTCATCAGAAAATGGTCCGGATGATGAGGATGATCCGTACTCAGCTCCAACTCAGGTCATTCAGATGAACCGTTCGAGGAACTCTCGAAAGTCAAGGAAACAAGATTCTGACGATGATCTGCCAACTCAGAAAATTGACATGAATTTGATGAGAAATCGTGAAACTCTGGATATTGATGAACTGGCTCCAACTCAGGTCATTCCAGGAGCTTCGCGGGAGTCTGATGATGATGATATGGCGGCAACTCAGAAGATTGATGTAAGGGCATTTACTGCGGAAAAAAGGGGAATTTATGAGAACGCCGAGTTCGTTGATGATCTCGCCCCCACTCAGGTCATCCACGAAGAGCAGGGCCAGGATAGGGATTCGGGGAGTTCCCTAGGACGTCCTCAGTACCAGTCTGATGATGATCTTGCACCAACTCAGGTCATGGATGTGGAGAAAATTGGGAGCGAAATTGGGGAGAGATCGAATTTGGGAAAACGTGGGTTTGGAGAGATTGAGCTGAGTGATGACCTCCGAACCAAGAGGATGAGGTTCGTGGGAATTTAACATATTTTTATTTATATGTTGGTTTTTTTCAAGTTGTTTGCACCTTGTATGATTGTTGAAACTTTTCAATTTTAGAATTCAATTTTTTTTTTTTTTTTTACATTTTTGTACGATTTTGAATTTATGATTTTTTTACATCTTGAAAATTAGGGAAATGAAATATTTTTAATTCTGATTTCTTTTTATATTACTTTTTTATATTCTTTTTTACACTTATTTATCCTTTTCCGTAATTTTTCTTCTCAATTTTCTAATAATTTCCAATATTCAAAATATTTTGTTTTTTAATTCCATGACACGAAGATCTTGAATTTTTTACAAAATCGGAAACTGACATCATACTTTTACATTGTTTAGCATTCTGGAACCTTACGTTTTTTTCTTTCCAGAAATATCGTAATTTTCTTACAAAAAAATCTTATACATTCTACAAATTAATTAAAAAAAAAAACATTGTAAGAATTTTAGAATGGTTTTTTTTTATGCTATATTTTTTTATTCATTAAATTTATGCAAAGTTTAGAACATTCCAAGTGTTGAAACTCCCATTTTATTCCACTATTTCATTGTTCGCATTGTCATTTTTTATTTTAAAATTTTATGACTGTTCCTCCAGTTTTATAAAACACCTGGATTATTTGATGATGGGAATTCGATAAATTCTGAAATGGCCATTTCTTATATTTTATCGTTATGCCCAATTCTTCGCATTAAAATCATACAGAATAACTGAAAAATCTCGAAAATTTCCGAAATTTCCAAATTGATAATTTGCTCAAATACTCGTCATCAAAGACTCCCTTGACCTAGAGCTTCAATACGAACGTTCATCTGCATACAAACACACATAAGGGCCCTAAATACTTAATTATTCCAGGTTCGAGGACTTGAACGACAGCGAGATGACGCAGATGATCGACATGCGTCCGCCCCGGTCATCCACCCGTCTCCAGAAAAGCACCCCGAAGCCCTCAAAACTTCAGAACCTCACAAATTCTACCCCCAAAAATCCCTCCCGCATACCTCGAGAATCCCTGAACATTTCTCCTCTTCCACCCAAAGATCCAGAAGACTCCCCCTCAAACCCTCAACAGAGAACTCCAAAAAGTTCAAATTCCGAGGAAAATATTTTCGAAAGTCCCACTTCGACGCCAAGTGTATCATCTCCCAGAAAGAAGCGCAAATTCAATCTGTCTTTGAAGGCGCGAAAAGAGACGGAGGGCAAAGAAAGTGGATTCAACTCGAGAACAACTTCGACGGAAAAGTCACTGGAAAAAACTGGAAAGAATTCTGAAACCGAGGACTCGATTACTCAAAATTTGGACAGTATGTTTGGGGGGGAGGATAAAGAGGCAGCAGTCGATCCAGAGGGGCCTCTAATGACTCAACAACTTGTGGAAATTCTTCAACCGTCTCAGTCACCGCCCAAGACTCCCAAGAGTCGAAGAAATGCGACAAGGTGAGCAAATACCAAGGGAGAATCCTGGAAGTTCTCTCACGTTTTGATTGAAATTCCTTGATATTTTTTTAAATTCTGATATTTCATCAAATCCCTGCCAATTCTTTAGACTCCCGGGGAAATCCTTTGGAGTCATCCGAAGTCTTTTGAAATTCGTCAATCGAGGGAATTTGTGTACTTGGCGAAATCGCCAGTTCCAAATTGAATTGACAATTTAATTAGCTAATGAATTCAAATAAAACTCAATTGGCAGTAGTAAAAGGATGCATTAATTGCTGAGGTTTTTTCTTGATTACCGATTGCTCATTGACTGGAAAAAAATGTCATTTGAAATTGAACCCACTCCATCGGAGATGTCTCCTCAAATGATGGAATGTGAGATCAATTCAATGATATATTCAATTTTATTTTTATACATTGATGATGTAAAAGTTTTCTTTACTCCACATCGACAATAGCCTTTCTCCAGCATCTTGCTCATAATTTCATATCAAAATTGACTGATATTATTTCTTAGAAGTACACACACACTTTCTTAGAAGTAGAACAGAATTCTATTTCTGAAAGAAGTCTTGATCAGGTCACATATCCTAAAATCGAAGGCATTCAATATAATAATTCTAAAAAAAGTGATATTAATTTTAATTAACCCATCAATTTTTTTTTTTACAAAATTCACAAATTTTAAAATTTTTGAAAAATTGCAGAATGCCCAAAACTTTCAAATGAAAAAAAAAAAATCTCGTAATATTTCAAATTTTAGAGATTTTGGAACTTTTTTTAGAACAAACCTTGAAAAATCGCACAGCTTCAAAAACTTTTCTTACCATGGCCAAAATACTTTATCTTACAGAGCTCGAAAGACCAAAAAAACTCCTCAAAAATCGAGAAGAAAGGCTCTTGGAGCTCCTGAAGAGATTCTTGAAATTGATAATCATGCAGAGTCGAACGTAAAGAAGCCGACCAGGTCCAGGAACGTTGGGGAAAGCGGCCTTGGTTCCTCGGAAGAAGAAATTGGTTTTCCTGGATTTGAGAAAGCAACTTCTGCGATTTCATCGCGTAAGGGTTCAAGAAATCCGAGAACTGCGACGGGAAAGTCGACCGTGAGGAAGGGCTCGAAGGACCCCCAGGAGTTGACTAAACCTTCTGCGAGTAAAAACATGTGTGTATTCAATTTAACTGATTTAGTTTCTATACTACAAGAACAGGAAGAAATTAATTAGTTCAATTATATGGAACGTTCCATATAAAATCAGTCTACTTGACCTGATTCATTTTTTTTAATTTATGAAATTTTGGAGATTGGTGCATTTCCCAAAAATTCGGTTACAAATATTCCAAAATATTCACCAAACCTGTAAATTATTTAGGTTCGAAAGATTCCCAAAATTTGTGAATTTTCCAAAATCATACTTTATACATAAGTAATAAATCATTTTAAATTAATTATTCCCATTTGCTCTCCACTTTTTCATTTTTTTTCTCTATTAAAAAAAAATGTTGTATTGTATTTACTCTATGGAATAATAATTTTATTATATTCTATCAAAAATCCTTTACAATAAAAGTATTCAATAAAATCACTAAATAAATTTCCAATTGCATTCTTTGCAGATCGGACACTAGTTCAAAAATATTGAAACCATTAGTTGAGCCTAGTACGAGCAAATGTATCCCAGAAAATACAGGAAGATCCCCAAGATCTTCAAAAATCGAGAGAAGTGAATTTCCGAAGGTTGCAATCATGAAACTCACCAGAACATCCGCAAAAGAAACTTTTGAGTCTTCTGAAGATGAGGATTTTGAGTGTATCAATGCAATGGCCGATGGATTTTTGACTTCTTCTGCAGCGGGAAAAAGCCCTAGGGCCAAAAAGGCAAGTGTGAAGAAAGCGGTAAAGATGGAGGAGAAAATTGAGGAACCTGCAAAAATTCAGGAGAGTTCAAGGAGAGGACGAGGTGGACGCAAGACTGTGGCAAAAAGTAAAGAGGAAGCGTTAGAAAAAATCGTGGAAAATCATACAGAGAAGAAAAATGAAAAAGAAAATGCAGTACAGGAGGAAGCGATTTTGAAAACACCAACGAAACGTGGAAGAAAGAAAGCCGAGAAGGTGGAAGTACAGAAGGAGCTTGTGGAGGAGGTGAAGGTGGGCAGTATTTGTAACTTCGTGTCCGAGAACTCCCCTCTCACCCTCCCCCCACCCACCCACTCACTCACACCCACCCACCTATCCACTCACAACCAACCACCCACCCACCTACCCACTCACACCCACCCACTCACAACCAACCACCCACCCACTCACACCCAAAAACACACACACACACAAAAGGTTGGGGCTTTGATGTAGTGGGTAGAATATCTACCTTTTGACGACTTCCATGGGCCCTCTTGGAAAAGTTAATGCGTTTGAATTCACCACTATTTGGCTTATATTACTAGATTTATTTCTCTGTGCAGTTACAGTCTCTAATTACCATCAATATGATTGTAGGTAACTGAGCCAGTGCGTAAGCGAGGAAGACCAAAAAAGGGGAATGAAGACGAGGAGAGTAGGATCAAAAGAGCGAAACGGGATGAGTCGGCGATATTTAGTCCTAGTCCTGCATCCCAAGAAGTCATAGGGATTCTGCAGGGGGCGGAGGAGTCCGGTGAGGAGAAGAGGGTGGAGGGGGCGAAGAACAGTAGTTTGAAAGGCAAGGGAAAGGGGAAGAAGAGTGAGGAGAGGGTACAAGGATTAGATGAATCTCCCGCGAAGAGTGTGAGGTCTAGGAGTTATGTGGAGGATGGCAAGCCCCAGTGTGTACTCTTCACTGGGGTGAAGGATGCGGAAGAAAAAAATGCATATAAGGTGGAAGTTCTGGGTTAGTTGTGGTGCAATTTTTTTTGTACCTTTTTACCGAGTAATTAAAAAAACCAAGTGAGCAAATATTTTATGAAAACTTTTTTTGGAAAATGTGTTTCGCACATTTAAATAATTTGCCTTGCAAATAAAAAGCATGAAACATGAATTGAAAAGAATATTCAAGAATTTTTAAATTATGATGTGATTACTGTTGGTCATCAAAACTTTATCAAGAAAATGTATTTTCTAGGTGGAACTGTTACATCGGATCCCCTCAACGCCACAATTTTGGTAACGGATAAAGTCAGAAGAACTGTAAAATTCCTTTGTGCTGTCTCTAAGGGAATCCCCATAGTTTCTATTGCATGGATGGAGGGCTCCATAGCGGCTAAACAATTTCTCGATCCAAACAAATTTATTCTTCATGATCCAATAGCGGAGTCCAGGTTCAGGTTGGTATCACTGGAAGGAAAAAATATTTTTGCTCCACCAACATTTAAAAAAAAACAAAATGTGATTTTTTTTGGTCAAAGTTCCCAGTTTATTAATTGATTGAATTGCAAAAAATTAAATGGGAAAAATATTTTAATCTTGAAATTCAATGTGTGCACATATTTTTGTTGAAAATCAAATTTATCGATTCTTCAATTGCATTTCGTCTTTTTTTGCATTCAAATTGGACGAATATTACAAAAAAAAATATGTGTGAAAAATATTTGAAAAATGTAATGTATCAGTTACGAGAAAACAATATGAGAACGATGTGATTTTTTAAGTGCACAATTCAATGTATCAGTTAAAAGATTCCATGTACACTGGAAATTCAATTTTTTGCTAACATAATTTGACATTTAGTTTTGCAAAAAAAAATTGTAAAATTCGTAAGAAAATTTAATTTTATTTCATTGGCAAATTCGATTTACCCAGTTCGAGCATTTGGATAATTTTATTTTTGAAATTAGATTATATTTTCTTTCACGTGAATATGTATCTAAAGAGTTTGATTAAAATAAAACATTATACTTTGAATCTAGATTCAAAAATTCCAGTCTGAATTGGCAAATTGGTCAAATAAAAACAATTGACAAATTGCTCAATAAAAAAAATGACAAATTGTAATTCTTACCAGAGAAAATATTTCTATTTCAGGTTCACATTGAGGAAGAGTCTGTCCCGAGCTCGTGACAAGAAATTGCTGGACAATCGGACCATTGTTCTTACTTCGAAACTTGTGGGACCAACAATTGCTGAGCTCAAGAGTATGGTCCAGATGGCCGGCGGACGTCCCCTGATACGTGCCCCAGCTAAGTGGCTCGATCAAACAATCATCGTCACTTGCAACGAAGATTTACCCCGAGTTAAAAAAATGATCGCTAAGGTTCACTTCGTTAAGGTCTATGTTGTTGATATTGAATTTTTAATGTCAGGAATGTTGAGACAACAGTTGGACTACGACGAATTTGCATTTAAGGTTTAACACGATTTATGCACCTAAAAACTATCATAAATTTTTTTCTGTACTTGTTTGAATGTCAGTAAAAGTCGTTTTTCAGTTGCAATTTATCTCGTTGAATCTTTCATTGGTGGATTAACAAGTTGCATTTTTTGAATTTATAGAATTTCCATTATCGAAAAAATTTCGATTAAATTGAATTGAGCTAAAAGTCATTGAAAAATCAAAGTTTTTCAAAATGAAAAAGTACAAATTTTTGTTGAAACATTCTACGTATTAATTGATTTTGTGGACGACGATTTTTTTGGTATGGAATTGAATGAAGTGGTATAAATCTTGTAATCTAGAAAAGTTGGAAAAAATGTCATAGGAACTTTTTTGTAGAACTAATTTTTCTCTACAAAAATGTTCCTATAAAAGTTTCTCAATTTCCCATAGAATTCGAGATATACTCCCAAAATGATCGGAAAACCAGAGTGCACTTATCTCCCTTTACCTCTTCACTACTGAATTGGAATTGAGTTGTTCATTTGTAAATTGGAAGAACGATTTTGTCGTCGAAAATTCAATTTAATAATTTGTGATTTTGGGAAATAGATGTTGTCTCTATTAAATTGTTGATATTAGAACATTTGAAGCAACGACTGGACCATAATGAATTTTCACTGAAAGTTTAGGAACGTTAGAGATGGAGAAAATCGAGGTATCAACACTGACCGATATATCGATCGAAAGTTTCAATTTCAATACGAACATTTGATGCACCAATTTCTCTGACAAGGATTTAAAAAAAGTTATTTTTACGTTAAAAAAAAAAGGTTTTTTCGATTGTACGGACAACTTATCATTTTCGAGGTTTTCATTCGTCGATTAACAATTTCCAATTCCACATGAACATACTATTGAATTATTATTTTTTTTTGCAATTTCAATTTTTGAAAATTCAATTTGACAATTTCTCAATTTGTATCAATATATGTATGTTCGCTCTAGAGAATTTTTATGACAGGAGTTTTGCATACAAATTCAACAAATTAATTATGTGTCAGAATATTCAGTATTTGTGTTTGTTGCCAAAGTTTATTTGTACATTCCAAAATACGATTTTTGTTGAAAATTATAATTCATGGATTTTCAATTGCATTTTACTTTTTTTGCTTTTGAGCTTACGAAAAATTGAACAAAAAATGGATCAGCTTGAAAAATATCAGAACAATTCAATTTTTCTGAGTCTTCAAAATCAAATCATCAGTTAGACATTTGCAAGTTATGCTGCATAATTGAGTTTCTTTTCATACAATGATATTCGAAAATCAGAAAAAATTTATATGTTCATTTGGAAAATTCGAAATTATTAATTTGTAAATTTATTCTATAGATAAGTTGCAAATTTCATTTGCCAGCTGAAATTATTTTTTCTTCAATTTGAAAATGGATTTATCGAGTGCAAAATATGTGAAATTTTCTTCTTCACTTGGAAAATTTGGTATATCGATCAGTGCGTAAATTTGGATTGAAATTTCAATTTTGAGTTAAGCGACGCCGAGATTTTGGGCCTGAAACATGGGAAAAAAATAATTTTTGAGACTCGTAAAGAGATCAAACTCATATCCAAAAGAATAAAAACAATTACAAAAAATTGTAGAGCTAACTTATGGATCGTACATGCGATCTATAGTATTCAATAGTTATTGGGACCTGAAAGTCGCTTAAACATAAAAACAAAATCTATATTTGAATTAAGGAGAAACCGATGGACCTATGTAGTGTGGAGTCAGATTATTATTGATAGATGATTCGATTAATCGAATTATTATTTTTAATCTATTTTCATCAAGGAAATACTTGATTGAAAATATCAAAGGGGGCAAAAGTCTGAAAAAAATTTGCATAGTGCGTTTAATGATAAATAAGAGAAGAACAAAATTATCGCAAAAATTTTCAAAATTCCTTTTTGTGCAGTTTTTATTTTTATTTGTATTTTTTATTTGTTTATTTTGTTTTCTATGATGTTTCATAAAAATTTCTGTGAAGTTTTGGTGGTCCATAAAATTTCCTTAGTGTTTTTTTTAACAATTTCCCTAAGATCGAGACTCGTTTTTTTTAATTTCATCATGTCATTTGAAAAAAAAAGAAAAAAAATCAAAATATTTTTCTGAAAACGGCAAAATTACTAAAAAGTTTTGGACCATTTTTCACCTTCCCAGTGATCACTAAAATTTCAAAATAATTATTACCGTATTTATCACAAAACCAAAAAAATGCGAATATTTTTAGATTTTGGGCCCCCTTAACTAATATGAACGAAATAAACAAAACGAGTGTTTTTGTACTCGACTGTTATAACACGGGTTGCGTGTAATATAATAACTATTTATCAACTGTAATTGTTTATCTGTAGTGCCAAAAAAAAAAACAACAAAAAACACAAACAAACAAAGTGTACGAAATGGGAAGAAAATTTTTGGAATTTGCATAATCACTAAGAACATATTTATCAGTGAGTTGATACGTCTATGACCACAAATTTGTTGATTACTATCGATTAATTATTTTTTTAAAAAGCGCAGCGTTACGCGCAATAATTAGATTTTAAGTAAATGATATAATTAATATATTTAAGGCGAAAATTAGGTCGAGAAAGTCTCCTTCAATGTCAATAAATACTTTTTCAATGAATCATCTCGTGGAATTACTCATTACTCATTTTATCAAAACACGTCCATTATTCATTATAAAAAACAAAAAAAACATGTGTATGAGAAAGTCAATGTAAAAATTGCAGAACATCGTAATTTCAATTATTCAAATTTCTTGAAAATTTCGAAGTGATGCCAAATTAAAAAACTCGCAATTAGAAAAAAAAAACTTTTTTTTTTCATTTGATGAAAGTTGAACAACCAAAAATAATAGTGAGCATTTTTTCAGTAAAAGCAGATCAGGAGATATAGGGAGGCTGGGAGAGCACCGAGTGATGGTACTGTCCATGCTGTTCCTGTCTGGATGTCAACCCTACTGGGACCTCACACATACTAGGGGGTCCAGCAAAGATTAGTGAGCAAGATGGAAGCTGCTGATGAAAAAATGTTCAGTTTTTTTTTAATTTTTTGCTGGCCAAGGACTTACCCGAAGGAGAATATTAATAGATAAATAAGGTGGAAAAATAGCTAGGCAACTTGAAAGTTCGGCGCAGAGACGCTCCTCACTACAGTCGTACTATAGGGATAAATGCGAATGTTTATAGTTATCAAATGATTCCTGGGAGGGAAGGGAGTCGGTAAAAGTGTTAAACTCTGAACATCAAAATATAGTATTATCATCATTATTATTATAGTGGCAATTTTTTTTATGCTAAAAACAAACAATTATATTTTTGTAAATTTTCTTCATTTCAATATAAGAATATTGAAAGATGTAAAATTTTACTTGAATAATCAAATTTCAAATTGTCAATTCGAAAAATTGAATTCCGAAAATTCCAAGGGTGAGAAAAACGAAAGGACAAAAATAATGAAATAATACAGTTTCATGAATTTCAAGTTTTAGAACTATAAATGGGAAGAAATATGAGGAGGGAGATGACGGCGTTCGTGTTTTTGAACATTTTCAACTTTCGTATAGAGAAAGGTATATATATATTAACATCCCGATAGGAAAAGATATTGTAATGACCCCGAAAATGAAGTGTCAGATCGATGAAATTTTCACTTTTCTCGACGTCTGGCATCATCCTGACACGTTTTCAATGAAATTTATGTGTGTGTGTGTGCGTATGTATGTACGTGTGTGAGCATTGTTTTGTGACACGTTTCTCCTGAACAGTTGGACCGATTTGAATTTTTTTTTCTTTCAAAAATTATATCTAGCCGTTGCGGAGAGCGGAAAGGAGTGTCAAGTCTAAAACACAATTCCTCCAATTCATATTAACAATTTCAATTGTTTAAAACGTTGTATTTCCAAAAACCGTGGGAGATAGAGGAAAAAGTTTCCAACAAATGTTGTTCCCCACATGAAGATACATATTTTATGTTCAATGACTATTTTCCATAATTGCGCTCATTTACGAGGTATCGCTTAATTAACAATTTGCATTGTATATAACGCTGTATTTCGAGAACGATGACAGATACGCGAAAAAGTATCAAACAAAAGTTGTTCTGCTCGTGAAACTACATATTTCATGTTATATTACTTTTTTTGCTGGGCATCATATTTTACGAGATATCGATAAAAAATCGTAATAATCGATTAATAGTTGAATTTGCGTTAGTGATATACAACTTGACGTCATACGTGTATCGTCACACACACACCCACTATCGGGAAGTTATAGATGCGACCCGTCGAGGGTCACACTCGTATCCCATTTATATATATATATATATAAAATTGAATGGGGTTAGATTTTCAAAAGCATCCTAACATTGAAAATGCCTTGACTTATCAACGTGAAAAATTCAAAAAGTACTCGAGTGAATAAGGCCATAGAACTTAATCATATGCACGAGGTATCGCGTGCAAGTGAGGTCCGCGACTCGCTTGGAATTATTTTTTTTTTATAATTTTTCCCCCTCATTCCAGCCGAGGTCTAGGCGCCTGAAGCCAAGAAAACCGGATTAGTTCGGAGAACCTAGTGCAATCCAATTAAACCTAAGATGGCCTGTTCATTAATATATTTTTTTTTAATCCAGTTATTCACTCAGATTTATTCCTCCACTTTCATCCAATTATTTTCCTCTCTAGTTTTACATAAAATTTTCTTAAATCCTAATTCTCAAACGGTTAATTTTCAAATTAAATGAAAAATTTTCAAAAAGTCAATTTTAAAATATTTCAATAAAAATTAAGAGAACCAATCAAACATTTTTTTTTTTAATAAAAACAACATGAAAACTATGTTTGCTATTTCTAAAAGAACAATCAGGGTTTGTGGATGGAAATTGAAAAATATAAAAGTCATTTGAAATCGATTTTATTTAATACTTCTCATTTTCATACATTTACAATAAAAAAAAAAAGTATCTCAACGTAAGTACTTACGAAATGAGCTTACATGCGATCAATGAAAAATGACATCTATACCTACAAAAGAAGAATGAGAAATGCAAAATATTTTCTCAGCTGTGTAACCAGCCTCAACTATACATAACTACAATAATATTTGTATTCACTTTAAATTTGTATTTTGTTATTTTCTGTTTTAATTTTATCGTTTTACAAACGGTGAGACAAGGTGCCCAGGCACTCCGAGCTCTATAAAGCTAAAAAGAGATTTTTTCTTAACATTTATATCAGTTTTGTAGATTGAGATGCGGAAGGTTAAGGTAGTCGTGACAAAATGCTCGTTCAATTGTGTCCTCGTGGGGCCTAGCGGTCACTATGACCCTGAATTTTAATCCACCAACAAACGTTTACGAGGATTTGTGAACGCACAAATGATCACGAAACTGAAACAGAAATTTTGCAAATTCGTGAAATTGATCTGAAAAAACAACATATAGATATCAAATATTTACAGTGAAATTTTCGATAATTTGTTTTTTTTTCGTAGAAATTTGAATTTCCCGCCGAAAAGTTTTGGGACAGTTTTTATAGGTATTTAAATTTCCCGCGTATTTTTTCAAATACCCTTTTGTGGATTTCAAAAAATATTACACCATACAAATTCTCATTCAATTTTTTCCCCAACAACGATCGCAAAATTTACATTGTTATAACATTAACAACAACGTCGGGCAAAAATAATATTTTATTATAACATTAACAACAACGATCGCAAAATTAGCATGAAAAAAAAAAACGATTCAATGCTAAATATTGACCTCAACGCTATCAATGTCAGCACTCCAAAAAAAATTAACAACCTTGAATTATGACATTTTCTCTCGGAAATAAAAATCTCTTTCCCCACTTTCACCTAAACCCCTTATTATCCAGATAATTGCTCCATAAATAACCCCCTCAACCCAGCAAAATCAATCTCAGTTTAGAAACTGCGACGCAATTTCATCCGCCATCTTGTCACCCCCCACCCTCTCCCCGCCGCACAATAATTTCAATGCTAATAACAAAATTAATATCCATATCGATTTTTTCCCCCCAATAATCGATAATACAAAATCGACTACAAAAATTTTACCTATCGAAGATAAAACAAGAAAATCAAAACATTTTTTATTTTTCACATAAAGAAAATCATTTTTTCTATTTCAATTTTTTAAATATAACGATGAGAGTTGCGCTCTTTTTATTGCGACGCGGTTTTTACCTACTTGCTTGAAAAAAAATGACCACTAACCTTGTCACTATTTATGACTTTGTCTTCTCGGCCTGTCGCTTATTATGCTCAGCATTCATTAATTTAGTAACAATTTTTCTCGAATGTCCATTTGGATCAAAATGATTAGTATGCTCAGTTGCTTCTCTCTTACTTCTCTGTTTACCTCCGTGTCCCGTAAAAATGTGCTTATCGTAATCGTAATTGAAATGCTCGTACTCGTCTACATAAGCCTCCGACATTATCACAATTAAAAATAACTGTTAAAATCTCGAGAGATGTAAATTTTAAGGGAAGAAGAAAGAGCTCTTATTTGCGTTGTTACACTTTGTGTACTGCGTCTTTAGGCAATTTTTTCAGTGCTTATATGCCTGCGCCTGGGTGCGCTGGCGCGCATGCGCAAACTCTTTCATGATTGAGCTGTGAATGACGCAAATTTTTGCGTTGTGAGGTCATTTTAGAGTCTCAAAATTAAATTTGTGACATTAAGAAATTGCCAGGTCAAGAGTTGCTACGGGAAAACTGAATTTTTTTCGGAAAAATGTGATTTTTTGAGGGATTTCCGATGAGATTCCATCTGCGCATGCGCAATGGGAAACTTGCGATTCTAGAATATGCGGTGTCGACGGTTGAGGTGTTTGTTTATGTTTGGAATGATCCGGGATGGGTGGGGGTTACCGGGAGAATGGAGTAGTCTATAGTTTGTATTTACGATTTTTTAGTTTATTTTTTACTAGCTCGTAATAGTTGAGACAGTATAGTTCAGTTTCGAAAGCCCAAATTTTATTTCAAAAGGTTTTATCAACTTTTTTGGGGGAGTCAATGTAGTTCAAGGTCATCGAGGACAACAGGCGATTTATGGGGATTTTACGGTAGAAAGGGGCATGCGCATGCGCAGATGTGTAATGATCGAGAGGTAAATAAGGCGATATGTCGGCCATCGGAGGTCATTGTTAGGTTATTCATTAGAAGTTTGATAATTAAGAAATTTTTGTTCGAGGGTTGCAAGGAAATACTGTCTCTTTTTTTGAGGAAAAAATGTGTGTAGTGGGAATTTTTGAGGATGGAAATGCGCATGCGCAACGGGAACCTGGCGATTCTAGAATATGCGGTGCCAACGGTTGATGTGTTTGTTTTTGTTTGGAAGATCCGGAATGAGTGGGGACTACCGCGAAAACGGTGTGATTTGTATTTGAGCTTTCTTAATTCTTCTCTATGGGACTTAGAGACTTCACTTGAAATCTATTTCATTTTCGAAGGACCATAAATAATTTCGAAGAGTTTTGCCTCTCTTTCGAAAACGAACGCGTAGGTGACCTAGTCTAGTCTAGGAAAAAAATCCGATTGCGGCAAATTTTTACGGAGGAATGGAATTGCGCATGCGCAATTGCTCGGTAATTTGACCGTGAAAGAGACGATACTTTAGTGATGCTGGGGACTTTTTCGTTTGTTTATGGATAAATTCGGATGTAAAAATTTGGGGTTCAGAAATATATGTATATGGTTAATAATATATAGTTAATACATAGCAAGAAATTCATCGTACCGATCCAGCCGGCCTCGCAGGACGAGCATTATTGGGCATGCGCACTCGCCTTGGCCGCGCTTCGGAGGAGTATTCGCTTGAGTTTCTTGGTGGGTATTAATGATAGCGATAAATGTGACATGTCAAAAAGATTCGTTAGAAGATGCTTAAAATGCTGGGCGATGGCAAAATGTGATATATCGGTGTTGCAAGGGCGTAACTCCCGTTTTGAACCGCATTAAAAACTAATTCGGGCGATTCTCTCGGCGTAATATGCGTTTATCTCGTCAGCCTTCATAGGTATGCGGAAATATTACTTGGTGAAATTGGTAGCTTTTTTTAAGAAAAACATTTTGTATTCACACCATTTTCATCTAGGTTCAACGACTGAGCTGTTAGGCTGGTTGGACTGCAGCGCGGACTGCACTGGTGCACGGGCCCGCCCCCGCGCACTTCGACGGGCTCTCACGCGTTAAGTATGGCAGATAGAGAAACGGACTAGAAGACGAAATACATGTATTTTTACATAGGTAACATTTTTCAGTAACAACTTTTTGCCGTAACTTCTACCGTTCTCACGGTATCCCGTTATAAACAATCAAATTGTTATAAACAAACATACGTGACCACATTTGACAATAATTGATATCAGATTCGTGTTTAGCGCCCGCGAGAACATGAAGTCCAAAGATAAAATCGACTCGCCCCACTCACCCTAACAAAAAAATTAATCTTGGTTATGGAATTTCAGCGTATGGATTGACCTACCATTCCATGTTAATGGATTTGGTCGTTTTTGTAGGAAATAAATAGAGCGCTAGAGCTCAAGGTCGTTCAGGGAAATGAGATTTCTGGGAATTTCTGAATGGAACCGGATGATTAGTGATTGTGGGCTTAATGATGAGATATTTCCGTGATATAAGGTAATTGATAGTAGATCTATGCATGGTAATGAAGCTAATAAAGTTCCGAAATGTGTGTGCAAGCACGACTAGGGGGAAATACGCTCGTGCGAAAATTTGAGGGAAATGGGAGCGCGCATGCGCAGAGCATCTGCATTTTACCCCATGCAAATAATTGGACTGTTTTATCACGGCTGAACTGAAAGTCAGAGCCATGTGTAAAGATTCGCGGAGTAACAGAATGATGCGTTTGTCACCTATGTTTTGTATTTTACCGGCGCTCGAAAGAAGGTCATGGCAATATTTGAAACTATTCTAATCACTTTCAACTACGCAAACACGAAGTTTTTATGGATTTGGGGGGAGAGTGGAAGAGAATGAGTTCTCAGATTAGGAACTTTGGATGTCAATTTTATGCGTTGAACGAGTTATAAGTTCGGAATGAGGGGTGATAATGATATCATTATAAATATATAAATATATATAAATATAAGCGACATTATAAATATAAGAAAATATAAGCGAAAAAAATTATTCCTTTGTTTCTTTCATCCGCGATCCCTTTCCGGGATTTTTTGTTTTAACTTTGTAACCGGTATTTTAAGCATACCAAAATGCTTCCCATCAAATTCCGAGGAAATGCCTGTGTGTGTGTGTGTGTATGTTTGTATATGTGGAATCGCATTTTTGGTTAACGATTTATTACGAACGGATTAAACGATCAGGGCCATCGAGGTCTTATTCGGAGCGTCTTCATGGAACTTAGATCGGATTAGTTTTTGCTTTAAATTGATCGAGCTGCTTTTTTGTTATTAACAATTGAATTGTTTACAACGCTCTATTTGGAAAACGGTAGGAGATGCGGCAAAAAGTATTAAGCAGAATTTGCTCAGTAAGTGGAAATACATATTTAATTTTTTATCACTTTTTTCCATATTTGTCATAATTAAGGAGGTATGAGGGGTTTAACTCTCGAGCGCCCAGTAACGCCCATAATTCTCGTCATCACGCTGACTATGCAGCTAGTCAAATATTCATAATTATCTGCTTGCTAAATGGGATTGAAACATTTAATTGACGTATCGGAAAATCTAGGAATGGCAAACAGAAATTACAAATCAGGAAGTTTTCTTTGTGTTCTCAACGGGGACACGCACTTTTATCCCACTAGTTATTATATATGGGCCGTCAAAAATACAAAGAAATTCGATGAAACTTTTGAAATGTTCGTCTCACAAGTGGTGTAGAAAAATTAAATTTCAAATTCAAATACATTGTTGTATGTCTAAGATTGTTTACGACTTTTGCGTAAAGTTTGCGCCTCATATCGTCCACGGACATTCTGTGTTAATCCATAAACACTTAATACATACATACATCGATAACCCCGATGCATGATAGGTGCATGAAAAGAATGCATTGTCTTGACTTTGCTCATTCAGGAAATGTTTCTACACGCCGCAAGAGTTGCGATATAAAGCTGCATAGTTTTTCTTTATGTATTTTTTCAATATATTTCAGAGACGAAATAATGGAACAGGTAATTCACTGAGGTTCGTTAATGAATTAATTTTTTTTCGTCATCTTCATTTTTGGCAATGCGGTTTTTTTTCATTGCAAAATTTTTGCGGAAATGGAAAAAATCAAATGTTTAAAAAAAAAATTAATTTTTTTTATGACTATTTGGTATCTCATTGCTTTAAACTTCAATTCTCCAAACCAATTCTTATGATCGGACTCTTGTCCGACATATTTTTTTCCACAATTTTTGAAAGCGTCTAGTGCTTATTGATGCAACAGGCGGTGACGGTCAGCGGGAAGGGGGGGGGTATGTAATTGACAATGAATTTGACATTTCCCGATTTTTTCAGTTTCCATAATTTTTCAATCCCTTATTTGAGAATTTCAACGGAAACTTCTTAAAAATTTGGTAACTTTTGAAATTTTCTACACTTTTGACTGTATTAAAATTTTGGTGAATTTTAGGAAACGTTTGAGAGTATTAAAACGGTTTAAATTCCCCAAATTTCTGATCAGATCCTCAAGATTCGGTAATCCTTTTGATTTATATTCTCTGACGTATTACTTCTATAGGCCGTAAAAACGATTATATGAGCTTGTCCGTACAGGATTGGCAATTTGCTAAAAAAACTTGCCGATTTGGTATTTCAGCACAGCATAAGAACGCAATTATGATGATGAGCAAACCCAACGCAGTGATATCAATAATTGAACTTGCGACTAATAATTACTGCACGCGATCGATTTAGTTTGATTTTTAAGCTCCATAAAAAATATTCAACTGAAATGCGTCCGCCTAGTTACCCTCTCTACCTCTGTACTTTCCCGCTCTTTGACGTCCTTCTGCAATTGTCCACATATGCATTATCCATCTATATTCTAGTTCAACTCGCGATATGTTCTAACCTATATTGAAAAAAGTCATACTGAATGTGCATTCTTGTATGAGGAACAACCCTGGTGATATGCATTGTTCCCGCATTTCAAATTGCTCAGACAACCATACCTTCTTAATTATGCAAATTATGGAAAAAAGTCATTGCACATAAAAGGTGTATTTTCATATCAGGAATAATTTTATTTTGGGAAGTTTTCCGATAACTTTAATATTTTACCCGGTGGAATAGTATAAACAATTACAATTGTTGATAACATTGCATATACTGCACGAATCCCATCCAAAAGGTAATCCGCTCGATTTAGCACGGAAACGCTTCGATTGGGACCGTCATGAGATCGCTGTGTTCATTCGTTCACTCATTACAGCCATAATTGTTGAGACTGCCATACCTCCTTAATTATGCAAATTATCGAAAAAAGTGATTCTACATAAAATACGTGTTTTTATATGGGGAACAACTTTTCTTATATAAATTTTACGCTAACTCTAATAGTTTAGGCAATAGAACATTATAAACAATGGAAATTGTTAATAGCAATATATATACTGCACCAATTTCATCCAAAAACTAATCAGTTCTAAGTTACATGGAAACGCTTCGATTCCGACCTTAATAATCTCGGTAGCATCATTCGTTCGTGAGAAACTTAGGATCAAAATTCGGCGACACACGTACACTCACACACACATATATCGACTCATAATTTCTTGGGTGTCATTTTGGTATACTTAAAACACCAGTCACAGGACGAAACAAAAAATTTCGATTTCGGGGTGATTACTATAACTTCCCGAAAAGCGGCAATTTAATAAATACATTGGTTCGGGATTGTTTTCCAGCCATGGTAAATGAGGCGCAATTTGAATCAATGAAATTCCAAGCATTCTCAGAAAGCTGGAATCCGGTGGAGTTAAAAAAAAACAGCTGATGTGTGCAATGTAAAGGAAATGCGATAACGCGGATTCGATGTAGTTTCATTGTTTTGCTGAAGCCAAGACATAAAGGAAAATTGAATAAAGAACAAGTTGACACGCGACCCGCAGCTGAGAAAATCACCGATACAACACAAGCGATTATAACTAATCAATTAAAACAATAAATCATTAAGGAATGGTGACTAATTGCTACTTGTTATTCGTTAAAACATAAAAATTTGTCATCACACTGAAATGAAAAAAATTCACTCCAGTTAATTTTCTTGTATGTAAGGGAATGAAAATTGGAATATTGTGAGAAAAATATTGGATTTACACCTATAAAATACAAGCCCAAATGCGCGCTTCGCGCGCTGAATTACAATTTGATATTTGAAGTAAGAATATATTTTCCGAAGTTGACGATACTGCTAATCATTGAGTCCGAAAAAATGAGAGCTTTCAATTTTCCAATTTGGTGCTACCATTTTTTGTTTTTTTTCGGTAATTATCTCGTACATATAAAATTTGTTAACACTGGACAGAATATGTAAAACACTCGAAAGTTAATAAATTAACAGAAGGTCAAAAAATATTCTGTGAATATGATTTTCAATAACTACATAAGCTGTGACAACTTAAACACCTGTCATACTCTTGAAAACTAAAGCTGAATCGATATCCCAAATATTGATGTTTATGGATGCAAATGCGATTACCAACCAACTTCACGATGTTATCTGACTAATCTGATCAAGCAATAAATGAATGACGATTGAAAAATAACTCATGTCACGATTTTCGAGATATTTCGACTCTAACGATGTTCATTTATGTGTATGCGCTTTCTTGAATAGGAGATAGTGAAATAAGGCCTTGACAATGTTCCTGAGTTACATCACTATTGAGATAGAATGAAGAAGATTTTGTTACTTTTACCGTCAAACCATACGCTTATCAACAAAATTCACAATTGTTACTTCAACTACATTTATACAGTGATAAGTTTTGTTGAATGTCTCGTGCAGTGACTTCTAACTCACTAACTGAAATAGAGAGAAATGATAATGAAACTATATACTTATTGGTTATGATAATAATCCTACCAACTAGTACTTTATGATTACTGAGTAATGATGTAAGTACAGTTTACATCACTCCAGAAGTAACCTAATTTTAGGTCGCATAACTAAACGTTGTGTGATCGGGACGTCCTAACAAATTAAATACTGCGTTCAGTCTGTATATCTGTTATGGTTACTACTCAAATATGGTGATGCTTCATCCTATACGTTGTGATAGAGTTTTAGTACCGAAAGTTGAACCAAAATCGGATTTATTACGGAGCCTTTTTACCCCAGGTTATAACCCTTGGTACCTCAGGTAGTGACCCTTTTGACCCTTGGGATCCCAGGTAGTGACCCTTTTGACCCTTGGGATCCCAGGTAGTGAACCTTTTCACCCCAGGTAGTGACCCTTAAGACCCCAGGTAGTGACCCTCAAGACCCCAGGTGTGACCCTTAAGACCCCAGGTAGTGACCCTTAAGACCCCAGGTAGTGACCCTTGGGACCCCAGATAGTGACCCTTGATTTAGAACTGATCCATCCATCTCGTACCCTTCGTTGTGGCTGTATTTGTGTATGAGGTATAACGTTCCTTGTATACTTTTTCTGCTGTCTCTGACCGTTTTCGCGATCGAGCGGTTTAAATAATTAAAATTGTTGATAACAATTGAGGTAATTGTCGTTAAAGATCGATACTCCTTTCCCGCCTCACGTGACATCAGTGAATGGTGATTCACCCATGGGGGTTTCGAACACAGAAGAAACAAATCGATGGAGCCGTTCACGCGGCACCGTTAGCAAAAAATCACTCACATACAAACATATACAGACACCAGTCGGTCGCGACTTTGGCGTATAGTAGAGTATCTGCCTACTACTCCAAAGGTCCTAGGTTCGCACTTCAAGTCAAAAACTTGAATTTTGCAAAATTGCATTTTTCGACCCATGTGCGTGTGTACTGACTAATTGGAACCCCAGGAAGACATTTCCGTCGATTTTGGGTCGAAAAAGTCAAATGAGATTTTTCGATTTTGGCCACCGCCAATATTGGACCTTATGGGGAAAGAAATTTGAATTTTTCGACCCATGTGCGTGTATACTAACTACTTGGAACCCCAGGAAGACATTCCCGTCGATTTTGGGAGGAAAAACTCAAATGAGATTTTTTCGATTTCCTCCGAGGTTCACATTGGCACCTTATGGGGTGGCAACCTTGAGTTTTGCAAGATTGCAGTTTTCAACCCATGTGCGTGTATACCAACTAATGAGAACTCCAGGAAGACATTTCCGTCGATTTTGGGCCGAAAAAGGCAAATGAGATTTTTTCGATCTTGGCCACCGCTAATATTGGCACCTTATGGGGAAGCAAATTTGAATTTTTCCACCCATGTGCGTGTATACTAACTACTTGGAACCCCAGGAAGACATTTCCATCGATTTTGGGAGGAAAAACTTAAATGAGATTTTTTCGATTTCCTCCGAGGTTCACATTGGCACCTTATGGGGAGGCAAACTTGAGTTTTGCAAAATCCAATTTTTCGACCCATGTGCGTGTATACTAACTAATTGGAACCCCAGGAAGCCATTTCCGTTGATTTTCACGCCACTCCCAAATTGCGCACCGAGCTCTCGCACGGCCCCATCTGCCCCCCAATGGTGAGAGCCAGCCCAGGCATCGAATAGACATCCTTAACATACACCTGAGAGCCGAAGATAATTGTTTTCGTTTTAGCAACATTCAGCCTCAGTCGGTTGCAACGAGCCCACTCTCCAATGCTATCAGCCACATGGCTTATCACAGAGATGGCAGGCTCAAGCTCTTCAACGCGGAAATCGAAGATACAACTGCAGGTCATCACCATAGATCAGGTGACCATCTAGCCCTCCATAAGCATCATTGATGAAGAGGAGGAATAGCAACGGACCCAGCACGGAGCCCTGCGGCACTCCACGATTCAGACCACGAAAGGATGACATGTTAGTTGCACCACCTAGTGTCGCCTGAGAACGACCACAAAAGTAAGATGCTACGCATGTGATGGCCCTTGATGAGAAGCCAACCGCGACGAGCTTCCTAAGTAGCAGCAAGTCACAAATAGCGTTAAGTGCCTTGCTAACAGCGTTGCCAACCCGGCTGGCGCGGATCATGGTACAAGGAGGGGGAAATAATGGTATTTCAGAGCAAATCATGGTACCAGTCGGTAAAAACGTATTTTCGACTTTTTTTTTTAATTCTTTAATTTTATCATATACATTAATCTTTGGTACATACCGTCATTTTTATGTACTTGATTGTTGATTATTAAAAAATTTAATCTGCATCGAATAGGGCATCAATATCCTCTTCTTCCTCCTCCTGTGCCACGCAGAATGAGTTAATTCGGCCGGATGAAGTACTAGCCACTTAATTTTGTAATCCCTTGGCATGGTCATAAAGAGAATCTTTGGTGATTCGTGAGAGTGCGTCTTGTGATGGCTTGAATATTACACATCCTCCGTGATTCGCAACATGCTGACTCGCTAAAACACTTCCTCTGAAGGTGGGAACAATCAATCGACTACGAGTTTTTGTTTTAACGCGATTGATTTTTGAGAATAGCAATTAGAGTGCGGTAGTAACAGCATTGCCAATGCATAACGAGCAACTTTACGAAATGAGTATTCGTTTGCTTCACCAGCGAATGAGAGCAATTTCCCCCAACAAACATCAATTGATGTTTTGCTGAAATCGCCATGGTCCATTGAAAACGAGTATCCGGGCAGATTTCGTCATTCATTGTCAACGTCTTGGTAATCATGTTTCGGGCAGATTTTCGGCAACAAATTCAGCATAGGGACGAGCGACGGGGTTGTTTCTCTTGCCACGCTAGACAGAGCATATTTTGGTCTTAATATTCTCAAACCATCCATTACTGGATTATCAAACTCATATCGTTTCCTGATGGCCAGACATGCTTGAATCAGAAATAGTTGACATTTGTGGAAGAAGTAATCTACCAAATCTTTTCGTGCTTGGATTAGAGGATTGTTCAGCTCATCCATAACATGAACTCCTAAGTACATCTGCTGATGTGGCAAAAATTGGGCAGAATTTTCTAGATTTATATCGAATATTGGCGTGGAATCAATGTAGCGTGTTCTCATGTAGGAAGCCAACAATCCTTTGTAAAGCTCCGTCATTACAGCGTGCACCTCAGCAATCACTACTTAACTTGATTGGAAAAATTTGTTGGCTGTTGTAAATTTTGGCAATGCCCATTTTAAAAACAGGAAATATAACTTCATGCAAGGATCATTTAATTCCTTAAAAATGCATTCAGCCCCTGGCACTTTGTCTTGCAGCCACTGCGCATTAAAATATAACTGCAGGGCACTCCATTGTTCAAGAATACGTTCAACGACTGCTGAAAGCGATAACCACCGCGTCTGGGATGGGTGAAGCACCTTGTGAATCTCAGTATCAGTGAAAATTTGGAATTCAACGAATTCAAACTGCCGCTTAGTACTTGAACCAAAGAAATTGCTGATATTCCTTGCCAGCATCTCAGCTCCTTGTGGTAGCATTGAACAAGCCTCGCAAGCGCATAAATGCAATGAATGGCAAAGGCATTTAGAGATTGTGATGTGTGGAAAATCTTGTCTGAGTCGAGTAGCAACAGAGTTTTTCTCTCCCATCATAACATTACACCCGTCTGAAGCAAAGCCTATCGAATTTGATTTTGGAATCTTTCTCTTCTCCAAACTGTGGATAATATTTTGATATAAGTTTCCCCCAGTGGCAGATGGGACTTTACCTGGTACCAGTGCTTGAACAAGATCCCAAAATTGACTAACCACTGTGACGTGAAATAATTCCGTCACTTAGGATTAGGATTAGGAGGAGAGGGGAGACGACCGTTCAGGGCCTCTGACCACCCAGAGGAAGAGGACTTAGGTTAGGGAATCGGCGGGAGCCAGCCCAGCACAAGAATAACCCGACTCCAGACTATCTGAGGGAGAGAGAGCTGTGGGATAAGACGGAATGACAATCCGCACCTTCACTTACAGGGATGCCGGAATACGGGATGCCTCGGGAGGTTTGGTAATTCGCACCGAGGGTACCCGGGTTAAGTTAAGGATTCGACATTCCGAAGGAAATCCCCCAGTGATTTCCCCCGGCCGAACCGAAAAGGAGTTACCTGGAAAGTGTGACGACGTGAGCGCTACCTCGCTTCCCAGGACGGACACGAAGAACGGAAGTCTAGCGAGAGGAGCCGAACTGGAGCGTTGGACGAGAGAAGTCGAGTTGGGAGTGTCGAGCGAGGACAGTTGAGTGAGAGAGTGATGCGCTCGAGAGTTGGGTGAGTGCCGTTACTCGAGTGAGAGCTAGGAGTGTGCACGCGAGTGGAATCACCGGAACGCACCAGGACCATCAGATATTCCCCATCCAGCCGACGACTCAGGAGACCCGTAGCGAATGGATTAATGGAGGCCCACCGAGTGTCCTTGGACCTCTGTGTGAGCCCCAGAGGATATCGTGACCGGACGTGGCCGAGCCAGAGGGCCGCTCCAAGGGTATCGCTCCATCATCTACGAAAGACATCTTTTCTCGTGAGTACCTTCCCTCGTAGGAGGTATCCTGACACTGTAATTATAACGCGTAGAAGTAGAGTTACGATCCCACTAAGAGGACCACCTGAACCCCGCCCTCTCTACCAAAACCTACAGCCTGAGCCGTCGAGGCACAGATAACCCCTGCATCCCCGAAGAGTAGGACCACGTGGGATTAGAAATACCGATATCTTAGCCCCCCCCCCCCCCCCGTAACGGATCTGGGTCAACAAAGTACCGGGATTAGAGCACCGTCAATGCGCCAGCGCAGACCTGGTTTAATAGTCTGTAAGATAAGTTAAGTTTAGTTAGAATTGTCATCCCACCCCGACGCGCGCAATCCTGGGGGTCAGCCCAGTCCGGTGATACCTGGGAATCAAAGATTCACCTGGCGCCCAAGAGTAGTTAGATATACGGGATGGGAATCGCGGAGTAGGTTGGGAGCCACCCAGGTCCACGGAAGGGTGTGCTCCCTAAAAATAAATGTTATACCACTTTACTTTTCTCTTCGTCAAAAAATCGTACCAATATACAGCTGGATTTTGTGTGTGAGATATCAGTGGATTCGTCCGTTAATAAACTAAATGTCGTATTCTGTATTTTTTTCGTCAACGTAGACTTTTCCGTCTCTCCGAGAACATTGTTGATTATGGCTGTGCCCTTTGTTCTCTTCACTGCGATGTTCTGGGCAATTGCAGAATCTGGGAAATACTCCTTGACTAAATCTGCGAGATGATCCAAACATAAGAAGGGGATATCATGTTCTGCGAAAAATGCCACGAATTTTATCTCTGCAATTTTAACGGCACGATCCAACTTATCGGCGATTTCACTTTTCTGCAAGTTTTCGACACTCTGAGTTTTTGACAATGTCTCTCAGTTTTTATATGAGCTTTCAGGACAGAGATGTCAGCAGTGTAGTCACGGAGCCAGATCTTGCACCGAGCCTTTTGTGGGTTATCTGGAATTGACTGTAGGCAATATTTAAATTCTGGCGTCCGTAACCAGGCTGGCCTGAAATTTTGAGTTCTTTTCCCTTTTTTTTTCTTCGGGAGGACTTTCAGGATCGTCTGTATGATCAGGGCTCATCATCTAGAATATAAGTTTGAGAATAATCGTACCATAAATCTATAACGAGAAAACCAAGGTCAGATTTTGAAAGACTTCCGTTGATCAAGATGAGAATCAATCGATCTTTGATGTATCATAAGATAGCTGATAAACTGAAATATGTCATACTTGATCCACTTTCTCACGTATGCAAAGTTGTTTCTTTTCCTTGTCGGCTTTGAAATATTTTTCGTCTCATTTAAACTTCTACTTTAAAAATGTTTATTATATTGCACAGAATTGACCCTTGGATTGTTTTGCCTTTTCCTGGGCAGAAATACACAACATAATAATAACACGTTTGAAAATATTGCGGTTATTATAGCTGAAACAAATTTGAAAATGCTAAATTACGATTTGTTAAATTTGCGAAAATTTTCTGAGTTAAAGTTTTTTTTATATAACAACCTTCAAAAGAATCGGCAACTTATGAAACCAGTGAGATTCTCGAGTCTTGTGAATGTGGTTTAAATATTAAAAAAAATAAAAATGGTATATTCCCAATTTCTCTACATGGTAAAATAACAAATACTGTCAACACAAAATTTATCCCACTATGAAGTTAGAGCAAAAATAGCTCAAAACAAAAATGAGGACAGCAAAACCGCTAGAGTGCTTGCGTGGAGAGAATTTTTCCTGGGAAACCAATTGACAGAGACTTGACTCGCATATTTTTTGTGGGTAGAAATATAGAGATGAGGATTTCTTCCAACGAAATAAATTGTGGTCACTAATTAACTGAATGATTGTGCAAACGACTATACCTCCTTCAGGATGTTCGACCGCTAGTCGTAATTTTTTTCAATCTTTTAATGATTTACTCCAACTTTTAGGTTTTCTTGGCGGGAAAAAATGTACAATTTATGCATGACATTATTATTTATGGACTCTCGAAATTTTATCACCGTAAACTTATTTTTGAGGTTTTTCTCTACGCTTGTATGAAAATTCATAAAACTTTAGGCGAAACGCTGAAAAATGGGTCTGCGACAATGAAATTTTAGCGGTCGATAGAGAATAAAGTAACAGAAAAATTGTATTTTTTCCCGCCTATCAAACCAATAATTTGGGATAAATTAGCAAAATATTGATAAAAGTGAGAAATAGCCGTCGAACATCCTTAATTATGAAAAATATGGAAACAATCCATGAAGCATAGAATGTGTACTTCTGCACTGCGAATAACATTTCTGTTATAAGCCTTCGGTTACCTCTACTCGTTCATGCAATGCAAGGTTATGAACAATTGGAGTTTTTCCTAAAAATGTATATCTAAGATTATGCAAATTCCTCCTCAGTTATGCAAATTAGAGAAAAGATCATTCAACATATACAGTGAATTTTTTCATGTGAAACCACTTTTTTCCTACAACCCACCCACAGACACAGAGGGTGTCATGTTATGTCATATCAAGGGTGTCATATCGAGGGTGCCATGTCAAGGGTGTCATGTCAAGGGTGTCATATCAAGGGTGTCATGTCAAGGGTGTCATATCGACGGTGTCATATCGAGGGTGTCATGTCAAGGGTGTCATATCCAGGGTGTCATGTCAAGGGTGGATTGTAATCTTTAAAAGTTTACTTTAAAAAATTGTAGCCTTCGAAAAGTTTTCAAAATTCTTAAGTTAGAAAAAAGTTGGAATTTTGGAAATTAGGACAAAAAATTTCATAAAGTTAAAAACCCTTCCAGCCCGAAATACATGCGGATACGCATTCTTTTTCATTTTTCTTATTTTTCGAGGTATCACGTGATGTACATCAACATTTGGTTGATTATTATTCGCATCAATCTTATATTTTGCACTCTGTAAACAATCATAAACTCAATGAATACCCACCTTGAAATTATATTCGTCTTCTTCTGAAGTTCCGAGCTAGTTTGAAATTTCTAGACCACAGAACGATCAAAACCAAATGGTATATACCAAAAAGTACGTTGCAAAAGTACAACACGTCGGTCGAGGGAACTTGAGGTTGCTGCTAGAGCCTATTCGCGATGTTAAATGAGCGCTAGGCGGCGTTGACGTACGGCAAGATGGCCGACCTAAAACCTAACAAATTTAAACTGGCGTAAGCGCGAAAGTCATGTGAGACCAGCGATGTCCCTATTGTGGAGATCCTTCGTGAAATGATTTGTAAATATTAATTGCTACAGCAAAAACCAACATAATACAGCCGCCTAAAAATACACGGTTATTTCTGTAATGTAATCAATTGTCGAAATCACCGGAATTGTGAAATGCCATTACATAGTTTTCCAACAACTCTAACTTATCGAAAAGTGTGGTTAAAAGTGGTCAGAATGAATAGTTTCACGAACAAAACGAAAGTGTGTAGTGATCATTTCCTGCCCAGTGATTTTCCTCTACCTGGTAATTAAATAAAGACTGGGCATGTCGACAAGTTTGAATTGGCTAGGTTTCAAGTCGGCCATATTGCCGTGCGTCAACGCCGCTTAGCGCTCATTTAACATCGCGAATATAGTTGGCCAAATAGGATTGGTCTTTTACTCGGCACCGAGGGATTCCATTGGGCAGTAATTGAATCATCAAATTTCTTCTTTATCGGCATCTGGTTTTTGTAAAAGTCTTGGCGCTAATAGCAACTGTAGTGACTTTTTTCAAAATGTGTATCATCTTCAATGTCACCATTCGATGCTTAATTTTTAAGATTTGATTTGAAATTCATTGAGCGCGGTAATGAGTGAAATATGCCCGCAAGGCTTGAAGATTATTGCCGCATGACATGTTGGTATATTTCAGGTTTAGGATAATCACTGACAGTTCGTATTTTCTGTGGCACACAATATCATACTGGTATATGTCATGAAGCTGGAAATTTTTGGGATTTTCAAAAGTTTCTGTTTTTTTATTTTGAAACATTTTCACATTTTTGGAAAATTTTCGGTTTTTGATTTATTGCAATGCTTCGTAACGTTAGATTTCGTTGAAATTATTCACATTAATTTTTTTTTTATTCCGCAAAAGTTTAACTTTTTTGAACTATTTCCGATTTTTTATTTGTTGAAATGGCATTTCTGAAGTTTTTGTATACCATTTATCACATATAATTACTAGATTTCTTCATTAAGTTTTACAATTTTTCCAATTGTTGAAATTTTTCCAATTTCGGATTTTTTCATTACTGTATTTTCCAGGGACCATTTTCTTGCGTTTGGAATTTTTCGTAAATGTTAAGGATTTCAGAATATTTCTAATTTCAAGGCTTCGAGTTCTTCAGAATCTTCAAGAAATGTGGAATTGAAAAATGAACAGATCATCAATGTACATTTCTTTGGATGGTTTTCGAATTTTTGTAGGGAATATGAATCACGTCCATTAATTTACACATATTGCAGGAAAAAGTATATCAAATCTCAAAAACCTAATGCGTTTTAGAAAAAAAAATTGTACGTTCATGGCTCAGTCAACTTTGGTACAATCCTGGCTCAGGCAAATTTGGTACAATCTTTACAATGCCAACACGAATGTCATCCGTGAGCTTGAGCAGTGCCTTTTGAGTACTATTGCGAGGCCAAAATCCTGCCTGAAGCGGATCCAAGATAGCCTGACCAGCAAGGATATCAATAATCTGTACAGCAGCCAGCCTCTCCAGTACTTTCGATAGAAACCACCTTACCGTTAGCAACAAACAAGGATTTTTTTCGAGACGGACGGAAAGGAAGACTACAAAAACGACTTGTTGAAGAGGGGTCGTAAAAAGAGTCCCAGCACAGCCAAAGCCGCCACCACTACCGCCCGTGGAATGCCATCAGATCATTTGGCGTCAGTGTTAAAGTGCATGGCTGCCTTCACCACTTCATCAGCCGTGACCGGCCTGAAGGAAACACTCGAGACAACAGTGGAGCAGTCTTGGTGAATTGACTCGAAGAAGTTCATAACAGCTGGTTCCTCTGGGTTAAACGACACTCCTGCAAAATAGGCATTAAGCATTTCCGGATCCTAATTCTCCGACTCTCCAGCAATAAAAGCCACCTCAAGGCGTCGTAGCTCCTTCCAGACTTGGGCGGGTGTGGTACAGGAGATCAGCTCATCATGGGACAACTTCTGACGCGCCACATCAACTTCATGGTGCACCAGATCGCGAGAAACCCGATAGTCGAACAGAGCACAGGCAGTGCGAACACGTCTATATGCCCTAGAGAGACGATCCCTCTCAGCCACAAGACCATCGAGATGTCCCGTAAACCAGGGTTTGCCAGCAAAATGTTTCCTCACAATCCTGTTGGGGACAGTATTCTCTATAGCCTCAGAGAAGATGTACCATCCTCAAGGATCGACCAATCACAATCTACCAGATGAGCATTGAGCTTCACCGCATCCAAGAAGGAGAACTCCTTATAGTGGATTTCGCCTCCCAAGGATGCATCAGGAAGAACGGGGGCAATGGTAGCCGTAATGAGTTCATGACCATCAACAAATGGTACATCTGTCTTCCAGAACGACAGGAGTGTATCCTCACCATCTATAAGGCATAGATCTAGCCAGCTGTCGGAATCCGCAGTATGGTGTTTGGCACCAGGCGGCAGAAGGCAGAGACCATTGTCAGATCAAAGAGACCGAATAAGGTTGGAATCAGCACTAGGATAACTCATCTGCCATGAAATCTTCAAGAATGACCTTTGAGCTGTAATCTTGCAGATAGAGTTGCAACTACACTGTGAAATTAGTGCCCTCCACAAAGGGGGCATGCGGTTGTTTGTAGACCACAGCTACAAAGATCGCCGAAACGCAATGACCCAAGAAGTCGCAAAATAGATACTCAGACAGCCCGGTTTCCCCGTCCAGGCATGCGTAGAAATGCAAACGACTTTAGTCTTGAGACATCTACTCATAAACAAGGCAACCCCACCGCCTCGCGTACTACGATCTCGGCTGAAGAGTCTACAGCCGTCTAGAGATACACTGTCATCATCAACGCAAGGGTCAAGCTTGGTCTCTGATATTAAGATAATATGGAAAGGAGGGCGGGTGCTCAGGAACAATCTGACTCGTTCAATATGAGCTCTGAGGGAGTTCACATTCAGGTGACAGACCCTAAGGCCCTCACACGACAAAAACCTAGCAGCTGACGTTGATTTGGGAGGGAATAGGGGAGACGTAAGAGAAGAAGAGAAAGAAGTAGCTGGCATTACCTGTGAGACAGAGCCTATCGAGAGCCCTCCAGGAAGTTTTTTAGGTCGTCTGCTGACGAAATGCGCATCGCTGAGTCCTCTTTCCATCTTCTGATGAAGACTTCGCCATCTCGGATGAACGTAAAATAGCCTTTTTTTTGAGGTGGAGGCGGCATATCCTGACGAAAAATCGGACTGGAATGTGGCAGAGGACTGAGCATACCATGTCTGGAGGCATTAGAATTAGTAGACGCATTGGAGCTAGCCGAGTTGAGCCGAGTACGAGGAAGGACTTGAGTTGCTGAGTGTCCTGATGCCCCGAGACATCGCTCCCACTTGCGTAGGTTGCCACCGTTCTCATTCTTAACAAGCTTGGTCTCAGTGCATGTAGCATGGAAGTGACCATCACAGACACAGGCTTTTGTGGTGCCTAAAGGTCCACCTTTAGTACAGATAGGTTTATCATCGTCGTCCATAATCAACGTATTAATTCCAAAGTGGTAATCATAATTAGGTACTGCAAATCTGTAGCTGTAGATTCAATCAGGCACTCAAGTCAATGGGCGGAGTCAAGTCGTGTACCGTGGTGTGGTCACAGCGAAAGCGAAGGCAACACTTTAAACTAAGGTATTACCGCAGGCGGAGTCTACCAGTGGGCAAAGGCGTGGCTTCCAGCAATAGCCACCACTGCACTATGTGAGTAGACTGACTACCGGCAGAGCTATTCAGCATATAGTGCAGAGATTTCCGAAGAGATGGCGTAGCAGGCACCCCAAACGAAACAGAGGCACCCCAAAGGAAGAAGGACAGCAAGAGCCAAGATTGAGGTTATGTGGCCACCCACGAAGATATAAAAGTGCCAACAAAGCAGTGAAAAAGCAACCAACTGATTAGAAAATTATCTCCGACGGTTGTCTGCCAAAGCAAACCGCCCGAGGGCGACAAAAGGCAGAGAATCTGCTTCAAAGTAGGAGGTCAATAAAACGTGTGCACATTGTAATTTTGGCCCTTGGAGGATCAAACCTACGGTATATTTATTAAATTATTCTACTCCGAGGCGTAGTAGTATCGGAAGTTTCTCGCCGTATAATATAGAAATGTAACCTAAAACGGTCAGCTGAGGAGGGGTCGAATCGTGCGACAAATAAAACGTGATCTGGTCCATAAGCTGCATTTCAAATGTCTAAGAAGAATTCTCGGTTAAATTTTCGCAATGAAATCCACCTCCACAAAAAAGGCACATTTCAGCACCTGAAAAGTGCGTTGTTGCCCCTCCAACTTTCAAAATCTCGGATGGCAACGGTGCGGGACAGCCGGGATATGTTTAAATCAATACAAAAACGTAACATATTCGAAAATTCTGTAATTCGCCATACACGAACTTTTTGAGATACTACAAAATATCATCACATTTAAAACTATGAACCAAAGTCACATTTGTATATTCGGGGGGAGAACAATAACGTCCCCTCTCGGAAAAATTGGAGATGAATAAATAAATAACTCATTTTTGATTGGCTGTCTGTTCTATTTTATTTTCAGTTATTTTATAACCATCTAAACAGGATCACCCATAGGTCCTGTTGCATTTCTTCTACTTATCATGTAACAACTTACTTGTATCGTGTCTCGATTAACCTCACATGTTTGGTCATGTAAGTTGAAGAAATGAGAGTTAAACAGATGATCTTAAAATATGAAGTTTCCATCAAAACACCTCATTGTGTCCGTGTTCTATTTTCTAAATATCTACAACCGATGCATTTCCCTCAAATAGACGTAGAATTATTTCGATATTTTGAGTTTTTCTCATTGCAATATAATATTAGAACATTTTCTGTAAAATCCGTCTAAATCTATGAAACCGTAAATACGGAGAATTGACAAGAATTCAATAGTAACTAATGACAGTCACAGCTCAAATATATTTTCGTATACTGAATATTAATTCTAATTTTAACAGAATTTCCATTCTATTCGAATACAACTGTAAGAACTAATTATTAATATCCGTAATTCCATGACAGCCTGGACAAGTATAAAATAACGCCGTAGATATGATGTATCTCTAGCACATACAATGTTCATTAACCGCATACTGCATGCTTGTACTGACCATTTTAAATATTCACAAAACCACAAAGGCTTTAGCTTCTTTGTCCTTCTGGAGGAAATCTTGAAGGTTTTTCTTGAACTGCAGTGCATACAGTTTGAGGGAAATGTAACCAATATTATACTTCTCGACTTTGTGGAAAATTCCAATACCGCCGATAACTGACGGTGGGTTAGTTTCCACGATCAAACTATTAATGAACGGCAAGGTCGTGGTTCCATTAGCTTGGCGCTTATCATCTACTGTTTTCTTACGCACAGCCAGCTCGACGCTAAAACATAATATAGGAGCTCATAAAGATGAAACATCCTATTCAACTTGTATATGACGTAGTAACCCTTGTGAGTACCCCAATTTCTGGAAATGGTCCGTACAGTACAATAACTTCCTTAAATCGGAAAATGCAGAAACAAAAATAATTTCACTCGGGCGTAATCTATATAAACTGATTATCGAACCTTTCCAATTGCTTCGTGGTACGTGTAATTTGTTGGGCTACCAATTCTCCATTGGGATAATTGAATTTCTGCGCCGTTACTTGGAGCACCACTCCTCCTCTTTGCTGGGCAAATTTAACACCTATCAAAAAATATAGTAGCATGATCAGATCCTCAATGGAAATAAAAATATACAAGAATTGACATAAACTAATCACCAATAACTGCGAATGCAGACGGAAAAATTAAATCATCGAGGAAAAACGTTTTCTGGGTTGAACTTATTTGCATTGTCTCCGGATAAGGATTTACCGGTAACCAAGATTGAGAGTCGACATCAACCCAACCGTTGGGCAATAATCTACCTTGTTTTATTCTGATGTGAAGAACATGCTCTATATATACGAATTGAACACCAACGACAACCCTAGAAATTGATAATAAATAATTAAGAAATGTATCATTGATTCAGGCGGGTACGGTGAAATGGACATCGTATTATAGTCGTAATAAAATGAGAACAAAGTACGAATTATCTCCAGTTCCCGGATTTGACTGAATATCTGCAAGTTAATAAAAAGTGCGAAATGTCCAGGAGAACTTGTTAATCGAAATAAAAAATAACTGTTTGATCGATCTTAGTTTGAGACAAATTTGAAACACAACGGGTTCCTATAAAATTTGGCAACTAACCGTTATCCGCTGTAGTCGATTTGACAACATCAATAATGATTATCATGACGCCCTGGGCTCGTGGTCGAATTCTAGATGAATACAACCATACTGTGCCAAATCGTGAATGAACATCGAGAATTAAAAATTTTAAGGGACCTTCCACATACGGCGACATTATCTTTCCAAATGAATATATTTTTGATCAGTCAATGAGCCATCAACAGTGCATTTGTGTATACAAAAGCTAATAGTTTCAAGTCTGTACCATAAACTTTCGAGTAAATAGTGTGAAAAGAAAGAAATGTTCAACAACACACTTCACGGAAAAATTCCAATTTCTGAAGTGTCCATTTTACTCAACCGTGTCTTATAAAAGGTAATCTGTCAGTCATCAATTTCATGTAAACTCACATGTTGGCATCTACATTACTCTGAACCAAATCCAAACTTATATAATGGTTCACTTTGCTGCAGCTGCAAATACAGTGTTGTCGCGCTATATTGTTGTATCGGCGTATTTCACCAGCACAATTCCTTTCACCATAACGATGGTTGATTGGCCCTTCTTTCACCCATAATATTGAATTGTTCTGCTCAAGTAAATTCAAGAATCAAATAACAGTTTTTTTTGGGAGACTTCAATCAGGAGTGTGCCTTTGGCAATCAAGATTTTTCTCGTGTAAAGACACTATCTAGTCAAAAAAATTAAAACACATAATAGCTTCTTTCGTTATAGGGGCCTAATGCACCACATTACGGCCGAGTGAGGACTTAGGGCGTCGCACCAGACTACGCCCCCTGCTAATAACTCTTCACGGGGCCAATGTGGTACACGAGGCCCGCATGATGAACGCTGGCTTCTTTCTCGGTTTCCAGGTATAGCCATTATGTAGTGTCTCACTTTGCCAAAAATGCATATCAGGAGATGCGGTTGTGTTTCTCCGACAAGGATGTATCCCTTTAAATTCCCATCACAACCTGACCGCCACCGACTCCCTCACGACAACGTCATACCGCATGACTATACATCTATAATGTATATTCTAGAAAAATATTGACAAACTATCGCTTTTAGAGGACGCATTTTTATGTGAAACATCTACTGCGGCGCATGGGATGGGAAAAATTTGCTCTAGGAATATACAATTTCCTTGACATTATATATACATATACTCCACTGCTTACCCATCGCCCCCTCTCTGCCATCGATACAAAGGCGATGCGCACAAGTTGTATGCACGTATTAAGATACGCGGCAGCGTTTCAAAATTTTGTGAACTACATACGAAATTTTTTTTACAAATTTTAGAAAATTTTCGAAACCATTTGTCAAAAATTTGAAAAAAAAAATAAAAAATATTGAATAAACCTTGAAAAAATTTGGAAAATTTATAAAAATAGGAAAAATCTTGAAAAACTGTGGAGAAACTTTGGAATAAGTTCCAAATATTTTGGGTCATTTTGGAAGGATTGTCAAAAAGTTACACAAAAATTTTATATCAGAATTGGAAAAAGATGGTAAGAATTCAGAAGACTTTTGACGAAATTCGGATTTTGTTGTTAAAATGAAAAAATTTCGCTAGAAGTTCAAAGAAATTTGGAACACGTTTCTAACAATTTGAAAGAAAATTCGAAAAATTTTGGAAAATCTGAATTTTTTTTTCAAAACTCGGAAAAGCTTTGGAAAATGTTGAATAAACTTTTCAAACATTTAAGAGAACTGAGTATTCGAAAATTTCCAATAATTCTCGAGAAATCGTCAAAAATTTTGCATTAATTTACATAAAAATTAGTTTTTCTATTTCTCACATCTACCAGGTGTCTTATGACGCCTCACTTGTGTTTTTTATAGATTTTATACATCGTTCCCCGAGTATTCACAAAAAAATTCAACTAGTGGTGTGTACATGTGTATGCCACAAACAAAATTTCCCGATCAAGATACACGGCAGTCTATCGGGCCAAGTCACGTTCAAATTCAAATTCCGCGCCCTCTTGCCTCTCCACAGCTTGCCGGTTTATTCTACGTGTCCTTATACAGCGAGAACGAGCCCCCTCCACTGCCCCTGCTACTATAATAATTCGAAAAAAATATAACAGAAACTCACTCGACAGAACTATGCTTGGTTACAGTATACATAATGTATATGACTAATCTAAATTGATCCTCTTTTGAATTTTTCATCAAAGATTACATAAAAAACTGGACCATAGCAACGGTCCATTTGCCAAATTTTCCGGATTTCGATTTATCATTATGATTATATACGACACATTGCGTTGTGTTTGCAGCCCTGTCGGCTCACATCACTTGTACATAAAATACATAATAACAGCGATAATCGTATGCGCTGTTGTAATTATTACTGTGTGATGTGAAATGTGCATTGATTAACCAGGATAAAAAATAAAACTAAGGTGAGTGTGGTAATTTCCAAGAGTGAGTAATTTAAAGGAAATAATGCAAACAATTCCTCCATACAATGGGGCTTCCGTTTCCGGTGTGAGGGCGCGTGATACATCAGGGAAAAGGTGAAGGGAGGTAAGGGAAGGGAGTGGGTGGTATTTTTGGGAAGAGCGAGAGTGAAGGTAGGATAGAAAAGTGTATGAGAAAAGTGTGAAGAGTGACATAGATGGTACGAGAAGAGTGAGGTTAGAACGATCAGAGAGAGCGTGGTGTGTAAATGAGGAATGGGAGGGTGTTGGACGAAGTGAGTGGGTGCGTGTGGGGTGTTGGCGTGTGGAATAAGAGGCGACATCGGAAGTAGGTGAGAAAAAGGGAAAGTAGAAGTTTCAAGGGAGGTTGGGTAGGCTAAGGTTGAGTGATTAGGAGTAAGTGAGTTGTGGTAGGAGAGTAGGGATGGCGGCTGGGACGGCTGAAAGTTCGTGAGAGTCGGGGGGGGGGGGGGCGGGAGATTGAGCGTGTGACTAGGAGAGGGAGAAAAACAAATGCAGAAAGGTTGAAATTGAACGCGGCGAGGTGGTCGTCGGTGTCAAATTTTACAGCGTGCAGAGCAGGTCGTTCAGGAAGCGATGGAGAGTATGGAGTGGAGGAGAAAAAGAAAAGAGAAAGGGAGTGGATAGAAGCAGGAGTGAGAAGTGAGAGCACAGTTTGAGAGCAGTAAAAAGGCAAAGAGAACGCCGGAGGTTATGAAAAAAAAGAAGGTAGGAAAAGAAAAAGATAAAATAGGTATAGAAGCTTTGGTATCGTTGATCATCTCGCTGAAAAAGCAGATGGTGGGGCGTTTGAGTGAGGTGTAAGAGCAAGGTGGGGAAACGAGGTGAGGTAAGAGGAATGAAAGAGAAGTTGAATGAAAGGAGGAGAAGAAGAGGATGTGGGTGGAGATATGAGAGATCGTTGAGAATGACAGGATGAAGGGAGAAGAGAGGAAATAGAAGAGATTAAAGAGAGGATAGGCAGTTTGGCGATGTGTATCGATGAGAAGGTTGGAGGAGAGAAAGGGGACTCCCAAAGTCAGGATGATATGGAATGGAGAAAGAGAGTGAGGGCGTTGGAAGATAAACAGGAGAACGAGGAGAGAGATAAAACGAAGAGGAACTCGATAACAAGGGCGATGAACGTGCTGAGTATGAATGGGAGAAGGGGGGTGCAGGGGTTGTTGAGTTCGTTAGGGGTGGAGGGAGTGATTGAGGAATCAAGAGTGATAGGGAGCAAAGCGAGTGAAGGGAGAGCTAAAGGAAAAGTGGTAACTTATGAAGGAGAGAGAGTATGGATTGAAGAGGAAGTGTGGACGTGGTGCGAAATGAAGGGTGTTTAGTTAATGAAGAACACACGGTGGGGATGGAATGGCATGAAGGAGGGAGAATAGAAAGTCTGAATGGGGGAGAGAGGAAGGACTCGGTAGAGGTCGGGGAGGCGGCGAGAGGAAGACAGTTAGGAAGGAGCGGCGATAAGACAGGGTTGGGGAGATGAGGGAAGGAGATAGGGGAGATGCGGCGGAGGGAAGGGGAATGGAAGGTATTGTTTTGGAATGTGACAGGGATTGGTAATAAGGAAGAGATTTTTTTGGAGCTATGTTAATGGATGCGTTGTGGTCATGATATGTGAAACGTGGATGGATATAGAATCGAATGTGGACGGAGTGAGTGAGGTTTTGAATGAGAGCAGAAGGGGAATGGGATGGATTAAGAAGCTGGAGGTTTGGAGAGAGGAGGCGAGGGTTGGAGGGGTGTGCGGGTGGGATCCGAAGGGGACGATTATGGAAAAAGAACACGAGGAGTACGGAAACGGAGGCCCTCCCTGATTCTGCTTTTGGTTCTGGCTTAGACAGATCGGAAAGAGGAATGTATTTTAAAGTAAAGTAGAGCTTAAGTAGGTTAAGGATGCCCTTTGTAAGTGAATTGTAAAGGGAGCGGAAGCCCTCAAAGTCCGTAAAATAAAATATGTATTTCATGAATGAATATTATTAACAAATTGTATCGTTTATCCAACTACTTCATATTAAGAATTATATTTTTTTTTAGTATTTAGAAATTTTGAAAACTTGAACGATCGGGGGCGGAACGATCGGGAAGTTATTGGTTCGACCCATAGAGGGTCATACCCACATCCGGTTTATTAACTTCCCGATCTTAGGGAAGTTATTGTTATGGGTCGGAAAATCGAAATTGGAAACTTCACTTGATCTCCACGTTTCATGACCCCTAGAAACATTTCCAACCATTTTGAGCGAGATGCCTGTCTGTGTGTGTGCGTATGTGAGGAAAATTTTGTGGACCGGTTTCTCCCAGACAAATTATGCGTTTTGGGTTTTTTCATACTCATTGGATAGGTTTCTGCCTAATTTAGTTCTGATTAGATTTTGAACATACTCGATCTAGCGGTTTTATAGTTATTAACAAATGGATTGTTTATATCGCTGTGTCGTGAGAACGATTGAAGATACGAAAAAAATTATTCAGTCAAATTTGTTCCACACACAAAAACACATATTTAATGGTGTCTAACTTTTTTCGCTGCCACTGATAGTTTATTGTTATTAACAAATTCAGATTTTTATATCGCTTCATCGTGAGAATAATTCGAGATACGAAATAAAGTGCCCAATGAAAGTCGTTCCACACACAAAAATACACATTGGATGTTTTATGACTTTTTTTGCCAACACCCATAGTTAATTGTTATTAATATTTGAATGGTTTATGTTATTCACTCTAACACTCATAGTTTTTACTCATAGTACAAATTGAATTGTTTATCTAACTCTATCGCAAGAAAGGATATATTTTTTAAAAATCTCTTTATATTTCAAGCATTATAAAATTTCACATATTTGGTAATTTTGAAAAGTTTCAAACGTTCACAATTTGAGACACAAACCAAAATTTTGTATATAATATATACGGGGGAACGATCGGGAAGTTATTGGTTCGACCTGTAGAGGATCAACCCCAAATCCCGTTTATTTCTTTTTTAAAATCGTCTCACCGACAGGTACAATATCTAGACTTTCAATGGAAAGTTGGAATTTTGAAAATGCAAATCATAACTCCCTCATTGCACGAGATATGGATGCGGCAAATTTACCGGATAATTGACCGGTTCCAATTACCCAAATTACGGCCCCCCTCCCCACCAGGCGCATTAGCACATACTTTAGTTCCTTAACCGAGAACAAAGGCGCTGGTGGGCACTACTTCTATCCCTGCCGCCGTTGTACAGAACAAGTTATCCAGTCATATAGAGATCAGTGGCAACAAACCGAATGGTGATCGATAGAACAAAATACGATTAGTCCGAATCTAGTGTGAACGCACACGCAACTTACCCTGAGTGGGGGGTTTGTCTTGAGGCCCTTCGACGGGCCAGTTTTTGAAATAGTTTAAGTAGTATGGAGTCTAATTTCACGCTTTCAGCTTCTCTCTTCAAATTAGTTCTTGAGAAAATATTTTTTCTGCCCTCCGGCCAGAAAGCGGTAACTTTCGGGCCGCTGCGCTAAACGAAGTTACCGCTTTCCGGCTTCGTCGAGCAGAAAAATAGTATACACACCTCGGCCAGCAAGTAAGAAAGCCTCAGATCACATTATTGTCGACCTCGGCTTCGCCTCAGCCAACAACTAAATGTGATCTGAGGCATTCCTTACTTTACTGGCCTAGGTATGTAATCTACTATTTCTTTCTCCCCGACCCGAAAGTACGCTCTCCACCGCTTTCGCACGCGCATGATATATTTCAGTGCCCAAATCGCGACCGAACGTGTCAAATTCCGAAGCCACTTTTTCTCTGTATAATATATACGCATAAAAGGTTCATGTCGCCAGTGCTCCTGTGGAACAAAATTTCTTTAAATTATGCATTAATTTCTTCAATGGATAAAATAATATTGGATAAAACGAGTGGAGTTTGAAAAAGTAGAGTAAATTAAAACTGTCCCCCGCCGGCGAATGAAGAGACTGACCTAACCTGAAAAATGAGCGATTCTTCATCGCGATGTTTAGAAATTTCGACAAAGAGGTCAAAGTTGGAAGGAAAATATGCTTATAAATAGTATATTACGACACAAGGCCAGAAAGTTTGATTTCCTGGCGTGTGTGATATGAAGGCCGAGGCGAAGCCGAGGCCTCATACCACGTACGGCAAGAAATCAAACTTTCTGGTCGTGTGTCGTATGCTATTTTTCTTTCTCCCCACCCGAAAGTACGTTCAACAATAAATGTATCAATTTTGAAATGTTGACGATCAATCCAACGATGAATACTTTTGTGGCCTGCCGCGCACGCCTCTCGCCGGTCACCTTGCGAACTACATGCCCGCCCGACTTTTGCAAAACCGAGGCGAAGCCGAGGTTTTTGCTGGTCGGGGCGGGCAAAAAGTAAAAATGCATGAAAAAACATAAAAACGTCGAAAAGAAAATTAGAATGCCGAAATCACTTTTTATAAGCATATTTTCCTTCCAACCTTGACCTCTCTGTCGAAATTTCTAAACATCGCGATGAAGAATCGCTCATTTTTCAGGTTAGGTCAGTCTCTTCATTCGCCGGCGGGGAACAGTTTTAATTTACTCTACTTTTTCAAAATCAACTCGTTTTATCCAATATTATTTTATCCACTAAAGAAATTAATGCATAATTTAAAGAAATTTTGTTCCACAGGAGCACTGGCGACATGAACCTTTTATGCGTATATATTATACAGAGAAAAAGTGGCTTCGGAATTTGACACGTTCGGTCGCGATTTGGGCACTGAAATATATCATGCGCATGCGTAAGCAAGAGTCGGGGAGCTTCGGGTGGAGATTCGAAGTTTACTCTTTTGTTAGCAACTGTCGCCTGCACACGCGAGCCACAAAAGTTTTGTGGCCAATCACAACGATTCTCCGTCGAGAAACTCCAGAAAAGCCGTTCATTCTGGGGTTTATCAGACCACGGTGGATAGCGTACTTTCGGGTCGGGGAGGCAGAAAAAGTGATTTCGGCATTCTAATTTTTTTTTCGACGTTTTTATGTTTCTTCATGCATTTTTACTTTTTGCCCGCCCTGACCAGCAAAAACCTCTGCTTCGCCTCGGTTTTGCAAAAGTCGGGCGGGCATGTAGTTCGCAAGGTGACCGACGAGAGGCGTGCGCGGGCAGGCCACAAAAGTATTCATCGTTGGATTGACCGTCAACATTTCAAAATTGATACATTTATTGTTGAAGGTACTTTCGGGTGGGGAGAAAGAAAAATAGCATACGACACACGGCCAGAAAGTTTGATTTCTTGCCGTACGTGATATGAGGGCTTCGCCTCGGCCTTCAGATCACGCACGCCAGGAAATCAAACTTTCTGGCCTTGGGTCGTAATATACTATTGGTGTACTTGCAGTCTTAGGTAAATTCAAATGAATATGTTAATGTGCTCTTAACCGATTTCACTATTTAATTCGCAAATCCTCCATTCTGTGAATTCATTAAATTCATTCGGATAATTGAGTTGATATCGGTGGATTGCTCATCTGAGCTTCAGCAGCTAACAATCACACACTGAAATTTCGGCGTAAATATCTATAACAGGCTCTGGCCCACCTTGTAACATTGGCAGGACATCACATCATCATTTTTGGAGAATTTTCTACACGGAAATTATTGCAGTGCGAAAATTGGTTACGGAATGATTGTCTGAGAAAATTTTGTCGCGAAAAGATTGCCGCAGTTGGGAAGTGGCAGAACCACAATTTAATGTATTCGAATTTTGTTTCAATCCAAAGTACTTTCGTTACCCGATCTGACCCACAAAAGTTTCACTTCCCTCGCGTCGCTTTCTACACACTGATTCGTTATCAACATTTTATTACAAAATGTTTTCTCAGTGAAAAGGTTTTTCTGACGTAGGGTTACTTGATGTGCCTTTTTGAACAGGACGATTTCAAGCATGGCGCATGACAGACTCGACATGGTAGGCTCTATAGCGTGAAAAATCGTGATTCCAGAAAACAAAATATCTTTATATTATAAAATTATTTTACCGCTCTGCAAACGTAATCCTCTGCCACTTCATAACAGTTCACTGGATCGGTCGGACACTGATCGCTGGCTTCATACCAATTATGTTTCTTTCCAGCGAGAGCTGTTGCACAATTTATATTGGGGTACACCAACTTATCATAGTCAAAGGAAACTCTATCTCCAAGGCTATCTATTTCGATAGGCTTCTCGTCTGAAAAAGATTCCAATTAGTCGCGTTAAATTTATAACATAGGTGAAACTTCTATGCGCAAATAGATATCGATGAGTAACGTACAATTTGCTATATGGTGTTCTGTTTGCGGAAAAGTGGCTGAATAGTTCTCCGGGTTGCGCGAAGGGGGAAGGGGTTTCTGACAAAAAGTGAGGTTTACATGTCGACATGCAATGTTATTATTTGGAGCACTCATCATGGAGATAAGAAAATTCATTCAGATTTCACTAATTTCAAGTACTCAAAATGTGGGAAATAATAAATGAAAATAAAGGTCATGGTTGTGAGACGGGAACTGCCATGTACCTCATATAGGCGACTACATTAACATCTGTTGGAATGGGAAGCCTCTATATAAAATCAGTTTTCTCATATGTCTCATGTTTCATCAATATGTATGTATAATATGTAGGTTGTGATGATCTCACTAAGAGCTCATTTCATGATCATGCGAAGCCAGTTTTGCTATTCCCCATCCATCCTGCGACAAGGAAGTAGCTCCATTAACGCCCTACAACGCACCCCTCACCGACAACGACACCCCCCAAACCATCCGAGGATCATTCATCAAAGATCTATCTGTCGGGGATTGATACGCTTCAATACGACCACAGTCACGCGAATAACTGTACCATAAGAAGACACGGAGTAAGGTCAAGCCGAGCACTCATTGGATTCGAAAATCGGAATTGAAATTTCACCTGATCTCCAGTGAAGGATCACGTTTCATGACCCCTAGAAACGTTTCCATCCATTTTGGGAAAGTTGTTTGCCTGCGTTTTTTTTTTCCTCCGTCCCTCTCATTTGTACGCCCCCGGTAGCGGCCGTATCAGCATTCCTTCAGGGGGCGTACCGGACACCCACCCATGCGGCTGGGGCCGACTTTCGCCATTTTTTGGCCATCGTATTTCTAAACACAGGGTAAACCTCCAGAAACCCCTGTGCTACGATGGCCGGCGCCTATGATGGAACCCCCCCCCCCCTGCGTCGGGTTAGGTTCCCGCTCGGCCGGGCGGTCTCATTTTATGGGTACCGCCGATAGCACACACGGAAGTTCCTGCATCGGTCGGAATCTATGAGAAAATATTTTGAAATAGCTATTTGTGTCATAAGGCCGATAAACGGCGGTTTGCGAGGCGGGTGAGTTTGCCCCACGAGGTGGCGGGAAGGCATGGACGAGCCTCGTCCATGCCTTCCCGCCACCTCGTGGGGCAAACTCACACGACTCGCGAACCAACGTTATCGGCCGCATGACACAGGCTATTTTTTTTCACGTATGCCTGACCTGCGGAAGGGGGGGGGGGAGCGGAGGGGCGCAGGGGGGGGGGGGGGTGTGGGGTGGGGCGGAGCCCCCCCACCTGGAAAAAACAACAGCAAAAGACAATAGAATAAAAGTAAAAAAAATACTAGAAGGCAAATTGAATACTCCAACTATTTTACTTCATCTGGGGTTTCTGGGATCCAATCGTCCATTTTTTTTGTCAATAAATTTTTTACGTTAATAAGATCACTACGATCGGATATTTCACATACACTGGCTGATCTGATGTTGTGTACGCGAGTTGGAAACTACGAGAGGGGTTAGGAATCAGTGGCGCCACGCACCGACCGAACTATGCAATATTTTCCCCTCTCGGTTATGAAGAGTGACGGTTATCGGCGCACTTCAAGTAGGGCTTTTGAGAGGCTATGGCCCGATAAGTAATGAAAAAAGGCCATGGCCCCCACATTCTCGCGTTTTGACGGCCATAGACGATAATTTCACCTTATCGACCGAACAAGCGGCCCCAAATCACCACTTTTCAGGCATCAGTGAAAAAAAAATATTCTCCGGCGGCCGGGCGCGAACCTAGGACCTTCGGAGTAGTAGGCAGATACTCTACCACTACGCCAAAGCCCCGACTGCGTTGGGGTGTGTGCGTGTGCGTGTGTGAGTCAAATTTTGTAGAACGATTTCTCTCAGACAAGTTATCCGATTTAAATTATCTTATAGTCATTCGACAGCTTTCTGCCTAACTTAAACCTAATTAAATTTTCAATATAGTCGGTCCAGCGGTTTTCTAGTTATTAACAAATTGAATTGTTTATATCGCTGCATCGTGAGAACGGTTAAAGATATGAAAGAAATTATTCAACGAAAGTTGTTACAGGCAAAAATATATATTGGATGTTATATAACTTTTTTTGCTAACACTGATGGTTAATTGTTATTAACAAATTCAATTGTTTAGATCACTCTATCCCAAGAACAGTTGGAAATACGACGAAACAAAGTGTCGAATGAAAGTCGGCCCACACCTAAAAATACACATTTCGTGTTTTATGACCTTTTTTACTACCACCTATAGCTAATTGTTATTGATAATTGCTTTGAAATTGTTAATAACGATTGAACGCATTGTTTTTTAACATTAACACTCCTTTCCGCCCTGGACATCAAGCAGAGATAATTTTATGCCAAAGGAGGAACAAATCGATCGAGCCGTTTACCAGGAACCGTTTCTCAAAGAATCACTCACATGCGACCACACAGACTCACCCCCCCCCCCCCCACACACACACAGACAGCCGGGGCTTTGGCGTAGTGGTAGAGTATCTGCCTGCTACTCCAAAGGTCCGAGGTTCGCGCCCGGCCGCCGGAAAATATTTTTTCCATACTGCCTTGTACTTTTCCTCGTTCGGGAATTGGTATTAGCCCTGTTCCGAACTTGGAAAAGTAAAAGTCACTACGGAAAAATGTTGTCCACGCTGTCATTCTGGGGACTTTTTGCTCCCGCCATTGCCTGCTCTCGGCTTCGCCTTGACTGCAAACTTTGCGCGAGCAAAAATCCCCAAAATGACGGCCTGGAAATATACTATCTCATGGAGTCCGACCGATACGGGAACGTTCCGTGTGTGCTGTCGGCGGTACCCATAAAATGAGACCGCCCCGCAGAGCGGGACCCTAAGCCGACGCAGGGGGGAGGGTGGGTTCCATCATAGGCGCCGGCCATCGTAGCACAAGGGTTTCTGGAGGTTTACCCTGTCTTACAAATACGATGGCCTACAATGGCGAAAGTCGGCCCCAGCCGCATGGATGGGTGTCCGGTACGCCCCCTGAAGGAATGCTGACACGGCCGCTACCCGGGGCGTACAAATGAGAGGGACGGAGACAAAAAAAAACACTCACTATCGGGAAGTTATAGATGCGGCCCGTCGAGGGTCACACTCACATCCCATTTATTAACTTCCCGATAGGGAAGTTATTGTAATCACCCCGAAATCGAACTTTTTCATTTCGGCCTGTGACTGGGGTCTTAAGTGTACCAAAATGATCCTTGACAAATTCTGAGTCAATGTCTGTGTGTGTGTGTATGTTTGTATATATGTGCCCGAAATTTTGGTCAACGATTTCTCACGAATGGATACACCAATCGGAGCCATCGAGGTCTCCATCGACGCGTCATCTTATGAGTGCATGAATGGCGACTAGATGGCGGCGGCGTTCGCAAAAATTGGTCTCTACAAGTATACATGGACCGATTTAGAATTCGACTTTGAGTCGATCTGTATACTTGAAAATTGGTCGTTTTTTTTACCCTCATTCACCCATTCCAAGATCCCTAATGGAACCTGTCGACAGTTAGTCGAGAGTTTGTCGATAGTTAGTCGACAGCTTGTCGAGAGTTTGTCGATTTTTCTCTCGACCGGTGGCAATTTTTGAGAGTAACTATCGACAAGTTCCGCGAGGGATGGCGGCGCCGATCGCGAAAAATAGTTGTATATTCGTGGGCCTAAAATGCTTCAATGAGAAGTAAATGGCCTTAATGTGGGAGATGCACTTATCTCTTGAGTATGAAAAAAATCACAAAAGGCAGCGACACATAGAGAATTTTTTTTTGTTTTTTTTTTATTTACGCTTCGATGCGATTATGCATATGTGGCGACCCTCCCACGGTGCCGATGGTAACCGAATTCTTCCCAAACTGTACAGCATTCACTTAATTTGACCCAATCAATGCAATGCCTACCAGACTTTACATTGCTTGGGTCAATTTACAATTGATGGAAAACCACGGAAAACCTCAATTTGTACAGCCGTTTCTTTGACGAAACTCCCGTTCGACTATAAATCCTTATGAATTCAAGAGCTGGACAATTCCACTCTACTATACCAATCGGAGAGTCCCCAAGCGGGGACTCGATCCGTGGACCTCGTGTGCCAAAGGCCAGCGCTCTAGCCACTCGGCCATAGCCGTCGGTGATATATATATATATAGAGAGAAATGAAAAAAAAATCAATACTCAAGTGATAAGTCTCGTAAATGTTTGAAACAGACATGATCTCTGAAACTCGAGTTACCAAATCGGGAAGTTTGCATTGTGTCCTCACTGAGGGCACAAATACATCCCGCCCACTAGTTTTTTTTTTTTTGTAATCGACACGTCCCACTCGTGTTCAAGTCCGAATGGAAGGCTTTTCCCAAAAACTGATGAGGTCAAATATTATTGACAAATTTAATTATTTATATGGCTTCATCGTAAGACCGAACAGATCCGAAAGAGTGTCAACGACAGTTGTTCCCACATAAAAATACGCATTGAGATCGGGAAGTTGTTGGTTCGACCCCTAGAGGATCACACTCTCATTCTGTTTATTTAATTTTTCAATTTATTCTAGCCCGAGGAGTAGTGGAAGGGAAAGTTTTTCTTGCCCTGTAGTATACGCATAGCGTAAACGGGCCAGCTGAGGAGAGGCAAAAGGGCGCGAGAAATAAAAGGTGACTTGGTCGGATACGCTCTCGTGTGTCTTGATTAAAAATATGGTCGCGTCTATGACAGAGCAAAATGACTGCATGTGATATCATCATTTCCAAATGTGACGTCACTTCGCATCTCCGAACAGAACTTCTTCGAGCACTGGGAAAAAAGCGCTAGCGCATGTAAGGAACACGAGTTTGAAGGACGTAGGATAGAGATTGACGGATAAATAAAGGATTTGTCGAAAAAAGTGAAAATCTATCTTATTTTTAGAACAGATATCGTATATCTATATCTTTTTGTGTGGGTATATACATACCTCGAGAAACCGTATTTTCATTCCAGTCACATGGTCGTATTTCTCCCATCACTGTGTTCATGGTATTAGCGAATAGTCGTATATACGCCATAAATCGAGCTTTAAACCTGGTGATGTCCCGTTTCATTAAAGCCGTCTCCTCCTCTTGAAGTCCCGATGAAGCTTTATGTTAGAATTGTCTTTAATGTAGTAATAGTTAGGGAGAGGGTGCAACTTATAGTCATTAATTTTTCTCACTCTGTGATTGAACAATTAGTACCGTCATAGCTTTCATATCAGCAACGAGGATTCTTTGAAAAATGTGGGTCAATATATGATGCATTGTTTCACCTTTGCAGAGTTCTACAGGTCCCTGAAAAATCATACAATAGAACATTCTGAAAACCGTGCATTTAATTGATCAGACTTCAGACATTTTGTGGACCAAATTTGAAATAAACTGACAACGTATATTCACGACGTATAATTTTTTATGTGAAATCTCTAATGCGGTGGGTGGGATCGTAAAAATTTGTTCTCGGGATAGGCAACGTTCCTTGATAAAAATAAATATACTCCATTGCTTACCCATCGCCCCCTCTCTGCCATAGACGCAAAGGCGACGCGCACAAGTTGTATGTACACATCAAGATACATTGCAGGGTTTCAAAAAATCTTGTAAAGAATTGGAAAACTTTCTTACAAATTAAAAATTTTTTGAAATGCTTTCTCAGAATTTTGACGAAATTTGGAAGAATTTTGAACAAATGTGGAGTAAGTTTGAAAATTTTTGAAAAATGTTGGAAATGTTTGGAAAATCTAGAAAAAATTGCAAAAATCTTGAACAGTTTTGGGAAAAATTTGGCGCATTTTTTAAAAATTTGGAAAAATTATCGAAAATTTATAGCACATTTAAATTAAAATTTGAAAACAACAAAATTGGAAAATTTTTGTAAGCATTCAGAAAAATTTTGAAAAAAGATGGATTTTTTTTTTAATCGAAAAACTTTGCTAAAAGTTGGAATAAATTGGGAGCACTGTTCTAAAAATTGGAAAAATTTACAAAAGAAGTCGAAAAAATTTGAACAAAATTGGAAAAAAAATCTAAAAGTTTCGAAACACTGTGGAAGAATTCAGAATAAATTTGCAACAATTTTGGAAAAAATTGGAAAATTTTGGAAATGTTTGGAAAAATTGAAATTTTTTTTTAAACCTTGAGAAAGTTTTATAAAATTTTGAAAATAGTTTTTAAACATTTAAAAGCACTAAGTATTTGAAAATTTCCAATGATTCCCGAGAAATCGTCAAACATTTTGGATTAATTGGCATCAAAATTAGTGTTTCCATGTTTCACATCTACCAGGTGTCCCGTGACGCCTCACTTTCTTTTTAACCATTAACTACATTAATGGTAAATGCCACGTAGTTACCTGGTTCTCTCTTAATTTAAGTAATGCCGAAACAATGGAAGATTTAAGGTCTTTAAGCGCATTAGGCAGTTTCTCCCGCATTCCAACCAATGGTCCCTCGGCAGTATTTGAATTTTTTCCTATTGCTTCAATCCATTTTGTCAACGTAACGTATGCTGCGTCAAGTTCGTGAATTATCTTTATGATGCCCAGCGGTTCAGATGTTATGTTAGCTATGAGAAGTCTCAATTTGTTGTCATTCATTTCGTATTCTGCAGCTGCCAACCGCCTTATAATGTCTCGAAATTCAGAACTTTCCCGTACATCTTTCATCTGCTTGAATTCGACCTTTTTCATTACTTTTTCCATAAATTCATACAACTGCTCGCCTGAAAATTATTTGTTAACTATCGTATAGTATTGTTAGAAGATTGATTTTGAGGCATCCTAAAAGAAAAGCATAACTCGGATAGTATTTAAAGGGGGTTTTCTGCAAATTCAAATTAAAACCGATGCAATCAATTAATGATTACATAAGAACCATTATGTCGGAGTAAACTTAAACTAATTTGAGTCGTCAGAATTGTCACGAAATTTAATTTTAAATAATATTAGCATGATAATGTGAATTTCAATCAAAATCGCATCAAAACTTCAATCCTTCGAAATTTACGATACGTCCATATGTAGTGTGACATAGATTTGGAGGTCTAGTGCGAGAACCTCCTTGAACTATGCAGTCCTCCGGCCCTCCATACGATGGGACAAAATCCAACTAAAGCAAAATCCCGAAAACGAAAGAAATCAACCACTGTTGGGCGCCAGCTCATTTTTACCAGAGTGAGCAACTGTGAACTTCAAACCCTCGGCAAAACGGAATGGACTCTCAACTCTTTTGGAACACGTACATAGACGGAATTGGAACTCGGGTCCTTCAATGTAAAAAGACGCATCAAGCCAGGTCAACGTGGAAACTTCAAAATCGTTCAATGGCCCAAATCGAAATAAAAAAAAAAAAAAATGGGATACGACTGCGACCCTCGACGGGTCGCATCTATAACTTCCCGATAGTGTGTGTGTGTGTGTGTGTGTGTGTGACGATACACGTATGAAGTCAAGTTGTATATCCCCAACGCAAAGTCAACTCTTAATCCATTATTACGATTCTTTATCGATATCTCGTAAAATATGATGCCTAGCAAAAACAGTAATACAATATGAAATATGTAGTTTCACGAGCAAAACAACTTTTGGTTGATACTTTTTCTCGTATCTATCATCGTTCTCGAAATACAGCGTTATTGCTTATAATCGCAAGAGTCACGCGCACGAGATTATCGACTGCTCACACGACGGAGACTGGCCCCAGAGCGGGACACCGTGAGTCGAGAGATGAAAACGCCTGATCGGACCGCATGCGAAGCAACCACCGGTTGCTTGCTCATTCGTCATTCGCTCTTGACTCGTCCCACTATACGCATGTTCGCTCATCGAGAATTGAATTTTCTGTATGTGCTCACTATTCATACCGTTTACTTATTCAGCTTATAGGAAAACAGATATTCTCATTTAACCTTTAGTGATTCTCAGTTTTATAATAGTTTGTGATGAAAACATTGATATTATTTCTATTAAAAATAATGAAAAACTTGAATTGTCGCGTGTTAAGTGATTTATCCGGCTCAATCCCGCCCCGCTCCTCTATCACCCCGTTCTACTCAAACTCCGCTCAACCAGACGAAATCACCAAAATCGAGAGAGAGGGAGATAGAAACATCGGTGCGACGCTGCTTGGAGTAACGACGCCCACCGAATAGCTGCCGGTTACTTTCTAGGGCCTTCCGGCTTAAGCAATCCGAAAGAATTGGAAAACAACTTTCCTTCAATTTTTGCGTGGTCGAATGCTTCAAATAAGCTCTCCAGGGACTCCAAAACCAGTTCCTTGGTGACGACACCCAAATTCGGATCCAATGCGACCGTGCTCTACGTGCCTTGTCGGAATTATTCGTCCAAAACTTGCTAAGTTAACAGCCTCGGCAAACACTTGTTCTTCTGTCCACCACCAAAAGGGAAGTGAGTCAATCGGGCGATATTGTTCGCCTCGGAGACAATTTCCTGGTGTGCTTGCTGCCAAATATCCCATGAGGCCGGTGATTGGCTAATTTCCTGTGTGACGTCACGGTCGCTGATGCGCACGGCAATTTGGGCCCCCTCAAGTTTATTTCCTCGATGTTCATTCCCAGACATCCGCCAAGTGGGGACCTCCATAATGTCCCATCGAATATATCCTCCATCGACCGCGTCTCCCCCTTGGTCCCCTAGGTAGCGCGACGATATCCCGATCAGTCGGCTACCAAATTTAGAATTCTTCTCTCTCACCAATCATCCAGACATTTCGATTTACATGAGCACCAAATCTGGTGGTTTTTAAAACACACACACACACCTCTCCATATATAAAAGTTTGGACTCGCTTGCCGCCGGATTTCCCTTCTGGTGGGTGTTCCACACGTACCAGTTTTCCCAAATTAATTGCAACGAAAATATCACGTTACAGTAGATAGTCCTTCCCCCCTTATAACCTGCAGTAGCTGTATACCAATAAATATAAAAGGAATTGACATAGATGCATTTGAATTGCCATAGTTTTTTTTGAATGACTGTTCCGAGTTATGCATTTTCTCTTAGACCCCGTGAATTCCGAGTGAATTTCATTCATACCTAAATCGAAAATATTATCGGGGGTGCAGGATGGATGGTTGCTGTAAAATACAAATTAGTGAAAATGAGTGGGAACATTAAAATTGTGAGAAATGTTGCATGTAATTGTTTGTCATTAGGCTATTAATAAAATATCTGTGGGGGTGTGTTTGTTAAATCAGTAGATATGACTGGGGAAGCGCATTGTTCCCAAAATTCTATCCACTACACCAAAACCCCAACTATACGTCTTCATGTCTTTTTTATTATTAGTAAAAAAAAGAAAGACGCCAACCTCCGTCCGCACGCTTACTTCTTTCGCTTTCCTTCGTCTTTGTCTTTTATTTCATCTATATTAAACAAACTAAGAACAAATAACAAATTCAATACAACGGACAATATCCCTTGACGTATATTCAATAGAAGGATGAAGCCCCTCTACATTTCAATGTGCCCAGATCACGATAGGACACCCGGGAACAGATACTTAGTTATGTGGGGCCGATAGCTGTGGCTTGCTCAGCTGCAGATTCCATCGAGTCCTTCACGTCAAGATTATTCCGCATTTGCTCTTTTTGGACTTTTTAAGCTGCTCCTCACGGCGCAACACTCTCAGAATCACCAGTGTAAAAACACTTGTAGCGATCCATGCTGCCTCTGATGACATCCTCCACATACATTGTTAGACGTCGGATCGCGGACATGGAAAAACAATATTTCCATAAATTTTCGCAGACTTTCGACAATCCGGGGCATCCTCACGGTCGACTTTGCGCGGATATAGTTAAAAGCCCGTGTCCTGAGAGCATATGGGCTACATAAGGAGATGCGGTAGTGTCTCTTCTACAAGTGCGTATCCGTTCGAATTGCCACCTCCACCTTATCGCCACCCGCTTTCTCAGGACAACTGCCTACCGCATACCTATACAGCTGGAATCAGTATTTGAAAATTCAATTTGAAAGAATTTACGAACTATCCCTTCTACAGCACTGATTTTCTTGTATATTCTCAGTTTAACATGATTTCTCGAGTTTTCACCAAAAAGTTTGATTATAACACTGCATTATTGTTAACAAAAATACTGAACTTTTTTCTTCTTCTTACTCCTTTGTGGTTATAACCTCTCTTCTTGAGAGGTAAGTACCAAAACTTCTCTGTTTGATTTTAATGGTTATATCCCTCTAGAGGGAAGCACCGTGTATTATCCGAACTTTTTTCTTCTCCGGCGCAAACTTTCTGTGAACACTCTCTTATATTAGTATCTCACATATATACGCGTACAGGACACGTGGATACTTTCGTATGTGGTGGAATGTCCACCGTTGCGCGTGAGACGGACGCGCACCTCCGTAGCTTGTGTATATGCCTGCTATAGACACATACAAATTAACAAATAAAAGTGGCCTCGAAATTTTACGAACGCATTCATGTTTTTACTCGCAAGCGGAAGAAATATAACAGTTGAAAATGGAATCATTTGAATTTGAAGTACATGCACCAAGCCTTTCAGAGAAGTAATGCCCCAAACGTGAAAAACTAAATAATTTCCAGTTTTTCAATCAAACTAACCACGACTTTCACAAAAGGTATGACAGGTCACAAAAATACAAAAACTCAGTTTTTGTTAAAATAGAACTTCGAGAAGTACGTATCTGTAGATTCATGTGTATGCCATATCTAAGTGTTCGTCAGATAGAACAAAAGTATTGCGATGAAGAATAAGAGTACCTACAAGTACTTTTTTCGACTGTACGTCGTATAACAAAACCCGAACCAGGACTGATGTACTCGACACAGTTTACAGAATATAGTCGAATTATTCGATTGTGGGTGTTACAGGACATTCCCTCGTAACCTGAAAACAACGGCGACAAGATACGTACTTGTCGAAGTTCTTTTCTTGCAGAAACTCAGTTTTGGTATTTCGGTGTCATAGACATATTCAAGTAAAGAAACTGAAGTGGCCTTAAAATTCCAAGAACGTATTCGATCATGTTTATACTCGAAAGAGGTAGAAAATATAAACGTTGGAAACGTAATCGTTCGAATTTCTAGTTTCTAAATTAAGTTAAACAACACTGTCACGAAGACCATGAAATGGCACAAAAATACAAAACTGCGTCAACTGAAATTTCCAATTTCGATTTTTGGACCAATTACAATAACTTCCCTTAGGATCGGAAAATTAAAAAAACTAATGATATCTGTATGAAAGCCTTAGGAACAATCATCGACACCAGGGGTACACATGAATGTTTTCCTGTCGTCAGCAAAACCAAGCCCACGGAAATTATACAAGCTATGATGAAAAACGTAAAACACTAGGCAGCCGAACTCATGCACAAGCGTTATTGTGACCCGAGCGGTCGCAAAAGCATCGACAAGCACAGCCGCCGAGCTACCTGTTCAATCCCTTCTTACAGGGACGTATCTATGTAATAACCTACAACAAACCCACACTTTGCCACGACAACATCAAGAGTAGCTCCTACAACTCCAGAAATCTATCAATTAATAGAAACTAATGAGCGATTTCTGCATCATGATAATAGCGAGAATTATTCAAGGCATTTGATTTTTACAACTGAGACATATCTCAATCGTCTGTCAACGTACAAGACATAGCATTCTGATTGGCATGGCCGGAACCAATGTGGAGGGGACCACACAAACTTCAGGAGGATGTGGGATCCCACATCTTAAATTTTCGTGGGTCCAAATATTTTGTGTGTAGAAGACGACAATCCAAAAGCGAGAAGCAACAAAAGCAAGGTATCTTTTTTATTAAGTCTACCGATTTTCTGCTATGAAGAATTAATAGGCTTACGAAAGAATTCAAATTTTGCGCCAGTAGTAACAAGCATATAGCGCCACTTATCCTGCGCAATAGAAGTTTCATTATTCTCCAACGAATAGTGGGGAGTGTGGAGCCCAAAGCGGATTGATGTAACTAGAGGCTCAGTTCTATAGGACGGGGTGACGTCAGCAGAGCGGTTACTATCACGGCATTGCCTAGCGGCGCTAGTTGCAATTGCTGGCCACGCTCGGCTGCCCGAGCGCGTAAGAAATCAGTTGCGGTTCCGCTGGAAGATTCGGCCTCAAGTCTCCGACCCGTATGCACGTATTTTTCAGCGCGTGTATTTTACCCAACGTACCCTGTACTAATCCCTTCGTACTAGTTAGTCACAGTAACTTGAATGAATAGCATTTACAGTGGAAGTTATCCCCAAACGGTTTTCATATTTATTTTTCTGTCGAATCCCCGTTAGTGTAGTTTAAACAACAAAGGAAAATCCATACGAGTATAGGCCCTTACAGCGGCTGAGCCGCGTGCCCGCCTAACCTCTCTCGGCGTAACGTCAGAAGCTGATTAAGTACATACAAGATTGATCTGTCTTCTGATTTCGATAATAACAACGGCAATTATGAGGGCGCAGATTATATCGTATCTGCAGAAAATTTGTCTGCACTGAAAAACGACAACTACTATCTCTAACAGACCTTCCCCTCTTGCCGAATCCCCTTGACGACACATCAAATCAGTCGTCACACCCATATGATATCGTTCTTCTACTGGAATCAAGAAGAGAAGAATGGGAGAATGACTGCACGGCGAATGGTCTCGATCCAACTGTTTACGCAACAATATTACAACGCGCTATCAAAGGGCTTTTCAACCCATACCCGGTTTCAACAATACAATCACCGATCGTGGGCAACCTATTCGCACAGACAGAAGACGCAACTGATATGGAAACAAGCCACGACACACTTCTCCCCGTGCAGGCTCCCACCGACCTTGGAAAGAGAAACACCAGAGACGATGGAGGCACCGACGATGACAGGACCGACTTAGAAGGCGAAGGCATCAAGGACAACAAATCGTCAAGCAAGAGAAAAGGGCAAACAAATTCCTCAAACAATTCAAAACCCTCAAAAGTTCTACATATCTCTCCATCTAATGGTCCCATCCCACCCTCAATACCTGTACAAAACTCCCTGGCTCATAATCTTCCCCACCTTGACTACACACACACCTTGTCCCCTCCCTCTTCCACCCACCGTCCTATCTGAGATGAAATCCGTAAAAACCGATACCCGCCCAACGCTCCAGGTAAGACTTTCGACGTTTTCGTTTAATCTGACGAAGCGACCGGATGCAGCAGATTCACTAACAAATCCTCAGAATCCCGGTAAATGCAGCCATCCTTAACCTACCTCCTAAAATTTAAAGGTAACAGCCTACCCTCCTACATCATGCTCTATAACGTAAAACTAGACGTCTTCCCCTACGTGACTCAAGTAAAAAAGTATTCCAATTGACGACGTTTCGGTCACTCAAAAAATATTGTAGAAGCCATAACACCTGTAATCACTGCGGGACCAACACCCACAATCACCTACCTCCAGAAGATCCCTGCCCACATGCCGACTCTCCTCCTAAATGCATCAACTGCAAGCAATCCCACACCTCCACTCACGAAAAATGTCCCGTTCCGAAATGGGGAAAGAGAAATCCACACAACAGCGGCTAAGTACGGGATCTCTTACCCGGGAGCTAAAAAAATCCTAATTGATGACGCAATCATCTAATTTTCCTCCCTTGCCTAGACATCCGGTCCCCCAACAGTGGTCACCGTCTACTAATCACCAAGCCTTCTCTTCGGCCAGTACCTCCAATACACCCACCCAAGCCCGTCATGCTCCTCAATCTCCAAGTGGACTCATCCAGCATCTTCCGACACCAATGGCCACACAATCCCAAAAAAAGATTCCTCCCAAACTTTCGCAGCCGCTTTATCAAAGACAAAATATCCAAACAACAAATCCACCCGGCAACAGTCCTCTGACCACCAAATGACACTTCGGCATCGAGAATGTCTGATATCTCCACACGGCAACAATTACATGAACGTACAGAAAAATGATAACCCCACAAACTTACCCCCACCCGTCCATTCCCGGCCTTAAGATCACGCGACTCATCCACAATTCATGCCCATCAATATGAACATCATTATGGACCAAATCCACATTTTTCTAGAAACCTTCCTCAACACCATATAGTAATTTGTGCTATAAGGGCGATAAACGGCGTCTGCCAGGAGTGTGAAGTTTGCAGCACGAGGTATGGCACGTCGGAACCGAGGCTCGCCGAAGTTTAAAATATAGATTCTATCGATCCATTGTAATTTCAATTTGTTCATTCATTTTCTACTGGTACTTCATTCTCGAAGTGTGGACTCATTCTCAAGTAGATATTAGTTTGAATCTTACACGAAAGGGCTTTTCGAAAACTGAAGTTGTGCATCATTTCCTTCAAGACCAGTCATTGCTTGTATCAGTTGAGAAATTCTCGATTGTGTAACAATCGAAAGTTCACCCATTTCCTGACATAACAGAGGTTGTTATAGAACAACCTTTGATAATCTATAGAGTAAACCAAGAATAAACTTCCAAATGACCGCGGTCGCGAATACTTCAACTTTTTCGTTTTAAATCTTTCTAATTTCATGAATTTTCTAACATTTCCATCAGGTATTCTGTAATGACATAAAAAATTGTACGATCGCAATGATGCGAGCGTCTCGTTCGAAAATGACTGCTTCGTCATGATTCGTCCGGATTTGTTCTTTCCGTAATTTTTTGAACCTTTTGTCTTGGCACTCTAATGAAAGAAATTTTATAACCTTTCATTGTATCCAAAACGAATTGGTCTGATGTGATTTTCTTTGACTCCTCTATGAAGTGTGATAATCTCTCTGCAATCTCTTTTACCTCCGCTCTTTGCGAGCTATTGTCCGACATTGCCGAGATGTCTGCTGAGCGCTTTGAGAAACTGCCTGCTGATGGACGAGTCAATGTTCTCGGCCTGCTATTGAAGAAACCTCAACGATTCTGATGTTTCACTCTCACAGATGGGTTCTGCCAGTTTCCCGGCAGCGTTGTCTTAGTCTGAATCCTTGATTTCTCAGTCGCTTTAATGTCGGTGCAAGCCCTTTCAATAGCCTTGGCCTCTTTCAATTGATCAGCAAATTTTTGTCCATACAGCCACTTGTCATCACATACAGTCGCTGGCGTATGGAAAGAACGCCTGGCCATCGAATGCTGATAAACAACATCCGTGAACATTTTTCCGGCATCACACAACTAACTTGTCAATTGAGGCAAATTTACAGCTTCCTTAGGATCCTGCAAAATCATCGAGACCGCTGATGCTATAGCGACAATAGCAGACCTAACATTATGTTGAGTATTCACAAAGTTGGTCTCGTTTCTTGACAATGTCTGTCAGGGCAGGACGAACCTCCAAATTAATGCATGGAGCCTCAATGAAAAGATTAACTGTCCTTGGACATTTTTCACTTATGATGGCCTTGGTTTTCTCAGGCAAAGCCTCTGACATGAGTTTCCTCCAAATTGTTGTGACTTCTTCGACAAGTTTGAGATCTGATGTATTATCAGATTCCTTGCCAATCATCTTAAGAATCTCGATATCCATTGACTCTGCCTTACCTTGTTCGTCCTTCTTGTCACGAACGCCAGCTCCTTCCTCCTCTTCATTACGCACCAGTCCAACGTCCCATGCCCTTGGGTAGGTTTTATTGGAGAGATTTTGATCGTTTTCTTTGTCTCCGTGCTCTAAAAACATTTTTTTTTATACTGTTCTTTGTGAGCCCTGACCAAGTCGTGTAGATTTGTCATGAACACCGAGTTATTTCGCGTGGAAAACACCCGGTTTTGTTTTGGTTTTTTTTTTGTAATTTTTCTTTCATTTATCGGCTTATTGCCCACAGTATTTGTGTGGAATAGCTGCGATTGGAAAAATTTCGTGTGGAAATTTCTCACTCAGATATATTTCAACCTACCCAGTGGATTTGAGGAGCTCAATTCAACCTGTTGAGCGTCCTTCAATTTTTCATTTTCTACAAAAGACGTTACAAGGGAAGTGAGGTTGGAAATCTGAATCTCCATTATTTCCAGTCTTTTGGACGTTTTAGACCCCAATTTCTTACGGTCCTTTCACCTCGATCGTGACCTCTTCTTTTCCTTTTCTCCAGTCATAATTTATGTTCAATTATTAAACTCAAGAAACGGAAATTTCGTTACTGCGTTAATCTCTGCATCTGCGAAGTTACCGAAACATAATGAATTGCCGCCCGAGGGCGCTCTGGTAGCAAGCAGCATTAGCGGGTAATTTTTCCAAATTCAAACTCTAACATTTTGAGACAGTTTACCTCCTACGAGGCTTACTACGTAAGTAATCATCGAGAACGAGACGCAAAGTATAATTAGGTATAAATCAACATATTATGCTTGAATATTTACCATTTATCAAAAAGTTCTCCAGGTTTGAATTTCCGCAGCATGTTACTCACAAAATTTTGGTAAGGGAGCGAATGCGCTTGTAAAGAAATAAATCCCGAAGTATATTGAACTTTCCTATGATAGAATCCAAAGCCGGATAACGGTGTTGGTGGACTGGGTGTAACAGGTAGTGCATCGATTAATGGTAATGTCACTTGTCCGACATCGTGATCGAAATACGAACCGTCCAGGAGAACCACATAATCATCAGAGTCCCCTATATATTTAGGGTTTGTAGCATGAATAGGACTATGCAGATCATAAGAGGGGAATATGCTGAAAGTATAAAGCAAACAATACATACAAAGGTTAACTGTCATTTGATGTAAATTGGAATGAAAAAAACTAACGATAATTTGTATATGACCCACTAATTGCTACGGGACAATGATTTTTTCAACATTTGCTTCGTTCTTTGTCAATATCGCAATATCCATAAAACAATGAGGCAGTTAAAGCTATTATTAACCCGCGCTATTAAATGCGCTCAGCAGGCATTCCGAAAAAATTCTCGCCCTGTTGGGGCTTTGAACTTAAGCGGTAGCGCTAAGACTGCGCGCTTAGTCCACTCAACTATTCTAATGTCGGTGTTCATCAATATTGATATTATCCCTCCGACTTCTGCGCAGATTCAAATATTGACTCACCATTAGGAGAAAAGGAATGATCAAGATTCTTACTAATTAGAGGCAGATTCAAGGCGAAGGTGGAGGTTACCCGGGAGAAATGACCCTGTTGCACTGTCATATTTTCTTCCCAGGACGCCAAGGTATACACCATTTTTCGCCTGGACGAATCTAAAATTACGCACCAATAAGTGTTTTTTTCTTTATTTCGTATCATTATGGATAGGAGCAGACTTAGACGGAACATTCTCTTTCCGAAATATAATATCGAAAATCATCCAAAAGGCGAGTTGAGAAGAATGTTCCTCGAGTCCCTCCTGTCTCCTCAAACTAATAACGTCAATATAATCTACAAATCTTACTTATCATGATATGTTCCAAATTGGAGACCTGAAAACAGTAAAATAGATGATGTTAGAGAATTATAGTAAGTTCGTTTGGCAATAGTGATGAACTTTAAATACTACTGGAAATGTTTAACTAAGACGATTACATTCTATGACTGACTCTACGTTAAAGTGGGATGTAATCATACTGAAAATTGAAATGATACATTACCGTAAGTGTTCTCAGAATACTATTGCTACCGAAAATTAGTTTTGACATTTAGCATGCATCTTCAACATAATGTGCCAGGATCATTTTCCCGACGGAACATGCTAGAATTCGTATCGCGTCTTTGCTCAGAAATTCGTATAATTGTGTTCCTTCATTGAACATGATTTCAAGGAATGTGATACAGTCGGACCTCTCTTACAATCGCTCCGGTTCTGGAATAACGTCCCTTACGGAAAACAAAAATGTCCACTATGGTCACTGTTTTTCCCCTCTTGAGTCCCCACCGCTATAGAATTCGAATTCAGATACTTACCCGCCGAGTTCCACTCAGGCAGCGTACGTACCGTAGCCTATATCAAATAGTGGGGGAAGAGGGATAAAGTGCCACAATGGACGCGGTGCCATGCCTCCGGTTCCGACCGTATTCTGTACGGGAGGTCCGACTGTAAAGTACAATATCATCTTATCACGAAAAAGGATGAGCAAATTACCAATAAGCAGGTATCCCTCCGGCAAAATTAGATTGCTGAGGAAAAACGATCTGAAGGTACGTGTCAATTGCACGGTTTCGGGATCGGTTGGAAGGGACACCCATCCTAGTGTATCCTCATCGATTTCACCATTGGCCATTAACTTCCCTTGCTGTACTTGAATATGGAAGACTTTATCTTGCAGTACAATTTTGGCGCCGGTAACAACTCTAAAGATGTATCACAAAACGATGTAAATAGATATATGATATGATATTTCCTCTGTTATGAAGGTTGTTGTTGAATCACACACGATGACCGCAACTATACTTTTGATGGTCTCTATGAATAATTTCGCGGGGGGGGGGGGGGGGGGTCGGACGGCAAAATCGCAAAAGAACTTTCGACTCCAAATTTCATCCCCTACTCACACCCCAAAGGAAAGTCCGCAGTTTACAGACACCCTGCATAGTAAATGAACCGGTTACAAAAAGATAACCTGGAAAGGATTTCCATTTACATATGAGATATATTACTGGAACTGAACAAAGAATGGAAGCAATAATAATTTTGCCAACTCTCTATTTTGTTTGTTGGCTTTACAATCCCCTTTTTCACTAATATATTCAATAAATTATATAATACCATAATATATGATATTGTTATAAACTGCGGAGGAATTCTCGCTTTATGTGAAAGAATATAAAGATATAATTTCGTTCACGCCAGGTGGGGCGTCGTTACATGTTTAGTTGCAAATATTGACCATTTCCATGGGTTTTAAGAACACTTGGACGGGTTGGTCAATATGGCAACGTTGTGGTACTTAGGTTGGCCGGCCAAAACTTCGCACAAATAGCGCCAGGATCTAACGTTCCTCATTTTGGTGGGAAATACAAATGCCCGAGGTTAAGCCATCGAGTGATTGTTTACTTCTGGAAATGCCTCTTATTTTACTATTTATATAATTATAAGTCTGAATTTATACATGATTCAATAATATACATTCACCTAATAATAATTCTGCACACCTGTAATGGTATTTAATGTCATCCAAGGATAACATGAAGATAATGTACCTAAATCGGAACAGCAGCTATAATGCTGTTCAGCACGGATAATTTGCGCCATGGACATTTTCCAATCCATTACAAATTAATGTAAGTAATAATCAACGCAACACAATTTCTTTGGTAAACTCTAGATTCATCCGCAATAAGTGCTTTTTTTATTTTGGAGCACTACAATAACCACGGCGTCGCCATATTGACCAACCCATCTAAGTGTTCTTAAAAATCATCGAAATGATCAATATTTACAAACAAACATAGAACGACGCCCCTGGCATCAACGAAATTATGTCTTTATCTTATTTCACATAACGCGCAGAATTCCTCCCCTGATTCCTTAAATTTGATTCTCATCATGATCGATCATTGCAATGATTGGTCATAGTTATTCACAAAAACAATACATATTTTCGATTGCATCTTAGTGATGAAATGAGAAAACAGTGTCAATGCGAGCATCATATCTTGTAAATTGTTCATGAATATTACAACTCATTCATATTGAAGTCGCCAGCCAAAAGAAGTGAAAGCTTATGCAAATTTTGCTTTAGTTGTAATTTACCTTCAGTGAACCCCGGATGTGATTGATGCATGGACGACGTTGTATCCTCAATTGTGTTACCCAGCGGTATGCATATGATTCATACAACGAAATACTGATAGAAAACTCTCTGACACGAAGAATCCATTCTCTTGAGACAAACGATTTTCTTTGCAAAGAAAAATGCAAGCAGAAAGATGGGTGCAGTGAGGACTGCCCTTGCAAGACTCATGCCGAACATTGGAGGGCCAGAACAGAGGAGAAGGCTCTTTTTATCATCAGTGGTCACGTCGGTATCAACATATGGTATCCCTATATGGACTGATGCACTACGAAGTCGAGCAGCACGACGGCGTGTTGTTCCAGTGTGTAGGCTGAGTGCCCTTAGAGTAGTTGGCGCATACCGGACAGTATCCAACGAAGCAGTGTGTCTCATTGATGGGATGATACCCATCGAAGTTCTAGCGGGGGAGCGTAGGCGACTCTACACACGCAAAACATCAACTGAGCTGAGCCCAGTGGAGCTGAAGACAGAAGAACGTAGCCACAGCATCCAGCGATGTCAGCTACAGTGGGACGCCTCGAGCAAAGTCCGGTGGACTCATCGACTTATTCCGAAGCTAGATGCTTGGCTTGAACGGTCACATGAACAAGTCAATTACTACCTACTCAAATGCTCTCAGGACACAGGTGCTTTCGGGAATATCTTCACAAATTGAAGCATAAGAATTCCCCAGATTGCTCAAAGTGTCCGAAAATTTAAGAAAACGCGGAACATGCTCTCTTTGCCTGGCCGTGTTTCGACGTCCAACGATCTATATGGGAAAAGAGCTCAGGCAAACCCATTAACGTTGGAAATCTTATGGAGGTTATGCTGTCATCGCAGGAGCTGCGCCGCGAGGAGCGGCTTCGGAAAAAACCAGAGTAAACGGAGGATCTTCTTATCGTGAACGACCGGAAAGGATTCGCTCCTGAGGAAGCCGCAGCTGTCGTCCCGTACGCAACGAAGTATTGCTTCGCAGATGTTCCGTCGTGATCTGGAGATATTGGAAAATAGAAGGTTATCCTTCTACTAGTTTAGGCCAAGGGGTGCTGTCCCCTGTTTTTGTCTTTATGTTGTTCTGTTAATTTGTAAATTTTTTGGTTTGTTTTCAATAGAGATTTGATAAGAAGGGAGGAAAGAGAAAGAAGGAAGCGTGAGGAACAAGGCTGGCTTATTTCTTTCTGTTTTTTTCTTGAAAAAAGACACACCCACACACAGTCGGGGCTTTGGCGTAGCGGTAGAGTATCTGCCTACTACTCCAAAGATCCTGGGTTCGCGCCCGGCCGCCGGAGAATATCTTTCAAAAATATTTTCTCATGGATTCCTACCGATACAGGAACGTTCCGTGTGTGCTGTGTGCTATCGGCGGTACCCATAAAATGAGGTACCTAACCCGACGCAGGGGGAGGAGGGTGGATTCATCATAGGCGCCGGCCATCGTAGCACAGGGGATTCTGGAGGTTTACCCTGTGTTTAGAAATACGATGGCCTAAGATGGCGAAAGTCAGCCCCTGCCTCATGGGTGGGTGTCTGGTACGCCCCCTGAAGGAATGCTTAACAGCTGCTACCCGTGGCGTACAAATGAGAGGAACGGAAAAAAACACACACACACAGACCCCGACTTAGAATTTGATGGGGATCATTTTGGTATACCTAAAATCCTAGTTAGATAATGAAACAATAAATTTTTGGGTGCATTACAATAACTTCCCGACTCATGAGGAAGTTAATTATGCAAATTATGGAAAAAAGTCATTACACATAAAAGATGTATTTTCAAATAAGGGATAATTCTCTTCTCAGAAGTTTCCCGATAACTTTAATATTTTACCCAGTGGAACAGTATAAATAATTACAATTATCGATAACATTGCATATACTGCATGAATCCCATCCAAAATGTAATCGACTCGATTTTGCATGGAAACGCTTCGATTGGGACCGTTATGCCACCGCTGTGATCATTCGTTTACTCATTACAGACATATTTGTTGAGACGGTCATACCTCCTTATATTATGCAAATTGTCGAAAAAACTCATTCTACATAAAATACGTAGTTTTATATGGGGAACAACTTTTCTTATATAAATTTTACGCTAACTCTAATAGTTCATGCAATAGAACATTATAAACAATAAAAATGGTCAATAACAATATATATACTGCACCAATTTCATCCAAAAACTAATCAGCTCTAAGTTACATGGAAACGCTTTGATTCTGACCTCAATAATCTCGATGGCAGCATTCGTTCATAAGAAACTTAGGATAAAAATTCGGCGACACACGTACACACACACACACATACTCCGACTCAGAATTTCTTGGGTGTCATTTTGGTATACTTAAAACACCAGTCACAGGACGAACCAAAAACTTCGAATTCGGGGTCATCACAATAACTTTCCGAAAATCGCGAAGTTGATAGCAAAAATATAATTTTAGAAAGAGACATTCAATGAACTGATATGTAACATACTCATTCTCAAATATCTAACTATTGTAACACATAGGAAGTATAATACACGACATGAGGTACAAATGCCGGTCAGATTTGAGCATTCGGAAACAAAGTCTCAAGAGAATGGATTTTTCGTGTCCGAGATTTTTTCTATCAGTGTACAAAGAAAATAACCCGCAAATGAATGAACTGAACTTCTGAGAACATGTAACCGGTGACAAGTTGCAGGATACTTATGTTTGCTGGTATCATATAGTTGTTCCTGATTTCAAATGATTCTCGCCAAAAGATTGGCTTCTTCTGCTTTTGTTATCATAATGCGCGAATAATTCACTACTCCACTAAAGGACTCTATTATGATGTCAACTTTTAAGACAGACGGCTACGGGGACATATTTCAATAACATTTGTGCCATTGTTGGCACGACGGCCATCTGCATCCCAACCAAAATATTTTTATACCATGACAACGTTAGAACATCTCAAGGACGTTGTAGTACTTGATCGCATAATTTATACCGGAACTTTCAATACTTACATACACACGCTCACGCCACCACGCGTACCTCACCTTAAAGCAAAGCAGTAGTGGACGAAATATCACAAAAAGTGAAAATATCATGAATACGAAGCACGTTATGTTCATGATAATTACAATGACTTTCCAGGAAGTAGCAAAAAGGGATCCAACAACAACCACTAAATTATAGTCACAACATTTTATATATAACAGAAACCCCTTTTCAAAAATTTGAGAAGGCAGAGTTTACTTACTTGTTGTTATCGATATCCACCTTACTTACTTCCAAACTGACCCGATGAATGGAGTCACGAGTGAAGCAATTACAAAAACAAGTTCTTGGCATGGATGCCCAACCACTACGCGGGTTACGGACCGCGGGGACAGGGCAATTCTCAGGCGATCCATATCTGCCAATATTCGGTCCGTGCCCAGACAATTGTATCCATAAGTATTTATCGTCTTTCTACAAAAATGGTTTCTGTATGTTTCATGTCTTTCTACATACAGTGTGAATCGGCAGATTTCTTTGTAATACATGTAAAGAATTAGCCCGGTAAAAATATATAAATGAAGCCTATTCATATCACGCCAGAAGTATCTATTCAAGTGCTACTTCGGCTTCGTGATCTAAGCAGGATGATACGGGTTCATCGATTATTTATACAGACTGTTCCATTTCGAAAACTGCATCTACATATCTTTCAACAGGGTCATGTAACAAAAAATTGTTTCAAACAAAAATTGTAGGGTTTTGAGAGCGATATCCGATTTGGCCATTATTTCGAGCTTTTCAGTTCGCGCTTGCAGGCTGCAAGCATAAGACCTTTTTTTGAATGGCACCCACATTTTTCATCCGAGGAAAATCGTTCATTTTGATGAGTTGTTTTCAGAACCCTATGCATATTCATTATGCAAACAATATAATCAAAAGTGTTTCGTGGCCAAAATTTCAGTTTCAAACTCCTTTGGCGTAACCCAGGAAGCACCACTTGGAGGTAAACTCTGCGTCGTGATATAAAAAAAGGAAAAAAACATGCGCGATAATGGGAGGAACTTCCTGAGCGTTTCCAAAAGGTAATCTATATTCTCACCATCTGTAGGCAAATGTTGTGATTATAGTTTACATTTGATAATTCCAGCATGTAAACATATCAATGGAACAATTACGTCCAGATGCGTAATATGAACAAACGTACCTACTCATTGATAGTATATTTCCAGGCTGTCATTCTGGGGATTTTTTGCTCGCGCCTTTGCCTGCTCTCGGCTTCGCCTCGAGCGCAAACTTTGCGCGAGCAAAAATCCCCAAAATGGCAGCCTGGATAACATTTTTCCGTAGTGACTTTTACGTTTCCAAGTTCGGAACAGGGCTAATACCAATTTCCGAACGAGGAAAAGTACAATGCGGTACGGAAAAGATTATTTCATTTGAATTGGCGCGACAATGAGAAAAACAAGTGCAACAAGGTGTCAATCCTGATGATCCCCAAACTGTTCCAATATTAGCTATGATTCACATGGACCCTCATGTCAGTTTGGGATAAATTGCACGGGATTTAGGGGTGCCGCGGAGCACAGCACAGAAAATATTACAATCTGGTTGTTACCATCTGTATCACATAGCTTTGACTCAGCGACATTCCAGAGTGCTGGAGCGTTTCATTACTGGTCAAGGGAAAATTCTCACTGGACGCTGGGAATTGATCATCGACATCGTTGGAAATTAAAGGTTTGGTGCGGTGTGATTGATGGGAAAGTGCATATGATAAGCCCTTATTTCTTTGATGGTACTGTCAATGAACAAAACTACCTGGATTTTTTACGCATTCAACTAGCATTCCTGATGGAGCACGCGAAGTTGCAAACTAGACAGAGAATGTGATTTCAGGAGGATGGTGTTCCACCTTTCTTCACACGAATTGGGAGGAATCATCTCAATGGTTCCTTCCCGAATTGTTGGATTAGTCGGGGTGGTTATATCTAGGGGGCATCGCATCTTACCTTCCTCGACTTCTACTTGTGGGTTTATATCAAAGATGTTGTATACATAAATGAACCGAGTACCCTGATGGATTTACTAAAACGAATCAGAGAAGAGATTGCACGCATCAGTCCACAAGTTATTCGTAGAGTTGTTGGGCATTTCCGCAAACGAACTCAGTTATGCTTGGAAGTAAACGGTTAGAATATTGAACACCTTGTGTAAACGCTCAGGGGCTTCCTCTCATTTTCGCATTTTTTTCCTTTTTTTTGCGCATGGGATGCGACGCGGACTCAACCTTCACGTGGTGCATCCTGGGTTCCGCTAAAAAACTCTGAAACTTTAATTTTGGCCACAAAGCGCTTTTCATGACATTTTTTACGTAACAAAAATGAGATGAAATTGAATATGCGTAGGGTTCTGAGAACAACTCATTAAAATGACTGATTTTCATCAGGGTGAAAAATGTGGTTGCCATTAAAAAAGCTCTTTGTGCTTGCAGCTTGGAAGCGCGAACTTGAAAGCTCGGGATTACCAAATCAGATGTCCCTCTCAGAACCCTACAATTTGGTTCTGAAACATTCCTCGGTTACAGGGCCTTGTTGAAAGATATTTAGGTGCAATGTTTAAAATGGAACATCCTGTATAATCTCATATGGGCATAAACGATTTCATAGGATGTAGGAAGAAGTGATTTTGAAGGTTGAACAATGCCAGCAAGACAGATACGGTTGTGATTATGATTTTATGCTACATTATTTCAACCTCTAAGGTTGTACTAGGTATATGTATTATGTATTCCGTACCTTACACGTTTGCAGATCTAAAGCTTGGAGACAATCTTGAGGGCGGCAAGCTGGGTTCAGCTGATAACAATGCTGCGGTGGGCCCGAATAAAGTACCCTAGAGGAATATACATATATATTAGAATTTCGTCTTCATTTTAAGTTGTGGTGATATCATAAACGTGTGTTGGGTGCTTTCTATATCAATTTTATCAGTTGTAACTCTGTAAATTATCAACGACATGAACAAAACACTAAATAAATGTCTTCATACAGAAACTGTGACATTCCAGGCATTTTCACAAACTCCTAATGGCCAGGAGATACTAATTCTGTACACGTGATATAAAGAATAAAAGAAATCTGATGTAATTGGATCAAATTGAAATAGAATGCCCGAGGTATGTGCAAAATCAGGATCATACTTGTAAAATATTTCTCGGAAGGATGAGACTTCATGATATGTAACACCTGTACAAAGCCAGTAAAATATTTTGAGTTTATTGGTTATATAAGTCATCCTAAAAGTTCAAATTTCAATTGCATAGGATTTCAAAGGGAAATCATTGTTGAGATATGTGAAAACAATATATGAATTATAAGCCACATAATTTCTTCTATGTTATGAGCGGTCGCAAACGGCGATTCTACCCTCGCTTCGCTCGGTTAAATGGCCTTTTGCAGGCCTAACCATATCAAATGTTGTATGCCATTTGGCTCAAAAAAATGTGGCGAATTTGATTGTACTCGAATTCGCCGAAAAATCTTTTGTCAGCCTCATGACATAATCCACTATTTTTACGTTTCGCTCTATTCGGATACCCCTTCGAGTTTGTACAGTCTGTTCCCTTTCCTTGTGGCGCCAACGGAAACTGACTTCTTTTCCCAACTTTACAGCATTTATGTAAAAAATTACGTCTCAACTTGAAACCTGAGAGAAACCATGGAAAATCTCAAATTGTACAGTCGTCTCCTTTATGAGACTTCCGTCCGGTAGTAAATTGAGCCCGAAAAAAAAACTAAATTCACTAAGGGTAGAGTTTGACCTGGCTTCTCTCCACGCCAAAGTTTCATACTCTAATAACTCGGCTACTAGGGCTGTTTTTTAAGAATATGACTCTATACGTTTAAAATATGGTGGTAGAGAAGCAGTGATACCTTTAACCCAGGGTTTCGAAGGAACGCAGGCTCTTGTGGTTGAACCTACCTTTCCCATAAGTTTTAAAAATGTCACAAGATAATTTATATATCGTCCTTCAAATGCTTCGACAGCATCTGCCGATAACCGTTGCCAGTCTGTTTCAAGATAAAAATAAGGTAAAATCATTATTGGTGCTTTTACAGGTAACTTCATCTGAGCTTTAATGAATACCTCAATGTGTGTTTCTCTCAATATGAAAACATGAGGTAAAATGACGAATTAAATATGGTATTTCAAAATTACATACCCTCTTCATACTCTATCCGATAACAAGCGCTCAATATATGCAAAACTTTCATCTCAGTCAGTAGAATAACATTTAGCAGATCATGAAGGATAAATTGGTATGATTGCGTCCCCATAGACTTACAGGATTCATCTCCCGATTTCTGCAATTCAGCAATAAACGAACATATTATGAGAAATCTAACGCTAAGAACACTCTGAACGCTATGATGTAATTTGTCTGAACAATCCTCAATCATGGTAACTTACACTTAGAATCCGAGTTTAATGAATAGTAACATCTATGCACATTCAGTCAGGACATGTCATATCATTTTTCAACTTCCCGATCTTGAGGGAAGTTATTGTTATGGATCCGAAAATCGAAACCGGAAATTTCACTTGATCTCCACGTTTCATGACCCTTAGAGACGTTTCCGACCATTTTTAGTGAGGTGTTTGTCTGTGCGTGTGTGCTTATGGGAGCAAACTTTTGTCGAACGATTTTTCTTCAACAAATTATCCGATTTGGGTTTTCTTATACTTGTTCGATAGGATTCCGCATAACTTAGACCGGATCAGATTGTGAAAATAATCGACCCAGCGTTTTTTTAGTTATTAACAAATTGAATTGGTTATATCGCTACATCATGAAAACGGTTTAAGATACTGAACTAATTATTCCACACACGAAAATACATATTTGGTGTTATATAAATTTTGTTGCTGACACCGAATGTTGATTGTTATTAACAGATTCAATTGTTTAGCTCGCTGTATCGCAAGGACGGTTGGAGATACGGAACAGAGTGTCCGATCAAAGTTGTCCCACACGTAAAAATACACATTTGATATTTCACGACTTTTTTTCGTAACACTCATAGTTAATTGTTATTCACAAAATGGATTGTTTATATCGCTGCATCGCGAGACCGGTCGAAAATACTAAATACATTACTCAATGAATTTGGTTCCACGCATAGAAATACACAGTTCATGGTTTATGACCGTTCTTACTAACACCTATAGTTCATTGTTATTAACAAATTGCATTGTTTATCCTGCTTTACCCCCACCCCTAGACAATCGTCCGCTCACCTGATCTTTCACATTACTAACATTTTCACATTTCTCGACGTATTAGATAATTCCGACAAGTTTTAGAAGAGGGTTCTGTGTGCTCGATCGATTTCGTTCTCTTATGACCAACAATCATCTCTCACTGATGCCTAGGCGGGAAAGGAGTGTCAATCTTGAAAAACAGTTCCTTCAATTGTTAGTAACACTTTTATCTATTTAAAGAGGTTAAAGATATGAGAGACAGTGGATAATCAATGTTATTCCTAATACACAAATACGCACATAATATTTTATGGCTTTTTTCATAACTTTGATAGCTCGGGACATATCACTATGGTTAACAATTTTATTTGTTCATAACGGTCCATTTCACGAATGGTAACAGTTCGGGAGAAGAGTTCTAAATAAATGGGGTGTGGCTTCGACCCTCCGCGGGCCAAAATTATAATTTTCCGCTGTCTGCTTGTGTGTGTGTGTCCGTAAAACTAAGACCTTATCTCTTAAACCGTCACTTTTTTCAATTCCCCACTTTATCTCCTAAACCGTTTGGGACATGCACAAAAGTCTGAGATTAGACATATTTTCCCAGATGAGGGACAACATTTAATAGATGCTTTCTTACCGATCTCTCATTTTTTCACCATAGTGTTCGAAATGATTTTAGTTGTTTATTACGCTCTAACGCTGAAACGGCTAACGATACGAAAAAAGTCAGAAGACACAAAATAGGTATTTTTTAATTTATTGGACATGTTTTTGCATACCCACATGGAAAAATTTATATGTTGGCGACCAAATCATATATTTTTCCATTGTCAATAAATATGACTTTTTGCCGTCATATATACTTTTCTATAGGGGATATCTACAATATTTCGTTTGATACAGCGTTATAAATAATTGAAATTGTTAATAACACTGGAAATAATTGTTATTTCACGTTGACATTCCTTTACGGCATGCTCACCATGGAGAGGCATCGATAAAAAAAAATGAAAAGTTCATGATCGATTTTCCGTGTAAGATAACTAATTAACTCCCTGATTTTTCGGAAAATTATTGTAATGACCCCTAAATCGGCTCTCTCGTTTCGATTCGTAACTAGCGTTTCAAGTATACCAAAATGCTTCCTGTCGAATTCCAAATGAATGTCTGTGTGTGTGTTTGAATGTGTGGAATCGGAATTGTTCGCTAACAGTTTGTCACGAACAGGTCGAACAATCTGGGTCATCGAGATCTCATTCGAATCTTCTTCATGGAACTTAGATCGGGTTAGTTTTTGGTTTAAATTGACCTAGCAGTTCTTTTGTTGTTAACGCTCTATTTCAATAACGGTGAGAGATACGGCAAAAAGTAACATACAGAATTTGATCTGTAAGTGGAAATGCCTATTTAATTTAGGATCACTTTGTTCCATATTTGTCATAAGTAAGGAGGTATGACCTTTTAACCCTGGAGCGTTCGCACTCCTATTGGCGTTTCACTCCCACTCCAATGTCGCGCATAATTCTCGTCCTCACGCTGCCTATGCGGCTAGTCAAATATTGTTACTTATCTTTTTGATAAATGGGGTTGAAACATTTAATTGACGTATTGAAAAATCTAGGAATCGCGAACGGAATTTACAAATCGGGAAGTTTTGTTTGTGTTCCCAACGGGGACACACACACTTTTATCCCACTAGGTAATTAAATAATGAATTAATTATGTGTGTTAGACAAAAAATAATCAAACATCAAATGGGTATTTTTGGCGAGGAACACCTCCCATTCAACACTTTCTTGGTATTTCGAATCGTTCTTACGTCAAAGCGATATAATCGATTCGATTTGTTCCTAACAATTAAAACAATCAGTTTTTCAACAAATCACTCCTTTCGGACCAAGAAACCAGCAAGACGCGTCAATAAAAAAGAAGGAAATCTCTCCAGTGGTTCAGCCGGAAACGTTAAACAAAATTTTTCGTCCACATACACACACACACAAACACTTGTCGGAAAACGACGCAGGATGATGTGGTTACAATAACTTCCTTGTCGGGAAGTTAATAAAAATTGTCCCCCATGTAGGAACAAACAGTTTTTGCTGTATGAATTTACTTGTAGCACTCATAATTAAGGGGATAGCGTTTAATTGATTCCGAATTTTCCATACACACACACACACACACCGACTAACACATCGGGAAGTTAATGGTGCGACCCGTCAAGGGTCACACGTACATCCCGTATGTTAATTCAGTTCATATTTTATAAAATAGTGATTCTCTGGGAAGGAACCAGGATGAAGGAATCATCCATATTAATTAAGGATGATTAAAATGGAATTGAAAACCAAGATCAAACCCACCCAATTTTTTCGAATAACCTATGCAATATATCATGTCACTCCTTCTTCTCATAGCCTATACGCTGTGACGAGATCAAAGTCCCCCTAAAATAATATCCCCTAAATATCTGACTGCCGTCGCTGGCCTCCCAATGATCCCATAGATATTCCCCTCATTCCCCCCGTTTCCATATTGCCCCTTGGAGGCACCAACAAAAATCCCGCCTTCCACGGAAGCGCGAAGAACTTTCGCAAGCCGAATACAAGAACACAGAAAGCCATCGTAGGGACGAGTCCGCATATGATAGACCCGATGATTGGGGCCAACTAAAGTCTAGGCTAACCGAAGCGTGGCCCTCTCCTCACGAGGAGAGCCCTATTGAAAGATGCAATAGGAAGGAAGACACACTTGAGTTAGGAGCAGTGGCCTGATTGGTTGTTAGTAATAATGGTTACCGAATATGGTGCCATATTAGTTGATTGGGGAGAAAAAGTATCTGGAGAACCGGAAGACCCATAGAGTGCGTTCCCCGGAAGTAGGATTGCAAATACAGGCCCAGGACATCAAGCTACAACCAGCATAAGGTGGAATCGCGTCTCAACCAGCCGTGCGTACCGGCGTTTGTGCCAGGCAGATATTTCCCCTTTTATCTATTGTCCCTTCCTCCCAGCGGTGAGCCAGCGCGTATTAGGACCTTTATAAGCTTCACTGATCGTTACATTACTTTTAGAGAACTAATTGTAGGCCGACGAGCCACTTAGAAAACCCCGAGTATTTTCGTCCCTATTTCCCTTCAACTATTCGAGACACCCCTTGAGGTGTACGAATACAGCCATGCCTTACCCCCTTTTCCCCAAGAATTCAGTAAGCCGGCCTAAAAGCCCCTAAAACGACAGTTGTATAAGAAACTGGATTATTGCTTATAATATACGCTACCTTTTAGTACATTTTTGCCTCTTATCTCCTACCTTCCCCTTTTTCTCTTTATATTAGATTGGCCGATACTATTCATAGGTTTTGTGACAACCGGCACCGTTACAACGAATATATATAATGTATGATTCAGATATATTTCAATTCCATTACTTGATTGCTGATGAAACAATTTTGAGAAAAATTTCGCTTTTTATCACTGTTTCGTGGGACCATCGAATTGAATGTCATTCTCTTGGAAATTAGGATTAAAATATCAACGGAAATATCATGAAAAATCAAATGTGTACTTTTACATGGGGAACAACTTTCATTAAATAATGTGTTTCGTATCTTTAAGCGTTCTCGCGATGCAGTGATATAAACAGTTCAATTCGTTCAGACATAAAGAGTGTAAGGTTTGTGTTAAATTTACACCTATATATATCCACAAAATCAACAAATTCAAAACAAATCTTTTTTTACCAACAAACAATCCCACAATTTTTATTAATGATTAATATAATTATGTGAAAACTTACGACGTTCTATATTATAATAACTTTCAGATCGCTAATCTCCTTTTTTTCTGTTCACTGATGTTAAATAGTTTCTTCAAAATTACGAAAGATAGGTTTTTGATTTTTTTTTCGAGGCGTATAAATTCTCACCACAGATGGATCATTAATCATTAATACAAACGTATATAAGAAATGAAAAAATTTAGTACAAAATACACGTGGTCAACTTATTCTACAGAAATAATATTGTTCAGCCAAACCGACCGCTCGCAGCCAGATCTCGATGATAAGAGAGAGTGCTCGGCTCGCGTGTCCTGCGGTATCCTGCGATGTCCCCTGGCGGGGCAATCGAGAAAATGGGTGGACTAAATTCGTCATGGTGGGGAAATAAGCGCGACATTTCCAACCTATTTCAAATCATTACAAGAGGATAGACGCCTACAGGGGCACGGCTCCTGGGGTTTGTCTGACTCTAAAAATGTGTAGTACCCACCCCATGGGACCGGTCAGAAGTAGTTCTGTAGCGCTCGGATGTCCGCGGAGAAATTTCATGTTTTATATGTCGAAAATTGTTTTTTGATTAAATTAATTGCAGATTAAATTAAATCCACTACAAGGATTTCCCCTCTTTGGATGTGGGGAAGCTTAATGCTTCTCTGGTAGACTGATTGGTTGGTCTTTGTGAATGACTCATCATCCTTGGAGGAGGTGGTCTTATGTCTCACCTCTCACCTTAATGGGGCCATTGAGACCGCTGTACCCATAAAACCGGTGAAGAGACGGTTTGCACGCAAACCCTGGTTTACAGCGCCTCCCGATCAACTTGTTATGGATAGGGATCGTCTCTGTAGAGTATGCATACGAGTGCGCACTGACGGCGCACTCGCTAATTATCGGTTAGCTCGTGATCAAACATATCTGGAGGTAAAGGGAGCTTGTCAGAAATTGTTTCAGGAAAAGCTGATGTCCTATACTTCAGCGGCTCAAGTTTGGAAGGAACTTGGGCACCTTAGCGTTACTCCTGTTGACGGGGAGTCAACGGAGCGGATTTTGATCCGGAGGTCTTCAATGCGCCCTTTACAAGAGTGTCGTTCGCCCCTGGAGAGCGATCTGTCGATGACTTTCTCGGGTCAACTTACCAGAGCAGTTCCACCTCAAGCGGTGGCAGTTTTTCCTTCAGACCAGTAACAGCGGAAGAAGTGCTGAGTGCAGTTATGCAGTTCACCACTGAAACCAAAGGATCTGACGGTATTCCGCGGGCGGTTGTCGTGGGTGCTCTACTCGTACTCGGACCATCTCTCCGTCACTTCTTCAACAGGTCGTTCACGTCCTCTTCCTTTCCGGTGATTTGGAAGAAATTCTTAGTGGTGGCTGTTGGCAAGGTAAAGACTCCATCATCTGCTGATAACTATAGACTTGTGGCACTTCTATGCTTCTGGTCGAAAGTTCTAGAGAAGCTGGTTGCCGTGCAGATGATGGGTTTCCTTGCTGATCGGGCCATCTTGGATCCGATGCAGACAGGTTTCAATAGTACTCAGACGGCACTGCTCAAGCTGACAGATGATATTCGTGTTGGCATAGATCGAGGCCAACTGACTATGCTGCTTCTGTTTGACTTTAGGAAGCTCAGTGCTGTTGGCTTCGCATCGAGCGCCATAACATGGGTTGCCTCCTACCTCAGTGATCGTTCTCAGGCGACACTGAGTGGTAGGGCTAACATGTCTGCTTTTCGTGCTTTGAATCGGGGTGTACCAAAGGGGTCTGTGCTTGGATCGTTGCTTTTCCTCCTCTTCATTAATGACGCTTGTAGAGGATTAGCTCTGGGCATTGAACATCTGATTTGTGCAGATGACTTCCAGGTATACCTTCGGTTCCCACGATGTGAGCTTGAGACTGCTATCTCGATCATGAGTAGTATGGCCGATGGCATTGGTGAGTCGGCTCCTTGCAACTGGCTGAGACTGAATGTTGCTAAAACAAAAGCAATCATTTTTTATTCTCCGGCGTAGGTAAATGATGTGTATTCTTTGCCTGGGCTGTCTCTGACAATTGAGGCAGGTGGTGCCGTTCGAGACCTTGGTGCTGGGAGTTGTACTTCATAGCAAACTTACATGGAGAAACCGCGGAGCGTCGATCTCACAGAGGGTCAACTCTGTGATGTACGGGCTCAGATTCTTCAGGGCGAGCACTACTCTCGGACTTCACAATCACTTGGTCCAGGCATTAGTCTTTCCTATAGTGGGCTACTGCTGTCTCGTGTATGGTGGCCTCTCTGGTGAGTTGTCTAATAAGATCCAGTGTCTTATCAATATCGGAGTTAGATATGTGACGGGGCTAAAAGGGACGCCGTATCCATGTTACGCCGTATCGCGAGCAGTTGCCTTGGTTGACTTGTGAGGCTCGCAGGGGCTACTTTCGTAGCTGCCTTACCTTTAGTCGCGAGCATAGCTATCCCTCTGACTTTTTTGTCATCAACCGGAGTGCGAGACCGTCTAGGTGTGACATGCTTCCCCTTCTTATCAAACCGTTGAGCGCGGAGTCTTCGAGGAACTCCTTTCATATATCAGCTGCGTATCTGTGGAATGCTCTGGCGGCGTTCATTCGTTGCCTCTCCTTCCTCCTTCAAATCAGCCTTCAGAGCCTCCCTTAGTATTAGTATATCAACTATGCGGGGAGTTCCTTGGTTCTGTGTCTCGTCCTTCTCGACTCGCCTTCTCTTCTTATTCTTCTCCGTTTGTCCCTTTACTTTTGTGGTTTCCCTCTGTCTGGATCCTTTTTGTTCCCTTCTCCTTTTGGAACATCCTTCTCCTCATGACCTTTCCATTACCTCTTGTTGTATCTCTCTGTCATGTAAGGAGTTAGCGGGTTTGCCTGGTTGAGGGCCGGTTAGGTCATGCGGTCATATATACATACTTTTTTCACGTTATGTCATTACTGCTTTCCTCTTTATATTATACTGCTTCTTCTTACTTTGCTACTTACCTACTGTGTTGCTTGTATAACAGACAATTGGGCTTTTTGTTTTTTGTCAATGCTATTTAGTATGCTATGGACCGTTGTCCTGTTCATTTTGTACAACATAATGTACAGCAATAAACTGTTAATCAATCAACCTCTCTCTCTCTCTCTCTCTTTCTCTCTCTCCCCGTCCACTGGCTAACTCCGCCCACGGTAACGTTTCCCTGTTCTATTGGCTTGCTATCTCTCTCACGTATTCGTCAAGTTTTTGGTAGTATAATGAGTGGAAATGATAAACCGCTGTGTGCCAAGTGTGAATCGCTTGGCACTAACAAAACTTTAGCACTGCTGTGTCTGTGACAATCAAATCCACTATATTTGTATTAAAACCAGGCTCATTAGGAACGAAAATGGGTCTACCCCACGGAAATGCGAGCCTTGCATTGCTGCCACGGGCAACATATCGACACGGCAGATTCGCACCAGGCAGAGCTCCACCAGCTCTGCCGGCTCAACTTCTTCGCGTTCTGGATTGCTGAGTCCTCGGACAGTCATGCCTGCCCCTGCGAGTGTGACGGGTTTGCTTTACCCTGCTGCTGCTCGATCGAGTGGTGTGGCCTTGGCAAGCATTATACTTAGTCTTACTACTCTCACTGAAAAGATCGACTCAATACAGATGGAACTGTCACAGCTACGGTTACTGTTCTTGATCAGCTGCCTGGCCCCATTGCTCGTGTTGATGGTGTTGAGGCTAAGATGGATGAAAAAGGCAAGCCGATTCGGGAATTGAAGCATTCGATTGCTGATTTGGTTAAGAACGTCAACGCATCGGTGTCTCCTGTTCGTGGTGATGTTGTGGAGGTTTTGGCCAGTAGTGTCGCACTATTGAGGCCACAGTGTCGGGTCTTGCTGCCTCTGTGGCGAGAATCAATACGGATAGAGCTAGGCTTTCATCGGATCTTTTGATTTCTGGCATTGAGATGTCTGCTGCAACTGATGCCAGGCGTCTGGCTTACGCCGCCCTGCAAGCTATTTCCCCGTCACTGAATTTGTCGGCTGTTACCGGGACAGCGGGACTAGGAGGGACTCACTCCCCGTAGGAGGCAAGTGTAATCTCTGCCGCCGGCTAGCGCATCGTCTGCTTCACCTAACGCAACAACAGGTGCAGCGGTCAATGCTGCGACAGCTTCATCCTCTGTCCTGGTCTCTGTCTCATCAAGGGACCTGGCGCGTTGCCTTGTCATGGCCAAGATTCGGCATGGAAAGCTCCACACTTCTACTCTCGATCCACAACTAGTGGGGGCTTCTGATGCGTCGATTTCCCTACGGGGGTCGCTCATAAATGGGGCATTCTCCGTGAAACCGGTCAGTGATTTTTTTGGATCTCTCAGAATCTCTCGAAAATTTTTCTGGATGTTCTGTGACTCAAAAAAAAGTGTACTGATTTTATTTCAGAATTTTTTGACTGCTCATTGTTCTCCTGTACTTACATCCTCTTGTATCATGAAAATACCTCAGTTCTCCGGTTCTAAACGTTGAAAGATCATGACTTTAAAAAAAGTGCATTTTTTCCGATCTTCAAGATAAGGAAATTATCAAAAATCTCAAACCATTAGAAGATTCATTTTATGACAATTACGGAGGAAAATAGTTCTCTCTTTCCAGTTAGGAACTTTCAATTTTTTTTATATTTCTCCATATTATTTTCCAGACTCACAAAAAAAATGCAAAGTAGAAAAACGGAATTTCATAGTTCAATTAGTAGAAAAATTCAAGTCGATACAGTCCTCAAATGATTTTCATGGAAGTATCTCCACTACTAACAGAGATAGCAAAGTTTCAATAATGACATTTTTTGTAGATCTCAACTTGCTCTACAAAAAGGTCATGATCATATGTACGATATCTCTCTTAAATTTCAAGATATTGATTGAAAACCTTCGGTTTGGCGGAATATATTCCCACTTTTTCATCGCTGGACTACTAAACTTATCTAGCTGAAGTGAAAAACATATCGAAAAATGAGTAATACACTCTGCGGCATAATCAATCCTCATTTTTCTGTATGAATGGCTCACAGTTTTGAATTTCCACCTAATTGCCTGTAGTTGATTGGAAACAGACTTTAGCAAAGCAGTAACATAGCCTCAGATGTCTTCTACTTCACTTCAGGAAAATGAAAAGATGATCGTCGTAAAGCCAAGTGCAGAAATAATTATTTCAATTGAGTGTTATAGAATTGTAAAGTGTAAACTTCCTAATTTCTGTTGAAAAAATGTGAAATAAAGGAAATGTTGGAACGGTCTGTGAAGATTTAATAGTATATTGTGCACCTAGGGCGGAACGTTGAACATTCCCGGTGAGTTTGTCGGGTGTGCCCGCAGTGCCAAAAAGGGTCAAAAGCACGAGGGTGAAGGCCCGAGGGTAGACTTCTATGCACTTTCCACCATAAAGCGGCAAATACTCACTTTGCAGTCGGCTTTCGGGCGAAAAAGTACGAACTTTCCGGCGAGGGGTAGGAAATATCCTTTCTTGCGATAGAGTTGGATAACCAATTCAATTTGTGATAAACTATGAGTGTTAGCATAAAAGTCATAAAAAATCAAATGTGTACTTTTACGTGTGGAACAACTTTCATTCAATGCCTCATTTCGTATCTTTAATTATTGACCATACGCAATATAGACGATAGAGCGACATAAACCATCCAATTTGTTAAGAACAATTAACTATGGGTGTTGGCAAAAAAAGTCATAAAACATCCAGTATGTACTTTTATGTGTGGAACAAATTTAATTGAATAATTTTTTTCGTATCTTCAATCGTTCTCACGATACAGCGAGAGTTATATTGTTAATAACTATAAAACCGCTGGGTCGATTATGTTCAAAATATAATCAGGGCTAAGTTAGGCAAAAACCTGTCCAATAACTAAAAGAAAACCCAAATCGCAAAATTTGTCTAGGGGAATCGTTCGACAAACTTTTGCTCACATACGCACACACACGCACAGACAAACATCCCGCCCGAAATGGTTGAAAACGTTTCTAGGGGTCATGAAACGTGGAGATCACGTGAAATTTACAATTTCGATTTTCCGACTCATAACAATAACTTCCCCAAGATCGGGAAGTTAAAAATATTAAAAAAATTAATAGTCTCCAAGTGGAGAAAAAAAACAATTTTCCTCCGTAATTGTCATAAAATGGATCTTTTAATATTTTGAGATTTTTGATGATATTCCCATCTAGAAGATCGGAAAAAATGCACTTTCTTCAAACTTCCCAATCTAAAGAAGTTATTGTAATGACCCCGAAAATGAAAAGTGCCAGATCGATGAAAATTTCACATTTCTCGACGTTTTGCATCATCCTAAACAGATTCCAGACAGGTGTTTGTTTGTGTATGTGCGTATGCGAGCAAAATTTTGTCGAACGAAATTATTATAGTAGGAGCGATTGAGGATATGGAACAAAGTGTCTAATAAAAGTCGTTCCACACGTAAACATACACATTTGATGTTTGATTACTATTTTTGCTACAGTCATAGTTAATTCTTATTAACAAAAAGGATTGTTTATATCGCTGCATCGTGAAAACGGTTAAAGATACTAAACGAATTAGTTAATGACAGTTGTTCCACACACGAAATTACACATTTCATGTTGTATAACTGTTTTTGCTAACATCGATAGTTAATGGCTATTAACGAATTCAATTGTTTATATCGCTCTATCGCAAGAACGGTTCGAGATACGAAATAATGGGTGTAATGTAAGTCGTTCCACACGTAAAAATACCCATTTGACGTTCCATGACTTTTTTGCCAACACCCATAGTTAATTGTTATTAACAAATTGTATTGTTTATCTAACTTTTACAGTAAGAATCATACCATTTTTTAATATTTAGAAATTTTGAAAACTTTAAAAAGTCCATAATTTAAGACATGACCCGAAATTGTAGATATAACATATACAGCGCAACGATCGGGAAGTTATTGATTCGACTCGTAGAACGACATACCCACATCCCGTTGAGTGTTTTTAGTCATCATCTTTCGATGTTTAGAACCGGAGAGATGAGGTATTTTCATTAGACAAGAGGATTTAATTCCAGGAGAAGCATGAGCAGTCGAACAATTCTGAAAAAAATTCAGTATATTTTTTTCGAGTCACAGTACACCCAGAAAAATTGACGAGACATTCTGAGAGATCATCAAAAATTACTGTCCGGTTTCATGGAGAATGTCTCAAATGTGAACGAGTTTCTCCCTGCTGACCTCCACAAACTTTGCAGTGATGTGCGGGACGTAGCAAGGAAAAATGGCTTCTCCATGTTTATCCGTGATGATGAGGTCTGGATTAGGAGAAAGAATCTGCAAGATTTTTTAAAGGGCTTTCAGTAAGGTCTGTCACGCAGGTAACACCAGCTATTCCTTTTCCTTCCTCTTTTTCTCTGCTCCATCCCCTCCTGGCTCTTTGCTAGCTACTGTCGAGTGGGGACCTCAGGTTTGTCACCTCAATATAAACTCTCTTAGGGCGCAGGTTGAGCGTGTCAGGCTGTTTCTGCACTCCCGTCCGCTATTTCACGTTATCGCCATGTCTGGAACCAAGCTTGACTCCTGTGTTGATGATGACATGGTTTCTTTGGACAATATGCGAGGTGGTGCGGATGCTTTATTAATCAATTTCTGTTTCACGACAGAAGTTCTTTGTACCTCCTCTCATATCTGGACAGGCAAACCGGGTCTCCCTGAGTATTTGTTTTCTAAAATTTCGTGGCATGGGGTTTTCCCGAGTTTTGTAGCTGTAGTTCGTAGACCACCCCATGGCCCCTTTATGGAGGGCACTGATTTTATTTCATCATTGCACCTCCATCTTCAGAACTACATCTTAAAGCGGATCAGCAGGCAACTAGTGCTGATACTGAGTCTCTTTGTACTGATAATGGTCTTTGTTGGGTGCCGCATGGTGCCACCCGTCAGATTGCGGACTCAGACACTCGGCTTGACCTATGCCTCATAGACTGCGAGGAGTCTGTTTGGAAGACTGATGTGCCGTTTATTGATGGGCATGACCTGTACCTTAAGGGCGGTACTTCCTGATGTAGCCCTGGAAAGGGAGATTCATTACACGGATTTCTCCTCCTTGGATGCAGGGAAGCTCAATGCTTTTTTGGTAGACTGTGACTGGTCGGTTGTCATGAATGGCGCGTCTTCTTTGTAGGGCATGGCTTTGTGCCTCTCCTCTCACCACAATGAAATTATCAAGACTGCTGTACCCACACAGGGACTGTGAGGAAATGCTTTGCTCGCAGGCCTTGGTTTACGGCGCGTCTTGCTGACCTTGTGGCTGAGAGGGATCGTCTCTATAGGCTATATAAACGAGTGTGAACTGGTTGTGCTCTTTCTAATTGTCGGTCTGCTCGTGATATGGCTCATCATGAAGTGGAGGGGGCGCGCCAGAAATATTTTCATGACAGGCTGATCTCCTGTTCTTCACCGGTCCAGGTCTGAAAGGAACTGATGCACCTTGGTTTGGCTTTTATTATGGGAGAGTCGGGGGATTTTGACCCAGAAATGTTGAATGCTACCTTTGTAGGGGTGTCGTTTGACCCCGGGGAACTAACTGTTGCTGATCTTTTTGGGTCAATTTGCGAGAGTATCTCCACTACTGTTCCGGTGCAGGAACATCTGGCAAGTGCAGGGCAGCGAGATGAGTGTTTTCCATTAGTGTACACTAATAGGACCAACAATTATTCAACTTCCTCTCTACATCTGCCTGCTGATAGTGGAAGTTTTTATCCGCCATTTGCAGATAAGATATATCTATGTTTACCACCTAGATTACAATCTAGATTTACTCATTCATTTCACAATCAATCATAGGTCATTAACTACTTTTAGTACTGGTATGAAAATATATAAATGAACTAGAAAATGTCATAGCGTTAACAAACGTGATTTTGTTTTTGTCCATGATACAGCGGTCCAGCACGCTGAACCATACAGGGACTATGACGTAGAACTTTCGCGGGGAAGACAATTTCCCGAACCTGAGTCAGAATCAGGATGTTCAGAACCAGTGTATACACCGCTCAACTGATAAGCAGGATAGAGATATCTGTTGATTATCAGCTAGCAGCAATTTCACTGTTCCTTAACCTGTGTTAATTTCAATAAAAAAAAATGATTATACTAAAATTATTTATATACTCATTATTTATTCATTTATTGATTGTTTATTTATTAAGAATAGTAAAAACAATTATTTTTATATATATTGTAAAAATATATATTTTTATATAATAAAAATATATAACTATATATTTGTAAACTATATATTTAAATATATATATGTATATAAACAATACTAACAATATATATAGGGAAGGCTAAATTGGCTGATGTTGGGTGAGGCCTGCTCGAGGTGCATTGAGGCTCAATTGAGGGTCATTTCGCATCGCCATTTGAGGTCCAGAAGGCTGTTTTGAGGTTGTATAGACTCCCATTTGAACCTCCTCACTGTGAAAACGGAAATAACTACCATTTGGAGGTTCATTTGCGAGTCAAATACAATGTATTTCCCTATCCATCAGTCTCATTTCAGCCTCCTCGGCCTCAGTTTAGCCACCATAAAGACTAGCAGCTTAGTATGTGCACGGCGCAGCGTACCTCTTAGGTAGCGATCCGCTACACCCCTCCCCCATCTTCATGGTCCTGGTTCGATCATTCGTAAATTCAGGAATTCAAAATCGCGGAACGCTCGAAATCTAGCAGCTTCGGCTTTATCTATATCAATCAACTATATTGTGATCCAACCATCTACTATTCATTTTCGTGTTTTTCGTCGGTGGTACTTTTTTGTCACGGATACTTATTTCACACTCCAATTAATAGTTGCATGTCACCAAAAAGTCACATGTGTCCCACCAGATAATTGGTTTATTCGCCATTTTTTTCATGTTAGTTCGGGATAAATGGGTGAAGTAAATAAATGTGTTGTAATTGAACAACGTGATAGTAGATTGTAATTGAATGTTCCGCTGAGAAAAGCGGACGCGCCATATATAAAGTATTGGTAACACTGCAAAAATGAGAGTACATGCTCATAACTCAGCTCGGTCATATCGACGAAATGGGTCCATTCTTCGTTGAATATACTTGGGACGTCATAGTGCATTTGGTTGTAAAAAAAAAACTATATAGATTTTACTTACTTTTGCGTTCTTGTGCAAAATAACAATGTTAGCTTGAATCGTGAGATTAAACCTGTTAAAAAATGCGTAAAACGGTTTTGCGCATACACATGGCGTGTTTTTTTATTTTCGATAACTTTTCTTATTACTATTTATATAATCCATCAGTTTCACGAAGGAAAAGCTAGAAAATTGTTATTCACCATGCCATGTTCAGCGATGAGTTCAACTAGTCCCTTATCAGTTAAAAGTTTTTTCCCCTTAGGTGCTAATACGCTTTCCAATGAGCCAATATTGATTTTCACTGTGGTTATCGCAGTCTTAGCAAAATCTCTCCAAACAATGCTGTTTTTGTAAGAACTTTTCATATGCCTCATGAGTTCATCATACTGGTCATTTATCGGTGCTAGAAAGATGCGATAATCTTTTAAGTGCTCATTCAAAGCTATGGCATTGGGAATGTTGCTCAGTATTTCTTGCAGAGCATCGAAACGCTGGTTCATAGCATGTTCGAGTTTTTTCATGTTTGTAGTTAACTGAGTGATTTTTTCATTCATCTCCATTATAGTTTCATCACTGCCAGTTAATACCTCAAATACTTTCTGATACACATCCATCTGACTTTGCATGTCTGGGGCCCGTTGCGCTACCTTCCACACGGCCTTCCCTGGAAAAGATATAATAAAACAATCAGTAAGTAAAGTAATGAACCTAATAGGGTCGCACTGACATCTTCCTAATTGCATTTTCATAAGAAACAGTAACAACCACGGAACCAATTTCGACAGAATTTCAGCACCTTCTTCGGTGAAAATGCATCAATGGAGAACTTCTACATCTCGATCTAGTCATTAGTTTTCAATCATAAAGATGGTACACTGAAGAAAAAACAATAAAAAAATATTTAAAAAATTGAAAAAAATGGGTTTGTGGTTATACGGCTTGTGGTTATCTACAGAACACTTGAGCATACTTTTGGATTGCAACATGAAACTGTACAGAATTGATCCAAAACAGAACCTAGTGGCTTAAAACTATTTGTGTCCCCGTTGGGAACACAAACAAAACTTCATCCAAAACTTCGATCGAGTGATTCGTTCACAAGACATCCTTGACCGAAAATTTTGACCACATACATACATCCTCACGCACACACACAGACACACATACGGACCTGAAGTCGGGGCTTTGGCGTAGTGGTAGAGTATCTGCCTACTACTCCGAAGGTCCTAGGTTCGCGCCCGGCCGCCGGAGAATATTTTTTCAAAATATTTTCTCATGGATTCCGACCGATGCAGGAACTTCCGTGTGTGCTATCGGCGGTACCCATAAAATGAGACCGCCCGGCCGAACGGGAACCTAACCCGACGCAGGGGGGGGGGGGGTGGGTTCCATCATAGGCGCCGGCCATTGTAGCACAGGGGTTTCTGGAGGTTTACCCTGTGTTTAGAAATACGATGGCCTAAAAATGGCAAAAGTCGGCCCCAGCCGCATGGGTGGGTGTCCGGTACGCCCCCTGAAGGAATGCTTGCGCGGCCGCTACCGGGGGCGTACAAATGAGAGGGACGGAGGAAAAAACAAAAAAAAAAACACATAGGGACCTTTTGTTTTAAATAGTCTAGAATGGTTAGAAATACCATGAAACGTGGAGATCTGAAGAAAAATCGATTTTTCATTTTGGGAGGGAAAACCGTAACTTCCCCTATCGGGAAGTTAAAACAAAACACACACAAGGCCTGTAGTAGAGTGAGCCACAACAAGGCCCCCGGTCTTGATAGTATACCAAATATAGCGTTGAAGGCCGCCATCAATGCAGCACCCGGAATGTTTCTCGAAATGTATAATGCATGCATCCAGGAAGGTTTTTTCCCCGGCAGATGGAAACAACAGAGACTCGTATTTCTCCCCAAGGGGAACCAGCCTCCGGACGAGCCGTCATCGTATCGTCCACTCTGTATGCTCGATACGACGGGCAAGATTCTGGAGCGCACAGTACACCAGAGAATCGACGCAGCGGAGGAACCCCTGTTGGCATATCTCCAAAAGATGATAGGTAATTACTTCACCGACAGCGTTCTTAAATATGACACTGAAGTAGGCCCCGAAATATATAAGGTGACTGGGGGTGTACCTCAAGGCTCAGTGTTGGGGCCCCTTCTGTGGAACATCGTCTACAACGAACTGCTGAAACTGACATTGCCGACGGGGGCAAAGCTCGTGGCTTTTGCAGATGACGTGGCTATTATCATCGTGGAAAAACATATATTCACGCTTCAGTTCATCTGTGAGAATGTGTTTAACAACGTACGGAAATGGATGGAATCGATTGGTCTGCAACTTGCAAAGCAGAAGACTGAGGCACTACTCATCACGAGCTGAAAGAAACTGAAGATAATCACGCTACGAGTCGACGAGCACGAAATAACTTCCCAGCCTTATATACGGTACCTAGGAATTATGATTGATACCTGATTCATTTTAGACAACAAGCCCACCAGGTAAGCAGTAAGGCGGGTGCAGTGAGGACTGCCCTCGCAAGACTCATGCCGAACATTCGAAGACCAAAACCGAGAAGAAGACTCTTGTTAGCATCAGTTGTCACGTCGATATTATCATACGGTATCCGTATATGGACTGATGCACTACGAAGTCAAGCAGCACGACGGCAAGTTGTTCCAGTGTACAGGCTGAGTGCCCTTAGAGTGGTTGGCGCATACCGGACTGTATCCAATGAAGCAGTGTTTCTCATTGCTGGGATGATACCTATCGAAGGTCTAGCAGAGAAGCGTAGGCAACACACACGCAAAAGATCAACTGAGCTGAGTCTAGCGGAACTGAGGAGAGAAGAACGTAACCACAGCATCCAGCGATGGCAGCTACAGTGGGACGCCTCGAGCAAACGCCGGTGGGCTCACTGACTTATTCCGAAGCTGGATGTTTGGGTTGATTGATCACATGGATAAATCAATTACTACCTAACCCAGATCCTCTCAGGACACGGGTGCTTTCGGGAATATCTTCACGAATTCAAGCATGAGGATTCCCCGGATTGCCCAAAGTGTCAGAGACTTCAGGAAAACGCGGAATATGTTCTCTCTGCGTGTCCGCGTTTCGACGTGCAACCATCGATATGGGAAAATAGCGCAGGCAAACCCATTAACGCTGGAAATCTCGTGGAAGTTATGCTGTCATCAGAGGTAGCATGGAACGCGACAAGGGATTTCGCAAGGGAGGTTCTGCAGGAGCTGCGCCGCAAGGAGCAGCTTCGAAACAATCCAGAGTAAACGGTTGATCTTTTTACCGTGAATGACCGGCAAAGATTCGCTACTGAGGAAGCCGTGGCTATGGTTCCCTACGCAACGAAGTATTGCTTCGCAGATGTTCCGTCGTGATTTGGGGATACTGGGATATAGAAGGTCGCCCTTCTACTAGTTCAGGCCAAGGGCTATTGTCCCTTGTTTTTTCTTGATTTTGTTCTTTTAATTTGTAAATTTTTTGGTTTGTTTTCAATAAATATTTGAAAAAGAAGAAATTTGAAAGAGAAACAAGGAAGCGTGAGGAAGGAGGTTGGCTCTCTTCTTTCCCTTCCTTTCTTTCAGAAAGAAAAAGAAAAACACACACACACACACACACACACAGAAACCCCTGTGCTGCAATCGCAAGCGTCTATGATGGGAACTCTCCTCCCCCTGGCCGTGTGCCGTGTTAGGTTCCCGCCGGACGTTGGGTTTCATTTCATGGGTACCGTCGATAGCACACACAGAAGGTTCCTGCTTCGGTCGGAATCCATGGTGAAATATTTTTGAAAGATATTTTTCGGCGGCCGGACGTGTACCTAGGATCTTTGAAGTAGTCGGCGGATACCCACTACGCCAAAGCCCTGACTGTGTGTGTGTGCGGGTGTCGAAAATTCGGAATGAATTGAACAATATCGCTTTAATTATGAGTCTTACAAAGAAAATCATACAACAGAAAATGTTTGTTTCTACGGTGGAACAGTTTTTATTTCAAACTTTTCATTTTACAAATTCAAAGAAAAAAAAGCGAGCTGCTCGGCGCCCATCCCAGGAAGCTTAATGAGGCGATTTTTTCACCTTGAATCTTCACATAATTCGGTTGACCAAATGTAAACAAAACACGACCGATGGCACTCAAAAAATGAGAGGCAAATTTCGTAAGTAGCGAAGGTGGCAACTAACGCAGGTCCACTGTATATTTAATTTGAAAAATAGTTGTAGGAAATTTTCCTTCTTACCTAGGTTTTCGAGGGTACCTGATTCGTTTGTCATAAGGAAAAATAACTTCTAAAAAACCTTATAATTTAGGGAAGAATAAGGGGGTGAGGGTGGGAGCAGGATTTAGGGAAAAGCAGGGATAATTGGATAGTTAGCGGGATCAATTTGATTTTTTTATCGATATTCATGGTTTGGTGGTAAATATTTGAATTGTTTTGTAGTTTCCGTTCAAAACTATTATTGGTTTTACCTATAAAATCACCTATGGTTGTTATTCCTAATACGCTATGCATATCGAAAATCGGGGTTCTCATTCTGAAACTTCCTATTATTTATAAAAATTTGTTTCGCATAGCCCGGGGTTGACAAGAAAAATGGATAAGAGCTGTAATTGATGTAATACACAAATTTGATTGTGCTGATTTTTCCACATTTTACTGCTATCGATTTTTGAGCTGATAGAGGCGGGTTCAAAAGTTTTTCTCTTCACTCAAAATTACCCGCGTGGAACGAGCATATATGCGATCATATATCTCACCTATATCCACGTATATTTCGATACAAAATTATGTATACCAGATATATTCTAGATATAGGTCGCCAGATATATCTCAAGTATCTAACATATAGAATGCATTTAATTGATGCAACCATCAAAATTTGATTCTACTGATTTTTAAAAATTTTACTGCTAGCTTTCGCGAAACCTAGCAGTAACTCGATTTTTGAGCTGATAGAGGTGAGCTCAAAATTTTTTCTCTTGACCCAAAGTGAACTTTAATGAAGCTCTAATTGATGAAATAAATTAAATGAGATTCTGCTCGATTTTACTGCTAGCTTGTCATACGTTCTCACTACATGGGAGTACAGACAGGTCAGGCGTACGTGAATAGGGGGAGGGGTGTGCCAGCGAGCGACCTGCAGACGGGAATGGAGGAGAGCGTCACCCGAAAAGAAACGTCTCCGTTTCTGAAGCCAGCGCAACGCGCCATTAAATGTTTCACATCAATAAAATGGTTACTTGGCGTTTTTTTCAACAAAATTTATTTTGTTGTTTTTTCAGATTTGATTCTCACAAATCCTAATGAAGGAATCTTCATTAAATCTCGAAATTATCAATTGTTGGAACAGGATTTGTTTGTTGAAACACCATTCATGTTACAATTCGATTTCAACATGTTCTCACTTAAGGGGTAACACCACTCTAGAATTTTCAAAAAATCGTTTACTTTTTTTGCTTAAAAAATAGTCCAACTATCCTAGAATACTGCAAAACAAAAATTGGGTGGAAAACAAATTTTTTTGACCCTCATTTGGGTATGAAAAATTTTAATTTTATCATAACGTAATCACATATCAATAGTTTGATCGTGTTTTACTTGAAACATGATTTTTGAAATTGGCACGCACCATAACTCAAACAATTTTCAACATTTTCGCTTGAAATTTCGACCATATCTTGAGACTGCGAATACGCAGAGAATGTCGTACGGATTTTTTTATGCATTGATTGGGCGATTTTTAATTGACGAAAAACTCCCCTCATTTGAAGTGAAATTTTGACTTTTTTGTTCAAACATTCGCCACAATGACAAAAATCAATCTTTTCGCAAATCCGTACGTGTTTCTCTAGCTATACTGATCTAGATTGAGATATTTTTTTTCCCCCGCAGATTCAAATTTACACCACTTGTGCGGCGTGCCGCGGAGGCTTTCCAGCGGAACACGTCTCAGTGCGACGGCCATATCGCCGCCATTTTGTTTTTTTTATAAACTTTTACCTACAATGCATAGTTAACAACATACCGAAATTTCATTCATTTACACCTATTCCTTCTGGTCTAAAAAAAATCGCGCAGTAGCGCTCCAAACACAAGGGTTACGGTGATGTTACCCCTTAATAAAACGACTAAATGAGATTCAATTACAAGATAAATGAAAAAAAATATATGAAGATCCAGTAGCGTATTGAAGATACACTTTTAATCGAGTTACCTAGTTTTGTTGCAACTACCAATGAATTTTGAACTAATTGTACTTTATCGAAATTAAAACAGAGAAGTCAAGTCTTGACAGGCTCTACTAAGGTTGATAGAATAGAATTTATTTCTTTGATGTTACAAACGTTTTTAGTTTGTTCTACATCTACACGGTTCCTTAATATCTCCCTCTACTTCATTTATATTGACTTAACTAATATTATCTAATATTATCATAGACTGTCTTAATATCAGATATTTCTTTCCTCATCTTCCATATTTTACATTCTCTTTCGCTTTCGCATGTCTTTGATTCACTTTATAAATTAACCAACTTAACCTTTTGCACTCCCCTTGATCACTTCTATTCTCCAGGCCGGTCCCGTTCCTCCTAGTTCCATCCATTCTGGCCCTCCTTCCTCCCACACTAGCCCCCTGTTCTTTCCAATTCCAATTCCTTGAGCGCCGTCTCCATCCTCCCCACTTTTCCACACATCTTTCTGTCCGTTTGACCTGGCGGCATCATGATCATGCTCTTCTTCCAAAATCTTCTCCTACTCTGTTGTCTCCATCATCTTCACCCTGACTCATAGTCCTTGTCTAGCCTCTCCATTAGCCCACTGCATTCCACTACATGTTCAAGTACCTCCTTTTCTTTCTTGCAAGCCCTGCACTCATCTTCCCCCACTCTTGGTCTGTTATCCCTCAATGCGTTTCCGCATCTCCATCTGACCCATGTGATCTTTTGTTCCATACCCAGCTTCCCGTCTCACCAATACTCCATCTCTACACTGTCCTTGATTTCTCTATAGTAGTTGCAGTATCTTGACCTCTCGATCCTTTCCCAGTCCTTCTGCTTCTTCTGGTCCTCCATCACCTGAACCAGTTTCCTTACCCTCTCTGTGGCCCCCTTGTTCTCCCCATTCCACAACATCTCCAGGAACTGCCCATCGCCCAGCTCTCGTAATGGTTCCGGCACCCCTGTCCCCATCTCGAGGCTTGTGCGTTCTTGATCAACAAGTGTTGATCAGTACCTGTGCCTTTCCCGCCGACTTCGACGTGTCTTTCGTGCATCGGTTCCCTGAAGTGAACCAATAGCCCAGATACTTGAACTCCTTCACTACCTCTATTTTCTCCGTCTTGTAATACCAGCTCTCCACCTTTCTCCTGCCTCCTCTCCTAAACACCATCATCTTCGTTTTATCCTTGCTCACTTCCATCTTGTTTCTATCCGACCTCTTTTCCAGTGTCTTCAACATCCCGCTCAGCTCTTACCGTCTGTCTGTAACCAGTCCCGCGCCGTCTGCCTACAATAATCCATATACCTTCCCGCCAGCCCTCGATCCAATGGCCATTCTGCTTTCCTTCTTCTTCTCCAATGCCTCCACCAAGGCCTGAATAAAAATGTTAAACAGTATCAGGCTAAGCAGGCATCCTTACCTTACTCCTTTTTCCGTTCTGAACACCTCCGTCATTCCCTTCACGATTATTACTCTGTTTCTTATCTCACTGGATATTTGCTGTAGCGTTCTCATGAATTTCCGATCTATTCGTAGCTTCTCTTTTCCCCACAGCTTATCCCTATCCACTTTATCGAAAGCCACCCTGACGTCAATGAAGGCCACATGTAGCTTCCTTTTCTTCCTGTCCCGCTGCTTTCCGATAAACGTATTCAGCACGAATGCTTGCTGGATCATGCCTCTCTTTATCCTGGACCGCGCCTGCGCCTCCGACAATCTCTCTTCACCTTTCAACCATTCTCCCAGCCTTCTAGCCATTATCCCTTCCAAAATCTTGTATCCTCTGTCCAGGAGTGCGACTCCCCTATAATTTGCCGCTAAATTCGTGTCTCCTTTCTTGTAATTGGCGTACATTGTGGCCAGCCGCTATCTGTCTATGATTCTCTCCTTTCTCCATGGTTCTTCCAGGATTTCTCTCAGCTCCTCCCTCCCTTCCTCCGGCAAATTTTTCGAAAATTCCGTCGTGATGCTTTTTCTTTCATCAGTCTCTCTAATGGCCCCTTTATCTCCCAATCGGTTAATTCCGTGTCCAGTTCCGATTCCTCCTCCTCCTTTTCTTCGTCTTCGTATTCGTTTTCTGCCCTATTCCGGGTGTTTCCTTCCCGATACTCCCTCTTGTCATTTCCCGGTCTCTATCTCCCTCTACCCCCCCCCCCCCTCGCCTCACCCTCCCCCCTCTACTACTATCTATCTCCCGTTTCTGTATCCGATTCCCCCCATTCTTCCTGCTCCGTTATTTCTACTCGTTCTAATAGCTTCATAAAGTGCATCTTCCACTCTTATTCCGTTACCCCGTTTACTCCATTATTCCTACACCGCCTGAACCAACTCATGGCCTTCCACTACTCTGCCATTGTTATGCTTGCTGCTACCTTCTTTTCCTTTCCCTCGATCCATTCCTTGATCAGCCTTCCCCTTACTTGCCTCAATTCTCTTTTCCACCTGTTATATTCCAGCTTCTGCCTCCAACTTCTCCTCTTTCTGAATGTTCTCAGACTCCCCAACATCATCCTGCTCCTGCTGTACTCCTCGTTGTCCCATTCCGCCCTTTTCCTTTTTGTTTCCCCTTGCTTCCTCCGCTGCTTTCACTGTTGTCCTCAATAATTTCTCTCATCTTTCATTTTATCCCGTCGCCTCTTTCCATTTTTGTCTGAACTTTTCCTCCCTTTCATCATTCCATTTAGTCTGTCACTTTCTCCGCTCTATTCCTCCTCCACTTCTCTCGTTTGTCTCCACGCTATCTTGAAAATTATTGGTAGATGATCCGGGTCTTACTATTCACCAACCTCCATTCCTATGAACCATCTTGGCTCCTCCTCATCCTTTAACTTCACCATGATGTAATCTAGTGTGCTACCCAGTCCTGCTCCTTTCCCTGTGAATGTTAGTCCGCCCACCTCATCTCTCCTTGCTATGACACATGTGGCCAGTCCTTGGACCTCTCTTATCCTTGCGTTCAAGTCCACTGATATTATTAGTTTTCCCCCCTCTCCTTCCGTACCTCTACTATTTCATCTAACACTTTCAGCGCCTCCCCCATATTTTTTATATCGCTATTGTATGTACTCACTATCTTGTATCTGTTCCAATGCAATTTCCTCTGTTCTTGACAGCCAGTATTATCCCCTCCTCCATTCTGCTTCTAATGTCCTCCTGATGCCGACTAGGTGACTCGCCATCTCCTGACTCCTCTGCGCAGTCCGTTGTCTCCGCGTTTTTCCGATTTTCCTGCTCTGGTTCGTCTTCTCTCTGTTCCCCCTCTCCTTCCTTCTGACCATCCTAAGCTCCACTTCACACGCTAATGTATCATGTCCGAGAATTCCTATTTGGCTGACTATTTCTAGAAACCCACACTTCCTCGTAAACTCCCAACTGCCCATTGCACTCTTTCCCCTTCTCGATTATCTACCTTTCCAAAACTCCAAATGAAGCGGTCGAAAAAACTACGGGCCTACGTTAACGTCCAACTGATCAACGATCATCACCATTCCCCCAGTTCCCCCCCATTCCTAAGGTTTATAAAACCTTAAAATAAATCGCCGTGGAGGGTCGATAGAAAAAACCCTTGGTTTGAAAGGGATTGTAGAATAGGCTGTTTCATATTTTGGTTGTTTTTTTTCATCTGGTCGCACAGAAAATGTTGCCTTGCTGGTTGAAGATCACAAAGGAGAAAATGTTGCCTTGAAAGGCTACGAGAAATTCCACTTAGGAATTGGCGTAAAAACTAAAATGCCCATGAGTTTTATCTTATCGTTATAGAAAAGAAATGTGGAACTTGACATATAACTAACTTGATATTAACAATCTTTAAGTTGATAATTACCGATTATTGAAATAAGTGTTTATTTGTGATTTCTATAATCTTATAGTCGACATTCATCGTTTGTTCTTCATAGATGTTATTGCCATTTCGATGGTTGAAATTGTTATTTATAGCAATAAAGTAAATTACCTTTGAAAAATGTTGGCGCCAAAATTCATCGCAGGGCAGACTTTTTCTGACTTAAAGGTCCCAATCCTGTCTGAGACAGTACACCGGGAAAGGACCATCTCAAGAATATATATTTTTGTGAAAATGTCTGCCGTGATTCAAATTTTGTCCTAAACACCTATTATTTCGCGACTGTGGCCCTATCAGGAATTTATACAAAACAACCGCGCTCTCATGCGAAAAATACACCTTTTTTAATAATCTCAAGCAAATTCTTTACTTAAAGATTATTATTTCTCTAAATGGTACAGGTTACAATCCCCCTCCCCCCAAAAGAGGCGTACTATTACTTGGACGTTACCCATTTTATTTCACAATAACGTCTTACCGCTAACATGGCAAGAAAAATTACTTTTCATATTCGGAAGAGAGGAATTCACCGATAAAAAATAAATACACTTGAAGAACCTAACTTCCGTTCCATGTATTATCAGGGAATATTCTGCTAACTAATTACGCCTCGTGACGGTTCTGTACTGGCCCGATTATAGAGAACAAGATAACATGATGCGTCCTCGTAAGTGGCCGTTCTGTAAAAGGCAGAATGAACAGGCTTGCGACAAGACGAATGCGTTCTGCAAACATGTATACGAAAATACATGTGTATCAGCGTATGGGACAGGTAAACGTATTGACAATACTTTGAAATAGGGTATTCCGTATGGACTGTTTAGAAATACGATGACCTAAAAATGCTGAAAGTCGGCCCCAGCCGCATAGGGTGTCCGTTACACCCCCTGAAGGAATGTCCAGACAGCGGCTGTCGGGGGCGTACAGAGGAGATAGACAGATAGATAAGCGTTTATTGTTTAGAAGTTTAAACAAAGCGGAGAGGGACGGAGAGAAAAAAACCCGGCACTGGTAAGTTAACACGGACCATTTTTACATATCCAAGATCCCTCAAAGCCCAGCTAATAAATACAGTTCTCAAAAACGGGCTGACTACAATATGCTTCCCCCGGTATGGGGAAGTGAAAAAAAATAAGCTCCGTATAAGTTTCTGAAATACGGAAGGAACATCTAAAGAGCGGAAAACATAAGAAAACACAGCCGGGCATTGTAGCTAGCCAGAGTTTGTTTCTAGCATAATGAAATTATTGTTTACCCATTTTTAGAATGTCAGTGATCCAACACAACGACGGATGCGTACAAGAGACAATACATATTAACAAAATTTGACGCTTCAACATTTCGTAGAAATTGTAAAATGCAGAAGAATAGGAAGTATCGCACTTGATGATTTTCAATTTTAGGGCCAGTTGCACAATTAAAACGTCAGCGGAATAAAAGTTTAACACAACTGAGACGACTTCGTATTTTCACAACGCTATAAATAGACTAAAAATTTCGTGACGTCATATTACGGAAGAAAACTCACAAGCAATCAATAATTTTACGATTCACAGTCCAGGAAATTCTAAATTCATAGGTTTATCAATTCTTTTATATTCTAGCTGAAGGATTGTTTTTTCAATGTTAAAATGAAGAACATACCGTGTGAGAATATTTTTCAAAAAATATTTTTTCATGGATTCCGACCGATGCAGGAACTTCCGTGTGTGCTATCGGCGGTATCCATAAAATGAGACCGCCCGGCCGAGCGGGAACCTAACCCGACGCAGGGGGGGGGGGGGTGGGTTCCATCATAGGCGCCGGCCATCGTAGCACAGGGGTTTCTGGAGGTTTACCCTGTGTTTAGAAATACGATGGCCTAAAAAATGGCGAAAGTCGGCCCCAGCCGCATGGGTGGGTGTCCGGTACGTCCCCTGAAGGAATACTTAACGGCCGCTACCCGAGGCGTACAGATGAGCGGGGCAGAGAAAAAAAAATACCGTGCGGAGTCCTGTCAAAGACGTCCATATGAACCCGAGTTTTCTCTAAAATTATATATTTTAGCGTTAATGGCCTAAAAATGGCGCAAGCCGGCCCCAGCCGCATGGGTGGGTGCCCCCTGAAGGAATGCGTACACGGCCGCTACCGGGGGCGTACAAAATGAGACGGACAGAGGAAAAAAAACACATTCGAACATGTTTCAGAAAACTTGTCAGTATGTCGTCGAACGTCGAGAAAAGGGAAAATTTCGTGAAAAATTCAACTTTGATTTTCAGGGTGATTACAATAAGTTCCCCTAAATCGGGAAGTTAAAAATGACCCGGCTTGGACCACAAAATTGAAAACTTGGCTTTTGTGGACGAAAAAATGGAAAATGAGCATTTTGGGACCAGCAAATCCCAAACTTGGCTTTTTTGAAACAGAAAATGCAAAGTTAGCTGTTTTCGACTTTGGCTAAAGTTGCCACTGGCATGGTATGCCAAGGCAAAGCTTCGTGGTTTAAAACTGCATTTTCGGTCTCAATTTCTTTCTAATGTCCTTTACTTTTACAGATGACTGGTGCAGGAACTACAATTTTTCTTCCCTTCGGTTGGTCGCTTACAGCCCTGCCAAGAACGGTGTTCGGCGGAACGCTACCCTCTGAACTCCAACGTGGTTTCCAGACATCCGGCTTATGGTCCATCGCTGAAAACGCCTAAATACGATTCACTGCAGCATATGAAGGTTGGATCAGGGGTGAGATAGCGGCACCGCTCAGGTGAGGTATTTTGGATCAGAAAATGCAAAATGAGCGTTATTAGACCAGAAAATCCAAAACTTGGCTTCTTTGGATCCGAAATTGCAAAATGACCGTTCTTGGACCACAAAATCCAAAACTTGGCTTTTTTAACCCAGATAATGCAAAATGAGTGATTCTGGATCAGAAAATCCAAAACTAGGCTTTTTTTTACATGGAAAATCCCAAATGGCCGTTCTTCGACCACAAAATCGAAAGCTTGGCTTTTTTGGACCAGGAAATGCAAAATGAGCGTTTTTGGACGAGAAAATCCACAACTTGGCTTCTTTGGACCAGAAAATGCAAAATGAGCGTTTTTGGACTAGAAAATTCAAAGCTTGGCTTTTTTGACCCCGAAAATGCAAAATGACCGTTCTTGTACCACAAACTCCATAACTTGGCTTTTTTGGGCCAGAAAATGCAAAATTAGCTTTTTTGGTCACAGTAAATGTAACCGTAACTTTTCTGGATCAGAAAATGCCAAATAACCCTTCTTGGACCACAAAATTGAAAACTCGGCTTTTTTGACCCAGAAAATGCAAAACTAGGCTTTTTTTGACCTAGAAAATGCAAAATGACCGTTCTTGTACCACAAAATTGAAAACTCGGCTTTTTTGGACCAGAAAATGCAGAATGGGCGCTTTTGGACGAGAAAATGCAGAATGGGCGCTTTTGGACCAGAAAATGCAAAACTTGGCTTGTTTTGGCCCGGAAAATGCAAAATGACCGTTTTTGGACGACACAATGCAAAACTTGGCTTTTTGAAACCAGGAATTGCCAAAATTAGCTTTTTTGATAGAGAAAATAAAAAATTAACCTTTTTTGGCCAAATTAAATGTAAACTTAGCTTTTCTGGACCACAAAATGCCGAATGACCGTTCTTGGACCACAAGATCGGAAACTTGGCTTTTTTCGACCAGAAAATGCAAAATGAGGGTTTTTGGACCAGAAAATCCAAAACTTGGCTGTTTTCCACCGCAAAGGGAAGAAAACGTATAGTTTGAGTCTTGCCGAGGCTTGACTCTTCGGAGATTATCTTACGTATTCCTTGCAAGTGTGTGAGCCCAATTCCCCCCACGGAGAGACATCTATAGGATAACACGGGTACTTGGAGCCATCTCCAAGTACGAAACCGAGTGATGGCTAATGCCGTAGTGCCGCGTCTTTTCAGTGCTTTCTCCGAATAAGGGAAGAAAACATATATTTTAAGTCTGTGCCTTCGGCTTGACCCTTCGGAGAGATGTTTAAACTCTGCCGGCACTAGAAAGTTGTACAGTGACTTGGGTATTTTGAACGAAAGTCTTTATTTATTTATCGTAGTTAATATTCCTTATACATAAACCATTTTAACGAATCAGGTAACAATCCAGTAATTATACTGGCGTAAAACTTTTTATGATGGAACCTTTTGGTCTAGAACCTTTGGCGTCAATTTTTTATAGTAATGCTTGAAAAAATTATTTGCTCTTTTCCAGTTTCCTCTTTGCAGTAATTCATCCATGGGCATTCCTTCCTGGTAGTTGTTTGAGGCCACCGTTGAGCTTATTGAGCCAGCACTTGCTTTAATCGCTGCGTCCTCATATGCTGTCTGAATCCACCTAACTATAATAGGTCTCGAAGCCGCTTGTACTGTTCCTCGGGTTGTAATGAACAGCTCTGATAATTCTTGACGGGCCTTGCGCCTTTCGGTAGATAACGCTATCTACATCTTAATCCAATGAGCTGAGTCAAATTTCGAATCCTTCGAACTGGTGATTCTCCAGCCGGATTGTCAGTGATCCAGTTTATCTGTTTTCGACCCGAACTCTGGCCAGAAAGTGATTTCGTTTGAATCAATGGAGCAGCTCTCTGGGTTGATTGATAATAAAGTTAGGTTATGAATCCTTCTTCCTGAAGCTAGTAGTAATAGCAGGGCCGTAAAGCGAGATACTTGAAAAATACTCGTTTCATACGGTGGGTGGTTTGATAGCCAGTCGGTCAATATTCCCACATTCCAGATCGTAACCTTAGAGGGTCTTGTATTTTTCGCCTTCTGAATGCCAATCGCCTTTAACAAGGATATCCCCATGAGATTGGAGCTCAAAGTACTTTCTCCCTCAGGATTATTTAAAGAACAGATAACTGATTTCTGGGTGAGAATAGAACTGTAGACTAGTTTTTTCTCGTAGAATAGAAAAGTTAGGTAAGCGACCAGTTGTTGAGCACTGGGGGTATCTGATTGTATGTTCTTGACTGAGCACCTCCATTGCTTCCACACCGATGAATACGTTCTCCAGGATGAGTCTCTTCAAGCTGAAGCCAAGAAGTCTATCTCTGGTATAGACAATCCTTTTACGTGTTTACCTCAGCTCATACCTTCCAGACCTCTAAAACTAAGTCCGTGGCTTTCTGTGAAGGAAGGCCTGTCTACATGTCTATCAGGTGTCTGTCCAGATTGAGAAGTGTGAATGAGGCCGCTAGGCTTCTCGACTGTAGGTCTCCTCTCCAGAAGGTCTTCTCCCACTTCGGAGCAATCAGCAGCTATGTTTCCTTCGCTGAATTTAGGTGGTGTAAGACCTTTGGGATGAGTGGAGGGGGTGGGAACACCCAGGCCAGTTCCTCTGCTGAAGGCATTGATAAACATCGCTTCTTGATCGCTTGCATCCAGAGAAACATATTTCCTCACCACCCTGGATTGAGCTGTCACAAACAGGTCGATCTCTGTGATTCCAAACGTCTCGAAAACCCTTGCCAGGATATCTGGAGATAGATGCCAATCGGATAGTGGGAGATTTCTGGAGAGTCTGTCTTCGAGGATATTGTAATTTCCCGGGAGAAAAAAGGGGACCAGGTGAATCTCGAACTGGTTCAGTGTTATTCAGATCTTCTTTGACAGATCCAGCAGAGCTTGGGATCGAGTACCACCCTGATTTCTTATATTAGCTATCACCGTTTTGTTGTCCGCTTGTAGCATAATCGTTCTGCTCCGAAGTTGGTCTGTGAACATTGTAATTGCCAACCACACTGTGTAGAGTTCCTTCCTGTTGATGTGCCAAGTTATCTGCTCCGTTGATCATTCTCCTGCTTGATAAATGTCATCCAACTGGAAGCTCCACCCGGATTAAGAGGCATCTGTCGTTAGGAAGGTGCCCGATTCCTCTTCGAAGATTGGGCTCGTCTGGTGAATGTTTGTTTTCCACCAAAAACAGCCCAGGAGACCTAATTCGGGAAGCAGAATTCTTTTTCTCGAGAACTCCTGTAACAACCTCCGGCTCTTTTTTTGCAGTTGGCGAGAGAATAGTCGTCCTAGAGGTGTCACAGATGCTGCGAAGCTCAGCATCCCTAGGCGGGATTTTCCGGATTTCCAATTCCACTTCCTTGACCGAATCATTTTCTCTAGGATGGTTAGGATTCGGTCCTTTTTGTCGTTCATCACAGACTTTTTGTTGTGTCGAGTGTCCCATGCAATTCCCAAATATTCGACCTTTTGTGTTGGAGATGTTATGGATTCCTGGGTGTTTATTGCCCAACCGAGAGAGTTGAAGACGTCGATCACGCAGGAAATCTGATCCTGAAGTTTGTTTGCGTCCTGATTGGCTAACAGGAAATCGTCCAGATATACCACTACTCTTATTCCTTGCTGACGTAGTAAATTTGCCATCCAATTGGTTACTTTGGAGAATGCTAAAGGGGCAGTTGACAGGCCGAATGGCAGACAGGTGGCATTGTACAGCTGATTCTGATCTGAGACAGAGAAATCGGCGGTCACTTTGTTTCACGGGGATATGGAGGTAAGCTTGCGATAAGTCGATCTTGGCCAGGAAGTCGCCTAACTGTAGGAAGGAAGGGATTTTTTCCAGCTGTATCAGACGGACCTTCGGGGACTGTAGATACTCGTTCAGACATTTCGAATTGAAGATTTGTCGGAAATAGCCATCTGATTTCGGAATTAGGAACATCGGGGATATGAAGCCGGTTTCCCACGTTGCCTCCTCGATAACACCTTGGTGAAGCATTAATTTTATTTCTTCAGTCATAGAAATTGACGACTTCGTGGAATATTTTCTTCTTGCTCAATGGTATTGCCGGAGGCTTTTCGGAGAATGGAATTGAATAACCTCCTAAAATGCTGAGAATGTGATCTGGAGCCCCTAGTCCTATCCACCGAGGAATGAATCGACTTAGCTGTCCCCTGTGAATGAGTCATGCTTTTCGCTGGTAGTGGTCACTTCTCCTCTTCGAAGCACCTCTGGTATGAGTTTTGGATGTTTTCGAGCCTTGTTTTCGAGCGGAGGAAGCTGAAGAACTCTTGTTTCTAGGTTGGCGTGTTTTGGAGGGGTTGCTGACCCTACTTTGAGTTCTTGGGCGAAAAGTATGAGGTTCCTTGGGCTGAAAAGGCTTCTTTCACATTTTCATCCTCTTAAAGGGCTTCTCACTCAGGCTGGTTGCTTCCGGTTCGAAGGCTCTGACAATCCCAATGGTGGGGAGGGCAAATCTTATTTTATTTAAGACCAGTGGATCGATGTTCTCCCGCTCACCGAAGAGATCCTTCAAAGACAAGTTTCGAACTTTGCCTTGCTGCCAACCTTTCGGTAGGGTGTTTGAGGCGAGTGCCTTCAGATTATCAAGCAGTATGTCTTCTTCCACAGTACCACGCGCATCACCCATGGTTTCCTCCACCGAAATAAAAGCTGCTTCTTCCGTCATCTGAAATGCCAGAGAACAATCTGTCACGTGTGGACTACAGTGGTCGCATATGTGCTCGAGAGAATGTCAGCGAGGAGGGACATTTTTAGTTATTTTTTCTTTTACAAGATAGAATCTGCGATATATTACATGATATTTTGTAAACTGAGAATATGAGGTTAGGAACGAGGCGGAGCCTGCCGGACCTCAGCCGTCTCGGTTGCGAGGACGGGTCGTCAGCCGCCTCGGGTGCGAGAACGGCTCCTTAGTCGTCGGGGGAGCGAGGACGACTCCTCAGCAGTCTCGGCTGCGAGGACGGCTCCTCAGCCGACTCGGCTGCAAGGACGGCTACTCAGCCGTCTTATGCACAAAATGGCAGAGGACGCCAAAGCGTCCCTTAACCTTCGCCGATGCGAAATTGCATAAATCCAAGATCGTTATTACCGTAAACCTCCTGAAAGGTAGAGAAAAAAGAAAAAAAATGGGGTATGCTGACACTTACTGTTACAACAACGTTTGGTTAGACACACATACACGTTTAGGAAGACGAAAGCGTACTGAAGACACGCGGCACCACCGCACTAGCCAACACTCGGTTTCGCACTTGGAGACGGCTCCAAGTACCCTTGTTATCCTATAAATGTCTCTCCCTGGGGAGGAATTGGGCTCACACACATGCAAGGAATGCATAACATAATCTCCGAAGGGTCAAGCCGAAGGCACAGACTTAAAATCGCTTCTTGGATAGAGAACATGAAAAGTTAACTTTTTTGGTCACAGTAAATGTGACAATCCTTTTTTGGACCAGAAAATGCAAAAATTAGCTTTTTTGACCTGGAAATGCCAAATGACCATTCTTAGACCACCAAATCGAAATCTTGTCTGTTTTTTACCTAGAAAATGCAAAATGACCGTTCTTGGACCACAAAATCGAAAGCTGGGCTTTTTTCGACCAGAAAATGCAAAATGAGCGTTCCTGGACCAGAAAATCCAAAACTTGGCTTTTTTTTAACCCGGGAAATGCAAAATGACCGTTTTTGGACCATAAAATACAAAACTTGGTTTTTTGATAACAGCAAATGCAAAAATTAGCTTTTTCGATCGAGAAAATGAAAAATTACCTTTTTTGGTCACAGTAAATGTAAACGTAGCTTTTCTGGATCAGGAAATGCCAAGTGACCCTTCTTGGAGCACAAAATAGAAAACTTTGCTTTTTTTGACCCAGAAAATGCGAAATGACCGTTCTTGGAACACCAAATGCCAAACTTGGCTTTTTCGGACCAGAAACTGCAAAATGAGCGTTTTTGCACCAGGAAATCCAAAACGTGGCTTTTTAGAACCAGGAAATGCAAAAATTAGCTTTTTTGATAGAGAAAATGCAAAATTAGCTTTTTTGGTCACAGTAAATGTAAACTCAGCTTTTCTGAATCGGAAAATGCCAAATGACCGTTCTTGGAGCACAAAATGCAAAACGTGGCTTTTTAGAACCAGGAAATGCAAAAATTAGCTTTTTTGATAGAGAAAATGCAGAATTCGCTTTTTTGGTCACAGTAAATGTAAACTCAGCTTTTCTAGATCGGAGAAAATTGAGTTTTTCGCCCCATGTGCGTGTAAACTATCTAATTGCAACCCCAGGAAGACATTTCCGTCGATTTTGGGTCGCAAAAGTCAGTAATTTTTTTCGATTTTCGCCAAAGTTAACATTGGCTCCTCATGCTTTAAATCTGAATTTTTGGCCCCAATTTTTTTCTAATGACTTTTTCCTTTACTGATGACTGGCGCAGGCACTACAATTTTTGCCCCCTCTGGTTAGTCGGAATCGCTTCGAGGTCTGCCCAGAATATCGCTCTGCGGAGTGGTACCCTTGAAGCCCGACGATGTTTCCGGACATCCAGCTGATCGACAATGGCTGAAAATTGCTAGACGCTTTGCTAGCAAACGGAGGTGCAATCAGGGATGAAATTGCGGTACCGACTTGATGGAGCACCGACTGCTGAGGATTGTTTTGAATAATACCGTTTCTGTCAAGTGCATCCCCAGTATGCCATTTCCATCGATGCAAAATGACGTTTTTTCGACCCGAAAATGCAAAGTTGGCTTTTTTGGAGTGTGACCAGACGTAAACTTGATTTTGTTAAAATTGTTTTTGTCGACCCATGTACGTGTATACTATCTAATTGGAACCCCAGGAAGACATTTCCGTCCATTTTGGGTCGCAAAAGTCAAATCAATTTTTTCCATTTTGGCCAAAGTTAACATGGGCACCTTATGGGGAGACCCATACATGCTTTGAAACTGAATTTTCTGTCTCAATATTTTTCTGATGTCCTTTTCCGTTACAGATGACTGGCGCAGGAACTACAATTTTCTCCTCTACTGGATCTCTTGTATGTGCAGGGCAGATATACTGCAAAGGGGCCAGTGATTTGGGAAGAATCCTGATGTTATCTATCTTGTAATGGCGCTCCTTTATAAACTCCTTGTAAACATTTGACAAGATCACCAACCGTGGTAATTGCAGAAGGACATTTTGATGAAGAAACGCTGTTCTCAGAAGGAAATAGGGAGAATCGGGCCTCTTTAGAGGCATACCAAAACCAATGGCGAATGAGGAAATAATTGATTTCCTTGTCTTGAGCAGGTGGATTATTAATGACTGCACTAATGATTTTACGGGCCAGAATCACATCTTTACGTGTCTCCATCTTTCCTTCCATGATGTTAAGCTGATCAACAAACGCCCCAAAGTGATCCTGTATCTTGTTCGCTATCAGATCACTCCACTTTGCTGCCCTCACTTTACCCCTCTGATTTACTATAAATTCTAGGGTACAATGATAAGACCTGAAGGTTTGCTTAAATGTTCCAGACAGATTAAACCGGGATTGAAGCAGTGTTTGATTATTTCGAGTCAGTGAGGAGCTGAAATTCTATCTACTAACAGTTGAGGTGGCCAAGTGAACCAAAATGGGTAACTAGATAGCAAATAACAGATTTCCAGTATCAACGGAACTAAGCTGATAGGCAGTGAGAAAGCATAGACACCGATTCATCTTGAGACCAGCATGCACTCCATTGAGTAGCCAGGTTGCCATTGACTCATTGGTCCTCAATGATGTTGTCAGTGCCCAGATTCTTCCCCATCTGTGGATTCTTACCCCAACAGCTGGTATGGTAGAGCATCCACAAATAGAGCATGATATATACATCTCGCAGGTGAATGGATTGCTAGTACTGGGCTTGATCCATTTACATTCTTGGCATCTGCCAATAATTCGCTGAATGCCAGTTGACTCTTCTAGATCAATCATTTAGAGATCAACTTTGGGAATCAAAGCATTTGGCTGCATCTCTGACAACAGACGGCAGAAGAAGGGTGCAATCCTTGTGTACCACCCACTCACATGAGGGGTATGTTGAGTCATCAGCTGACACGACCTTCTTGTACCTTGCATATCAATTCTAATCTCCTCCTAAGTAGCATGGTTTGTTAAGTCCCCATAACAAATAGGGGAGTATAGAACATTCAACACCCTTCATAATACCGAACAAGAGCGCAGTAACTCGGGAGGAGGGAATAATCCAGCCATTGCTCCCAGGATCTCCTCTGGTTTGATTAGGCTGTTGTATATTCCTAGCAGTTCAGGATTCATATGCAATAATGTTCCTAAGAGAGATCCTGGTCCTTCGGCAAGATTAACTACTAGACCTGGTTCGCCTGTTCAGAGAATTGGTTTGTCATAAAAGTATTTATCATAAAAGTATTCCTTTCCATAGATGAGCTCATTAATGAAGTTTCTTAAATGGATTGTGGAAAGAGATATCCCCCTCAAGAAGTACTGAAGGTTGGCCAGATCTAAATCGCTGACTCTAGCAGAGACGCAGTTGTCCTGATCCTCTATTTTGTTGAATCCTGCTAGCTTGACTACAGAAGAAATTTTGGTGAATCTAGAAATGGTACTCAGTAGTGCTCCAGCATTAGAGTGCTTAAATATGGAATGAATTAGTCCAGTGTTGGTAGGTCTTATCTTTAGAAGCTCTGAGGCCATTGCTAGTTGATCATCATTTTTATAATTCTGAAATAGAGTGCTTAGCTGTTTGTTGACCACGTTTTCTGGTGTCAATAAAAAAGCCTCGACTTTGTCCTTGACTGAGGCCCCTGGTAATTTAGGTCTGTCAATATTAAGACTGGTTGGTTCTAGAACTAACTGCCATCGTGACTCATCATTCATTTCTCCACTCCTAGATCTGATGGCTCCAGCAATCAGTGGTCGTCCATCATTGTTGTAGTCCCAGATGAACTTGAGAGGGGAGAGGGACTCACTCATATGTGTCTGGATGACCTGTATACAGAAATGCCGGCAGTTGTGTAAATGGAAGAAAGCCAATACCCGAGGACAGTAAGCTCAGAACAGCCAATCGCTTGTGATCCATTGGAATAACCCCTTCTCACTGGTCAGTCAAAAGAAGCTTACAAAAGACTTCGATGTATGCAAAACTTGGGCCCAATACAGTGTCATTTGAGTTTTACGCAAGGCTAGCTGTTGCGAATTCCATCAGCTGATGGGGACTCGGGAGGCCGGTAAAACCGGACTGCTCTGCCGGCCGCTTCCGATGACCCACACATGAAGCGCCACCTGCTGGGCACCTAACTTATCGATGGGTCACCGGATGTAATCACTCGAGAACGGGGTATCATCTTGGCTTTTCAATGTCCTGCAACCCACTTTTCATTCTCTTCCGGGTTGTTAACCAGTTCCCACGTACATCTCGTGTGGTTTTTCTCTCTCGGATTTTCTCACACGTGGCTCTTTTTCTTCTTGCAAAGAATCTGCCTTTTTCTTATAAATCTGTGTCCCGCTCGCGTCGAATTTTCTCCGCGCGAATTGAATAAGAGGGAAGAATAGTGTTATTCGATTTCACCAACAGATGGCGCCTGCTACCATTAGTTTCTCGGCTCTGCTCTATCACGCGTTGGCGTCCAGTTTCGTCAACAGATGGCGTCGAATATTAATTGTTTCCCGTTTCTACTGTCTCTTGTTGGCGACCGTGAATTCCATTAGGTGGAGGAAGTCTATATGTTTAATTACCTGTGATTGGCGTAGAGTTCGGATGCGAATCCAATAAGGTCACACAGGTATAGTTTGGGAAGGTTCTTATTCAATCAACTACTAAACGCAGTTGACCAATCAAACTCACAAGTTGGAAATTAACAAATGTTTAATTAACCACAAAAATGCACAACATTGGTTCGATTTGGTATATAATTGTGCACAAAGTGCAAAACAAATGTTATTCAATCTACAAAGCCTTAACTAATTTTTCACGCTATTTATTATGCCCGATTATTCAAAGTTAGTATAAAATTATCATTATTTTCAAATTTGCATTAACATAAAATTATTTACTTTTTGTTAACTGGTTAAATCGCGTTTCGAAGATTTGGGGAATTAGCAATAGTTTGGTGCAACTATTATTGATTTAGTTAGACGTTCTGGAGAGTTTGGTAGTCGATTCCGAAACACGAGTTAGTATTTTAAGGGTAAGAATTGGAGTCCTTTATTTGAATCTTAGCACGCTAGAAGAAAACTAGATTTCTTGCGTAATAGTGGGGCGAATTGCTGATGGAGCAAAAGTTTAGGTAAAAGGGCCTTAGTATTTTTGGGGAACGGTCGCGATAGGCGCGTTCGGGGTAGGTTGGTGGAGTTGGGGACGCACCGGAGGATCCGCGCTGCTTCCTGATTGGTCGAGGGGAAATGGGACTAGCGCTTGGACCTCGTTCTAGGAAACGCCGACTCTAGGCCTGGATAGGCTCTAGGATTGTCCAGCGACGGAGGGTTATTTTGTGCTCCCAGTTTTGACGACCCAAAGGGTCGTTGAGAAAAAAAAGGGAAATTCTGGTGCGTGTCAGTCTTTGCCATTCCTACCTGGGAATCTATACACTAGGGTGCCCGTTAGGAGCGCTTTTTCAAATTTTTCTGCCTAGATTGTCTCCAAATAATCAAAAAAAATTGGGGGCTGAAGAATTTCGTAGTGTACGGTACCAAGGTCATCTTTAATGATAACCTCATTACTACCTGGGTAGCCGCTGATAGTGAGCAATGTAAATACCAGTGCACTTTTTATCATTGTTATGCAGCGTTTCATGGAAGTTTAGCTGGCAGAAGTGAATTCCAAGTGTTTTAGAGGAATGCACGGTGGTGTTTTTGCAGAGAAATCGGTTTTTGAAGAAATCGAGCAATTTGATGATAACTTCAACAGTCGAATGTTAGCGATGCCCGTGTGTTCCATCCTACGAATAATTTGATGACAAATTTGTTTAGTATAACTTTTATGAAAGAAGAATCTTTCAAAATAACAAAGCCATTTCACGCATTCAGATATACGGAAATCCTACCTTATCTGTAATATATTCTACTATTTATCACAAACTGAGCATTTTATGAATATTTCCTCAAAATTCGGATCTCACATTTCCATTATATCAATTCCCGGTATAGTATATTTCGATACAAGTGCGATTGGGTTCCCACGCGTGCGAAGTTGGCGGCGCGAAGCGAAGCCGAGCGCTGCCAATCGCACGAGTTGAAAACCCCTATGTGTTATATAATACTTATATTACAAATTAATCAATGACGAAAAATCAATATGCACAAATTGAAAGAATTACTTCCCTGGCGAACAGATCGACTATAGAATCGAGTCGTGCAGTACAGTAGAGCTTCCTTTATTTTCCGAGCTCGGGGGGTGACCTTGAAGCAATTTCGTGGAGAAAAAAATTAAGGAAGCCCCCCACTCTGCCCACTGGTTGGTTGGCGTGGTGGGGGTTGTCGGGAGCGGAAGGGGAAATAAGAGCAGAAGTAAACGGACTATGTATCAAAAGTAAATAGGTTATGTTTCATGAATGCTCGGTCCCACTATTGAGACGCTGCGCAGTCTGGAGCGCATGACGTCGAAAACCAGGATAGACAAAGTACGGGGAGTGGGAGAAGGTTTTTGAGGGCAGACAAGTCGTGAGGGGAGTACAGCGAAAATAAAGGAAGCGGAAAATTAAGGGAGCTCTACTGTATATAGATTAGTGTTAGAGTACAAGTCGATGCTGATTTCAAATAATCGACCCAACATCGACCAAGTACCGGGTCGATGGCTGTCTCGACTAGAATTTATTTTTTCCTCCAACCAGCCCATGATCCACCTAGCACGACGTCGATAAGGATCAGATCTACTATTACGGCTAAAACGCAGCTCTAGAAAATCCGAATTTAAACGAAACTTGATTCCTTAACATGCGAAGTCAAAGGGCAAAGATTCGAATGTTACGACAATTTTTCATTACGGAATAAATACATCATACATCGACATGTGGAAAGTGCATACAAAGACAGTGAAAAGATGAATTAATAAAACGTATAATTTTAGAGAGAGATATTCAATAAACTACAATGTAACATACTCATTGTCAAATATCTAACTATCGTAAAACATGAGATCTATATAAGGAACACTGATCGGAACAATGTCTTGTTCGTGTCAGAAGTGTTTTCTCTCAGTGTAAGGTTGTTAAACTGCAGCTGGATATCCATTCTACACCACTGGAATATATCAGAAATATTTACTGCTACATCGGCTATAATTTTTTCTTCATTTGAAAAGCAGTGATAAGCCGAGATGGACAAGCACTGATACACCCTCCTTTCAAAGCGTTGATGAAAAGGGCCATCAAGGTGTTATTATTCTTCTTAATTTAATTACTGATAAGAACTTATAAGAACTTATATATGAACTATAGTTCATTCAGCGGATTGAAATTGCATGTTTTCTTCACAATCTGTGCGGTATTGTTTGTACCCGGATACATTTTTTAGTTTGTATATGGGTATCTCTCACGAAAGTACGTGGTGAAACCCTTCAAAATTTGAAAAGAGTGCCACAGTTGAAAACTAATGACAATTTCATTTCTAGTTGGAAATCTTTGTACTGAATATCATGTCAAATTGAAAATGCTGTTGTCTTCCTCTCTTTTCCGCAAAAAAAAATCCAAAAGAAAAAAACACACAGATCGGGACGTTGATAATGGGGTCCGTGGAGAGTCATACACATATCCCGTTTATCGTTTTGTTTGAATCATATCATGTAGTCTGACAACTATGCGAAATGACGATGAAAATGCAAGATAATTTGAGAAAAAAATATAAGAAATAATCGTAAGAATTCTTTTCGGATTGTCTAATGAAGAGGAAGTTTATCGCGAGCATAGGAAAGGGTGTAAGCCAAAAATTATAACTGAGATATAGTTTTTTTGCCGCAATTGTATCTAAGATATATCCTGCTTATATTCTGGAAATATCTCGAATGTGCCCGGCGATATATATCCGCACAGGTATTTCCAGCATATATCTTGGACATTCTTTATTTTGACGCAATATATGCGACATATATCCGGATATAACTGACTTATATGTCTGCATATATATTTTTTCCGTGTGGGTCATCGAGCAACCGCCTGTACCTCCATAGGTTTCCGGTGGTTCCCTGTGTCTTATCATTCAAATTTGCGGTAGTATATATAGTCCACGGTACCATATATCCTTGATGGATTAAAGACAGTAAACATTAAAAAAAAAGAAATGTCCGTAGTCCATTGTATACTGTCTCATAGGTTTTTTCCGAAGAGAACACAAAACGAATGTGTAATTTACTCTTAAATCTTTTCAACAGTCAAGCTGTTTACACTGGACTCCCAAATGCGTACAGCGGCATTCGATACATAGCGTCGAGAGTTCTACAATTATTCTACCAACGCGATACATCCGTCCATAGATATTGCATCCTGCGAGTTTCAATAGGCCACCAATAGGCACAATTTCCATGTTATCTTCCTTCGTGGCATTTGCAGTGTTATTATTAATGCCGCTTATGTCAGATGTAATGTTCGTAGATATCCTCGAACTATTCTGTGCATCATTTAAATATCCGTTGGAGAAAGAAGATATATTATGAGATAACGGAATGAGTTTTTGATCGTGAAAAAAAAAGTCCTGTTCCCCGGCAGATTGTTCTCCTATCGATGATACAATTTCTTTGCTTTTTATGAAATCATCGAAGTTGGGAGGATCTATAGTGATGCTGGATGGCAACAAGGTGAATGAAACCGAAGTGAAATCGTCATAATTAATCGAAGAATTGTTGATAAATTTCGTTGTTATTTCGATAATTTTCTCATCGGTCTGAATAACAGGCAATGGTGGTTTTGATTCGCTCGGTTCTTCAGTCGTAATGATTACATCCTCGTATTTATCGACGCTTCCATCTCTAAAATTCAAATCCGATTGGGCAATCTGTTTGTTCAAATAGAGCGACGGGGTAGCCGGTGACGATATTTGATGCTGGAGGTAAGGAATCATGTCGTCAATTAGCGACGGCAAATCTGGAGCTGGATCGGTCCGAATCACATCTCGAAAAGGATCAACCGATGACACTTGCAAGTTCCCAACGGATCCTGGATCATTTCCCGTAGCTAATACAGCCATAGCAGACTCTTCAACACTGTGGTCTGAAAACAGAATTGAGACATCACTCAACCGTTTGTTTTTTTTTTGTATATATGGGAGGTCAATCAAAACGCCATATGTACTCTAATGAAAGCTATCCTGAATTCGCTGAAATCCAAATGTTACTGGTAGGCATTTACCGTCCGAATAATTTATTCTACCGTAATAACAAATGCAGAGAATATACTGTAATTGCGCGGTACCAGTTCACCGTTATGATGTACATGCCCCTCAAAAATACACTCAGGTATGTCAAAAAAAAACCGAAAACTTGCTCGTAGAGGTGATAAGTTTCCTAATGAACATCTTCACAAAAAAGTAGTAGTTGGACGACATCAGAAATAATGGGAAAGCCGTCAACCAACCAATTAACGTACATTTCAATATATCCATTTCTCTCATTTTACCGCATAAATTCACTGCTCGTTTAAATTCAATGAACCTTTTCCAAGGAGGTGACTAGTGAGATACCAGCGGGATTCGTAAGTGCATCCATAATTTTGTGAAACAAAAATTTTCCTTTTCATCAGAGAATTGTATGTATAAAAATATATAACCTCAACATGACCTCAGAACATTATCGTCATTTTTCAGAGGTTTTGTAAAGAGGGGATTTCGGAGGTTTATATGAAAATGTATACCATAATTTTCGTTCGAAATTTTTACTTTTCATGAGAAAAGAAAGAAACATAATCTCTAAAAATCATTGTTCATCATTTTTCCGAGGTTATTTCTGAAGAAGATCCTCGACTTTCTTAATACAAAATTTGTATGAAATTATTTAAGAGAAAATAGTAGATCAATAACAACAATCAACATTTGTATTAATTATTGCAGGATAAGGAGATGAATGAATATGGATAAACAGAGGAACCTGTCTCGTTCTTACCAATGTGAAATTTACGAAAAAACCATGAAAATTATGTTCTTCAAAAATTGAGATGATAAAAATTGCATGTCAACCTACTTGGCCAGATTTCTCATAGCTTCAATTGCGCCAAGATTTTCTGCAATGATCAATACGTATTTGCAGAAGTGTACTAAGAAATGTTATGGTCAAATTTGTTGAAAGTGTCTATTTACCATTGTTTTTCCGATGTGAGTCGATAATGTCAGCAAGAACAACAGTAACTCCTGTGCCAATTTCAAGACTTAAATCAGTGGGCGAATGATATTGTGTCTCGAAGTACGATGGCTCTCTTGGAACAAAACCTCCTGCATTTGGGAATGGCAAAAAAATTATCAACTGATGGGCGAGCAAATATGCAAAGAATTACTATATATTTATAACAGACCTTGAGTTTCTAAGGGCGGACTGAAAACATTATCGTGAGTAACGGTGTCATAAAAACTACCAGGCCTTCCACTGGAAAGTACATCGATTGGTCTTATCTCTGGTGGGACACCTATTGACCCGATGTGGTGAGTTACTGATGATGATGTTGACTCTTTATCTTTTATGAGTGCATCTGCTGCAACGAACGGAATGATCCTACCAAAAACAAATTAGGTCACTAAACCTTTTCGTTTTGAATTCCTAAATCCTGTCGATCGCTTTGCTTCAATTGTTCTGCATTTACATCGAAACCTTCATGTTCTTAGCGGTGGTCATATTGTAAATGTTACATTTTTGTTCGCTTAATTTTCATAGTGGAATGTAGGTATTTAACTGGCAGCAGCGGGCCAAGCCGGGTAACTGTCCCTGCGCCCGCATGGCTGTTGCGTGGTAGTTCTGTGATTTAATTTTTTTCCAATGAAAATGGTATAAAAGCATAGCGAAGCCATTGGAGGATGAATAATTTTTTGTGTGTGTGTGTACGACGTAGTCTATATTACACTACCAAGAACTCATTAGAATTCATAGTCATTCAACATTGAATGATTCTTTATATCCACAAATATTTTTAACTTCATGATTTTATTCATCCTTTAATAATTTCACGATGTTCTTACGCTGTTTTATCGAAAATAAATACATACACAGACATTCCACGCAACATCCATGTTAGCGCGGATGGCTTTTCAATAGCTCCTCAATAGCAGGGGTGCTAAAAGGAAGACGTAAGGAATTTCGAAACATCTGCAGGCCTTTATCGTGAAGACACGTCAAGCAACGGCTCTCTAAAAAAGTTTTCACAGATTTTGCGCTGGTTCTCATAATTCATCGACATAAAAGGATAAACCGCTCATTCATAAAAGGGACCTCCTTTGATAATCCGGTATCGATAACAGATTGACTAGTTTCTATTTAGCGCGTGGTATAGAGATAATTTAGTGTTAGGAGTACTACAAAATCGATGAATACTAAATCTTCAACATCTTGTGATTTTCAAATTTAACGATATCGAAAGAAGGTAATTCTAGAGAGCACGCAAATTAACATTTTTCGACTATCTTTCAAAACCCAAGGACTAGTGGTGTTCAAATGTGTGTGTCCCATACGGGATTACGGGGCACAAACAAAACTTCCCGATTTGGTATTTCAGTACAGCATAAACACGCAATCATTGTGATGACCAAACTCAACAGTGATATCAATAATTGAAATTGCGACTAATAATTACTGCACACGATCAGTTTAGTTTGATCTTTAAGCCCATAAAACTATTGAAAAAAGTCATATTGAATGTGCATTGTTGTATAAGGAACAATCCGGGTGATATGCATTGTGCCCATCTTTCAAATTGCTCGGACGACCATAATAATTCTCTTTTGAGAAGTTTCCCGATAACTTTAATATTCTCCCCGGCGGAAGAGTATAAATAATTTCAATTGTTAATAACAGTGCATATACTGCACGATCCTCATCCAAAGTGTAATCCGCTCGATTTTGCACGGAAATGCTCCGATTGGGACTGTCATAACTGCGCTGGGTTCATTCGTTCACTCATTACATACATAATTGTTGAGACGATCATACCTCCTTGATAATGCAAAATATCGAAGAAAGTCATTCTACATAAAATACGTATTTTTATTGCATCTCTAATAGTTTATGCAATAGAACATTATGAATGAACAATTGAAATTATTAATAACAATATATATACCGCACCAATTTCATCCAGAACCTAATCAGTTCTAAGTTATATGGAAACGCTTCGGACGCGACCTTGAAAACTTCCATAACATCATTCATTCATGAGAAATCATTGCGCAAAATTTTGTACACATACATACATACATACACACACACACATACAGACGCCAGCTTAGAATTTGACGGGGATCATTTCGGTATACTTAAAACCCTAGTTAGATAATGAAACAACAAATTTCGATTTTGGGTCCATTACAATAACTTCCCGAACTATCGAAAAGTTAAAAATTTCTCAAAGAGCATTCCTCTTTTCATTAATTTTATGTTCAATTCATCAGGACTCACACTGGAATCAGGACTTTCCCGTAATCTCAATTTCAACACAGTCATTCCGATGTTTATCAAACAGAAAGCTTGTGACCTTTTTTAAATTGATTAGTTCTTAGGAGTCTAATCGAAAGGTAGCAGGTTCTACCGAATCGACTTACCAAAGTTGAGCCAAAATGTACCAAATATATGTTCTGATAAATGGATAAGCGTACTATCAACAGTAGAATCATTACACGCAGATGATTTTATTGGTACCAGGATCTCTCAATTGCCATTATTTTCCTCATAGGGCGAGTTATTGAAATGGCCCCGTTACAAAAAAAAACGATTTTTCAATATATCTCCACGTATGTGTCGTGTGTGTTACGGTGTATGTATGAAGAGAAATTTTTTCTCCAACGATTTCTCACCTTAAAATTCAAAAGCCTGATTATGTTTTCCTATAGTAAAAAGGAGAGACGAAAGAACCTATCGGTATATATCGAAATTATCGAAAACCGTGAGACCGAAACTAACGCCACACCAGTCAGTGTGGCGGAAAAAGGAAATACGCGTGCGATGCACGCGCCACCGGTCTCGTAAGTCAAATATGCCAAACGTTAAGCAGACTAAAATGTCATCTATATCCACCAAGTACATCTAAAACTCGTATTATAAGAGGCGAAGGAAATGGAACACTGCGGAAAACTCACCTGACATTGGGTAACGAGGGAGGTAATGTTGGTTCACTGTAATCATACTCATCGTAGTCCTGACCATTCGTATTATCCGTTATATTGACGATTCTTTCAATATCGTGGGATGCATGGGGCTCATCGGAATCACTGCTAGTTCTCTCGACGGCTGCAACAGAGACATTAGTTTTCAACGTTACGTTAATAACGAGGATGTCCACGGGCATCACCATAGCTTCGGTCATTCCCATCGATGATTCCTTTTCAACACCTCGCACTGTCTCCCTAACTTGGTTCAATGTCGTCTCAAAAATAATTTGTGGATATTCGGTCGTTCCATTTCTATCAACCTCATCGATTCCCATAGTCTCTGTCCAATTGTATTTCTCAAGTGCAGTTGTGAATTGAGACGATTCGTTGTGCTTCACAGATTCAACATCCAATAAATTTTCAGGACTAATTGTTGTATCAGGCGCACTCATCAAAGTATAATCAATGGTAGCCGATATGGCACTATCGACTGGCAATGGATAATTGATAGTGGTATTGTTTCCATCGGAGACAGTGAACATAGTCTCATTATTGCTTGACGTCTCTATTAACTGATCACTCGTTGTGGGAGATTGAGTCGTCATGGTGCTGCTCTCTGCTAAAGAGGCACTTGATTTGGGATAGTCGACGCCCTCAGTTGGGATTTCGTTGTTCATTGTCTCAGTCTCGTAAGTCATTGTTGAGGATATCACCTCGAGTGTTATAGACGTCGTCGTCGACTGCTCATCCTCGACTGCTGGTGTTTCTTGCAGTGCTAAATGCAAATGATTATTGTCATGGTGTGATCGGCCCTCGATCGTTGATGTTGCTTGAAATTCATTTGGTATAAGAAAGTTCGTTTCTTTGCGTAGTTTTGCGTAATCTTTACTAATGAATGCATAGGACGCAAAATTCTTAGTCGACTTAACTGCAATGCTTCCACCTATAATGACAGAATGACAAAGATGGTTCCATTTCCCAATGAAATTGATAGTAAGTTACTATATTTATAAGTTACTATAAATTGATAGTAGGTTAGATAATTGAGTAAGTTACGATTTTTATTGTTGAAGTTTTTCGGAGTAAAACTCGTGTTGTTGTGAAGAAAAACTGGAGGAAAAGGGATATAGCAATTGACTTGACCAAGTTTTTCCTATGCTACTTATTAAGCCTCACTTTGACGTCCTTATTTCACAGAACATTTCGGTGTCAAAGCATAAATTCTTATTGAGTTGAGACACATCATAGGGATTTTGTTCGGGTAGCGAAATGTAAAAAAAAATGTCATAAATCTATACCAAAAATAAATCGTCAAATCATAAAGAGCACAAGGGATTTTCGGTAATGAAAATTGACCGTTTTTTTCAACGTTTCATGAACTACTTATTTATTGCTGGAGTACTATTCGAAAATGATTTCATGGCAATTTCTTTACTTCCCTGGCGGATCCATCGACCGACTTTCGATTGCATAAGCGACTTGATCAGTACGTCGCTTAACTTTCGAGTGAATTTTGATTGTGGTATCGAAATATTTTTCAAATTGACTCACAACCAATCCATTACGAAGTTGATCTATATGTCATTTAACTGAATCAATATACAATCGACTAAATTCCAACTCGATTGAATACTCAATTCTCAAGTTCATGACTCAAGTTCATGACTCAAGTTCATGACTCAAGCTCATGACTCAAGCTCATAACTCAAGTTCACGACTCAAGTTCATGACTCAAGTTCATGACTCAAGTTCATGACTTAAGTTCAGGACTCAAGTTCATGACTCAAGTTCATGACTCAAGTTCATGCCTCAAATTCATGACTCAAGCTCATGACTCAAGCTCATAACTCAAGTTCATGACTCAAGTTCATGACTCAAGTTCATGACTTAAGTTCATGACTCAAGCTCATGACTCAAGCTCATAACTCAAGTTCATGACTCAAGTTCATGACTCAAGTTCATGACTCAAGTTCATGACTTAAGTTCAGGACTCAAGTTCATGACTCAAGTTCATGACTCAAGTTCATGCCTCAAATTCATGACTCAAGCTCATGACTCAAGTTCATGACTCAAGTTCATGACTCAAGTTCATGACTCAAGTTCATGACTCAAATTCATGACTCAAATTCATGACTCAAATTCATGACTCAAGTTCATGACTCAAGTTCATGACTCAAGTTCATGACTCAAGTTCATGACTCAAGTTCATGACTCAAGTTCATGACTCAAGTTCATGACTCAAGTTCATGACTCAAGTTCATGACTCAAGTTCATGACTCAAGTTCATGACTCAAGTTCATGACTCAAGTTCATGACTCAAGTTCATGACTCAAGTTCATGACTCAAGTTCATGACTCAAGTTCATGACTCAAGTTCATGACTCAAGTTCATGACTCAAGTTCATGACTCAAGTTCATGACTCAAGTTCATGACTCAAGTTCATGACTCAAGTTCTGGTCAGTGGACACAGATCAAGCCAATAGCAAATCGACGGTGTGCCAACTAGAACAGATTTCGTCGCGCTATCGGCCGAAACGCCCGCTGACTGCACCAGACACCTGGCAGAAGAGATAATGTAAGAACAAGGAAAATATTTTCTACACCTCGTGGCTTCGGAGCCATGGAAACTTAGAATCCTCGATATAGTGCCAATCAACTGGGCGACATCTTGTCCCCTACGGGAAATCGAAGTTTATGTTCGGGCCTAGCTCAAGGAATTCCCCCTTGAATTCATTAGATCCGAATAGTGTTTATGGTGCTATTATGAGATTAGCAGAAAGAATGAACAATTAAATTATGTATACACCATTCCCGGTTACCGCTGCACGTCGGCACCTTGGAAATTCTTCTTCATCGGATGTTCACGTGTCAAGGTTTTTCTAACATCTCTAGACTAGTTTTAATAAAATGTCTGTGTGTCCGTGTGTGCGCGTGTGCGTGTAACTATGTAAGTATGTGGTCAAATTTTTCGCCCACGATTTCTCGCGACTGAATTATGCGATCGAGGTTCTGGGTGATTCAACCGAAGGTCTTCACGTAACTCAGATCTAATTAGATGTTGGATGGAGTTAGTCCAGTACATATATTGTTATTAACAATTTCAACTGTTCATAATGTTCTACTGCATACACTATTAGTGGAAAATTCGTATGAGAAAAGTCTTGTTGGGTTTGCTCGCGCTATTTTCCCATATAGATCGTTGGACGTCGAAACGCAGACACGCAAAGAGAACATGTTCCGTGCTTTCCTGAATTCTCTACCACTTTGGGCAATCCCAAAAGCAATCGACCCCTGATTCGATCAATCGTATGTCGGTTAAGTTGAATGAAATGAACATCGACAGGGGATGGACTTGGTATTAGGTCGGCCACAAGTCGATTTTGGAAATATTGCCGTAACCAATTGAAATTCACTCAGAAGCTAATCGATATTCTGATCAAGACGTTTATCAATAGGAGGACTATCCATGTAAGGACTCATCACCCAATGATGATACCCAGAATGGAAGAAAACTTGATTGAATGCCTCAAAACTGATAAAATAAAAAAACTTACTACAGTTATAGGTCGATGGGCAACATTGTCCTTCACGTACGATGGGTGTGCATCCCTGCAAAGGTGGTGCACATGCGAGGGGAACACATCGAATGCCCCCCATAGCGCAAAAGCAATTGTCGCACATTGCCTTCCACTCAGTGGCGCGTACCATTTCTCCCTCTTTATAACAATGATCGCCAACTTTACAGCCATTTCTTGAAAGTGGCATCGATTGATGCAACACATCTGTGATTCAAAATCAAAATGTTAGCTGAGATTCTTCCTGAGTAAAACAATTTTAACAATTTCATAATGTTCCGGAGAAACCCACTGCGGATCATATAAAATTGAGTACGTCTAGAACTGATTCTTGCATCTTCAACCACTGTAAGAACATAACGTTCAAACTGAACTATCATTTTAAGTTGAAAGTGTCATTTCAGTCGATGGCTGTCTCAAAAACGATGTGCCATATCAATTTCTTGAAATTAACCCATTTTCGACGAGAACGTATATTTTAGTTTTTTTGTTTTTTCAAGAAATCCTTTCGACCTCATCGGATATTTATTATCCCTTTTTTGCAACACAATTTCTTCATCTTCGTTAGTTAGAAAGAAAAGGTGAAGAAAGATTGAGGTAATGAAAGTGTGTACCAAAAATTGATGAAATACAAAAACGAAATTACAACAGCATGCGAAATACCTCCCATATGTTTCTATAACCTCAATGAAAGGATGAGTGAAATTGCGTTAATCACTTACGTGTACAATTGTATGCGACTGGACAGCAGGAATACGGAGCATAAAGTGGTGTACATCCCGGTAATGGCAACAGACACTGTGGTCTGACGCATCTACGCTCGCCAGATATGCAATAACAATATTCACACCTCCGTGAGCCCATCATTGCCGAGCCAACCGCATAATGAACTCCATCCCAAATGCATCCTTAATAAACACCAAACATGAAGAATCTTTATACGGCAGATAAAGAGAGTGCAACAAATCATCAGTTTACACGTGTTATTGTGACTGAAACATTGAATTAATTATTTGTTCCTCTCGTGTGAAACTCGGTTTATTATAGTTTTCCAAATAATGTGAGAACCACATACAGTGTGTCTCAGAAATATATACTGAACCGGAAGGGGTAGGTGTAGGGCCACCTGTCTGACCAGTCACTTCCGTTTCCACTTTTTCATCAGTAGCCCCCCTGAGGAATTGTGATGGCGAGAAGGATAGCCAATGACACTCCAACATTCGGCTGCCCTGCAGTTTAGTGATCGTAGCTCATACACACACACACATACACGAGAAACCTAACTCCATAAACCAAGGATGCTGAGCGTGGGCTCCCTGTAACAGCATACGGAGCGAAAATGAACAGCGCGGATGCAACACGTGTATGTCACGCGGAGAACCCCAAAACGGGGAATTTCGCCGTCGGTTCCGATCAGATTAAAGCCCTGGTGGTCGGCGCTGACACCTTGGATTGTGTCCCCGGCCGGCCCACTTGGCCCCAAATGCTACAAATGGAATACAAACGACAAACATGTTTGAAAAATAAAACAGCAATCCGAGCTGATGCGCAATGTAATTCGTCCGACTGGTAAGGATATGTACTCTGAAATATTAGGTCAAATAAAGAAGGACCAAAGCGTCTACCCAGCTAGCGCATACGTGGATCAAATCCGCGAAGCCTCCAGAGATATTCGTCTAATTCTTGCGAGGGGACAGAAGGAGGAAGATATTGAGGTACAGAAGGCACTAGTTGGAGGCCTCAAAAATGAGGCCATAATGTTTAATAAGGGATCTCAAGAAGAACTCTAAATCGAAGACTTCGATGACGTTGCTACTAAAGAAGATATCCTCGATGCCTTACGGAAAGCTGATGGCACAGATGGTGATATCTCATTGAGTGCCGTCAAGTCTCTTCGCAAGGCATACAGAGGGACACAATCAGCCACGGTGGTATTCCCTGCGACTACTGGAAGGAATATATTAAGTGTAGTAAAATACGACTAACGTTGGTATGTGCTCATATCGTGACAGTGGTAAGGCCCCTTAAGTAATTCAAGTGTTGGCACTACGAGCCTCTTGCCATTAAGGGGAGAAACCAGTTTAGGACGCCGAAATTCGAGTGCTTTTTATGATTTTTTTTAACTGAGAAAAAATAATTCGAATTCGTTTAATCTTGAGGGGTAGTTTATTCCTATTTTGAACTACACTTTTGAATTTTTGTATACCATTTCCGCCGGAATTGGTGGAGTTAGAGGCTGGTGTCCATTGACGATCGCCATCAGAATTGACATCTTGCGGGACACCTGAAGGTCGAAGTTTGGATCCGAAATCATTATTGTTTTTTCTTTCATTAGTACCATATTTTCTAAAAATATGAACCAAACTCTGGCCAAAACAGTTGAAAATTGAATGTTTTGGAGGTGTTTGAACAAAATGTCATGTTTTTATATCATTTTTTTTCACCTTGCTTACATAAAAAAATATATTTTACTTAATAGTATCATTCCAGAGTTTGATTTATATTTTTCGGACTTGAATAAAGAATAATCACACAAATTTTCAGATCGATTCGTCAATAACTTTTCCAGCTAGGATTTCCGCAAGTTGAAAAAAAGTCGTTCGGAGAAAAACGCATTTGAAAAAAAACTGCACGGGCACTGAATCGACCGGTGTTTACGTGAGTGCTCACATCATCGGAACTAATTAGAATCGGAACTAAATAGAACGAATTAAGAAGAATTAAGTTTCGTTTTGAAACTTAAGCAACATATTTTCGTCACTGATGCCTGATAAGTGGCGCTCTGGGGACTCTTTTTCGGTCGATAAATCGTAGTTATCGCATATATTCACCGAACCCGCGCAGAAGTGAGGCCTAGTCCTTTTTTCAACATTTATCGGACCATGGCCTCACAGAACCATGGAAGAACTGCAACGACTCACGTAACGCTATACGGCATAGTATATAATACGGCCACCGTACAGCGCCACTGATCTCTCAGACACGCTACGGCAGCCATCTAACATCTCGTCATAGTTCGGGGCTTGTTCAGTGTGAATAGCTCGATGATGTAATTTAATGATTTAATGATATTAAGCGTTTCGTGCAGAGTGCAGACTCCAGATGATGATTTTTATTTTTATTTTGATGTCTTGTTCTTTTCAGGTGGGGGGGCTTCGCCCCCCCACACCCCCCCTTCGCGCAGAGAATTGAGGCAGTGGTGGAACCCCGTTGGCCAACGATTAATATGGCTCTCGGCAATGACGATCTACGTTCAATGCTATTTAATGGACCGGCTGGCCAAAACAGCCACGACAACAATCGAGGGCGGCCGATGGAAAGGCGGTACGAAACAATATTGTTTGGTTGACAGAGTTCTAAGGCACACCACGGAGGTAGGTCCCAAGACATATAAGGTGACTGACGATGTTTCCCAAGGCTCGGTGTTGGGACCTCTTTTGTGGAATATCGTGTATGACGAATCTCTCAAACTGGCATCACCCGGGGGGGGGGGGGGCAAAGCTCGGTGCTTTTGCGGATGAAGCGGCCATAATCAGCGTGGAAGAGCACCTTTTCACACTCCAGCTCACTTTCAAGGAATGTTTTTCTCGACCAAGGCACTACTTATGACAAGCCGAACGAAATTGGAGACAAGCAGGAAATAATTTCCCAGCCATACGTACGGCACCTAGGAATTATGACCGATGCCTGGCTTAGTTTTAGATAGCAATTCCAACATGCGAGCAGTAAGGCAGATGCGGTGAAGACTGTCCTTGTAAGACTGACACCCCCACACACACACAGACAGACTATCGGGGGTTTGGCGTAGTGGTAGAGTATCTTACTACTTTGCAGGTCCTATGTTCGCGCCTATTTTCAACTTCCCGATTCTGAGGGAAATTATCGTTTTGAGTCCGAAAATCGAAATCGGAAATTTTACCTGATCTCCACGTTTCATGACCCTTAGAAACGTTTCCGACCATTTTTAGCGCGATGTTTGACTGCGTTTTTTTTCCTGCGTCCCTCTCATTTGTACGCCTCGGGTAGCGGCCGTTAAGCATTCCTTCAGGGGGCGTAACGGACACCCACCCGTGCGGCTGGGGCCGACTTTCGCCTTTTTTAGGTCATCATATTTCTAAGCGCGGGGTAAACCTCCAGAAACCCCTGTGCTACGATGGCAGGCGAAGCAGGAGCCCACTACTTCCCCCCCCCCCCCCCGCATCGGGTTAGGTTCCCGCCCGGCTGTGCGGTTTGGTTTTAAGGGTACTGCCGATAGCACACACGGAACGTTCCTGCTTCGGCCGGCATCCATGTGAAAATATTTTTGACAAATATTCACCGGTGGCCGGTCGCGAACCTAGGACCTTCGAAGTAGTAGGTAGATACTCGAGTCACTACACCAACGACCCGACTTTGTGTGTGTGTGTGTCTGTGACGGGGAGGCGGGTATAGACACACGAAATTGAATTGCACAAAGAAGGTACGGATGAGGCCCTGTTTATTCTTCCATTGCTAGCATTGTTGCCCCATCAGAATTTATTTACCATCGTACTTATGGTCACTATTTGTCATCCGTGATAATCCTTGCTGATCTGAAAATATAAACGCAATACTATGTTCACCATACACTTACATCGACGATAATTGAAATACTTACGGTGTTCATCGCAGATGAGCTCAGCACAGCATGCATTCTCATGGGATACTCTTGTTGTACAGCCAGATGGCAGGGGATTTGGTATTCGTGGACAGACGCGTAAACGACATCTTAGGGAGCCTTCGTAGCAGGAACAGAGTAAACAGGGCTCACTCGTATTCACCGCCGAAGACTCTTGGTAGGGTTTACCATCATATCTGCAACCTATTAATCATGTTTTAATAATGCGCTTTTACTTTGTACGTAATGCTCAAAAGATACTCTGCTGTTTTCGTCGGAGTGCAATAAATACTGGTTTTCAAGCTTAATCAAATGAAAAAAGCGATCTGTCGACATCGATATCTACTTATCATATTCGTCTGTATCAAAAGTCATTCCGCAACCCTTTACCTCTTGTGTCCATTAATACCTCCAAGTACATAAGCAGCATTACTATTATCGCGAACTCCAGATAGTCTTAAATATGATGAACAAAATTAGAAGTGCGGAACAAAATGAACACTCGAAATAATATCGAATGTTCGAAATTCGAGCTGTTGCCTTTGGATAGTCAGTACATTGGGGCCGTTGATATTGAGAACCGTTCTCACACCCGTGCCGAAATCTGCTCACAATTCTTCATGCAAAGCATTGTCAGAAAAATGATATCCTTCATATTTCGATTTATAATTCCGGAGTCCGATATGTAACCCAGAAGGAACTTTGAGAGAATGTTGTAACAATTGACAGGGTTACATTGCGAACTAACGAACAAAAATAAAAAATTGAGCCGTAGAGTTACCCCTTAACCCCCATAATACATGAGAACGTGCACTCCTATATTGAAACGGCATGAGAAGGGAGACGTAGGTGGCTCCGAAGAAGAACCAAGATACAAACAAGAAAAGGAAGGAGGGCGAAAGCGTTCCACGCGCCAAGGCTCATCATAACCAGAATGTGTTTTTCTTTTTTTGATTTACTCCTATGAATGGACCGGAGCAGGTTCTGAATCTTATACAATAATAAATGGCCATTGACGCTCGTCTCGCTTTTGCCTTTCTAACTACATCCCTGGCAGACCGGTCGATTGTAGAATCGAGTCGCTCAGTATGTCGATTGAGTTTCGAGTGGCGGTCGATTCTAATTTTGATTTTTTTTTTTCATGCAATCGACCCCTGACTCTGAATAGACTTAGGCCTTGGTCGATTGAGGGTCGATTCCATGAAAAAAATCAAAATCAGAATTGACCGCGACTCGAAACTCAATCGACATACTGAGCGACTCGAGTCTACAATCGAAACTGGATCGAAACCCAATCGACCGGCCAGGGATATTAATGAATTTTCACACAAACGCAGGGAAAAAACTAAAAAAAATTGTTTATGGTGATAAAATTTCGAGAGTCAATAAATAATACTGCTATGGACAAATCGTACATGTTTTCCCGCCAATGCAACCGAAAATTGCGGGTAAATCGTCAAGAATTTGTTTAAACTTACGGGACACAACAAAACCTTCCGATTTGGGATTTCAGCACAGCATAAACACGCAACCATTGTAATGACCAAACTCAACAGGGATATCAATAATTGAAATTGCGACTAATAAGTACTGCACGCGTTCACTTTAGTTTGATTTTTAACTCCATGAAAATATACGACTGCAATTCGTCCGCCTAGTTACCTCCTCTACCGCTGTACTTACTTAATTATCCCGCTCTTCGACACTTTTCCAGCAATTGTTGGCATATTCACTCGGCAAGTATATTCTAGTTTGCCTCGCGATATGTTCTAACCTATATTGAAAAAAGTCATATTGGATGTGCATTTTTGTATAAGGAACAATCCTGGTCATATACATTGTTCCCCTCTTTCAAATTGTTCAAACGACCCCACCTCCTTCATTATGAAAATTATGAAAAAAGTCATTCCACATAAAATGTGCATTTTTATATAATGAATTCTTTCCTTTTCAGGAGTTTTCCGATAACTCGTATATTTCACCCAGTGGAACAGTATAAACAATTGCAATTGTTAGTACCATTGTATGTACTGCACGAATGTCATTCAAAATGTAATCCGCTCGATTCTGCATGGAAATGCTTGGATTGGAACCTTCATGACAGAGCTGGGTTCCTTCGTTCACTTATTACATACATAATTGCTGAGACGGGCATACCACCTTAATGATGCAAATTATCGAAAAAAGTCATTCTATATAAAATACGTATTTTTATATGGGGAACAACTTTTCTTATATAAATTTTACGCTAACTCTAATAGTTTATGCAATAGTACATTATAAACAATTGAAATTGTTAATAACAATATATATACTGCACCAATTTCATCCAAAAACTAATCAGCTCTAAGTTACATGGAAACGCTTCGATTCCGACCTCAATAATCTCGATGACAGCATTGGTTCGTGAGAAACTTAGGATCAAAATTCGGCGACACACGTACATACACAAACACACACACACACACACATACTTCGAGGCAGAAGAAGAAGAAGAATTTCACCAAAAGCAAATATAAATGATCGGGAGCTAGAATTGATCAAACCCATGCATTCAGCCGGAGTTTTTCAAAAAGCACCCTTAACTTTATTTTGGACATACTTGATCGGTGCAGGTCTCAAAATTCGCAAATCATAACTTGGCAAATTAAAGTACACAAATGTTTGTCCCATTGTTCGGGTAATCAAGTCTCACACTGTACTTCATCCATTCTTCGCTATACTTCTAGCTTTTCATTGAGTAACGTTCTCCTTGCCGACTATTCATTTGCTTCAGAGTAATCTATTTTTTCTTTAATCTGCATTCTTACAAATCCGTCATTTTCAAGCGATCATCATGGAGTTCTCGTATTATGGCACTTATATCGTTTTACGTAATGCTTATGTTATATGAGGCAGTACACCAATTGATAAATAATTGAAATTAAATGGGAATCATTCTCCGTTTACCACATCATCCTCACCAGTTGCAATAACAGTCTTACTTTCCAGGAAAAACTTAAGCCTCTGATAAACCTTGAAAATTTGATGTTTTTGTAAACCGAGTAGGGACATACAGCCTAGGATCTTAGGATTCTTCAGGCACCCATTACCAGTCAGTTAATTGTTAACACATTGCCAGCATTCACTCATGCCTTCACAGTCACACCATTCGCGGTTGAGAGAAATACGTCCCAATGTGAAGAAATTTTTCATCGGATGTCCACGATTCAGAGTATTTTCAACAATTGCCCAAAATATATAATCCGATCAAGTTAACCACATTATAATATGATAACATGACATTTTATTACGTAGCATGACAAAATAATGACTAACTTTCAACAGATCATATTATTTTTGTAATAGTCTCAAAGAGCTGCAAAAGGGCTTCATCAGTAATTTTGTAAGTTGTGAGAACTTATAAAAATTCCAAATTTGATGTCAGAGCTAACGAACAAAATGTCTAGTCCGATCCATACGTTCCAGAAATGTACTAATGTTCATGACAACGTTTACAAGAGTTGATTGATTACTCGCCTGGTTTTGTCCGTTGTGGTCTGCCACAAGTCTCCAAAACGCCAAACAGAACAAGAGTAATTATGCATATGGTACTTCGCATCCTCCCAAGATATTTTTCTCACAAGTTCCACTCCAATTCATTAACAGAGATAAAAGAATAAAGTGTCTATTTTCCACAAGGTACTTCTTATTGCCAATATAATTACAAAGTACAATTGACTTCAAAAATCTGAAATGGCTTAAGAGGTTTATTCCCCGGCGTCTTTCACCTGACTCGTGCCACAGTCAACTCTTCTTGTATTTCTTCTATCCTTCTATCACTACCTCCTTCACCGGCTTTTAGCAAACCCCTCCCCCATGGACCCCAGCTTTACAGTTCCAAGCATTACCTACTTCATATGTCCTCTCATTCTCGTCTTATATATTTATTCCTTTTATAATATAATAACAACCCGGAGCTCACCCCCCCCCCCCCCGGGGAAAAAAGGAATGACTAGAGACCCATTTTATGGAAATGTTCAGACGTTCTCGTTATATTCTGAAACGACTCCGCTATAATAAGAACTTTCGTATTAACTAATTATATTTTCCGACGAATTTTACCAATACCCCTCAATTTTTGGTTCCCGGTTTAAATATCCAGTCAAAAATGCCCAAAAAAAAACACATGCACATATACACATATAGACACATACACATATCCAGCCATACATATATACACACTTACACATGCACACATACACCGATTGACTATCACTCAATTGTATAGTATGGAGTAGTTTTTGGATGTTTTGGAGTATGGGATATTTCTGGTATTGGAAATTTCGGTCATAGGATATTTTAACTTTTGGATATTCTGAAAGTGGATATTGTTGACCGGATATGCAATTTTTATGTCTTTCGATAAATTTCTGAAGTTATAATTGTTTTGCACTTTTGACAGTATGAACAGTGTCTGAGCTTGTCAAGGTCTTCAGGAGCTTGATAATGCTACATAATACCTATTTTTGTAACTTTTGAAAGTTATGGAAATTTTAAATGTTTCACCAATTTTCAATAACTCATAGAGAAATCGGCAGCGGTTTTACCTTGATAATGCAATATGTAAAGGCTAATAACTATTCAGTATCAATTCAAACATATCTGTTGAAAAAAATTGTAGCGTAGATCACGGTTATTTGTTTACGATGAAGTAGTTTTATCGTAATTACGTATCATAGTGAATGGGTATTCCATTTTACGGACAACAGGCATATATTATGGGAAATTTTGTGCAATTAAATATAATACAGAATTACTCTCATTCGTCACGATCAGCCGTCATTTGTACTCGCAACGACCGTGCCCGTTTAAATAGTTCCGCGCATGCCAGTGCGCGATTGCCATACTTTCCGGTAATAATTGTTTGCCTCCCCCAGAATCACATTTTATGAACTTTTGGAATTTATTGTTGGAGTTAGCCGTGGTAACCGAGGCATTTTTTCCTAGTATATTATATATCCTGAGTTGTACCTCTATCATAGACATACAACTTAGGCTCTATGCTTTTTAACTTCCCGATAGGGAAAGTTATTGTAATGACCCCGAAAATGAAAAGTGTCAGATCGATGAAATTTTCACTTTTCTCAACGTTTGGCATCATCCTGACACGTTTTCTACATATTTCATGGTGTATTACTTTTTTTGCTAGGCATTATATTTTGCGAGATATCGATAAAAATCGTAATAATCGATTAATAGTTGAATTTGCATTACTGATATACAACTTGACTTCATACGTGTATCGTCACACACACACCCACTATCGGGAAGTTACCGGTCGAGGGTCACACTCACATCCCATTTATTCATTTTGAAAACTGTCGAGCCGTTGAAAACAACATATAATCTGTAAAACTGTATTTGATCCCATGTTAAATCGCTGATATTTCGAAAAATTCCATTTCCTGTTACAGCTGGCCTGTGGTATATCAACAAATGTCATTCAAAAGCTAATTTCTTCAACTTTTCACCGAAAAAATTTGACCAAAAACTGTCGAGTAATCTCTTAGCACTCCAACAAGCTTTCGATTAAGCTGGGCAATGGAGGGTGCATGATTTTAGATAAAACTGGAGCAGTATATACATTGATATTAGCAAATTCAATTCTCCATACCGCGCTGTAGCAAAGATGGTGAGGTACGGTAAAAATGGTAAAAGAAACTTGTTCTGTAAGTGGAAATGCACATTTAATTTCTACTTACTTTTTCCATGATTATCATAATTAAGAAGGTATGGTGGATTCAACCCTCGAACGGCGGCACCCCTATTGGCGTGTCACTCCCACTCAAGTAATGCGCATAAGTCCCATCCTCATACGATGCGTCTACTCAAATATTGATAATTATCTGCTTCATAAATGAGTCAGTTTAGAATTCTCAAATCTGCAAGTTTTCGTTATGACACTAACAGGGGTCACACTCGTTAACCGTGGTATATTGGAGAAGAATAAATTTAGTACGCTGTGCTGAAATACCAAATGGGAAAGTTTTATTTGTGCCCCGAATGGGACACACACATGCTCACACCACCAGTTCCAGATGTAATGAGACTTCATTAGATGTATCTGTTGGTCAAAAAAGGATCTAATGTTTTGCGATTTCTCGCAGAATGTGCGATTGCCAACGAAATTCATCCCATTTTGGTGAATTGTCCAATCGTTGATAGATAGTTATTCGCAGATAATAACATTTTTATTAAGATTAAATTTCATTAACAACCTAGAAGAATACAACTCGTTCGACCTGCATATATAATCCTCAAACCCACTTTTGGAGAATTCCCACCTATAGACGCACAGTACAGATTCAGTATTTGTTGGAGTAACTCATATGCTTGTCAACCCTCCCCAATACAAGTACTCTTCGAATTACAAAAGAAAATCGCGCCACACATTTATTATACATCGATTTAAGATGCCTGTTAATCACGACATATGTGAAGAATGGAAATGATAAAGGACGACGTTGGATAGTTCATTGTGATGTATGTTACAAGCGGTCTACGAGAGAATATATGAAGAGATGTTACATCGTACATCCACCATTTATGGTTGCTTAGACGGTCATCTGGTTTTGTGCGCCTCATTCTAACTAGATTAAAGCAGTATGCTTGGAGGTATACCACCCAGTGATCCCCTCATTTGTGATTAAAATCTATCGCTATACAATATTAATATTCAAGTATCAGTATGTTTCTTCGAATAAAGAACAATTAGTCTTCTGTTTAGCAAAGCTAGACTATGCACTATTTGGGATATTCTTAAATCATACGTATTCTAGTTTAATAATTTTATTATGGATGCAGAAAAATAGTGTTGCACAGAAAACTGAATGGAATTTGTAACTGAGGAAAAATGTGTTTTATCAGTGAAAGAAAAACTACTTGCCGATCCATAACATCTACTATATTGATAGGATGAAATTCTGACAACCACGTTATTGGATTATGGGGATAAAATAAGAAACGATATCGCTTCAGGATATTCCACCTATATTGGTGAAGATATAAGAATTGCTTGAAATTTTGACATAATGTTTTTGAAGCGGTAACAGATGCCTGTATGAAATTTAAGATTGATTCACAACACCGTTTTGTAGTTCTTAATTATCAAAATTCTCAATTAACACGGCGTCTCATGGGAAAAATAAAAATTTCTGTAAATACAGTTAAAAATATAAAAATTTGTTGAAATTTTGAAAATTTACTATTGAAGCAGATATAAAACGATGGTAAAAATTTTATGACGATTGACTAAAATTTTTTTTCATTAATTTGTTTAAACAATATAATATTGATGCACAAAATCAAATACAATATAATAATTTTCTATGGCTATCACTTCAACTAATTAACGCATTGAAATATTAATTGAAAATTATTGGGGATAAATATAACGAATTATAGAAAGGGTCATAAACTTCTGTTTTGACTATACGTGTTGAATATCCTTAATGGATTGTCTCCTTTTACCGATTAGATCCGAACGGACACACACACACCTATGCGTGTGTGCCCTCACACACACACACATGAACGTTCCCAACATTTATCAGTTCGACCCGTGGAAGGTCATATCGACATTCCATTTTATTGAATAAATTTTTGAATTTTGAGAAATGTTAAATTGTCACTTTCTCCACGTGATAACTGGTGAACAATGACAGATATAGACAAATGTCATAAAAGCTTTTATGTAGCGGAAACAATTGGTAACACAAATAGTTGATATCACTTTTTTAGCGCTAAACCCTGTACGAGATAAATGTAAAGAAGTCCAAAATTACTAAAAATATTTCTCTTTTTTTTCACGAATAACAAAAAAAAAAACATTTTGTTCTTTAAACTCGTTTGAGACCTGCTCTGTAGCAATACATTTACGAGATACCGTGCGCAAAAAAAGACCACACACGCACAACCCTCATCATGTCAGAAGCATGTTAAAAAAAAAGTGGAAATTTCAATTCTTAGACCACTTCATTTTCGGCGTAATGGTAATAATTTCGCTGCAGGGAAATTAATAAGAATCTACGAATATGATTTGGGTACATTTGATATTGAATTTTAATTTTTCCCAATATATCTTCTGGCATACGTGGATGCATTTCTCTGCGGGACAATGCAACCCCACCAAACTGAACAATTTTGTTCATCCATCTTCTTTCTTCGCATATTATGAGTCTCTCCATGCACTTTTTCTAATAATTAATCACTCATTCACAATGGAGTAAGCAAGAATAGAGGCAAAAGAATGAATAAAAAAAAACAAGACGAACGCGCGAACACAAGTCATTCGAAGAGACAGACTAAGAGGAATAAAATAAGAGTAAATTGCATGAGAAAACTTAGTTGAGGCAAGGTTTTATTTTATTTGACTAAAATTCTGAGAATTATTGTCAATGATTGAATATATAACGTAGGGTGGTGTAATATTAACGCAGTACAAGAGGACTAATTTCACTGGAATTGCGAAGGAAAACGTTTCTTTGGATGATTTCAAGTGGATAGAGAGGATCCGATGGATATAGGTAGATAGAATCAGCAGAGGGACAAGCATAGTAGAAAGGAAATATACTACATCGAAGATGTACACTTCTTCAGGAAGTTCTCCCCATGGGGAGAAGAGTCTTATCAATCTTTCATGAGATGCGCATGTATGGCGACGGCTAGATGAAAAGCTGTATCTATATTTTTTTAATTCCTTTTATTGTCTTTGAGCCCCTTCTTTCCATTTCTACAATTTCCTACGATATTTCGTTCATTATGTTTTACGCAATCTGGATCTCATAAGCTGCTGATGTGCACATATAGATATGCCCAGATTTACATTCAGGAATTTCGCGGACACAGTTTACACAACACTCTAAAACAAGTACGTGTTAAGATACACATCCACGAAAAAAGAGTCCGTCGAAAATTAGTGAACATCCTCCGCAATTGGTGGGGCATATCATGAGGCTAAGAACAAATATTTTGTAAATACATTTTATAAATTGTATGATGAAAGATTTAAATGACCCAAATGGGTCCACTAGTATAGGAAATGTGCGCGGAAAGCCAACACAAAACTAGTTGTGTGAGCATGTATGAAACAGAACTTCCCGATTTTGTAGTTCAGCACAGCGTACTAAATTTATTCTTCTGCAATATAATCCGGTTAATCAGTGTGAGTTCTATTAGTGTCATAATGAAACGTGCAGATTGGAGAATTCTAAACTGACAAATTTATGAAGCAGATAATTATGAATACTTGAGTAGACGCATGGTGAGCATAAGGATGAGACTTATGCGCGTTATTTGAGTGGAAGTGAGACCTCGATAGGGGTGCGGCAGCAATGAAGACGAAAACTATAATATTTCATGAGAGTTACCTCCGTAGCCTCCATTGCAATTGTTAATACCATTGTATATACTGCACCGATACTCTTCAAAATGTAATCCTATATGGATTCTGCACGGAAATGCTTTGATCGAGATCTCCATGACAGCGCTAGGTTCATTCGTTCACTAATTTAGCCAGGAATGTTCGATGGGGAATTGAATTCCCCATTTCACAACGCCCTTTTCACCCTTTAACCCCTCAAGTACGGGGTCTATACCACATATAGATCCCAGAGCTTGTCCTATTGGCCGGGGTCTATATGTCATAGACCCTTCCCGTGATTCATAAAAATTAAGTTTCTCCCTTATTATGATAAATATTGGAACTATGAAAATTATCCCATGAAGTACATGAGTTTGTCAATCCAATGCACGTTATTTTTTTTTTCAAATAATTTTTTATATTTTTTTCTAATACATCTATCTACGGAAAAAATCGAGTTTATGTCGGATGCATTTATCCTCTCGCTTATCGAGAAAATTTTCATAAAAAATTATGAAATTTTTACGAAGCATAGTTTTGCAAGTCCCTCTGTCAGATGACGTGAATCAAAATTGGATTTAATTAATCACTGATTTATTGTTTAAAAAATTCTGACAATCGCCGATCTCGGTGACCAGTTGGAATATTCAATTAAAATAGGTCTTAGAAGTTCTAGAAAAATATGAGTACAACCATACCGTACTTTAAACGACTTTTTGGTGAAGGGTCAACATCATCATTAAATTTTACTTCATAATTTTCTGATGTTACGTATAGAACTTATCGTGCATTGAAAAGCGCATTCGAGTCGACGGAAGGCACCCGCATCGCGCGCTACAGGTGCCGTACTTGAGGGGTTAATCTGCATACTAAAAAAATTAAATCGCGGAGGAATTTCGCGGCGCGCCTCCATACCAAATTGCCATTTATTTCCCCCGATACTTAAAATTGCACACTAATTGAAAATACACAGCGCCCCGTTCATACCTGTAAACATGCAACCATTATAACAGATAATATATAGCCACTATTATAAGTCCACCTGCTAAAACATACATTTGTATATGGAAGCTTGTCAAGCAGCACCCCAACCTGCGTCCTGTTCCGTTGACAGTGGTGGACAGCGGAACCGCAACTGATAACTGATTTCTTACGCGCTCGGGCAGCCGAGCGGGGTCAGAAATTGCGAGTAGCGACACCGAGCAATGGAGTGGAACTATAACCGTTCTACTGACGTCACCCCGTTCTATAAAACTGAGCCTCTACTTAGATCAATCCTCTTTGCCTGAGCGCCAAAACATCATAATTTTAACTATGTATATCCTTTGTATACCTACCATAGTTCTAAGCTATCACAAAGATAAAAAATCTTCCTTATTATTGTGTTTATGTCATTTTTTATTTGCCCAACTCAGAATTGCTTGATTGTCTGTTCGTTGTACATCAAAGCGGTAGCGAAGTGGTAAAACGAGGTGAGGGCAGTTTCACTTTACTATCATTTTTTGCATATAACTCGAAAATCGATTGTAATATCGAAATTTTTATAACCACCTTTTTGATAGATGTCATTGTTCCCTATCAAAAAGTTTTTTACAGAAAGTTCCCAATATTTCTTTGTACCACTCCACCACTGAAATACGACATGACTTCGTATGGTAAGTAGCAACTAATGTTGTTATGCCATCCTCATGATGCGCTCAATCGATTCAAACTATAATCCTTCTAAGCCAAGTAGAACTCTGGCAATCGCGATGTGAAATTTGAATTCCATTTTTCTCAAAACAGTGTTCTCCACATTATTCACTTCAAACGCTCATAACTTTGGAAATTTCCAACTTGCGGGGTTTAATTGGTCTGAAAATGTCGGGAATCTCATCAGAAACATGCCATAAGGGCTATTATTATGTAAGTAATAAAAAGTAAGTTTTTTCATAGGTAAAATTGAGAGAATCAAATTTTGGATTGAATTAGTGCAGGATATACATTGTGTGGAATTTAAAATCATTCAAATACTACAGGTATATGGGTGTTATATAACCAGCATCGCTTTACAAAATATACATCTAATTAAAATTTTCTTAAATTTGCTCTGATGCTCGTCTAGTTATTGAACTTATACAACAAACAAAAACTCAAGCATTTCGGGATTCTCACAAGAGCACATAGAATTGAGGAGAAAACCCAAAAGAATGTTTTATAACAAAATGAAACCCTTTAAAGGTTTGTAGAATTTTTTTCCTCCAAATCCAGTTTTACAACACTTAATTGCCGTGTGAGAACATTTAGAAATGGCATAAGTCGGGACGTTTTGTTTGTGTTCCCAACGGGTGCACCGCGATCGCGGCACTTTCATCCCACTCGTTAAATTCTTCAAATGTTCCAAGTATTTGACGTTCTTAAAATATTTTAAAAAACGGAGAAATGATGAAAACATTAAGAAGTTCTGTAATGGTGGATATATTCCTTTTCAATTTTTGAAAATTTTTAGCATTTTCGAAGTCTTAAAAATTGGCGCTATAGCTCTCTATACTGCGCAGACGCATTCACTTTACGACGCCATGACAGTTTGCAGCGCATGCGCATGCCCGCGACTAGGGATTTCACTCCCTCCACAAGTTACTAGAAATTCATACACCAGCTTTTATTATCTTTTATTTTTGGTGCAGCCAGTCACAGCATTGATGCGCAGCAGCGGAGTATCACAAAACTGCAAGATAACTTGGAATAATAATGCTGGACACGGCTAGTCGCCCAAGTGCGTCAACTGGCACAACGGAGCATCTTAACGAAGAAACTCCGGATAAAATGAAGATGGCCGATGGTTCTGCTATTTTGAGGGGAAACAGACCAGGAACCACTGCTAAGGTATTTTTCCTTTGTCATAATTAGCTCCTCATATTCCCCAACTCTCCTTTTTCTCTTCACTGAGGTTAAGCTTTTGGGAGCCCATTTTGCCATGTATATGTTCATCACAATGGAACCGCCATTGGTCTCCTTTTCATCATGAGAAAGAATGAGATTGAATTATATTTTTGTTTATAAAAATTTGGCTAAATGTGAATTATCACCGTCATTCGCTCCTAACTTGAATTATTCATGTTCTGTCCCTATTATATTAAACTTCTATCAAACTTCTTTCATCTCAGGCATTCCACCGTACAAGATGGACAAATCAATTGAACTCATTGGTACTCTTTATAAAGATAAAACGCTAAAAATCCAGAACAGTTTCTCTTGAATATAACCATAGTATGAAAAAAAACCAGAGGGGAGTTTACCAGCATGAACTACTTTTCGTAAAGTGCCACCTTTACATCTTCATTGATAGAGTAACTAAGGAATTGAGATAATCGTTTTATTTGTCACTAAAAGATCACAGCTTTGAAATTCCCGAATTTTCCAGTTGCTTACGAATCGTAGTATTCAGATAATGTTCAATTGATCAAGAAATCGAGACCTAAAAATATGGACAGCTCCATTTGCCGCAACATTGAAAGATTAAGATTTTGAGACCAGCTACATGGTACGAAGAATTTCAAAGGATAGGCGATAGTAGGCACATGAACGTTATTGAATATTTGATGGCATATCTAATATGTACTATGTTGTTGTAGGAATTTTGTAGATGGCCAGATGAGCCATTTGAAGAGATGGACAGCACTTTGGCCGTTCAACAGTATATTCAACAAATGATCAGACGTGATCCAACGAATATAGATTTGATTCTGAGTATGCCAGAGGCGCAGGACGAGGGTGTGTGGAAATACGAACACCTGAGACAATTTTGTATGGAATTAAATGGATTAGCTGTACGACTACAGAAGGACTGTGATCCACTTTCTTGCACACAAATGACGGCAACTGAGCAATGGATTTTTTTGTGTGCTGCACATAAAACACCCAAAGAGTGCCCAGCGATAGATTACACCAGGCACACACTCGATGGGGCTGCCTGTTTATTAAACAGTAATAAATATTTTCCAAGTAGGGTTAGCATCAAAGAGTCCTCTGTTGCTAAACTCGGCTCAGTCTGCCGTAGAGTATACCGAATTTTTTCGCACGCTTATTTTCATCATTTGATGATATTTGATCGTTTTGAACAAAAGACATATCTATGTCGAAGGTAAGCCAGTTGGTTTTGTTTCCTCTTTTTAATTATATTATTCATGAGCGTGCGATGGACACTAGTTGCGGAGCAACCAACCTGTCAATATCTCATTCGAAAAATTTGCCCAATTTCACAACAATTTCAATTTTTCTTTTCAGTTCTTCAAATGTTTGTATTTTGTATATTTGTACAATTGTTTTTAGCTGTTCGATATTTTTCATTTATAGAAGATTCGCCATTTTATAGGTTTCTTAGTTTGTTTTTTTTTTTTTGCACTTCCGACGATTTTTGAAATTTCAAAGTTTCCTTAAAATCTTAATTTTGAAATTCGAAAATTTTAATGTAGTTGATGGTCTCCAAACCAAAAGGAAACTTAACTGGAGACCACTATGAAGGTCGGAGTTGGAGAAATATGAGAGTAAAATCTTGCTTTACTAAAAATCATCAACAAAAAAATCTGTAGTAAAGTAAACAACGGAGATGAGTGCATGGGAATAATGCCACGATTTTTGCAGAATAACTGGAATTCAAAAAGAAATATGCTTTATAAAAATGATGGCAACTTTGAAAACTTTGAAAAGTTCATAATTTGAGACATAAACCGAAACTTTGTATATAACATATGCGGGGGAATGATCGGGAATCTTACGAACCGATTTTTAATTTCCTGACATTGAAGTAATTATAAGTAGTCCCCTGGCAAGTGAGTTACCCACAGTAAGTGCGTGGTAATTTTCTCCCCACTGAAAATGTGATTTCGACATCTTTTTCTCCCCTAAAAATACAAGATAATAGTTTTCACTAATAGCAAAGTGGTGGCGGCGTCAAATCATCACACTCGAAATGTCCATGCGCAAATGTAATAACAGCCCGTTAATTAAATATAAGCGATAAGTGTTGGTTTTTGTGCGGACAGGCAATCTGAATGAATTACCCTGTATTTTTCAGGGCAGAAAACATCTATAGATGACGTTGTTAATAATTGAAATATTATCATTTGTTGCAGATTCACAGCTTTTGTCACGAAGTACAAACTGATGTCGAAAGACAATCTCATAGTACCAATATCAAAAGACGACAGTGCAACTGAGAGTGAGGCATGAATTATCAATGAATAACGAATGGAAATAATTAGATGTGAATATGGAAAATTAACTCGGTAAATTGGAATGATGATTTTTTCCTGGAAACAATTCATTGATTATTAAAATATCCCGTTCAGCCGTGGAAAACTTTACATAAAGAGTAAAGATTAATACGAATTGGAAAGACGTAATAAATTGTTCTAAATGGGTCTCTGACTTGACGAAATATATATTACACATACAATTTTCTACTTTTTTCTGAAAACAAATCTAATTTGTATAAATTTATATCAACTTTTTGTTTCACCGTCATTCCACAATTTAGAGGATTTGTAAGCGATAACGATAAGTTGTGATTTTTTTTTAGTTCTTAAGTCAAACTTAATCCTTGTTATAACTGATTTCCCATGACAGAAACAGTGGACACTTCTTCATGGTTATTATAGTGAATTTCCATGAGAAATGAAATAAAACTTTCCAAGTATAATTATTTAACTTGTTAGGATTACATGTTGTAGAACACTCATATTTATACAGTATTTATCACTTGAAAAGAAACTAAAAAGCATTTGAGCGGAAATAGATTTATTTGTTTTTTTCTCACCTATTTACGAAATTTAATTGACACTGTTCTTTCCTGTCTTCAACACGGAAAACTGAAATTTTTGCAAATGACCTCAATTCGTAAAAATATAAGTTATGCGTGTGCCATCTTTTTCGAAATTGAAGTTCGAGCGAAAAAGTTGTTCTTCAATAAATTTATTAGATGAAAACAATATCAAGATATTATCTTTAAATCGATTCTAGTATGTTTTATATTCAGTATAATGTTTTAAAATTTTCTTCTGATATTCATTTCTGAAAAAAAACCAATTGATTCAAAACTGGGTGATACCTAATTTTTTGGTACGAAAGCCAATTTATTCGTTGCATATTCTCAGTATGACGAAACTCTTGAATGATCACTGCGGTTCCTCAATTTGTGGCGGAGTTCATATTTTCATTGCCCCACAGAACATTCAAGTTGTCAACTCAAATGTAACTTGATCATCATTATCCTTATTACTGTAAATAAATGTTGTAAATAAACAAAATATGTGAGAGCAAAGTTTGATAAAATAGTGGACAATACGTTCGATATTAACGATAAATTATCGATATGATCCCGACCGTGTGCGTGCCAAAAATTCTATAGGGAATCTCTCACATATGGTTTTGGAATTATACATCAACATGTGAAGGAGCCTAGTCTTTGGGAGTATATTCATTCCGGTGCACACGGAGAACTTTACAGAAACCTTCTTTGATAGTTTGTTCATAGATGCAGTCATTCTTATCTCGATGACATGTGTAACTCGTGAGAATAGGGAACTTGCACTTTTTTTTATCCTTTCTAATCTTTATATGGGAGCTGTGACGTCCGTTGAAAAGCAACGTTTTTCTTATAGACATTGATTAAAACGATCTATCGGAAAGAGATCATTACAATAATTTTCTGAGCGATCCGTAATGACGAATAGTTTAGACCTCAGTGACAGTTTAGTAATAATGGACCTGAAGCATGCTGTACCAGACATAAAAGGTCCAAAGGTGTTATAAATTTTGGAATATGTTAACGATATCCGTAACATAAGCTTAAAGATGACTTTAATCGAATTTTCAATTAAAATGTTGCAACTTTTTTTTCTAGTAAGGAAATATTATGAGTTAACTATAAACAACGAACTTTCAAATTTTGTAGTTGATAATTTACTATGAAAGATTAACTACAAATGTAAAAATATAAAAACCATGATTTTTTATAAGTAACGGAAAAGGAAATAATGAAATAATGCATTGAGTAAATCAAGAAATTCTAAATAGAATGAAAGGAATGAAGAATAAAATAATGAATAGAACAAAAATAAAACAGTGCATAATGAATAATAGAATAATAAATAATTAACAGCTCAGTTAAAATTGAGCAAATCAACCCTAAATATTATCACCAAGTGGCACAACTAGACCTTATAATGACGGGGAATTCATGTCTGCTTCTATTTGTTATTATTCATTTCAATCGCTGTTTCAAACTATAGATTAGAAAGGGTCAGTTCAAAGGTTCCCTTCAGGAATTTATTTTTTTTATTACTTAGTACTCAGTATTTTTTTTTTGTTCCTAAAATAGTTAATAGTTTTGGCTATTAACGAAATGGGCTGCTAGTTACTGAACTCGAGACTTCGAGCCAGCCATGATAAGATAAATGAATTCCCAACCATATGGCTTTGGCACTCTTTACAGCATCTATATTTCCAGATAATCGTACACGATGTACATAAATATGCGGACCTAACAGTGATGATGCACGTGAACATAAAACATAATACAACTATCTAATATAAAGAGGAAAAGGACACAAATCTTTAGAAAAAAAAACAACAAGAATAACTCTACTTCCACTTTACTTATCTCACAAATAATGTGACTACTAATGTATTCCTCAATCTCCTAAACCATTGCCTCTCTGGTTTTTTCATTTCTCTCAGAATCCATCAGGTACTCCCATAGGGCCACAATCAACGGCCCTCCCGTGTTTACACAACTCAGGAGTTCTAGGTCATTGAGACTAGGTGTCCCCTTAACCATTCGTCCCTGCCTTCCGTTATCTTCAAATTAGCCTGTCCACACCTCAGCATGTGCTCCAGACTCTCCATGTCTTATCACAGAATCGACACGTGTCCCTACCCACATTTTCAAATTCTAAGCACGCCTATTAAGCTTTTGTCTTTTCAGTCAACCTTTTGATCCCCCAGTATGACTCCGTCTCCGTGTCGGCTGCCGAATGGTTGTAGCAGTCGCCGTATTTAGAGTTGTGGATTCTGTGCCAGCCTAGTTGGATTCCTTGTTCTGCCTTAATTTGCAAGCTGTTTTCTTTTTGGTATAGTATCCGAGCGCCTGCTCTGTTTGCTCAGGGACCCTCCTTGATGTCGAACCACCCCTTAGCTCTTCAAATGCCACTGTTAGCGTGTTAATCTAACAATTTATAGTATTCTTCTTCTCATTTCCAATAATTAGGGTGACAGGACCAATGCTCGTAAAAAATTTGCCCAGTCCTCGCACAACTCCAACTAGTATTCATTATTATTCAAGAAATGTTCTTAAAAATAACATTTTCGACGTGAATTTCAATAAAATCATTAATATAGGATATTTTAGAAGTGATTAAATTTTTTAAAATGAATTTTCAAACTGCAAAAAAAAAATAAAATTGTTGGCGGGAATGGCAAATGGCTGACGAACCGCGGACTGGCACGTCCCCTGTCGCCTATTGGGTGGGCGTTTCATTACTGGTACAATGAGCAAGACCGGACTTTTTCGTCATTTACTTAATTAAGTCCTCAATTTTTGACCCGCGATCGATTGTTTTTTTCATTATTTATACATTTTTCCATGCTGAACTCCCGCCTTACATTAGAATACTTAACCTTTACAGTTTAAATCGCTCATCGAAACCTACGAGACCCTTAATCGTGCGGGCATTGATTCAGTCACCCTAGTTTAGTAAAATTTCAATACCTTTTGAGATAACAGAAGCTTTAAATCATATACGTGAAAATAAAAGTCACTACCTGACGAATCCGTTCCTAAATCCCGTACTTTCTAAGTTCACCATGAAGATGACTAAAAATAATTTAAACAGTTTTTTTCATTCATTATTTTCGGTAGGACCTGAGGCGGGGGTTAGCTATTTTGAGAGATAAATCGGTAGGTAAATACTCGAATCGGGTTAGATGTAATATAAAGAATATACCATTTGCTTCCACTACTACATAATTATCCGGTAGAAATAACTACAACTGACATATGTATGAAGTGCTTGACTTAATATTCAAATTCTAAAAACATTGCGACTGCCGTCAGGCAGATTTAACTACTTTGAGAGTGCCTGGCTCAACGGGTAAAATCATAGAATTATTCAGCGTGCCACCGTACATGTGATATCGGTATTGGAAGCGAAACACTGATTCAGTAAATACGTGAAAAGCGTTGAATTCTTGTTGAGTTAGACTTCCACTATCTTTATTGTGATTGAAATTGTCATTTTACAATCTTGCGTCAATAACGCGAAATGACGGATTTATCATTTTTTTCGGTTCAATATCAAAATTGTTGAATAAGGCCAAAATTTCCCTATCTAGCCATGTCGAGGAATTCTATCCACGATATTATATAGACAATTCCATCCAATAGATTGAATCGTTAAATTCCAATGAGTGTACCAGGAACGGAGAGCTCATTAGTGTACAGTACAGCATGCGTACTATAGCTATCCCACCCTATAGCAAGTCTCAGCCAGTAATTTTGTAATCCTAAATTTTGAGGAATTCTAAACTTCTTTCATCGAATTTTCCCCCGACATCAATCTACCATTTCCACCTCCAATAGAAACGAGTATATATGCTCTCACACTGCGATGTAACAGTTAGTACCTTTTTCAAATGTGATTCTTGGGTTTGAGTCCTATACATTCAAACTTAATGGAAAACACCTCATTTTCTCGCCTCAATTTGAATATTTATAATGAATGAAAGTTATCGTGGATCCGTGACTAATTACTCACTCCTTCCATACATTACACATATAAATTCACCCCCTAACTAACTGCACAAAGAACCTCATTGGCGTATAGTAGTTTTGTGTGATCACACTTCATATCATACGAAACATGCAGCATTCAATGGTCGTTAATTGTAAGTACAGCGCTGATTCAGGCAATATGTCAAGTAAATTAAACTCTGTTCAAATTCGACTCATTTACTCATTATTCAATCTATACGGTAATTCATTGAAGAATAATCAGTGCATGAATTATCATTAATTTTGGGGTATACCACTCGTTTTCAATCCCAGCGATTGAGTTGAAAAGTTGAAAATGGAAAGGGAATAATTATCCAAGTGGTCTATTACGATCGAGTCGAATAATGTGATTACCATAATCCCCGGACGGATACAAGCCAGCTCCTATGGACGACATAAAGATCGCCCCAGGTAGCGCTATCGATCATATGAGGTTCAGCGAGCCACCCTGAAACACCTCCCCAGTTGCAATCACATTCCTATCGAAAAAATACTTGGCTTCTGCCTCCGAAGAGCATAATTTCCTCCCGAATAGAAAAAAGGATCAATAATTGTGATACTCAAAGCTAACAAAAATGTCCTTCAAAACGATAGATGCAGTCCAATCACATTCTTGCCCTCCGCATACGAAAGACGATTTGAAATTGACTAATTTTCGATTATTTAGTTTATCTTACGATGTGCAACAAGTTGAGTTTATCGAACGCCACGTTAAGCGTGGACTCGATTATCATAACATCACCTTAAGAAAGAATGCTATAGAGGATGGTATAGAGGATTATTGACTGAATGGTCTTTGGAGCATTCGATGATGAATTCCGTTTTTAGCGAATGTGAGTACAGACCATGAAAAATGGAGAGGACGAGGCCGAATCGTCTACATTGAAATACGATCTAAAACCAGGCACGTCGATTGTTATAGATGGCGCAAACGTCACATAATAGCCGGGGAGTAGGGACGGAAGATATTAATCAATGGAGTGATTAGGGCCCCGTACCTATTTATGGACCTCATGTATCAATTTAACGGACTATCGCTATAATTGCTATAATTATACCTGCTATAATTTTAATTGCTATAATTATACCAAATTTTTTTATGTGAAACATCTAATGCCGCGGGTGGGCTCGGAGAAATTTGCTCTCGGGATAGGCAACTTTCCTTGACAAAAATATATAGATATACTCCACTGCTTACCTATCGCCCCCTCTCTGCCATCGACGCAAATGCGATGCGCACAAGTTGTATGTACATATCGAGCGAGATACACTACAGCGTTTCAAAAAAATTTGAAAAGAATTGACTAGAAACTTTTCTGAAACAATTTCTCAAAAATTTTGACAAAGTTTGGAAAACTTTTAAAAAGATATGGAAAAAATTTTGAAATTTTCAAAAAATTTAAAAAATGCTGGAAATTTTCGGAAAATTTAGAAAAATGTTGAAAAAGTTGGAAAAATCTTTCGGAAAAATTTTTTTTTGGAAAAATTTGAGAAAAAATTTGGCTCATTTTAGAAAAATTTGGAGAAATCAGCATAAACTTACAGAAAAATTCACAACAAAATTGAAATTTTTTTGCAAGCATTCAGAGGAATTTTGAAAAAATTTGCAATATTTGTTTTAAATTGAAAAAATTTTGCTATAAGTTTGAAGAAATTTGGAGCACTTTTCTAAAAAATTGAAAAAAAAAAATTGGCAAGACTTACAAAAAACTTGGAAAATTTCGAAAAACTTTAGAACAATTTTTGAAGGATTTGCACATTTTTTGAAAATTTGCGAAAGATTTGTCAAATTTTGGAAAAACTTTTCGAACATTTAAAAGAACTGAGTATTTGAAAATTTCCAATAATTCTCGAGAAATCGTCAAAAATTTTGGATCAATTTACATCAAAATGAGTGTTTCCATGTTTGACATCTACCAGGTGTCCCATGACGCCTGACTTTTTTTTTAATTGTTGGCAGTCTTGACATGTTACTAATTTCGGACATTTTATATAATTTTTTTTCTTTTCAATTAACCTTTCGGAACAAAGAGGTCCTTTTTTTTAATTCATGGAAATTATTGAGGTTTCGCCAATTTTTTTAGTTTTTGAATTGTAAAAAGTCAAAAAGTTCTACAATTGTTTAAATCTTAACACTTCTTACCTTTTCACAATTCCGATTACAAATTGCATTTGTGGCGAGTGAGAAGTTTACACTGAGAGAAAAATATACTTCGGCCCAACAATTTCATTTTTCAGAGTAATAGGCATTCCTAAAAAATGAAATTTCGTCGTTGCATTTAATCTCTGACAATTACAATTAAATGTAATCATGTGAATCGCTTAACTCCAGACAATTATATGACAACTGACCGGGATTGAACATTATTTTTATTAATTTGAAAATAAAAAATTAATTAATTCGGGATTCTTAATTATTACTGTACAAATTCACCTAAGATCCTCTGGCTCATAAGTATCACGTAGAGTTATATGATTAACATCATTGGTAGTTAATTAATGTCACTTGGGTTTCACTAAAACAATAAAATTCATTTTTTTATAAATATCTATTTCTCTGAAATAGGGTAATATTGGGCCGAAGTATATTTTTCCCTCAGTGTATAAGCCAAGCCGAAGCCGATGTTTCTATTCCCATTTATTACAAATGAAATTCATTACTAACGGCTTTAGACTATCTTATGTTGAGATGTCTAGGAGTCGAGATAAACTCAACTTATTCCACCTCGTCAGATAGAAAAATTTTTGGAACTGAGTGCGTAAAGATGTTTTCCACAATCCAAATCGCAAAAAAAAAAGATTTACGCTGCTTCGCGTACTAACTAACGAAGAATAATGTATGTCACTTTGCGTGGAGAGCATTTTTGTAACAAATTTTATGATAATCTCAGCAATGTTGTGGCTAACTCTCGTGAACAACTACATTATAACATGGACCATGATAATGACGCATATAAATAAAGAAAGGATCTTCGAATTAGAACAGAATCTCCGTCGTCATGTTTACTCGAACATTTGGGGGAATATTGCTGGCTTGTATAAATAATTAATCTGAAGCGATAGTCCTCGACTTCTTGGTTGAAGTTTCACCCATAAAATTTCCCCTTGGCCTCTTTTGTCCTGTTCTCAAACCCATTTTAGCGAATTCCTCAGCAGCAATGCTTGACATTTTATTCTTATTCCCTTGACCCTGTAGCTCCTGTGGCGCATCCTTGAATGAATTCTGGAACATGTTGATGTCATCTGGTCTCTGATATCTGCATAAAGCAATTAATACCATTAATACTTTTTTTCGCCAAGTATGAGATAGTGCAATTGTAATTGGATGGGAACTTATGAGGAAGAACTGATTCTTTCAGTTGTTATTAACAAATTGAATTGTTTATATCGCTCTATCGCAAGAAGGGTTCGAGATACGAAAAAAAGTGTTGACTGAAAATTGTTCCTCGCAAAAAAATCCACATTTGATGTTTTATACCTTTTTAATTAATTATCTTACAGAAAAATTCGCATGTGATATTTGTTCGATATTTTCACATTCTTAGGATCGCCGGTATCTAACTTCGATCTGGGAGGAGAATTTGAACGAAATAAGGATTTTGGCTATTGGTATTAATCATTTTCATTTCGTATCTTTACCATCCGTTTCGACGTTAGTGCGTTATAAGCAATTGAAACAATTTAGAGAGCTCTATGATGAGAAAAATGAGAGATTAGAAAGGAAGTACACGCATACACACAGACATCGGGAATGTAAGGAAATTCTAAACTCTAAACTCGTTGTCAGGATCCAGAAAAAAAAACAAGTACGGGTTAACAAGCAAACTGTTTGGATTTATGTCTGTCCCACAATTACCTCTCAGATTTAACATTTGCGCCAGACTGCCTCAATTCCAATTACATTTTCGAATGGTCATCAAAACCAATTGATACCACGCATACACACAATCTCATGTACAAGAATCCGGCAGTGAAACCGGCAAGTCTCACAGATTTCATGCATTGAAAATTGTTAATAACATCATTCTTACCCAGGCTCGGAGAATTTCAACGCCGTTTTCGTAAGATAAATATGAATCTCCGGAATCTGTCTGTGTTTCTCATCATCTTTGAAATTATTTTTCGAGCTAGAACCATTTGAAAAAGTGAGAAAACAATAATAATCATAGTTCCAATCTGGATAAAGTCATTGACAATTTCAAACAATTTTTCTTCAATCTTTGTTATAATTACTCAATGCGATCTGAACCAAGACATCGTCCTACACAGACTGTCCCACGGCTGCGCACTCTAAATTTTGGTGGACAAGACGAGAATGAAATTTGACTTGGAAAGTTCTTCCGGTTTTCTCTCCAAGACCTCCCCCCCCCAGTTATTCTATTTTCAAATGCGTCAATTGGAGCTCAGCTCAGCCCAGAAACTGACACTTCAGGTTTCAATGTCATAGAATGGCTCCGGAGCTTGCCACTTCAGGTTTGGCCGATGTTGCGTGTGTATCTGTTTTTAGTTGGGTGTGTGTGTGTGTACATATATGTGAACACCGTTAAATACACATACATACAACAACAAAACTTTAAAACATTACACACTCTCACACCGGCCAATTCTGGATCCTTTCTGTGAGCTTGAAACATGAAATCCAAGTTTCTGAGCAGAGCTGTGCTGTGATTGACTCACTTGAAAATTGAATGACTCGGTGCGTGGGCCTCGAGTGAACGAGATGGAGAACTTTCAACCTCGAATTCATAGTGCGTGGACAAGGAATTTTCTGTTCAGAATCACCCCCTGAATCCACCCCTTCTGGAACAGCATATTCCTCTGGGGCCCCCTCTATATATTCTTCACTACAATTGAATTTTTCAGAAGGCTCTATGGCAAAAACAGTCAGAGATAAGGCAGAATGTGCTAAACAGAACTTTTTCTGTAAGTGAAAATGCATATTCAATTTTTAATGGCTTGACTTTTGTAAATAGTTATATATACAGTTTCCTAGAAATATAGGACCATCCGGTTATGGATGCGACTATTTCACGTGGAATGTCCCATATGCATATATCACTGGTAGGAGGACTATTCTCCACGATGCAAATTCAACACAACACAGAATTTCAACACCTGATTTTGGAACACAAACATTTTCATCATGGAGTAGATCCAAAACATTGCTTGTTCAACATGTAATAGGGATATTCAACATCTCTTTAAAAATTCAGAAGTCGCAATTCAAATTTTGTTTGTAAATTGCAAATTGTCGAAATTTGTATCATTTCAAGTATTAATTCCATTATCAAAAACAGAAGAAAATATCTAAGATATATTTAGATTTCAAAGTTGAAAAATTTTGGGATGTGGAAACTGCCAAAAGTTTCAAATTCTAGAAATCTCGAAAATATTTCAAATTTTGACAAGCTTTATAATTTTGAATTTTGAAATTTTCTTGAAAGAAGATCAACTTTTGAGGTCTGCATGTTAAAAGAATTTCCGAGAGAAAACAATTTTGCGACACTCGGAAAGCACCGGATGTAACTCGGCGTATGGTACAATAGTATATTACGCAACAAGTGCGGGAAGCAAGCAGTTACGCACGAGCGCGGCTCCGCTCCCCTGGACCGGAAATTCTGAAAAGATTTACAATTTGGAGAACCTTTGGAAGTGTACACAGCTTTAAACATTTTGAAATTTGCCTTGTTTTCGATAGGAATGAAGAGCCCATGATTTCAAGAAAACTCGACTTGTTTGTGTTCAAACTACATGTGTTGAATTTGTTTTGTGCTGTCAGTCATAGAACCGCATTGGTACAAACCAATGATGGCTGTGGTGTTTTAACTTACTCAATGTAATGAAGCTGTGTTACTTGAAACAGATCCTTATGTGCCCTTTTAAACATTTCAACGCATGAGATGACTTTTCCCACTGCTTGCCCAGCCCCAATCCATAAAACACTTCCATATTTTCCAAACTCCTTGATTGAGTAATTCAAAACATTGCGAATTTTTGTTCCACTCTTCACACGCATCGTCAATAGTTGAGCAGGCAAATTCTTTATCAAGGTAGCGCCGCTCGTTTCCTCTGGTTCATCCGTTATACCTTTATTCAGAAGCTTCCTTTTCCGCTTTGATTTTCCCATCTGTAGCAATGGAGTCATGAAAATTATTTATCATATATATGCTAACAAATCCAGATAATATTTTCAAGTTCAATGCGCATTTGATTCTAAACTTGCCAACAAATGACAAATTATATGCAAGATTTCCTTGGAAGAAACTACAATAAGATACATGATCTATTACAAGTTAGACTTCTTTCACATATCACATAATGAAATAACACAATATGACATTACGATTCAATATCGCAGTTATATTTGGACATTTTAAAAATTGACATAATCTGAAATTCGAGCTCCACGGGGCATATATTAATTATGTTGTTTGTGAAAAAGTTTCATAGAATATATAAATTTAATTAATTTGAAAGGAAATATGGGGCAATGTCAATGATTCGCAAAATGAATGATAAAATGAAGAAAGGACAGCCCAAGTGTTGATGTGAGAAATGAATCGGAGATATTGGAAAATGAAGATATGAACACTAGGTCACGAGTTCACGTTCCAATCCAATTTGCTCTGGGGCAATAGCATTATGGGTATGCAGCCTATATTCTGCACTACTATTCCTATTATTGAATGGGAGCCTATAGTTCTACACTACTATTCCCATTATTGAAATTATACTGGAAATGTACATCCTTCCTCAATGAAATTCAACAACTGAGAAAGGTTATAGATATTATTGAAAGGATTCATCTATCAAAAGCGAAATAAATAAACTCCACGTGCTGATGTTTGGTAGATGTGAAACATGGAAACACTAATTTTGATCTAAATTGATCCAAAATTTTCGACGTTTCCTCGAGAATTATTGGAAATTTCCAAATACTTAGTTCTTTTAAATGATTGAAAAGTTTTTTCCAAAATTTCACAAAACTTTCTCAAATTTTTAAAAAAATTGCAAATTGTTTAAAAAGTGTTCCAAACTTTTTCGAAATTTTTCCACAGTTTTTTGAAATTATTAGAATTTTTTCCCAATTTTGTTCTAACTTTTTCCAAGTTTTTTGTAAATATTTTCAATTTTTTTTTCTCAAATTCTTAGAAAAATGCTCCAAATTTGTTCAGACTTGTAACAAAATTTTTTCAGCTTTACACAAAAATTGCTAATTTTTTCAAAATTCTTCTCAATCCTTGGAAAAAAAATATTTCTAAGATTTTTCCGATTTTTTCAACATTTTTCTAAATTTCCCGAACATTTCCAACATTTTTCAAAATTTAAAAGTTTTTCCCCCATCTTTTCAAAATTTTTCCAAATTTTGTCAAAATTTTTGAGTATTTTTTTCAAAAATTTTCTAATTCGTTGAAAAGAATTGGAATTTTTTTGAAACGCTGTAGCGTATCTCGATATGTACATAAAACTTGTGCGCATCGCCTTTGCGTCGATGGCAGAGAGGGGGCGATGGGTAACCAGTAGAGTCTATCTATATATACATTTGTACTGGAAATGCCTGTTCCAGCCAGAATTTTTTCCCAACACAAGCGCCGCATTAGATGTTTCACATCAAAAAGTTATTGGATCCAGACCACCGTCCTGACTGATTAAATCCTCTCGATGATTAAAATAGCCGGCAAAATGGATTAATTCAAGAATGAAAACTAATGAAGTAATCCATGTTTTTTGGCCCATATGCACAAAAAGTGAGAATTCTAACCGAGCGAACCGAGGCCTCCCCTTCGGCTCGGGTCGCAATCTTGCACGTAGAGAAGACTTGTCTGCTTTTCCTCCTTAGGTGAGAAATATACGATTATCTTTCCAAGAAAATGTATTTTCTTCACAAAGCAGCGTTGGCAAAAATGATGTTCCCACAGTTACCAAAATAATGACTATTTGTTATAGAGTAAAATATTGATCAGCGTTTGACTGAAGAAAAAAAATGTATTGCAGATCGGGTATGGGGAGAATGTGGAAATTTTCTGGTGTGGGTGTATATTGTAGTTGTACACCGGCATAGCGCGAATAGCAATGCGAAGCCTCGAACGCCATATTGCATTATTAAGCGTTTCCTCCACGTTCGAATCCACCCCATTCAAGTCATCCCCTATTCCTCCCTCGAGCATTCCAGTATTATGAAGGTTTTTATCCCTAAAAGGTGACCCTCCAACCTACCAACTACAAAGTACTCAAAAGTCCAGTCATTCACAAGACTCTTAAAGCTCAAGGACTTGTTGAACATTTTCTTCATTATATAAAATTCAAAATTCTATGAAAATACCGCCTTATGAAGATAATAATCAATAAAAGTAGAATTCATGGATTAAACTACTGAGGGCACAATAAGAATCATTGGGCAGATTTGGAGGGAGTGGCAAAGCTCGTCCTAATCACTTCCACCGGAGACAATTTTTGCAGAGGATTTCTTGAATCGTCAACGATATGGTTAATAACTTATTTAATCAGTGGGTGGGATGTATTTGTGCCCTCAGTGAGGACACAATGCAAACTTCCCGATTTGGTAACTCGAGTTTTCGAGATCATGTCTGTTTCAACAATTTACGAGACTTCTCACTTCAGTATTTACTGATTTTTTTTTTCATTTCTCTATATGTCGCTGCCTTTTGTGATTTTTTTCATAATCAAGAGATTACTCCCTCTTCCACGTGAAGGGCATTTACTTCTCATTAAAGCCTTTGAGTCTCATTGAAGCATTTTAAAACCACGAATCTACAACAACTACGTTGAAGAAGTTCAATAAGTCCGTATCTCTGGCTTCACTCGACTTCACGTTCCATGGCAGCATTGATACACAAAAGTGATATACAAGTATTATATTCTGAGTCGGTCGATGTTTACCATGATGCACTCATCACATGAATCATTTTTTTCTAACGGCTCTACCACCTTAATTATGCACATTGTGGGAAAAAGTCAATGTACATAAAATGTGCACCTTTGTCTGAGGAACAATTTATGTCAACAATTTTTTTCCCTACCTCCAACCGTTTACGAGATACAGAATTATGAACAATTGAAATCGTTAATAACAATATATATTCTGAACCAATATCCATCAAAAACTAATCAGGGCTAAGTTACATGAAGACGCGTAGATTAAGGCGTCGATGGCTTCGATTGGTGTATCCATTCGTGAAAAATCGTTGACCAAAATTTAGGGCACATACATACAAACATACACACACACACACACGCAGCCATTGACTCAGATTTTTTCGGGGATCATTTTGGTACCCTTAAGACACCAGTTACAGGTCGAAATAAAAAAGTTCGATTTTGGGGTGATTACAATAACTTCCCTATCGGGAAGTTAAAGAGGAAAATATCACCGAACATGGTGTGAAAATTATTCCATCATTTCTATGGGGAACTAGCTCGTATACAGAAGTATTAGAAAAAAATATGAAATTATTTGATGCTAAGGAATCTTTCATTTGCTTTTGCCAAAAACTTTCACAACTTACTTGTTCTCCAGTGCTGAAAAAGCACCAGGAGCCCAAAAAAGATTATCGTCGGGAATATGGCGGAAGGTGCCGGGGTGTCCAGGTGGCAAGGTGCGCTATATGCAATATGCGAATCGAGTGGAGAAAAGTAGAATGATTCCTGGGCAGAAACCGAGAGATAACCGAGGCGTGCTGATGACAACTTGTTTAATAACACTCGTGGTGCCCTGCATTTGATTCACGTTAAACATCCAATTTACTCCGAGTGTCCTTGAGCACCATACCGCGTTATTTCTTCGACCCCGAGAAGCAATGGCTTGAAAACCCCTGCAGACATCACATTCTCCTTTATTAAAGTTTTCCGATGATTATTGCCCGAATTAACGGTGTGAATTTACCCAATCATTAAAGGATTCACCTATAAAAGAGTGAAATTCAATCCAGGGGCATGAACAAATTTTCATAAGGGCATTGTTTATTCGACACATTTGTACATTATTGTCGAGATGAAATTGAGTATGCACAATTTCCTGCATATATATGGACATATTGCTAATGTTATCCAAGCAGCTTTACAGATATTAGAACTCATGTGAGCAAGATTCCACATGGCCTAGAAGAGATATTCAAGCCGTACTGTATTAATAAGGTCACAGCAGCACAACAGGTAGAAATCTTGCGCTAATGGGGATGACGAGACGCGGTTGGCCTCATGCAACGTGCGAAGATGAAATTATAATGTTATTCCTTTATGATTTTCCATAAATTAACCTCGCTGACTCGATGTTCCATTAATTTAGCACTTCAATGCGGAGTTGCTCTGTTTTCATCAGATAAAAGCGCAAATGGTACATTTTTAGCTTCCCGATTTTCGGGAAATTACTGTATTGACCTCGAAATCAATTTTTTTTTGGTTTTGTAACTGGTGTTTTAAGTATACTAAAATGCTCCCCATCAAATTCCGAGTAAATGCCTGTGCGTGTGTGTGTGTGTTTGTATGTCTCGAATCGCATTTTTGGTTACCGATTTCTTACGAACGGATTGAACGATCGGGGTCATCGAGGTCTTATTTGGAGCATCAATTTTTAAGTCTATTAAAACGACAAAGTTGAGGACTTGAGTCATTAGAATCAACAAGAATGAAAGTATTGGATGGAAATTACCTATAATACATTGTGAGATCAGAAATTGTGCCCGATTAATGAGAAGCTAACTTTATTTGCCAACGAAACCTCCAGCATTGTCTTGAGGAATTCTTCTTGGGGAACGCCTGCGCCATGAGAAGCGAGAGGAAGGAGAAAGCTGAAGACCAAAAGCCCATTTCAACCCCTCACCCAATTCTCTGAGTCACCATCTGGCTGTTCTCCAGTTAACATCATCATTCAAATCAATTTTTCTGCAGTTTCCCTCCTGTATCATCCCCTCAGTCATTACTCAGGTTCTTTGCTTGTATTAAGGCTACAATGAAAGTCTTGCATCATAATTCACCAGACTTTTTCCGCTTCTCAAATAATTAAGATTTTGAGCTTAACCGTCTGATTGTTTCTGATAATGTGCAAAATGAAATGTGTTCCACATACTGCATCATATTCAAAAGTTTGGATTTGTTATAGCATCCAATGAAGCAGGATGTTTTTTATGTAAAGCTTGAATAAGAATTCAATTTTGTAATGAAAAATGTCTTGAAAGTGTGAGTTACTAAATGAATTTTTCGACCTTGAGTGATGCCGTAAAAACGACAGCAAACTGGAAGCGAAGCTTCTGATGATAGAGAGCTTCAAGCATTTTCTAGTCATGGTTTTTTTATAGAAGAAGTTATGAAATAGATTTGTTTTTGCACACACCCAGAAACAATTTTCCGAAATCTTAATTACTTGAAAAAACTTACAATTTTCAATCGGGAAGTGATCAAGCCCTTTAAACAAATATAAAGGTTACTCAACGTATATTACTTTTTAGTGGCCGAAGAATAGCTTTCCCAAATAATTTCCAACATTCTCGAGTGCTCAATATTTGGATTAAATCGATCAATCGGCGGACAACGTGGAGGAAAAAAAACGAGTTAATACCAACTAATCAAGAATTTGAGAGGAAATTTCGTAAATTTACTCAAGTGTCTGAGGAAATTCCAATTAGTGAAAATGGACGTTGATGAGTTTCGCGTTCGTGGAAAAGAAATGGTTGAGTATATATGTGACTTTATGAGCAATATACATAATCGTAGAGTGACACCCGATGTGGGACCAGGTTACTTAAGACCAATGTTACCAGCCGAAGCACCCCATGAGGGGGAGTCATGGGAGGATATAATGAGCGACGTTGAATCTAAGATAATGCCTGGAGTAAGTTTCAAACTCAGTTGTTCTTCAAATCTGAAGAAGCGCACGTAAAAAATAGTCAGTTCAATTTTTCACGTGGCCTTTTTTTATACTTGAAATTAAAATCAGCAAATGAACAAATTCGGTATCCGGTTTCCATACACTGACTGAAATTGTTTCTGAGATCACAACACCAGTTTCTTGAGGGAAGAAACTCATTCCAAGAAATAATGTTTTTCTATTCTTCCGAACAATTTGGACTGATAAGCAATTTGCGCTACCGACTGCACCAAACATGCTCTGCACATGTAACATGGTTAAATAGTGAGTGAGAAACAGAACTTATGGGGCCTCACTTCCATCACCAAGGAATAACTCATCTGCTAAAATATGATCTTTTAAAACGAATTCCTTCTCTAAAATAATTTCTATCAGTGTATTGATGTAGGCATTACATCATATTTTTCTTCTTCCGTGCAAAGTTTTCAAGTAGATTCTTATAGAAATATCTGCACAAATCTTATGTGCTTACGGATTGTTCATATGTAGCAGAACAATATCAATTGATTTATACGCTTGTAATCATATATAAACCTCATTTTTTAGATCACTCATTGGCAACATCCACGCTTCCACGCGTATTTTCCGGCAGGCAATTCTTTTCCCTCTATTTTGGGCGATATGCTGGCGGACGCTATTGGATGCATCGGATTTTCATGGGTTTGTCAGTTTTATTTGTTGTCCATTACGTCAGGAAGTAATGCAAGCGTTAAGAACACGTTCAGGTCACACAAAAAGTCAAGAATACGATAATTCCAGTTTCTAGGGTGACTGAACCAATGCCCGCACGATTAAGCGTCTTGTAGGTTTCGATGAGGGATTTAAAATATAAAGGTTAGGTATTTTAATGTAAGGCGGGAGTTCAGCATAGAAAAATGTATAAATAATGAAAAAACAATCGATCGCGGATGAAAAATTGAGGACTTAATTAAGTAAATGACGAAAAAGTCTGGTCGTGCTCATTGTGCCAGTAATGAAACGGTCCACCCAATAGGCGGCAGGGTAGGTGCCAGCCCGCGGTTCGGCAGCCATTTGTCATTCCTGCCAACAATTTTATTTTTTTTTGCAGTTTGAAAATTCATTAAAAAAAATGTAATCACTACTAAAATATCCTAAATTAATTATTTTATTAGAATTCAAGTCGAAAATGTTATTTTTAAGAAAATTTCTTGAATACTAATGAATACTAGTTAGAGTTGTGCGAGGACTTGGCGATTTTTTACCGTGCGAGCATTGGTCCTGTCACCCTATTCTATTTTCAAGTTTTACATCTCTAGCGCATTCGTAAATTTTGCTCATCGGGAGTTTACCGAGAAACTCCTTTATGAGGGAATAATCTTGAACGCTACTATACTCATCTTCGCATCTAATGACTTATTACGACTGATTCCTTTGGTTGACTATATCCTCTAGAAAAGAGGCAAGTGTCTATATTACGACTGATATACCGAACTTTTACAGGCGGCGAGTCCAGCATGCACAGAACTGGAAACTATCGTGTGCGATTGGTTCGGTAACTAACGAGAAAACTCCAACAGCAGTAAGGTGGTAGATCGTAATAAGGTCTTTTTTCGAAAAGCATGCTTAATTATGGTGAAAGCTCTGCAACACTGATCCAGGTCAACTTGTACTCACGAAAATACATACGGTTTTCGGATCTAGGATATTTGTTACCATCTTGCATTCCATACACATAGTAGTCCAGTGAATCTGGAAAATTTTTATTAATGGTGAACGGAAAATAAATGATTCTGGCTGAGATTTTCACCAAATATTCGGAAAATTCCCCTGAACCAGAATATGTAATTGGTATGGCATTTCCAAGATAACATCATTGCGTAATTAAGAAAAAACAGTGTGGAATTTGGGGGTTAACGCGAAAAACATCACAGATTTTACCCGATGCATTAAATTAAATTAAAAAAAAAGCTAATATGTAGAGAAACTCATCCTCTACAAATTATAAGCGAGACCCCATACCCTAAAGTCAATAGTTTGTTTAATATTAAATAAATTAGAACGTAACCTACCGAGTTTTCACAAATCATTTTGTGACAGCTTTAGGCCTGCTCCTTTCGATGCACGCTGCCGCCTCCATTAGGCGCGATGCGCGACAACTTCGGTAGGTTGCGTTCTAATTTATTTAATATTAAACAAACTTTTGCCTTTAGAGTATGGGGGCTCGCTTATAATTTGTAGAGGATGAGTGTTTCTACATATTAGCATTTTTATTTATTGAATTTAGTGTATTGGGCAAAATTTGTGGGCTTTACTCCGAAATCCACACTGTTTTTTATTAATTAAACAATGACGTTATCTTGGAAATGCCATTCCAATTACATATTCTGGTTCAGCGGAGATTTCTGAACATTTTTTGACAAATTCCAGCCAGAATCAATTAATTCCCGACTCCAAACCTAAATCGGCTGTACTATAGTGACAGACCTTAAATCTACACCATATTCTGTCACGAGTTACTCAAAAGTTGCATCAAAACATGTTACCTGAGAGTTTGATGTTTAACAAAATGAAGTTATGACCTTGTTACCGTCTACCATTCTGCTACAATGCAGATTATATATAGATTGTGACTAATTCGGTGTACGATATTTTTGTTAGGAAAAGCGATAGGGCTGCCGAATGACTTTCTGTACTTCAGCAATGGGAGCAAAGGTGGGGGTGTCATACAAGGATCAGCATCAGAAAGTGTGCTTGTCTGCATGCTGGCAGCAAGAGCACAAGCAATTGCAAGACTGAAAGAATCTCCAGCTAATGCACACCTGGATGAAACAGTTTTACTCGGAAAATTGATGGCTTACTGCAGTCGAGAGTCACACAGTTGCGTTGAAAAAGATGCTATGATTTGTTTTGTCAAATTAAGAATTCTTGAACCAGATGAACATAGCGTCCTCCGTGGTGAAACACTTCGACTCGCAATTGAGGCTGATGTTGCTGAGGGAAGAATTCCCTTCTTCGTTTCAACGACTTTTGGCACAACTGCTTGTTGCTCATTCGATAACCTCAATGAGATTGGTGTTGTGTGTAAGAAATATCCTGGAGTAAGTAGTAGGGGAGGTCGGGTAATATGGGAGGCGTTGTAATACTGATATTAACTTCCCGATAGGGAAAGTTATTGTAATGACCCCGAAAATGAAAAGTGTCAGGTCGATGAAATTTTGACTTTTTTCGACGTTTGGCATCATCTTGATACCTTTTCAATGAAATGTCTGTGTGTGTGTGCGTATGTATGTACGTATCTGAGCATTTTTTTGTGACACGGTTTCTCCTGAACAGCTGGACCAATTTAATTTTTTTTTTCAAAAATTACATCTAGCCGTTGCGGAGAGCGGAAACGAGTGTCAAGTCTAAAACACAATTCCTTCAATTGTTATTAACAATTTCAATTGTTCAAAACGTTGTATTACAAAAACCGTGGGAGATAGAGGAAAAAGTCTCCAACGAATGTTATTCCCCACGTGAGGATACATATTTTATGTTTAATGATTTTTTTCCATAATTGCGCTAATTTACCAGAGATCGCTTAATTAACAATTTTCATTGTTTATAACGCTGTATTTCGAGAACGAGGACAGATACGAGAAATAGTATCAAACAAAAGTTGTTCCGCTCGTAAAACTACATATTTCATGTTACATTACTTTTTTTGCTAGGCATCATATTTTACGAGATATCGATAAAAATCGTAATAATCGATTGATAGTTGAATTTGCGTTACTGATATACAACTTGACTTCATACGTGTTTCGTCACATACACACAAACACACACACGGACCCATGGGATGTCGAAACTTATGGGAGTTTTGAAGAATTCCATGTAAGAAGATTTCACATGAAAAAGGAATTGTACACATACACTGAACCTGTTTAATTCTGTACCAACAGCTTTGGCTGCACATAGATGCAGCTTACGCCGGAAACGCCTTCATTTGTCCAGAGCTCAAGTACCTGATGTCAGGGATTGAATACGCAGATTCATTTAATACAAATACAAACAAGTTCCTCCTAACAAACTTCGATTGCTCGTGTTTGTGGGTCAGGGATCGGTTCAAGTTGACAAGTGCCCTTGTAGTTGATCCTTTGTATCTACAGCACACTCATGCGGATACTGCTATTGACTATAGGTAATAAGCGGCGCGTTTTTTCGCCCATAGCAATGATGGAAACTATTAATTTCTTGCATTGCTTTAAGACATTGGAGTATTCCACTGAGTCGACGATTTAGATCCCTCAAACTCTGGTTCGTAATGCGAAGTTACGGGATTTCTGGTCTGCAAAGCTACATAAGGAACCACTGCAAACTAGCAAAGCACTTTGAATCCTTAGTAAAACGAGACTCACGCTTTGAAATCTGCAACGAAGTAGTGGTAAGTTTTGATTTCGTACCTTTTTTCACCAATAATATAATAATTTTCCTTCACACGTAACGAACGCAGCTAGGATTGGTTTGTTTTCGAGCAAAAGGAACAGATAAACTTAATCAAAAATTATTGAGTGCTATAAACGATTCTGGTCGAATCCACATGGTTCCCGCTAAAGTTAATCATCGCTACACTATAAGATTTGCTCTCGCTGCGCCAAATGCTAATATTGAAGATGTGGGTAGGTAACAGAAACTCCCAATGCAAGCGCTGAAATTATGTATTATTTTCTGCATTTTTTATCTATCAGAAATTGCCTGGACTATTATTACCGATATTCTATCCGAAATGGTAGAATCTAAAGATGTTATGGATGAATTGGCTGATATCCGGGAAAAGAAACGAAAGGCAACACTCGAACAGAGGAGATCATTCTTCGTGCGCATGGTTTCTGATCCAGCTATTCAGCCTGGCTTTACGAAAACACCCAATCAACCCGCAAAATTGGAGAGCCAGGCGACCATTGGAGGAATTGGATACACCGCAACGCCAAAGTATGTCGATACAATAGTTCTCACTTTCACCTTTCAACCGAGTAAATTGCAATTGTTATTTTTTAAGTCGTTCCTGGATCTCGTGGCCATTGGCTTATCTCCTGTCCAAAGAGTCCGCTGATACCAGTGAATTGTCCCTAAGGTACTTCATTTTCTCACAAGATTTTTGCCCCTTTTACTGAGAAATAAAATCTTGTATCTCGTAGATTCTTCATGACGGAAATTTTTTTTACAATAAGTAAATTGAAGTTTTGCAGTACCAAAACTATTGAATTTCTTTCATGCATTACAGAGGACAAGATTTGTTTTCTAAGTGTCGTTGTGTCTAAGTGTCGCTGATCGAGCGACAAAATGGGACTTTTTCTCTAAAATGACAAATATTGAATAATTGCGTTGAGAAAAATAAAATGGTGATTTTGAATCACTGTAGCTGACCATATACTTCGAATTAATAATAATTTAACTCTTTAAGGTTTCGTCATTTGGATACAATGGTGCGATTAAAAACTGGAGCAGGAAGCCGTCGTGGAAGTAGCAACGGATGCAGTCCAGAACCGTCACCCTCGGTGTCACCTTCACGCGCAAGATCACCAAACGGCAAATCATAAAAGAAAACTAATACTCTATCATTCCCAATATGCAAACGGCTATGCCATGGAAAAAAGTATATCTTTCTCACAAATATCATTGAATAATGTATAATCTGGGTAAAAACAACAGAGATTGTGCAATCCCTACCATTCGTACAGTTACAGCGCTATCCGTTAGCTATACCCTCATCAGATTCGTGAAAAACAAAATCATTTTTCCTCTATCATTATACAGCTGCCTGACTTCTGATTTTAACGTGATGTCTGGTCAAAACTGAAAGTATTAAAAACAAGGGTAATGAATAAAATGTGCATGGGTGTATGCGAGTGTATATGTGTGAGTGTCTGTCCCATTTCTTTTGACTCTGAAAAATATAGAAAAGTGCAGAGAATGTGTTTTTCTCGCATTGATAAGTAGAAAGATCCTCTGACAATGTATCTCCATATTTCGTGATATTTACAGTCAAAGTTTGAAAGTCCATTCAGAATACAGAAGAAAATGTGCATATTCAATAAGTGCAAAAAAAATTACGATTCACGTTTTGTAATTCTGTCGACAATCAACCTCCAGACATACGTTTGCATAGCTTCGTTTGATTGTAATTATATTTTTATCACCAGATTCGCTTCAAAATATTCTAAATTAATAGTTGTTTTGAATTACTATTTCGATGGTGAGAATTATTAAAAAATATTTTCGATGTAAGTCATTCATGTATTTCCCTTGAAAGTCCATTAACAATAGAATATAAACCGTTGAGACTCCATCTGCAGCGAATCAAAACATTTTTTCCCCCTATTCCTGCCTCACAACAGATGAACAAAAAGAAATACTAGTTCATATTATTACCCTGATGGAACTGTCTATATATACACACCAATGTTTTTTCAATGTATCTTTTTTATTGTGGTTGTTTAATGTAGGTGACGAGCTAAACCATTCTATTTATAAACCCATGGACCACAAGAGGGGGAAAAATGCTATACCCTTTAACCACCCCTTCAATAGCCGATGATCACAGTCAACCACCCTCGTGTCACTTTTATTCGAGTTAAAACCTCCGCACACCAAAGATCCATTCCATAATAAAATTTCCAACGGTGTTTTGTCGTAAATCCAGTGGTTTCGTAATCAATAAAATACCAAAATAAATTGATTAATAAAATTGAATTTCTCATCAAGCCAATGAAGAGAACTTCTTTGAATACTTCCAACGAAATCCGATCCAGTTGGTAGTATTAAAGAACTATTAAACTTGCACCGTTTTTTCCAAAATGAATATCGAAGAATTTCGAGTGAGAGGAAAAGAAATGGTGGAGTATATTTGTGATTACTTAAGAACGTTGGAGGGAAAAAGAGTTACTGCCAATGTGGATCCGGGTTATTTGAGACCTCTACTGCCTAAGGAAGCGCCAACTAAACCAGAATCCTGGGATGATATCATGCGAGATGTGGAAAACAAAATTATGCCTGGAGTAAGAATTTACCCATAGAATTGACCCATAGTCCATTACAACTGGAGACATTTATATTGTCGTAACACGGTGTTCAATGCTGAAAATGACCTCTAAAAAAATTATAGTGTTTTCCAAATATTAAGAATCATATTTTTTCAAGAATGAAATTCATTAATTTCAATATACATATATATTCTAGACTCGAATTCAAAAATACTTCAATATTCCTTTATCCATTGTAACTGATAAATCACGTTCAATGAAACGTGCGATACGGAAACAATGTAACTCAAGTAACATAGGTAGATACGGTAAGCACCGTATGATTGGGTCACGCAAAAATTCATCAAAAATACATCATAAACGGTAAAATGTGTTTACGGGATGAAATATGAGTGATGGAAAAGTAGTAATAATTGGCCGCAAGTCGATAATTGATTTCCTATTCCCTACCACCTCCTTCAGCCACCCACCCTCACACCCTTCCTGGCAGCATAAATGAATTGAGGAACGCTCCAAATAACCCGCTCTCTATTTTCAGATAACTCACTGGCAGCATCCGCGCTTCCACGCATACTTTCCCTCGGGAAACTCATTCCCCTCGATCCTGGGTGACATGTTGTCAGATGCCATTGGTTGCATAGGTTTCTCGTGGGCAGCGAGTCCAGCTTGTACAGAATTGGAAACAATTGTTTTGGATTGGTATGCAAAAGCTCTAAATCTGCCTTCAATATTTTTCTCAGAGCCCCAAAACTCCAAAGGTGGAGGAGTCATTCAGGGATCGGCATCGGAATGTATCCTAGTTACAATGCTAGCAGCAAGAATGCATGCAATCAGGATTCTAAAATCCCACGATCCATCGACAGAAGATTCAGCTTTTCTGCCAAGATTGGTAGCGTACTGCTCCACAGAAGCACATTCATGTGTTGAAAAAGCAGCAATGATATGCTTGGTGAAATTGCGGGTTCTGTCGCCAGACGACAAGTGCTCACTCAGAGGAGCAACTCTGGAGGCGGCAATCGACGACGATATTAAACACGGTCTGGTACCATTTTACGTTTCAACTACATTGGGATCCACCGGCTGCTGTTCATTCGATAATCTCGAGGAGATTGGTCCTATTGCACGAAGAAAACGCATTTGGCTTCATGTTGATGGCGCGTATGCAGGCAACTCCTTCATCTGTCCCGAATTGCGGTATCTCATGAGTGGAATAGAATACGCCGATTCTTTCAATACAAATCCCAACAAATGGCTCCTTGTTAATTTTGATTGCTCTTGTCTGTGGGTACGTGACCGAGTCAAGCTCACGTCAGCGCTTGTTGTTGATCCGCTTTATCTTCAGCATGCAAACGCCTCGGAGTCGATTGACTATCGCCACTGGGGTATTCCACTCAGTCGAAGGTTCAGAGCACTCAAACTGTGGTTCGTCATGCGTACCTATGGAATTAACGGTCTCCAGAAATATATCAGGAACCACATACGATTGGCGTGCAGATTTGAGCGGCTCATGAGAAAAAAGAAGCGGTTTGAAGTTATGAATGAAGTCAAGGTAGGATTGGTATGCTTCAGATTGAAGGAGAGTGACGAACTAAACCAAGAGTTTTTAGCTAATATCAATGCTTCCGGCAAGCTTCATATGATTCCCTCGAGGATGAGAGGAAAATATATCATCAGATTCTGTCTAACTAAGGAGAATGCAAATGAAGACGATGTTGATTTTGCTTTGGAAGTTATTGAGGAACACGCAATAGAGGTTCTTCTCGCTCACAATGATGGCGCTGATGTTGATTCTATGGCTAAAAGTCCGAAGAGCCCTGCACCACTTGACAAAAAGCTCGTTCGCAAGTTCAGTTTCACCAGAAGCGTCACGAGAGATGTCTATAAAAGAACAAAATCAAAGTCTGCACTTCATGATGGTGCAACACCCATTATGGTCGTTGAGGATGGTAATAACGTGCAGGCCGATAATAATATTGAAGATGATATAAGATGTAGCAGTCGGTAGAACGCAATGCGGCTTACGGTACCAAGTAGCGATCAGTATTTAGGGGTAACGTGAGCCAGGCCTGTAGATAGGATTTTCAATTATCGTACTGATCTTGGAGAAGTACTCGGTACCAAAGAAGTGCTCATTTGAGAGTACAGCTATTAAGGATATTCAACACGTATAGTCAAAACCAAAGTTTATGACCGTTTCTGTAATTCGTTATATTTATCGCCAACAATTTTCAATTAATATTTCAATGCGTTAATTAGTTGAAGTGATAGCCATAGAAAATTATAATATTGTATTTGATTTTGCGAATCAATATTATATTGTTTAAACAAATTAATGAAACAAAATTTTAGTCAATCGTCATGAAATTTTTACCATCGTTTTATATCTGCTTCAATAGTAAATTTTCAAAATTTCAACAAATTTTTATATTTCGAACTGTATTTACAGAAATTTTTATTTTTCCCATAAAAAGCCGTGTTAATTGAGAACTTTGATAATTAATAACCACAAAACGGTGTTGTGAATCAATTTCAAATTTCATACAGGCATCTGTTACCGCTTTAAAAACATTATGTCAAAATTTCAAGCAATTCTTATATCTTCACCAATATAGGTGGAATATCCTTAAAGCCAATTAATTGAATAGCCCAACCGAAGTAGATAGACCTTGAACAAATTTCTAGCGATCTCTAATTGACATATAATAATATATGTTAATTTTCAATGTCAGTAACATCAGAACATTGTACATTTCAATATGTTAGCATGTTTTATAGAGAAATCCCATGATTGATATACTTAACAATAGCTGTTATATTCGAGATCAAGTAGTAATAAGACAGTAGTAATCAATTGAACCTTGATTGAGAGAATATTAGTAGTTTCAGTAGATATGATCACAAGATACGATATGATTTTGAACCAATAATGAATTTTCATGTATTGCAATGGATTAAAAACAATTACAATAACGAATAGTGATTCTCGGTGAGTAGGAAAAAGGCTATTTGAATTGCAAATAGATACTATACCCGCACTGTTCAGGCTGTATGAAAAATAATGCAGCCGAAGCGACTATGTATTTTGTAGGAAGAAACGTCTTCCGTTGGCAGCAAGCTGATCGGGGGAAATGCAATAATTTAACGAGTAATTCTAATGAGTCACCCCAACGATAATGAACTATTACGAATAGCCTTTGGGCCAATGGTCGATCAATATTTATATTATTCAATTTCCTGGATACTGATGATTTGAAAATATCTTGAGACTCATTAGTTCAGTATAGATAGTGTTATATATTGTCGTCAATACTTTTACGCTGTTTAAAATAAATCGATGAGAATTACACTTATACTAATTGCATTTTTATTAACATCCCGATTTTTTTTTGTATTGACCCCGAAATCATTTTTTTAAATATTTTGTAACTGGTGTTTTAAGTATACCAAAATACTTCGCATCAAATTCCGAGGAAATGTCTGTGCGCGCGTGTGTGTGTGTGTGTGTGTGTATATGTTTGTATGTGTGGAATCGGATTTTTGTTTAACGATTTCTTACGAACGGATTGAACGATCAAGGTCATCAAGGTCATATTCGGAGCGTCTTGATGGAACTTAGATCGGATTAGTTTTTGGTTTAAATTGACCGAGCTGTTTTTTTGTTATCAACAATTGAATTGTTTACAACGCTCTATTTCAAAAACGGTAAAAGATACGGCAAAAAGTATTAAGCAGAATTTGCTCAGTAAGTGGAAATACATATTTAATTTCTTATCACTTTTTTCCATATTTGTCATAATTAAGGAGGTATGACGGGTATAACCCTCGAGCGTTCGCACCCCTATTGGCGTCTCACTCCCACTCCAGTAACGCGCATAATTCTCGTCCTCACGCTGACTATGGGGCTAGTCAAATATTCATAATTACCTGCTTGATAAATGGGATTGAAACATTTAATTGACGTATCGGAAAATCTACGAATGGCAAACAGAAATTACAAATCGGGAAGTTTTCTTTGTGTTCCCAACGGGGACAAACACTTTTATCCCACTAGTTTTTGCAACCCTTTTTGCCTTGGTTATGTGAAACATTTCACGATGTTCTACAAGTAGATAAAATTGACTGCTCTACAGTAGGCACTGTCGAATTTGTTTCCCCATACGGCCCATACATTACCTTTCCAAAAGTCGGTATTTTTTTGCGTTTTCATTTTAAAATCAACTAATGTGACAAACTGGAGATCCATTGAGGATGTATCAACCCATTTTCGACCCCAAACGAAATTTTATAAAAAGTATATGCACACCTTCGGAAATTCGTCTTTTGTGAGTCTTATCAAAGAAGAAAGAAGTCTCGTGGACCCGAAGCCATTTGGATGTTGTAGCACGGGAGTGGGAAGCGTTCGGATGATAAACGAACGGAACTCTTTGGTCGGTTTCAGTATAGCAGAGAACAGCGCTACCACTGTGCCGGCTAAGGAGAGGTTATGTTCAAATGTGGCTGTATAAACAAAAGTATATATATACAACCTCTCAACGGCCTATGTATATACTCGAAGCTTGAAATATTTTCACGAGGGAAAATACATTGTAAAGAACAACCGAAGAAATTAAAAAAAAAACATGCCAACGTGGAATCAGATTCAAGCGCAGCTTCGAAATCCGAATAACCCAGTAGTGTTCTTTGACGTTTCCGTGGGGAACACAGAAATTGGTCGCATGATATTCGAACTATTCGAGGATGTCTGTCCAAAAACTTCAGAGAACTTCAGACAATTCTGTACAGGAGAGTACAGGAAGGATGGAGTACCGTTGGGCTTTAAAGGTGCAATTTTTCATCGAGTAATCAAGGATTTTATGATTCAAGGCGGTGACTTTGTTAATGGTGATGGTACAGGAGTTTTAAGCATATACGGTGGCAGTATTTTTCCTGATGAGAATTTCACTCTCAAACACGAATCTCCAGGGCTTCTATCTATGGCCAACAGTGGAAAGGACACCAACGGATGTCAGTTTTTTATTACTTGTGCAAAGTGTAATTTTTTGGATGGAAAACACGTGGTTTTCGGCCGAGTTATTGATGGACTTTTGGTTATGAGAAAAGTGGAAAATGTCCCCACTGGGCCTAATAATAAACCAAAAATCCCAGTTACTATTTCCCAATGTGGCCAAATGTAATTACTCCATAATTTATGCAATAATGTCAACTTTTCCAATAAAGTGATTTTTATATCTTATAATTCGTTTCGTTGAATGCCCGTTGAACTTAACCTAAACGATATAGAAACTGGACCATTCAATATTGTTCTCACCTTTAGAAATTGATTCTCCTATTTGTTCACTGGCTATACAAATGCTCTAGCTATAGTTTAATAACACTCCACACTAGACAGCCATTCAAGATTTATAAACTTTATGTACATTGAATTTTTCACCACACGTGAACCATGTTTGTGTTTACAAATCATAAAACCAAACCTAACCAATAATAAGACACCGGGTATAGTCAACTTGTACTTTTTTTATCTTTCAATATATATAATATCTATGATGTTTTTAAATAAAAATTAGTTTATTGATGCAAGGTGAGAAGATATTGTCAGCGAGATCCCAATCCAGTTTTGCTTATGCTTATAATTGTTTCAAATTATCATTGCCTTTACTGGATAGTTTTGTACTTTACTGGATAGTAAATTACTAACAAAATTGTAAGTTAGATTTGTGTAGTTTTGACTTTATTTTACAATTAACCAAGCTAATTTTTAAAACAATAGTTTCATACAGCTTCTGTAGTTTTTCATGGGGTTTTTTTCGGATGTAGTTTTAAATGTTAATTTTGACTCGCAGCAAAAGAGATCCGCTGTACACATACTTTGTCGAAGTATTATTCTGGAGCTATGATGTTCGGAAGAAACTCAAGAACCGATATGAATATTTGCATAATCATAATTGAATTTAAAAATTATTTAGCACCGAACCAAAAAAATCCTTTTCGCTGATATAATAAAAATGTGAAATAAAATTACATTAATAAAATGTGGTCAGCTAAATTCGGCAGAAAATAATTTGCCGACAGGTTGCCACACTCATACTCTAACAATGAACTTATCACATTGACAAAAGGGTAGAAAACAATCCTCGTGGAAATCTTGTGTGCAGTTTCTTTTTCATAAAAATACGTAAAAAACGTCGTGTCTCCTTAGAATAAAAATTATTTTTCAATGAATCCTACACACTTGTTTATACTGCCATTTACCACAAAATGAATTGTTATTGTATTGATGGATATCTCAAACAGGTAAATTACGTTATATAATTTGCCATTCATCAGAAATTCAATGTTTTATGTTGTTCTATGATCTTGACATAGCACACGATTTTTGCTAGGAAATGAAATGAGATTTTCATCCTCTGTCATATTACCTTATAATCTATGCGGATTCGTGAGAAATTACAAAAACTCAATTCTAGGCTTTTAGCAGATTGAGAAATATTTTACTGGGGAATTACTTCTCGTAAAACCTAGCTTGTTACTTCATAATGTCCTAGAGATCCTGAAACTCCATACTTTACATAATTGTATGCTTTATTAGCTCATATTTTCAATTTGTTGAGAAATAATATGAAATTTTTTGCAATCTGTCAATTTTGTAATGTTTGGTAATTCAACGGCAAAGCATAACCTCGATTTCCACGAAGATAAACTCCTAGAATCCTCCACATCATATCACAATAACCACCGACCCTTCTTCCTTAAATATGAATTTTCACATGTTCCATAAGAACATTCTTATCAGGAAATTCATCGCCACATATACCACAAATGAGTCCCAATTCTCTCTCATCCTCACTATCCTGATAAGTGACCCCCTCCTCTGTGACAGTCTTCTCTATTTCCCCCCTAAACTCCTCATTAGTATCATCAGGGATAGTCAACACAGGTAGTGCCTCATTATCCTCACTAATGATCTCCAGATTCGTTCTCTCATCAATGAACTGCACTCTCAGCGCATTGATGTTCTCCACAAGTTGCTCTTTTCCCGTCTCACTAGTCCCGTCATCGTCCACACCATTGTTTGCCGTAACAAAAACAAGGGTCTCTCCTCCGGGCTTTTCCAAGACTTGCCCATCAATTTTCACCCTGCTTGATTTTGGCCTCACCTTGGCAGTTTTCTTCTTAGATATGCTCTTAACTGTCAGCGGATCTAAATTTTGTTTGGCCTTAGCGACAGCAAGCATCTGATCAGAATGATTGACAATATGCGCGCAGAGTTCATCCCTGTCTTGATTGAGAGCACCACACAAAGGACACGGATACGGTGGACCAACGACTTCAGTCTCGTTTTTTCCAGCAGCGTGAACCCACCGAACATGTTCGCGCAACACCACCTTCTGGTTGAACGCTCTCGAGCAGAGTGGACAAACGTGCGGTCTTTCCCCCGTATGAATTCTCTCGTGTTTCCTCAATGTTCCACCATCCCGAAAGGCCTTCCAGCAAAACTTACAGCCGTAGGGTCGCTCTCCCGTGTGCGTTCGATGGTGTATGAGATAACCCTGCCTCGATGAAAACGTCTTGGAGCACGTGTCGCATTGAAAGTGAACTGGGCTACCTCCGTGCGTTCTCGAGTGCTCCCAAAGACCCTGTCTCGATACAAAACTCTTACCACACTCTGAACATGTGAACGGTGACTCTCCCGGATGAGCAGCTAATCTGTGCTCATCCAACTCATTTTGCTTTTCAAACTGTGCACCGCACACTTCGCACGAGTGAGTCTTTTTGCGGTGAATCCACTGATGCCTGAACATCTTTTGCTTGGTGGTAAAATTCTTTCCGCACTCAGAGCACGCGTGTTTTGACCACTTGCCGCCGTTTGAATTGTCGCTATTATTGAACATGAGCTTCTTGGTACAGGTCGTCTGGTGTGAGGCAAGGTGATTGCTGTCTTGAAATTGTTTGTCGCAGTACTCGCACTCTATGGGCATCGTCCAAGATTTGGCATGGTGAATTTTCTCGTGTGATACTAAAGATGTGGCTTTGGAAAAACTTACACCGCAGTGCGTGCACACGAATTGGCAATTTTGAACCGAGGATTTTTCCTCAAGTTGAACAGCGACATACTCGCCTCTTGCCTGGTCCAAGGCGGGCAGATTCTCGACTTTGACTAGAGTTGCTGATTCTGCATTGGTCAAACTATTTAGGCTGATGTTGTATGTGTAAGGATACTCAAATTGTGAAACATCACCATTTGTCGTAACAACTGTTAACTCGGGTATCTCCAATTTTTCTTGGCCAAGGGCGCTTTGCTCTTCGCTTGAAAAAGTGTAGTTCCCTGGCCAATTGACATGAGCCACTTGATAGTTTTCAATCGTTTGAACCGAGCACGTTGATGACACAGACGAATTATTATCACTCGATTGACTTGACATGAGCGCTCGACCTGCTACATACGTGTGAATCTTCATGTGATTTGACAAGGATGAGGGTCGTTGAAAATCAGCTCCGCAAAATGCGCATTTGTGAGACTTTTCCTGATTGTGAACTTGGGACATGTGAGTATGTAGGCTTGACTTGGAACGAAAGAGATTGCCGCACGTTCTACAAGCATGGGGTCGATCCACCTGATGGCACACCATGTGGTTATTGAGGTCCAACACTCCCTTGAATTTCTTCCCGCAAGTTGAACAAGCAAATTTCGCCAGGCTCTTGCTAGTTTTTTTCACAGTGGTCAAAGTCTTCTCGTTAAAAACTTCACTCTTACCATAGATCTCATCATTTTTTATAACTACTTTCTCGTCGTCAAATGTTGGATACATGCCTCCTAATTGGCGTAAAGCCTCCACGGCCATTGATTCATCATCGCCAGATGTGTAATGCTGCTGGCTTTCCTCCTGCTTCATGTAGATTGGATACACGATGGAGTTTTCATCGTCGGACGAATTTTTTACGCAGAGAATCTCTGTAGTTACCTTGGACTCTGATTCCTCGGGCTCGCATATTTCCTCGTGGGATATTATAGACTCCTCAATATCGTGGACAGACGACAACGAGTATGTTATGTATTGCTCCTCTGATGTTTCCATTATGTAATTTTTCCCATGAATTTACATTCGCACGATTGGAAATTTCTTCGATTTCCTAACCTATTTTTCGATAAGATTGATTGGCCATTAGTTTGGAATTTTTTATTTGAAGTATTGAGTACGTTTAATTGGTCCATTGTACTTACTGATTGTCAGACACTGTAGAGAAGAAAAGTATTTTTAATAATACAAAGATGAGGAGTTGCTAAATGTTGTGATGAGATATTTGGTGAAATTCTCTGCGGTATGATGAACTTGTAGTTTCTTTTTTAACATTTGGGAATACTCGTGATTCAGGAGATTTGTGAATATTGTATAATTTCATGTATTTTAGTTCATGAAACGAATTGGTGAGGTTAATTTTGACACTATCCTTCGTTATTTCACCCACTTTTAGAGCTATAGTCGGACGGGAGATATCTAAGCCTTCGGCTCCCATTACCCGAGTCAGGGAATATAGAGGAGCATATGGGACCGATGTTTCCCGAAAGGGAAGATATTGCAGTCCGACTTTACTGTTTTTTAGAAACTACTGTAGACCCTGCGGAGAGAAAATGTCCTAGAGCGAGACTCTGGGGTCCCTAAAGGGCAGCAAGCAAATCTCGACCCACGGAGGCCAAAACTGTAACTTCGTTCTCATCTCCCGGCGGTCTTTTTTTGTTTGTATATATATATATATCATAGTTTTATACATTTTTTACTAAAATATTTTAGGATTTTCTATAATATTCCGCATACGCATTTAGAGTTCTATAGATTTTTTTCTGCAATCTTCTATATAAGTTGTTCTGCACAAGACTTTTTAAATCTTTGCAGCATTATGAATTTTTTTATTATTGATAGTGTAAATAGCAATAATATAAATTGCTAGATCTTCCGAGTCCAAATTGCAGAATGTTAAACATTAAGAATTTTACGAATTTTGACATTTCCAAATTTAAAACAATATATACAATTTCCTTTTCCAATAAAAACATTACCGAAACATTGAAAAATTAACAAACTAATTTTCAAACTATCAAGTTTCCACCTCTAGACGATTTCAAAAATAAAAGAAAAATATGCAGCATTTAAACTTTGATTTCAAATTTCAATTTTCAAGTTTAAAAGAATTAAAAATTTGTAAACTATGAGGAAGTTCATAAAATTGAAAACATTAAAAAATGAAATCAAATTCTGATTATTCCGAACAATTGAAAAAAATCTCGGAGTATTTACAAGAATGTACATTATAGAAAAAAGAACATAATTCGTGAAAACGAAAAAGGCGCGCGCGTAACGGCCGCCGTGGAACTAGTGAAGTTGAACGTCAACATTGTTATGCAGGTGTTCAAGTTTTCAATCAGTCTCTCCTAGTTTTGCAGAAACATTAAAATATAAATGTATCCAGATCCTGTATAAATAAATTGCAGGGGAGGCGGCAGTGGAATTTCGATCGAGAAGCTGACTTTAATTATCCCAAAGTGAATATTGTCTAACTTTCGTTTTGAGAAAATGTCGTACCAGGGCTCTCCTTTTTCTGCAAGGTATGGTCCTGACGATTATGACTTGGATGACGATAATGAAGAGTTTCTCGACGATGAGAGAGATGGCGAAGACCCCGACGAAACTGATGAAGGTAATTTTAGGATTTTTTTCACCTCAGTTTGTCCCTTTGAGTCGAACCAAACATTTGAACACAAGTTAAAATCTCAAAATTTGATGACACTATTTTATGTGTACCCCTGACTGCATCGCAATAAAAAAATTTTCAATTTTTTGTATTAGTATCATAACACTCAAACCTATTGGTTTATGTTGCGTAGAAAAGAAAATCGAAAGGTGAAACTACAGAAATCAATACTTTTATCTATCTCTAACCGTTCGAATAACAAAGCGTTATAAACAATTGAAATAGTCACTGCTTTCAGACATGATCGTCATGGAAACACGTCGATTGAAAGAAAAAAAACTCATATCGCATAACTGGTTCCTGAAGCAACAGTCGACATTTTTTTTCGTCCGCATATACGAATACACACACACACCCCCACATGACCATGGTTCAGAAAATCTGTCAGAATTAGTCAGAATGGAGAAATGTGTCAAACGTAGAGCAACGTGAAAATGTCATCTTTGATTTTCGAGGCCATTGCAATTCTTCCCTAATTCACACTAGACCGCGTTATGATGTATTTAATCCAGGGGACACCAAAGAGAAAATGACTAAGCTATCCTGTGCAGCTTTATATTAATAGCTTTTCAATAGACATTTGGAACTTGGTCGGTTTATTTCATACGTGAATGTCTTCCCTACTCAGGTTTTCACAATTGACTGGCATCTTCTACTTCTAGTCGGCGAGCACTTTCAGTGATTTCTTTTATTTAACTTCCTGAATTTATGAACTACGAAGCAAAATTTCCTAACGCCTTGGCCATCCTTTCCGAATTCCGACTTACTAGTAAAAATCAGTCAATACAATGTTGGGTAAAAACCATATATTTTCCATTGCAGATACTGAAGAAGCAAGTGAAACTGACATGGGGAAATCCGAGGAGTACACCGAGATCAAAGAACAGTAAGAACATTATCCCTCATATATTTGGCATAAAAGGAAGGCCACTATATGTGGATTTTTAAAAATAATAAATAAATATATACGAACATTTATGGGAATATTGAAGCGATACGACGAGTGCAGATACCTGTGTTCTGTTACTCATTCTACCTTTTTTTCTTTAGTGAGAGAAGATATGGTCAACTTTATTCAGATTATTTAGAACCCTTTACTAGAGCGTGATCATGCCTGTAACTTTTGTATATATAAACTTTTTGAGATGATTCGTAGATTTTGAGATATGCAACCATAAATATCAGACGGTATACCACCGAGCACATGATAGACCGTATCACATAAGAAGTTGCTTTTCATAATTCGCACATTTCAAAATCTCAATAGTATTCTTCTATAAAAAACTGACACGTCTATTTCTTCACTTCACAGGATATATCAAGACAAGTTAGGTAATTTGAAGAAGCAATTGCAACAGCTAAAAGACAATATTCATCCAGAGTACAATAAGAAGGTAAAACGGCTGGAGGCGCAATACCACGAAAGGTAAAATTCCTTTTGGAAAAATCTATACCGGATATTTTGTCAGAAGATAAAGGGTCACATAATTTATTGATCGGATATTTCCCATTCTCTGGTGATCATAGAATGGGGCTATCTATCCAAAAATGTAGTTTCTCAAACTATGACACTGTGAGCCAGGTTCTGGTAGATTTCTTTTTATAATATGACAAAAATAACAAGTCCTAGAAGTTATACAATTGATCAGAATTCTATATAGTGTGTTGTAATTTTTGCCAGACTCTGTCGTTTATCTTGATTAATATATTTTCTAGGCTACGTTTGAATGAAGTTTATCGTGATTACTTAATTGATTGGGCAGAGAAAGACTATAAATTGGAGCAAAAAGCTGCTGCGAAGGAATACGAAGAGAAGAAAATTGATTTGAAGGAGAATTTACTAGCTGACATGGAGGAGAAGAGAAAAATGATTGAGTCTGATCGACAAACGATGGAATTAGCTGGAGACTCAACAGAGGTAATTAATTCTGAAACTGATGCATTATAGAAGCACTTTGAACATCGACGAATTGTGAGATGCTCTTGGATTATTTAAGAAATCATGCAAGGCCTGTTGACGGGAAAGTTGACAGCGACCTCATTGACAATCGGATCAAAGTGAAAAAATCTTTTGTCCAACTGCGGAAATTGATGTCTATTGAAACGATATATTGCCAGCATTTTGGGTCATTTTTTTCTAAATCTTGAATTATCAATTTGTTAAGGTAAAACCTGTAATGACGAGGAAATTACGGAGAAGGCCGAATGATCCGGTACCAGAAAAAGTCGAGAAAAGGAGAAAAGTCCTGCAAGTACAGGTGAATTATCTCTTAGATGAAAAAGAAGTTGAGAGTGATTTGAAAGCAATCAGTAGAGGAAAAGCCATGACTGCAGTACGGAAACAGGGTAAGTAAGAGGCTTGAAAGTGAGTTCCGGGAAGATTGAGAAATGTATATTTTTATAATTGATAAACATATGAATAAATAATGACGTGAAAGTGAATTGCTGATTTCTCAAAGACTTCTTCGAAACATTTCAACTAATTAATGAATGTAAAATTGTTGTAAAAAAAACAGTGTTGTTGCATATTTTGCGTAGAGAGTTGTACTTGAGATATGAAAAAAATTCTATTGTTATTTTTCTCTAAACTCACTCATTATTGAGATAAATATTCTAATGAATATTGTAATAAAAAGTTACTCATTAATTATTCAATCTGCATTTTAGTGGTGATGCCACATTATAGTCCTGTCAATATACCAGCACCTCATATAGCACAGTTACCTGAGCCCCCATTAGTTGAGACGAAAATTGAAGATGGAAAATTGTTGTACGAAAGAAGATGGCAAGTTATTAAATCTGATTTGTTTTGTTCGATTTATAGTTCCGTCAGTCTATCGGTTATGGAACATGCACGAGTTTCATTTATGTATCAAAAAGAGAACTTAAAATTGTGTTGAGATAATTGGGAATTTCGTCGGAGTAGTAGTGTCTATTACTTTCATGGCAAGATGTTCTATAACGATACAGTGACGATATCTTGATTAGTGCTCGTGAGAACATTTGAATATTTTTTTTTCTGTGGATTTTTACATTTTTTGTCATTTTACGTTTAGGTATCACAGGGGCCAGCCGATCTATGTAGAGGGAAAAGATTTATCCAAATTTGCGGCGCATATATCAGCTATTGGAACTGAAGCTGTAAGTAAACAAATTTATTCTATAATGTAAAATGCAATTCGGAAGGGTAAAATTTTTTTCGTTATATTAATTTCATAATTTCTGAATTTTTGTACTTCAGAAAGAATTTTTGTACGTCGAAAAAAAAGTATTTGATAACTTTCGAATTTTTCAACGCTTCAAATCGCAAAGGGCTCAAAATTTTTCCAAGATTTTTTCAGGATTCCTGAAGTTTTCAATTGTTCTTCTAATTCAAAGGTCCGTTGTCTGATTTCGTAAACTACCGACCTTTTGCGATCATTTGAGTTTTAGGATACAGTTCGACCAGGAAATAAATTCTAGACTCATTCATTGCTTCGTTGCGTTTCCCCTTTCGACCTACTCATAATTGAAACTTATTAAACGTATTCATAAAATGTTATTCACGTAAAGTCAAGCAACAATTTTCACATACAACAATATACTCAACAGGAAAACGGCAAATAAATTAAAACTTGTTTTATTCTTTCCAGATCTGGGTGAAAAAAGTATCAGATGCTTCAAAAGTTCGTATTTTCACCGCTCAATTGAGCCGCGGAAAAGTATCAATAAAGCGTCGTGCATCATAACATAAGAAAAAGCCGAGGATTGTCCTCAGACTCTCGAGATCACGCGATTGCAATTCAAATTCAAATTTTTCCTCTCATTTACCAAGTGACGACGATAATTCATTCTGACAATACTTGTTTTCTGCCACCACCAGTACCAAATATTTTTCTGATAATCCAGGGTCCAAGATGTCCAAATAAAATAAGAAAATATTATTAAGAATATTAGAAATATGAGGGAATAATTTGTCCACTTTACGGGAGGAACGTTATCGAAATTTGTTGATGAATAGAAATCGCCAGCAACAATGAAAATGTATATTGCAGCGAGAGTCATGGTCGTTAGAGCCACACAGCGTATGAGGTCGATCTTTGGTGGTCGAATAGAAATTTGAAATTCCTGGGGAGTTTTTTTCATAAAAATCACGAGGGAATTGAGAGGTGTGTGTTTGGGTGTCCTCTCCACATCAAATGCATATCCACATACTTCGCAACTCTTTCTGTTGGACTCCTCGAGCCATCTCTCTAGACAGGGTTGGTGTACTGCACCCATTGTCCCCTACAAAACAATTGCAAAGCGCAAATGTAAACAAAAACATATCGAAGTAACATAAGGTGAACATGATTTTAAAAAAATGAATAATTGGAAACAAAGTTTAAGCATGGGTAACATTTGGGTATCATGGATATCCTTTCTTTCTTCCATAACGAGACCGATGGCGCGTGCTTCGCACGCGCACTTCCTTTTTCCGCCGCATGGACTGGTAGCGCGTCGGTTTCGGTCTTACGGTTTCCGATATCTTCAATACATATCGATATTTTCGATACATATCGATATTTTCACTACATATCGATAGGTTCGATACATATCGATAGTTTCGATGCATATCAATATTTTCGATATTATATTATTATCGATAATATATATCGATATTTTCGGTACGAATCGATATTTTCGATACATATCGATCTTGTCGATACATATCGATATTGTCGATACATATCGATATTTTCGGTACGAATCGAAATTTTCGATACATATCGATCTTGTCGATACATATCGATATTGTCGACACATATCGATATTTTCGATACATATCGATATTTTCGATACATATCCATATTTTCGATATATATCGATAGTTTCTTTCGTCACTTCTTTTGACTATAGGAACAGTAACGCTGAATGGGCAAACGTATTATATTTTCAAACCCTCATTGCAATTATTTAGGCTTTTCGCACCCATCTGAAATTGTTGCAGAAATTTTCTGATTATAAAAATCAAATTTTTGTTAGATATCAACTTGTCAATAGAGAAAATTAATATTTTGTCGCCACAAATGGAAAGTCGATTTTTCAATAAATCGCCATGTTTCGAGGTATTCCTGACATTTTGAGCCAATTTTCAACTGATGCTCATATGAATGAATATGTGTATGTGATTAACGACGTATACACATAAGTTTTTCGTCAAATATTTTTAGGAAACAATTAAAATGCGATTGAGACGGGAAACAAATACAATTTCTGGGATACAAAAATAACAAGAGAGATCAGCTAGTAGTTTTTCATCTTTCTTTACATCAAATTCGTTGGGAAGAACATTTTTCCTCGGTTTCGATAGTGTTTTTTTCACTTTACAGGCTGCGTAATAACAACGCACATTCCATCAATTAAGTAACAAAGTAACCAGCTAAATTAAGTCGACTATTTTTTCAACTCAAATAAATTCAAACGTCACTACTAATAGATGAAGACGAATGTGGACGAAGATAATACAAGTATTTTCGTGCATTGCCAACCGATCGGTGACATAGAAGAAATACAAAAGTAAATACCCCTCGCAATTTAATCAGGTTAATTGCAAAATATGAAAAAATTGTCTGCAAAAGTTGAACTCAGCTTTTTTGGTCATGTTTACGTTTCAAATTTTGTATTCAACAAAGACAAAAGATTCCAATCTTGGAGCCCAACTGATTAGAAACCTTTCAGGCTGACCTTTTGTCACAATTAATGCGATATACTTTTGGATGCCAACAAGAGTCAGGCTGAAGAATTTAAACGAAGCGTATTTTTAATATGCAAAAAATTTTAACTACGATTTTGGATTTGCGGCGCTTATTCAAATTCATACTTCGTTAAAAGTTCGTTCGGTGAATTGATATACTTTTTCTATATAGAAACTTGACCACCTTATTGTTGCTATATTTTGAAAACGAGTCGGGTGGCGCGTGCTGCGCACGCGCATTTCATTTTTCCCCCGCGCTGACTGATGGCGCGTCGGTTTCGGTCTTACGGTTTTCGATAATTTCGATATATGTCGATAGTTTCTTTCATCTCTCTTTTTTACTATAGGAATATTCATTGCGCGTTCAAGGCCTGAACCTGGAAATAAATTTCGTTTTTCCTTCTAGAATCCATAAGTGAATAAAAAGTAGATCAAACTAAAATTCTGACAGTAAAAAGGTTGCGACACCCATTCGACACCTCTCAATATTGTAAATTATTATTGCTATGCCTGGATGACGAAGCGAGACATGATAGGAAAAAATTCAGAGAACTTAGTTTAATTAGTGGAGAATGAATGTTAATGAATTAGATGAAAAATATCGGAGACTTTGAATGAAGAACATAAGTATTGTTCGAGTTTTTATGCTGTCGGGCATTCAGAAATTTGAATGGTAATTTCGTGCATAATTGAATACGTGTAAATAAAACATAATATTCTACAAAATCATATTATAAGCAACTACTTATTGGATTCTGTCTTTCCTTTCGTCTTCGGAAAAAATGATTTAAAAAAATGATATTTCTCGAGAAGTTATCAACAAATGCAGGTGCATGTTTTTTTTTGTTTTTGTTTTTTCAGAGAAAAATAACAAATATTATGTTTGGGGTATGTTTCACGTACCTTGCAAATACAGGGATAAATTATAGGATATTTTACGTTGTCATAACAAATTCTGCAGAGCCTATCCGTCGAAGTCTGACTGAATGTTGATCTCTTGGTTCTTCTTGGCGTTTCATCCCCAGATTTTTCGTTTATATCATCACATGCTATCGTTACTAATTCCAAAATGTCATCCAAAATACTTAAAACTAACTTTTCATCATTCATAGTTAATTTAATAACAGAAGAAGAGTAAAAAATTAAGTATAAAAAAGGATCTAAAACGTTGAGAGTTTGACGATTTGGAAGTAAAGACAAAAGAGCTCATTCTTTTTACGATGTTTTTTTTTATTGCTTGTGTATAAAAGGACAAACGTAATTGATAAAAATCATTGAACATTGTAGTTGTGAATACTTTTCTGGTAGCCCCTCTTCCTTTTTCCCGCAGCTTATATTATTCAAAATTTCTTGCAATTCTGAAATTAAATTGACCACAATATCCCGGCAAGGTTCTCCTTCCTTCATAATCGATCCGACGTTTGGGTAAATTTTTCTCGTTCTTATAAATTGGAAGCAGCAGAAAAAAACAGAATCGAAGACAAAATCGGTAAATCCGAGCCGAATGCAATGAAGAGAGTAAAGTTACGCAAACTTGACCATTTGTTGCCCACAACTATTGAGTGAATTAAAAAAAAAATTTGCATTTCATCATTTTGTATATTTGATAAGTGGTCAAATCTTTTAATTCCATTTCCTGATTCTATTCTTCATATCTTAAAAAAAATATTCAGTTGAATCTCGTACAAAAGTGTAGTTTTCGGATATATAGACCACGCACTTACATGCAGGTATTATTTTCTGCATTCCGGCTCCAAGAATGTACCCACCAAAAATGACTTCGTTGTCGGAATATGAAAAAATTGTTCAATTCATATGATTTAAACTGATTGTTACACTTCTAATGAATTAAGGAATCTTTATTTCACGATAGTTTTCATTATGCACTTGAGATATTCACACTTGTTTTCTTTGACTTAAGATTTGTTTCCTTGTAAAAATAGGAAATTGACAGATTATGTGAAATTTTCATTAGAAAATATATTAATATGACAGTCAAAAAACGGTTAACAAAAAAGATTGTCAGAGAAAGTCTGTCATCAATCTGAGTAGAAAAAATCTGTTTTTTTTTATTATACAGAGATATCAAATCTGATTGAATCAGACAGATCATGACTTAATAGATCATAGTGTAGTTGCTTATAGATGTCATCCGTCATATTCTCACGTAATATGTCAACATAACTCTTCAACATCCAATTATTTATTTTTTATCAGATTTTTAAAGAAAATATGTCATAATTCGTCACGATAGTTTGCTAGATCATGTCTTATTGTCGAATGTTCAAGAGAAAATGTAAAATGATTTGACATTTTTAATGGAAAAACCACAATGCCTATTTGTTTCATATTACGTCATCGTAATGATTTTAACTTTATGAGAAACACTTAAGTTTCGACATCTTATGATATTCTGGAATATTTTCTCATAAATTTATAATCATTTTATAAAAATGTTTATTTTGAAGTATAATGTGAAAAAAAAATTTCATGAAATTTTTAACCAATTATCGAATTATATTCGTGTCAATCACATTAGATTTTATGTGTAATTTTAGAAATGACAAGTTTTAATGATTTTCAACAAATTCATAAATTCTATATTTTTTTTCCATAATCTTGAATGAATCTCATTATTGTAGGATCGTAGAATAATGTAAAATCTAGTGTTTAAAAATGAAAATTACAATTTTTACAACATAAGCTACGAGATATTCTCCAAAATATTGCGTCTCGTTGGTGCCTCAATTTCTCGATTTTCTTATTTTCTGGTATATACTTATATCACATTGCAAAACATGTGTTTTGGGTATTTCTGGCGTTTCTTCGTGGGTATTGGAAAGATTGGACAGATGTCTATGAATGTGTGAAAACTATGCAATTTTTCTATAGTATTTTCAAAACGCGTTCATACATGAATTCAACCAGATTTGGTCTACCACTTTAGCACTGAAGTCGAATTTGAACATTAAAAAATGTTGACGGTTCAATTTTTTTCTCTTAAAAAATGTGAGTTATCAACACAATCACATCAGTCAATTCTTACCATGACTCGACCTTTCATAATAAAAGAAACTTTTTCAACTTTGGTCTATTGTACTATCCTTTTTCAATGTATGATACCAAATATTGCTACTAAAAATAGAGGCAACAACTTGCCACAAAATTTTGTGAAATGTCCCATGCTGTTATGCACGCAAGTTTTATCTTTCAACTATGTTGTCCTATTCACCCATCATTTCCATGCTGAGACAGTCCTCCCCCATATTACTCGGCGAAGTTTCCATTTCGCCAAGTTCATTGGACTCGCTATCGAGCGATGGTTCATTACTGAACATTTCTGTAGGTACAGTTGGGGGTGCCTTTTCAGGTACCAATTGTAAATATGTCTGCCTCGATTCCAGATGCCTCTCAACTTCTTCAGGTGTCATGTGTCCATCGGACATCATCGAGACAACTGATGCCGAATTATTCGATTGCACTGGAACGTTGTTTTGCACCCTCGAAGGCTTTGGATTTGGTTTTTTCTTCTTGCTGGTGTTTTGAGGCTTCATCTGGCCAACTGCCGGCTGACTTACATGATTCAAAGGAGGCTCTGCTTTCTTCTTTTTAGGCGGCTCTATCTTAACACTCTCATCATCTGAAGACTCGGTTTCGTCACTCTCCGAAAAGGATGCGTCTACTTTTTCATATTGCAAGAGACGATCCAGCAGAAAACTTTTATCTCTATTAACCTTGAGCAATTTTCTCTGTGTTGAACGTAGGGCCTCTTGGAAACATTCATTTTCCTGTGAAGGAATTGCATTTTTAATAATCTTTTATGGGAGATTTTATAAGAACTCAGTAGGAACAAGGTAAAATGAGATGAGATCTATTCATCAATAAATATTTTTTTTTAAAGTTTTTCATAAATACCTCAGAATCTGGGGGAATTGAGGGAATCTTCATAAAAACTTTTTTATACAACTTACTGTCGTTCTACAAGGAACTTTCTAATACTCTTGGTATGATATACACTTGGTATAGTACATATAAGAAACTTTGGTATACATTGAGTACCGGATTAATTTGATAGGTTTGACTCACGTAAATGAGAAACTTGAGCTTTTTTTTCAGATTGCGATACTGATCCTTGTAATTGGGGACCTCTTCCTCGGGACTATCTTCCTCATCGTCCTCGACTCCTTGCGTATTGTTGGCGATAGACCGACAGTACCATCCCTCCAACATTGATTACAGAACCCTGAGAATGTTTCAATCAGTATAATATAAACTCTCGGCGATGGTGAAATTTAGTTAAATAAATACCATAAAATTGTTCACACTATGATGTAATACGAGAAATTTAATGTTTTTTTCGGGCAAAATATTACTCATATATGCATAGAATAAAAGAGGACATGAGATTCTGACAGGTTTTCACAAACTTGTAGGCTCAGAATTTTATCTGAGTTTCTCACGAAAGATTTCACATTATATCGAGAGCATAGAACTACATAAAATACCGAATTTTCATAGTAAAAAAGTCACAGAAATTGACGAATCGCGTTATTCTTGTTTCACAATTTTGATTCACAGATTGTATAATATCTAGACATTCTTTGGAAGAAATTAAGATAATCTGGAAATTTAAATATTGACCAAGGAAAACGTTGACACGTGATTAACAGTCGAGAATAAGTTTTTGATGCACTAATCAAAGTAATATTTTAGGTTAACACAGAGAATTTGGTGTTTTGTAAACACAAATACTACCCCCCTCCCCCCCGCACTGCGCAAAACTCAGTTTGAGTTCAGTATTACCTGAACGGTCGAACTTATCGAATTATCAACAAAATATTGAATTGTCTTTGTATTATTAATTGTGTTGTCTAAGTGAAATTGATTTGTTTCTGAAATAAAATGAATTTCTGTGGCAGAGAGAAAGAAAAACACTAGAATGGTGGCAATTATCCCCAGAGTTACCCCAGTGTCTCCACTAAGTTGTTTCACGATATAAAATCGATACTTGTAAATATCGATATACGAGAAATTGGTTCCTCGACATTATGTATCGACATGTTTGAATTTATCTTTTCGAAATTTCCGAAATATTGGAAATGCTATTGAATTCTTGGAACTAAAAAAAAAGTATAATTACTGTAATAAATTTTTTTCTTTCACATGGAATCGATTGTTTTGGTGTATCGAAGAAAGTCCCTAGATGGCAACGAAATTCCCTAACCCCCCCCCCCCTCCCCCCGTCTAGCGTCATGTGGAGAAACGCCATAAAAAAAGCAATAAAAAAATAATGAGTTGTGTGATAACCATGAAAACATAGTGGGAACATGAATTCAATGATGTGGACGAATTTACAAATTAGATAACACAGTTTAACGTGGCGACATGAGAGTCCTGTCGTACAGTGTGTTTCAGTGAGATTTAAATACGCCAAGTGACGATTGAAGGTGGGAAAATTGTTTTACCTGAGCAATTAATAAGGAGAAAATGGCATTCAGACCCCTGAGACAGGAGTACTTGCAGATGCCAGTGGTTACGAGGGCATATACCACTGCCTGTGTCCTCACGACCCTCGCTGTGGTTTGTTTACCATTCTATTCATTTTATATCGCACATTTTTTTTACTCAATACCTTGAAAGTTACCAGTGATGGTCCGTCCGGAGATTTTGTAGAGAAAAAACAAATTCTATAAGATCTATAAGACAGTTCCCATGAACATTACTGGTTCACGGGTTTCTTTGAAGGTATGCCCATTTTATAATTAAATTATTAACACCTTTTTTTCAGCAATTGAATCTGGTCTCACCTTTTCAACTATACTTCAATCCCATCCTGATTGTCCACCAGTATCAAGTAAGCACTTGCAAATATGAATGAATGAAGAATTATTGACTAATAATGATATTTTTATTTTTACAGTTTTGGAGATTAATTACAACATTTTTGTACTTTGGCACAGTGGGCTTCAACTTTTTCTTCAATATGGTATTTACGTATAGGTACTGTAGAATGCTGGAGGAGGGTTTATTTAGGGGTAAAACAGCAGATTTTGTAATGATGTTCATATTTGGAGGAGTCTGTATGATAGTATCCTTTTCAACACCAATATTTCATTTTTTGACAAAGTTCTCAGTCTTGTTTTATCAAAAATGAATTCCTTGAAATTTGTTTTCCTTATAATTTTTGTCAGATTTTCGCATTTTTTGTTAATCTACTTTTCCTAGGACATGCATTCACACTGATGCTAGTTTATGTATGGTCGAGAAGGACGCCGTTCGTTAGAATGAATTTCTTTGGGTTGTTAAACTTCAATGTAAGTATTTATTGTTATGTGCCAATGAAAATTGGTGTGTGTATTAAATGATAACAGAGTTGAATAAGAAGGAAGACAGTATTGTTGATATTTTCAGTATCAGTACCGTGATATGTTTAAATCACTGCCACACTTTTTAATATATTTTTTGAAAATATTTTTCAGGCTCCATTATTACCCTGGGTTCTCTTGGGTTTCTCTGTGCTTCTGGGTAATGCGATATGGGTTGATCTTATTGGAATGGCCGTAGGCCATATGTATTATTTTGCTGAAGACGTGTTTCCAAACCAAAGAGGGGGTTTCAGAATTCTAAAAACCCCAAAAATACTGTAAGTCCTATTTAATCTAGTAACATCAAAATCAAAACCATCAAAAAAATTCAATCTTTGAAATATGAATAATTTTGCATATCGGTATTTTTGTTCAATTCCTGCTTCAAAGTTTTTGATCGAATATTTAATTTTTTTGATATTATTTCTTTCTCACATTTGAGGTATCTCAAGCAATCTCTTCCACAACGATTATCTCATTCGAGACTCACATTTTCTTTCAATGAGCACACTTCCGATTTGCAGAAATATATTGCATTTTCAAATTCACAATAAGTGACATCCACAAGAACAAAAGTTGAAAAATAGAAAAAGGAGATGTTGGTCAAGATAACCCCCAGCAAACGAAATTGTATCTTGATTCTAAACATGAAAGGTTAATGTAATTAGAAAATCCGAGCAAGACATAATGGAATTCTTATTCTGTCGGGAGAACTTTTGTAGCTGATAGAAAATTGAAACTCAATTTTATAGGTCATACATAGTTCACGGGTATTTTTTAACGCTCTCTTCATTAGCTGAAGATCATTGTTATTCTTGTATTAATCGAATTCATTTTGGTGTTTCGTTTATCGCAGGAAAAAACTATTCGATGAGCCCCCCGAGGATCCAAATTATGCTCCTCTACCAGAAGATCGTCCAGGAGGTTTCAATTGGGGTCAGGATGTCGACGTTCAGTAAAAAAATAGAAAAAAAATAGAGAAAAAATCTGAATGATTCCTCGATTTTTTTAAATATTTTCAGTGAAATTGCAAAAATCACATTAAAATAATAGAAGGAATTTTCGAGTTGAATGAAATCTGTGATCTCAGGGCACTCGGTTGTTTCCTAATAGGGAATATGCCTCAAAACGTCGTCAAAACAAAATGGGTCAAAAAAAATAACTGCATTTGTTTCTTTGGCCTTTCAAACTTTTTCACTTTATGAGTATCCAATTTATGAAAAATGGATTGAATCAGAGTTCAACGAAAATTTGCATAGTAAGTTTTTTTTAGCCAGGGACCTTCTCTCATAGAGTGAAGATACAATAATATTTCGGCTGCACGATGAAAATCGCACATTATTTCTAAAATAGGATTCTCGTGGCGATGCATTACCCAAGACTTTTTTTTTTCATTAATGTGCTTGTACATAATAGATAAATGAATTATTATCACTATTGATACTATCATTATTAAAATTATTATTGTCAGCGTCATTACTATAACTGGGATGTATTTAAGAGGAATAAAATGGAAGAAAAAGGAATTCATAAATTATCCTACATAATCCACATACTTAGATCAATCGATTTGACCACTTTTTATTGATCACAACTACTCAACAATTTTTTTTATATTTTTCGATTTTTAATCAACAGCTTCGCTTTTTCGACTTTATATTTATTTGAGATAGTTTAGTTTTATTGAATTTCAATTGTTGGAATTCTGGAGTGAAGTGGCTGGGTTTTTTGTTATAAATATCTGAGAAGGTAAGGAAGGTCCGGGAATTTTCAAGATTTTTTTGGAGGACTTTTCTTTGCAAAACGTTGCAGATGCAGTTTTTTTTATCCTTCTTCTCCTAGCTTGAGACATTTATGAAAAATCCAATTAGGATGTATATTAAGTTGCCTCATTGTACCACTTAACTGCAGAATTTTTTCTTCTCGACTTTCATGAAAGTCCGTAGATTTTCAGCGTATTTTTGCGGCAGTGCAAGTAGTGGCTACATTCGCTAATTGATTATTGGTTTACAGTATTTGCCTTGCTTTCTTTTCTTGCAGTATGAGTTCCACTAATTGTCGCACGGTGGAAAAAAATAAGTATCCGTAAAACGAGATAAGCACAATCATCTTTAATGTGGGATTCTTATGAATATCTTAGAATGTATGGGAAATATATAAAAATAGGTGTAAGACCTTTTTCGTAGCCCTTATTTTTTTCCACCAAAAAATCTGTATGTAAGTTTTTTGATCTCTCTTAACTTTTGAGATATTTATAAAATTAACTCGCCTCTTTCTTTTTCCTGAATTTAAACTACAATTTCCTCATAGACAATCCGGTCTTCTACTTTTAGTTGAAGAGACAACGAATGAAAAATACAAAAAAGAAATCCAAATTTTTAAGGAGGGAGCAAACAATAAAGAAAATGAATTTCACCTGATTTTTTAAATTGATTGAAAAAAAAAAACGAAAACACAATTTTAAACATGAAAAACAAAATTTCTCTAGATACAAAATAACATGTGCATGACTCTGTGGTGATAACATCGCGAAAAAAAACACATTTATTACATATGATGCATGAAATGAAGTATAATACAATGATTAATGGCTGTGAATGGGGAACTCATAATTATCAGGTAATTGTCTATTGTACAGGCTTCTAGGTTTATTAAATTGCCACTGTGGCAAGGAGCACCGTGATGTCATCTGGCTTTCCACCTGAAAGAAAAGAAGATAAAAAATTTTCAATATGTTGAAATATGAGCTTGAAATGTAAATGTATTTTTTAACACACTGTGCGCAAATCAGCGTTTCCCGCACGCTGCGCGTGCGTGAAATCCTGCCCACGCACATTGTATCAAAAAAAAAAAGTGAGGCGTCATGGAAGACCTGGTAGATGGAAACACTAATTTTGATCTAAATTGATCCAAAGTTTTTGACGATTTCTCGAGAATTCGGAAATTTTCAAATACTCAGTTCTTTTGAATGTTCGAAAAGTTTTTCCAAAATTTCACGTAACTTTCTCAAATTTTTAAAAAAATCGCAAATTGTTCCAAACATTTTGTACGTTTTTCCACATTTTTTTGTAAACTTATTAGAATATTTTTCCAATTTTGTTCTAACTTTTTCCAAGTTTTTTGTCAATCTTTCCAATTTTTTTTTTCAAATTTTTAGAAAAGTGCTCCAAATTCCTTCAAACTTGTAGCAAATTTTTTTGGATTTGAAACCAAAATTGCAAATTTTTTCAAAATTCGTCTGAATTCTTGCAAAAATTTTCCAATTTTGTTGTTAATTCTTCTGTAAGTGTTTGCTAATTTTTTTCAATTTTTTAAGAAAATAAGCCAAATTTTTCTAAAATCTTTCCAAATTTTTTCCAACAAAATTTTCTCCTGAAACATTTTTCCAATTTTTTCAACATTTTTCTAAATTTCCCAAACATTTCCAACATTTTTCAGAATTTTTTCCACATCTCTTCAAAACTTTTCCAAAGTTTGTCAAAAGTTATGAGAAATTGTTTCAAAAATTTTCTAATTTGTCAAAAAAAATTTCCAATTCTTTTCAAATTTTTTTGAAACGCTGTAGCCTCTCGATATGTACATACAACGTGTGCGCATCGCCTTTGGGTCGATGACAAAGAGGGGGTGATGGGTTACCAGTAGAGTATACCTATATATACATTTGTATTGGAAATGCCTGTTCCAGTCAGAATTTTTTCCCAACGCAAGCGCCGCATTAGATGTTTCACATCAAAAATTTTGTTCGACAAACTATGTTAAAAAAAACGATATAAGTAAGAGTTAATTACCAATGGCATCAATGCCATTTTCTCTAGCGCTCTGTGCAAATGGAGACATAAAGGCACCATCAAAAGCCAAACTACGAGCCATCCAAGCAATGGTATTGGCAACCCCTTGGATCTTCGTTGGGTCTCTCTCACCCTCAACTTTTCTCATCTCTGTGACTAGTAACTGATCTGGGACATTATCAAAGACACCATCGGTTGCAAGTAAAATTACATCACCATCCTCAACCCCAAAGCTCGATGTGTCAGCTGATTCAGGACTAAAAACAGAAATCAAATAATCGAGGAATAAAATTATGATAAAAGTTTGATAAGATAGTATTTATCCTCATAAAGCCCCGGCTTCGTCTCGGTATGAAACCTTCATATACGTCAGACAATTTTCTTAAACCGAATGCCAAAGCGAGGAAAATGCGTTTTTTTTCCTGAAGCATTTTTTTGTTTTTGTTTTTTTTTTGTCCAGAATTTGATTTTATTTTCGGTGATTATGGAATCTTATTTGAATAATGCTTGTCATTGAAAAAAAAAAGATAGATATATCTTCAAATTGAAAAAAATAGAAATGAATTCATAGTTTTTTCTAAGTAACCAAATATGAAATTATCGTAAATATCAACTTCAGGCATAAAATAGGCTTGTAACCGAAATCATCAATTCTGAGTAATTAAATTTGGGGATTGCAGTTATTTTTGTCGATAAAAAATACAAAAACGAAGCATATGGTTTTAGGTATAATTGATTACCTGTCACTCAACACATGTCCCGAGTGCCCTGGTGGTGGTAACGACAGTTGAAATGGAGTATTGAAATAATGCTGTTGCTCAGAGGAGCGATGAACAACTTCGCCTCTTCTCACAATGACGAAACCACTGTCACCAATGTTCGCAGCATAAACGCTGCTAGTTTCTTTGTTTAGAACGATTACACAAGCAGTACTGCTTCCTGCGGAAAAAAAATTCTTTAAAACATTCTCACGTTTTTCCCCATTTATCGAATCATCAAATTGTTAATATCCTAATGGAATTGATAAATTTTTATAGAAACAGAAATATATTCTTAGTGCATCGGTTTAGCAGAAACGTTTGTTTGTGAATTTCGACATGGACAGAAAATAATTCTCTCACCTAAAATTGGTTGCTTATTCTCAAGTAGTTCATAATAACTTCGAGCTAATAATCCAGCGGGTTCTGAGGGTACAAAACGACCCATGGAGACTAGGCGTTCGCAGGTTCTCATTAAAAAGCTTGAAAATTCGCCAGGATCAATTCCATAGTGCCTCCAGCCACCGACCCCATCGGCGACACCTAAACAGACAAACAAAATTTACAAATATTTTTACCTTATTGACTTCGCAAAATTATTGTAATGACCCCTAAAATTGTTTTTTCTTTCGATTCGTAACTGGTGTTTTGAGTATACTAAAATGCTTCCCGTCAAATTCCGAGAAAATGGGTGTGTGTGTGGAATCGGAATTTTTGCTTGCGATTTCTCACGACGACTGAACGATCTGTTTAATTCCGAAAGCTAATTAGATTAATTTTCGTTTTGAATTGACAGAGCAGTTTTTTAGGCAGAAAGTGTTGAGTAAAACTTGCTCTGTAAGTGGAAATGCACATTAAATTCTTATCATTTTTTTTTCAAAATTGTCATAATCATTTGGCGTCTTACTCCCACTCCAGTGATACGCATAAGTCTCGTCCTGACGCTCGCATAGCCTACTCAAATGTTCATAATTATCTTGATAAATGGGATAGTTTAAAATACTGAAATCTGCAATTTTTTCGTTAGTCTTTTCTCTGAAATCAGTCTTTAAACATTTAATTGACGTGTCGTAGAATGTAGGAATGGCAAACAGAAATTACAAATCGGGAAGTTTTGATGGCGTTCCACACTTTTATCCCACAAGTTTAAAATTCAATTTCAACATGGGTTTTTTTGTCTGAATTCAAAAATACTTTTTCAAATAAAGTTTAGCCTGATGAAGTCCCTACGAAATCGTAAATATAGGGATATGAAGAGCGAGTTTAATATGTAATGGAGAGGCTCATTAATAAGAAAAAAAAATCCATTTGGTTTTACAACTTTGCCACTGAAGCCAATTACTCAATCAACAAATGAATGAGTAATTGGATGAACACTAATGTGGCATTACTCTCCGCTGTTGCATAACCGAGCTCACAACGAATCGATCCCTCGGCTAGATGATAACATTTGAGATAGACAGCTAGATGAAGAGAAAAATGAACAAATCAGTATTGTGGTGAAAATTGGAGGATAAACAAGAGTCCAATGTTTTGATGAGATGTAAAAATAGCTTCGCTCTGGTCCCGAGGTGCTGACTACACCTGGCACAATGCCCATTTACTTAACTTATGCCATTTGTTATGTCACATGATTTTTCGAATGAGACAAAAACAAAACATGATTGGCCAAACGTTTACGATGAATGAAGGTTCAATTAATTGCATGCCCATAGAATTTATTTGAAGAATTTCCTCTATGTCAATGCAAATATTGCCATATTAAATTTTTTCTGTAATTGTTTTTTTGTAAAAGAAAAATAAATCTCTAAAACATTAGAAATGTAAATTTACTCAGAAGAAATTATTCAAAACTAACTTAACTTAGTATGAAGAAGTGTCTACGTGTCCACGTGCTTGTGTGTGTATGGACAATTTTCAAAGAAGTTTTGAATTTTTTGGAACTTTCAAGATTTTCGACATATCCCGAATTTTTAACTTTGATTTTTCTAATTTCCAACATTTCTGAAATTTTTGTACTTTTTCATTTTCTTTTTGTAAGCAATGAGTTTCTATAATCCATAATCTATTGAAATTGCTCATAAAATCAAATGCATCGTTTCGAAAGGAAAATATTGGATGAAAATTACAAATTAGAAAGTTATGTTTTATTGTCCATTGGTATAAGAAATGATCGTTTTGGGAAACTTGATATGAACAGAATTTTTATTGAGAAAAATGAAAACCGAGTAGTGGAATTAATTGAGCGACATGCCCCACTCTCATGTGATTTTTCCCCTCGCCCGTGGGTCCAAAGTGCAGTCTCTGTCAACTAGTCAACACCAAGGGCCTCAAAACAAACGCACGAGCCACCATGTAATCAACAAATTGAATGAAAAATGAAAAAGAAATAAGATACATGTCATAGTTGTTTTGCAAATGTGTAGTTTTTGTATAACGATAAATGTCAACAAAAATTAGTTTTTATAATGGAGAACTGTTTCTCGAATAAGATGTTTCAATGAGTCTGAAACATCTAGTTTTTTTCTTGCACCTGTAAATTTATCCATTAATAAATGCTACTTAAATGTAAGCCAGTGATTTCCAAATATTCCGTTCGAGAATTCACAAAGAGTCATAATTTTAGTTTCATCCTTTCGTAAAAACTCGTCCAGACTGAGAAAATCATAATGCATTACGTCATAATTCTTGCACATGTATCAACATCACTCAGTTTCATCCTTTTAATCATGAGCCAAAAGACGAATGCATCAACTGCACTTAATTTAGTGAAGACATTAAATATATTTTATAATGATAAAACAAATGCTAATTGTTGAACAAAACAATAACTAGACATTTAATGCAAAACTTATGAAGTCCATTTTGCCCTGATTTTCGTTAAAATGCATGCTTTGAATGTTAATCCCCTGCTCATTACTATCATTCTTAGTCTGATACTTATATATAATATATATATATATATATACCTATAGGTCAGGATGAGACAGTTTTGTATTTTGATAAAATATTAGGCGGAAGTCAGGAATTCATCACTTCCGCTCAATTTGAAATCACTTTGCAAGTAAGGAAAAGATGAACTAATTATTGAATGATTTGAATATTGTAGTTATTAAAAAAAAAAAAAAAACAGCATCCGTCAGTATAAAAAAGGTGAGATCCTGCGTTTATCGAATGAAAAACCCAAATGGAATTTTTACCAATGACTTCGATAGCTTTGAATTTAGCACTGAACCAGGCATCATCTCCAAATTGTCCTTTTGTTATTCTGCCACGGCCAAAGTCCTTGGGAAAGCCACAAACAGCTGATACTAAAGATGCCTCGCGCTTTTTCAACGCTGTATCCGCAGCCGATGAATAACTTGTTATTCCGCTCCAAATTGCTCGTGATATCAGTCTTCCAGTCCAGTAAATCGATTGCATCTTTAACCCTTTACCACTCCGCAACGTGTACTCACAAAGGTTGTTGATTATGACCTTGAGATCCACATGATTGCTGAGAAATTATTTATCCTCAATTTAATCTTATATTGTTTGATGGTGAAGAAGTCAAACGTCGAGAAATGTCAAATTGCAGATTTTGAAGTTCATCTTTGGGGTTAATGGAGGTGCACCTTGAGTGTTGTTCTCCCGTAATGAGCGCTCACGGTGTTTAATCAGAGATTATTCGGTACAATGAGGGGGAATGTACGTGTTTGGAGGATTTTACTTGGGTTAGAGGGGATTTAGAGCGATTTCTGAGGGCACATCACTTGCGACGATCTAACGAGCACTAATGGTCACATGCGGGTTTCCTAGGGACTTCCCAGCTTTCGGTATCGTAGCGATATATCGAAATTTCTAACTAGAATATAGCGAACAGATAATCGATACATCGGACGGCTTGCTGGTCGTTTCAAAATTTGGTTTTAAAATAATCGTAAAATGAAGAATAAATTTTTTCTTTTAATCTTATTAGAATATTTACATTTCAAATGTCAATGTATATTGGTTCTAATAGGTATAGTAAGTATTTCGAAAGCGGAAACGAAATGGCACGCTCACGCGGCAAACAAATCATATGAGGCATTAATTTTGCAAAAAGGAAATTTCTTAATTTTGAAAATGTTGCAATAGACAATCTTGGAACGGACTACGTTGACTTTTAATAATAAATATAATAACCGAATGACTATTCGTCACAATCGTTTTTTTGAATGCAGATTTTTCTAGGAACATTAACTTAAATGGCAACTCTGTTTCAAATAGACATCAGTCAACTTCAGAATGATCAATTGTTTTGTCTCCGGCAAGCGAGACTCTCTCTTGGTTCCACGAGACTTCAATATTCTGGGAATTTAAACTAAAAGCTTCATTGTCAGACGTTGTAAACGTCCGTAAAAATATATATATATCTAACGAAGCTTTTTTGAAGATTTTGGGAAAATTGGCAAACGCCCAGGATGGTTCTTACTAAAGAGTACAGGATATGCATGCCCCTCACTGTGGAAGAGGTAAAAAAATTTTCAGCGTTTATTCCATCGTGAAGGGTCGATTTTTCCTTTAATGAATAATGATTTGTGGAGGAATTTAACTCGGAGGACATAACAAAAAGTACTAGATCATTGTCAAATTGTTCAACTTTCGAGCGTCATTTTGGCAATTTAAGTGCACACAAATTTTTTAAAAGTATAACGTGGTCTGCGAAAATACATTCATAACAATTGTGATTTCATTTTATATATGGTTAATAACATGTTTAATAAAACAATAATACGATTGTGGATGATTGACGGCTAGTGACGGAAGTTACGATTTCAATCAATTGTCATACATCCTTTGACATAAATTAATTTCTTTTATAAAAATTTGCAAATGTTCTCTTACCTTCACGACACGTGTCATGTAAACTTTGTCACATAAAATTCTTTTCTCAGTTTTGAATACTAAAGCAGAGTGGCGCAAGAGGTAATCCCTCTTACATTCAATTCAGTTTTTTGATGAGTAGTTGATAAGGAGAAAGAAGGAGAATTTAAAGAACAGCTTATAGAGAAAACAGATCCATAAGTTATGGAACTATTGCTTCAGATTCACACTATGTCTGTAATTATTGGCCCTATTGTAGTTGTTTGATACTTTAGGGTTTTATCTGACATTTTTATTCTGCCGTTGAAGAACTTTTTACTGTGTCGTCATCCAATTATTGGTCATCGGCTGTTGAGTCTCATAAAATCCTCTAAAATTGAATAAAACATAAAATGTGAATATGATCTTTTACATGAATGAAAGTTGTATTTTTTTTTGTGTAGTATCGTGTTGGACAGTTGTACATGATTGCGAGGCATAGTCATGAACAATCAGATGGCGATGAGGGAGTCGAGGTCGTTGAGAATTCTAAATGTGAAGATCCTATTCATGGAAAAGGACAGTACACTGAGAAAAGGATTCACTTATCGAGGTAATTATCTACGTCTGTATTCTATAGAATCTTGACATTAATTTGATTCGATGAGAAAGCATTACCTTCGAAACAAAACTTGTTGAAGACTTTCCTAGTTAAAGTATAAAAAAGAACAGCGTGTCAAAATACAAATACATAATGCTTGTCTACTTAAAAAAAATAATAATATTTAGCTAATTTTAATAAGATTGGATATTACCTTTCGTATTTATTTAAAAGAAGTCATTTCCAATTTTCATTCTAGAGTACCAAAACATTGTCCAATATTATTGCGGAACGATAAAAGTGATAATTGTCTCAATTTGTTTTTCTTGCAAAAACACATTTGCTCAATCCTATTTTATGAGTTCAATGGAATCTACTCTAGCTTATTTTTGCTTATATTTTTCGATTTGTAGAACAGCTGATTAGTTTTTCTTTAACTTCTCGATAGACATGTATGGTAAGGGCAATAATTGAATCTGAATTACATGCTATTTTGGTCTTTTTAATTTTAGTAAACTACCATATTGGATTCAGGCCATTATCCCGAGGATATTCTATGTCACTGAAAAAGCGTGGAACTATTACCCCTTCACCATAACAGGTATTTTCTTCCTGTGATTTCTGTAAATTTCCTGAACCACCATATTGATCAAGTTAATAATAATAATAATAATTCTAATGTACATTTTCTTAATTTTTTCCAGAATACACTGTGAGTTCTAGCTGCATCATTCAATTGGGAAAAAACCACTGACCATTTCTAAAATTTATTTAATTTGATGATCATTATCATTTTTTAGTGTTCATTTCTGCCGAAATTCCAAATCGCCATCAAAACGCGGTATGAGGACAACAATGGATCTACAGAAAACGTAAAGGAAATTAATTACATAATATTGAAGCTATCTCAGGAGGGGAGTGGTAAAAATGAGATACGTTGATTTGTCTCGTAATTTGTTTTGAACCATTATCTACAAATCAGAAGCTGTTATTTTTTTATATGAAAGAGAACTATCTTCACTCTTTTCCTCATATCAAAGACACGCAAAATAAATGGGATGTGAGTGTGACCCTCGACGGGTCGCATCTATAACTTCCCGATAGTGGGTGTGTGTGTGTGTGATGATATACGTATGAAGTCAAGTTGTATATCAGTAACGCAAATTCAACTATTAATCGAGTATTACGATTTTTTATCGATATCACGTAAAATATGATGCCCAGCAAAAAAAAGTAAGATAACATGAAATATGTAGTTTTACGAGCGGAACAACTTTTGTTTGATACTTTTTCTCGTATCTTTCATCGTTCTCGAAATGCAGCGTTATAAACCATGAAAATGGTTAATTAAGCGATATCTCGTAAATTAGCGCAATTATGGAAAAAAGTCATTAAACATAAAATATGTATCTTCATGTGGGGAGCAACATTCGTTTGAAACTTTTTCCTCTATCTCCCTTCTTAATACAACGTTTTAAACAATTGAAATTGTTAATAACAATTGAAGGAATTGTGTTTTCGACTTGACACTCCTTTCCGCTCTCCGCAAGGGCTAGATGTAATTTTTGAAAAAACAAAAAAATTAAATCGGTCCAGCTGTTCAGGGGAAACCGTGTCACAAAAAAATGCTCACATACATACGCACACACACACACATACATTTCATTGAAAACGTGTCAGGATGATGCCAAACGTCGATAAAAGTGAGAATTTCATCGATCTGAACTTCATTTTCGGGGTCATTATAATAACTTTCCCTATTGGGAAGTTAAAAACTGAAAACTACAAGGCTATATGTGTGATTAGGTGAATCGACATATATGCGTGTATATATGTAAAAGTGAACAAAAAGTTATCTAACGTTTCATAAGAAAACGAGAGATCCATGTAGGTCCTTTTCAGTCGATTCCCCTGTATAGTTAGTATTCAAGTTCAGAAATGTATGAGAGCAAGAACATAGTGTCTTCCATTATTATTATCAATCTCATTCGTCTGTAAGACTCTTCCGAATAGCCTTGTAGATACATTTGAATCGTTTATGAACCTCCGTGTTTGTAATACAAATTCTTCGAGATAGGACAATTTCGCTAGTTACGTGTCTTTGATGTTGAGCTTCATTGCAGCTAGCACAATATATTTATGACAATTAGATTCCTTCATATTTCCACAAATCGCCTTATCAGTAAAGGAGCGTAAATAAAAAAAATACTGAATTTGAATCGGAAGTGACACATTTTATGGAGATATGCGGAACTCAATTAAAAATTCGGAATTTTTTATTCTAGGACTTCTCTCGTTCGTCACGCGCCGTTACTGTTAAGGCGACTAGGCACAGTGGCATACCCACTGACGGATTAATTTCTTTAGATCGAGAAATATCCATGTTTGCCACTTCACCACTGATTATTTACAGAATGAAATGATGAAAATTGTTTCCCCTCGCGATGCAGTGTTTAGGAATAACACCAGTTGAACTGGTGCAACGAGACGTTGACTATATTGATATAGCATACGACGAGCTCTCAGCCAAACATTATAAAGAGGAAGAAGATCCAAAATTCTTCCAGTCAAAGAAAACAGGTCGAGGGCCTCTCGTCGAGGGCTGGCGTGACACTACGAATCCAATTATGTGTTCTTATAAACTTGTCGATGCTTCTTTTGAAGTGTGGGGCATGCAAACACGCGTCGAGGACTTTATTCACAAGGTAAAATTGCTAAATCGAATGAGTAAATTGAGATGATGAATTTTTGTTGACCCTGGAACATCCGAAATATGTTATATGTTGTTTTTTTTTTAGTGTATTCGAGACATCCTCCTCCTTGGACATCGTCAGGCCTTTGCCTGGATTGACGAGTGGGTGGAAATGAGTATACATGATGTACGAGAGTACGAGAAGAAGATGCATGCAGCAACAAATGAAAAAATACAACTGAAAACTGAGGAGGAACTGAACTTCACACCACTAACACCACAAGGATCCACTCCAACATCCCCCAAGAGTCCTAATGATTCTGCCAATCGATCCTGGTTCTCGTGGTCGTAACTAAATTATTTCGATTAAATAATTAGTGATTATTGGTTAGCGGTGTTGATGGGCCTGATTACTTTTTAGTGTAAATAATTCCATTTCACTGCTGATTTCATTCGTATTCTATGAATGACGAATCATAGACTTTTTTCCCAAGTATTTTCGAGAGCCTTTTTTAATTAATACAATATCAAAAAAAAACATCACAAAATTCAATACTGACCAAACAAGTATAGGATACCTGCACTAAGAACAATCGCATCATTGTTTTGGACATTTGCAGTACCAGTTCGTTTTTTTTTCAAATTTAGATCTATGATTTCAAAAATGAGTTCGTTCGCGTGAAAACAATTATTCAATTCGACAGTATTTTCGTAACCGTTTTTGTCCAACGCTGAAATAAGATTTCAGCCAAACGTTGTAAGTCAGTGTAATAAGATCATTTTCGATATCCGGAATCGTCATTTTTCTGAAAATTTGTTGATAAAACAATATCAGCTACAGAAAATATTTGACAAATATCATGATCCGCCTTCGAGATATTCACCCAAAATTGGACCTGATTTGTCAGTCGTCTGAAAGATACATCGTTCAAATAATTCATGAATATTGTAACTGGTCATGAGCTTTGCAATGCACTTGATTCATAGTTCATTGTCTTTGAAACTGTAATTGTGTAATAAAAGTGTACGAAATAAAATGGCAATTCTGTTGTGCATTCCTAAGATATTTCTCGATTATAAATTATATTTCTTTGATTGTATTCTGATATCAAATTCCGTGATATTCATTCGTGGACTTTTTTAAAGCGAGACCGGTAGCGCGTGCTTCGCACGCGCACTTCCTTTTTTCGCCGCGCCGACTGGTGGCGCGTCGGTCTCGGTCTTACGGTTTTCGATAATTGCGATATATATCGATAGTTTCTTTCGTCTCTCCTTTTTACTATAGGATCCAGAGAAATGCTTATATGGAGAGTACACTGGGAAACAAAATTACTAGCATGCAGTAAATTATCCCGTCGTTAAAATTTCAATGCACCAAAAATCGGTGCCAAGATATGCAAAATAAAAAAAGCGAATGTCCTTGGATTGTTACAAGTGTCGCTGCAATGTTGTATAAAGAATTTGTTTACAAAACACATCGTAGACCTCCGTCTTCGATGACGACTTCCTTCTCACCCACGCTGCCATATTTTGGTGGCTAGGACAGTCGTGCCGCGAACCATATCAGTTTGAACACAAAATAAATCATCGTTAAGGAGTGAGGCGACAGGCCTGTCCAACGGAAAATTCACGCGACAATTATTGATCGTTTCATTTTTGGAACGAGTGAGAGGGAGGGTGCGCAGACGGCACATGGGGTTGGGGGAGGGCGAAGTCAGTCTCTCTCGCATTTCCGACGCCCCTGCAACGCCGGACGCCGGTTTGTTCACCATCATGTCCGGGGGTAAGAAAATTAACAAAATAATATTTCATCGGTTTCCATGAATTGGAATTTCATATGAATTACATCGTCAGTACAGAAAATGCATAAAATTTCGCAATGAGGGAAAGACATGTTCCAATATCTCTCCCTTTCAAGGCCGTTGACCTCACCGTTTTGATAATATCTGTACTTGAAAATGCAATTTTTTCATTTTTTGACTGTTAAAACTGCCTATTTCAATAATGGTATGACAAAAATTCGAAATTTCCATAATCACTTTCTGGTGTGTCTATAGAACATAATATGTGAACATAAACAACATTGCAATTCATACCCTTAATACACTGTTGAATATTTTATGTATTCCTGCTAAGGAAGTATCTTAAGAATTCACTAAGGCAAGCTTTGCTAATTGTGGTGTTATTGAATATGAGATTTGTTACATATTGGAAGGTATTGTTATGCGTTTATTATTCGTTGGTCTTTCGATCTAGAGATGCTTCGTTAAGGTGGACATCTACTGTAGTCAGTTGTTAGCTTACAAAAGTTTGGTTCTTCAGGAGTTTGCACTAAAAGTTTCAATGAAAAACTAGAAGGTATTTAGGGAATCATCAAACGTTCTATATTGATGCTTCTGTTTGTTAGTTTAACAGTTAATAGTTAATATGTTGCAATCTGGGTCCAGATAAAATTTAGTAACTAAAAATTTGTTTTTTAATCTTTCTCTGACCTTTTCTCCAGCAAGACAGGGACTATATAGGCTTTGCCACACTTCCGGAACAGGTCCACAGGAAGTCGGTGAAGAGAGGCTTCGAATTCACGCTGATGGTATTGGGTGAATCTGGACTGGGGAAATCGACCTTGATAAACAGTCTGTTTTTGGGAGATCTGTATAAAGACAGAAAAATTCCAGATGCTGGAGGTGAATTAATCAAAATTTTCGTTTTATGAAATAAATTGATGTACCGTGTTAAGGATATTCAACACGTATAGTCAAAACAAAAGTTTATGACCCTTTCTATAATTCGTTCTATTTATCGCCAATAATTTTCAATTAATATTTCAATGCGTTAATTAGTTAAAGTGATAGCCATAGAACATTATTATATTGTATTTGATTTTGCGAATCAATATTATATTGTTTAAACAAATTAATGAAAAAAAAATTTAGTCAGTCGTCATGAAATTTTTACCATCGTTTTATGTCTGCTTCAATAGTAAATGTGCAAAATTTCAACAAATTTTTATATTTTGAACTGTATTTACCGAAATTTTTATTTTTCCCATAAGAGGCCGTGCTAATTGAGAACTTTGATAATTAATAACAACAAAACGGTGTTGTGAATCAATCTCAAATTTCATACAGGCATCTGTTACCACTTCAAAAACATTATGTCAAAATTTCAAGCAATTCTTATATCTTCGCCAATATAGGTGGAATATCCTTAAAAATGTCATGTGTCAATTTTTGGAAACATCTTGAAGCAGTGAGATGTTCCCCAAAATCTCAGAGAAATTGTTATGCCACTTTTTCAGACTGCACCCTGATAGATTAATCGATTGCAAGTTGATTAGGGAAGCACGTGGGCTCTATTGATCGCCACTTGATCGTTGACCGCGAATCAATTAATTAGAAATAAATCGAGGATACCGGTTGCTCGCTGGTTAACGGCAAGTGGTATCAGGTCGGTGAACCAACGATCGGTTAGTGATTTGTCAGCCATTAAATAGATATCAATCCACATAGAAAATTATGTATAGGCAAGTTACAAATAATATATGCCAAAAAACTAGGTTTCCTGAAAACATTATCATCTAGTGTTCCATTTACGGGGGGAGCAAGCGATCAATCGAGTACAGAAATAGTTAGATCCAATAGCAATCGACTGATGCATCTAGGCAATGACTTTCTCTTTTTTTTTTTTTATTTAAGCTCACTTAAACCTTCAGGCTTACAAAGCTATACAATTAGTAGTTATATATACATAACTACATGTGCCTAATATATATACATATATATAATAACATGTGCATATGTTGTGTGGTTCGGTTCGTTCAGTCTTTTGATTTACACTTTCCACTTCATGAGGGTTTCACTAATTATACGTTTATGTTACATTTTAATAAAAAACTTCTCTTTGAAATTGAAACTTCTCTTGACTTTCTCTTTGAAATTGACATGTTAATGCAATGATAAGACTTATCTACAAGTTAATCGATCAATCGTTGCAGAGCGGGTGGAGAAGACCACGACTATCGAGAAAAAGACAATGGACATTGAAGAGCGGGGGGTACGATTGCGTTTAACAATTGTCGATACACCAGGCAAGTCTCGTCTGAAAATATTCAAATGTTTATTCGGGTTTTTGGACAATACTGTTTTTCAATTATCTCTCCACTTTTAGGATTCAGGGTATTTCATTTTCGGCTGATTTTCAGGTTTCGGCGATCCTGTAAATTGTGAAGATACGTGGAAAGCATGTTCTGCCTATATCGACGAACAATTCCGGCAATATTTTACGGATGAAAGCGGATTAAATCGTAAAAATATCCAGGACAATAGGGTTCATTGCTGTCTTTACTTCATCCCACCTTATGGCCACGGGTAAATATTCATTGGTGAATTACAGTAGATTAAGGTACCCTGGCAAAAAACCGTCAAGAAGAAAGACGAAATGTGAATGATACATAGCTTAGTATATTGTAAAACAGAATAATTTATTTATGGATTTGCATTTTTAACTTCCCGATTCTCGGGAAGTTATTGTATTGACCCCGAAATCAATTTTTTTTTTCACTTTGTAATTGCTGTTTTAAGTATACCAAAATGCTTCCCATCAAATTCTGAGTAAATGTCTGTGCGTGTGTGTGTGTGTTTGTATGTGTGGAATCGGATTTTTGGTTAACGATTTCTTACGAACGGATTGAACGATCGGGGTCATCGAGGTCTTATTCGGAGCGTCTTCATGGAACTTAGATCGGATTAGTTTTTGGTTTAAATTGACCGAGCTGTCTTTTTGTTATTAACAATTGAATTGTTTACAACGCTCTATTTCAAAAACGGTAAGAGATACGGCAAAAAGTATTAAGCAGAATTTGCTCAGTAAGTGGAAATACATATTTAATTTTTTATCACTTTTTTCCATATTTGTCATAATTAAGGAGGTATGAGGGGTTTAACTCTCGAGCGTTCGCACTCCTGTTGGCGTCTCGCTCCCACTCCAGTAACGCCCATAATTCTCGTCATCACGCTGACTATGCAGCTAGTCAAATATTCATAATTATCTGCTTGATAAATGGGATTGAAACATTTAATTGACGTATCGGAAAATCTAGGAATGGCAAACAGAAATTACAAATCGGGAAGTTTCCTTTGTGTTCCCAACGGGGACACACACTTTTATCCCACTAGTTACATTTCATAATCTATGAACACATTACTCTGTCTATAGATTGCGACAGTTAGACTTGGAAGTGCTCAGACGTCTTCACAGAAAAGTTAACGTCGTCCCAGTGATTGCAAAGGCTGATACGCTTACTACAAATGAAGTGAAGAAACTGAAAGAACGAATTCTTGCTGATATAGAGGAGCATGAGATTCAGGTGCTTATGAAATTCAATTGAAAATTTGTTTTCCCAAAAAAAAAAAAAACAAAATAAAAAAAAATTGGGTGAGGAAAAAACATTGGTCCTATTGTTGTCATCATGTGAACTTCAATTTCCATTCAGATCTATCAATTTCCTGACTGCGACAGTGACGAGGACGAGGATTTTAAACAGCAGGATAAGGAGCTGAAAGCTACCGTACCTTTTGCAGTTGTTGGAAGCTCTACGGTTCTGGAAGTTGCTGGAAGGAAACTTAGGGGTAGGCAGTATCCTTGGGGAGTAGTGGAAGGTAACAGGATTTCAAGTGTTCAAGTGGCTTAACTCGGTAGATTTCATTCGCGATTTAAGTTTTTTCCTACTTCATTCAAGTATACGAAGAATCTGATTGAATTCACCTGAGTTATTGGGCCGAGCCATATCTTCTTCTTGTTTAAATCATCCTTGATATTTCATAGTTTATTAACTTCTCGATAGGGAAAGCTATTGTAATGACCCCGAAAATGAAGTGTCAGATCGATGAAATTTTCACTTTTCTCGCCGTCTGGCATCATCCTGACACGTTTTCAATGAAATCTCTGTGTGTGTGTGTGTGTGTGTGTGTGCGTATGTATGTACATATGTGAGCATTTTTTTGTGACACGGTTCCTCCTGAACAGCTGGACCGATTAGAATTTTTTTCTTTCAAAAATTACATTTAGCCGTTGCGGAGAGCGGAAAGGAGTGGCAAGTCTAAAACACAATTCCTTCAATTGTTATTAACAATTTCAATTGTTTAAAACGTTGTATTACAAAAACCGTGAGAGATAGAGGAAAAAGTTTCCAACGAATGTTGTTCCCCACATGAAGATGCATATTTTATGCTTAATGACTTTTTTCCATAATTGCGCTCATTTACGAGATATCGCTTAATTAACCATTTTCATTGTTTATAACGCTGTATTTCGAGAACGATGACAAATACGAGAAAAAGTATCAAACAAAAGTTGCTCCGCTCGCCAAACTACATATTTTATGTTGTATTACTTTTTTTGCTAGGCATCATATTTTACGAGATATCGATAAAAAATCGTAATAATCGATTAATAGTTGAATTTGCGTTACTGATATTTGATATACAACTTGACTTCACACGTGTATCGTCACACACACACACCCACTATCGGGAAGTTATAGATGCGACCCGTCGAGGGTCACACTCACATTTCATTTATTATGTTTATAAAGACATCTAGATAATGCCATATTTAATTCATTGGTATTTCTACCGTTAACAGTTGAGAATCCAAAACACAGTGATTTCGTGAAGCTAAGAACAATGCTGATATCAACGCACATGCAGGATCTGAAAGACGTGACTCAGGATGTGCACTATGAGAACTTCAGAGCTCAGTGCATCTCGCAGATATCTCAACAGGCCATCAGGGAAAGGAGGTATTTACACATGTAAATGACAGATAATTTTTTTTTCTAATTTGTACAAGCCTGTAGTGGTGGAAGGCACTTTGAAGACTCGCTTTGTGGGTTTCAGCAAACTGAAGAGAGATTCTGGACCGCATTTCGAGAACAGCATATCGGATACCGATCGGCTATTACTGCAGAAAGACGAAGAGGTGATTCCTCCCGTTGATTTATTAATTTATTGATAGTTTAATCAAACACACAGCGGTACCCATAAAATGAGACTGGATAGACGGGCGAGTACCTAACCGGACGCGCGGGGTGGGGGGTCCATCATAGACGCCCGACATTGTAGCACAAGGGGTTCTGGGGGTTTACCCTGGGTTTATAAATACGAGGGCCCTACGACACCCTCTGAAGAAATGGTCAAACAGCAGCTACCGTGGGGCGTACAAACGAGAGGGTCGGAGACAAAAAAAAAACACCTCTATTGAAAGAGGACTAAAATTGTCAGAAATTTCTTGACAGGGATTCGATGCTACACAGGGAAAATAGATTTCTCGAAAAAGGATGCATAGCAATGTAAAACTTGCCCTATCGAGAAATAGATGAATTATAATTATAATTTTGAAATAATTATAGTTTAAAATAATTAAAAAAAAAAGTGAGGCGTCATGGGACACCTGGTAGATGTGAAACATGGAAACACTAATTTTGATCTAAATTGATTCAAAATTTTTGACGATTTCTCGAGAAACTGGAAATTTTCAAATACTCAGTTCTTTTAAATGTTTGAAAAGTTTTTCCAAAATTTTATCAAATTAAAAAAAAAATTGCAAATTGTTTAAAAATTGTTCCAAACATTTTCTAAATTTGTCCACAGTTTTTGAAAATTATGAGAATTTGTTTCCAGTTTTGTTCTACCTTTTTCCAAATTTTCTGTAAATTTTTCCATTTTTTTTTTTCTAATTTTTTGAAAAGTGCTCCAAATTTGTTCAAACTTATAACAAAATGTTTTCAATTTAAAACAAAAATTGTAAATCTTTTCAAAATTCTTCTGAATTCTTGCAAAAATCTTCCAATTTTGTTGTCAATTTTTCGGTAAATTCTTGCTAATTTTTTCAAAATTTTTCTAAAATGAGCCAAATATTTTTTAAACGTTTTCCAAAAAACGTTTTTCTGAATTTTTTTTCAATTTTTTCAATATTCTTCTAAATTTCCCAAACATTTTCAGCATTCTTCAAATCTTATTGAAAATCTTCAAATTTTTTCCACATCTTTTCAAAAATTTTCCAAACTCTGTCAAAATTCTTGAGAAATTGTTTCATTTCCAATTCTCTTTAAATTGTTTGAAACGCTGTAGCGGATCTCGATATGCACATACAACTTGTGCGCATCGCCTTTGCGTCGATGGCAGAGAGGAAGCGATGGGTAACCAGTAGAGGATATCTATATATACATTTGTCCTGGAAATGCCTGTTCCAGCCAGAATTTTTTCCCAACGCAAGCGCCGCATTAGATGTTTCACATCAAAAACTATAATTTGAAGATGTCAAAGGTGTCTTTATCTGAAACAAGAACCTATCAGCCATTCGTAATAAGGAAATCATTGGTTTGGATCTGTTTCAGATTCGGAGAATGCAGGATATTCTTGCACAAATGCAGGAGAAGCTCAAAGCAACCGGGCAAGTGGGCGGAGGTCTTCGAGGGAGAGTCGGAAGCCTCGGCAATGATCTAGACTCTGTGGAGATTGACAAAAAGCGTAACAGTATTATTGATGTATAAGAGGAAGCAGCAGGTTGAAATTAGGGTCCATTCTGGTGAATATTTTCGTAAAATTTGAACGTTTTCTTTATCACTTTTTACATTATTGGTTCTTTGGACAAATTTGAGGAATTACTCAACTACTTCATTGAGCGAGTAGTTAGTTTTATAGTATGATGGTAAGGGCATGATATAGGGTCTTAAAGGTTTCTAGGTGGAAATTACCTTTATATGACTTTAGAGCGTTACTTGGAATTGTGTTGGCCTGTCTGAGAGACATTTGTACGATATTAGTTCGCACCGAGGACATCCACACAACATTCAGGAAGTCCAGAGTGACGCAGAGTGAAGTCACAAGAGCATAATAATTTCATTCTTTTTCTAGTTACGAGACCGGTAGCGCGTGCTTCGCACGTGCATTTCCTCTATCCACCGCACTGACTAGTGTCGCGTCGGCGCCGGTCTTACGGTTTTCGATAATTTCGATATATATCGATAGTCTCTTTCGTTGCTCCTTTTTACTGTAGGATTTCCATTTTTGTGATTCTGACTTCATATTTAACCTCAGTAAGATGGTGGAGGGATGTCCGTCAGCATATGTGTATTCTTATGGAATGCTTGGTGCTTGTATGACTATAAATTGAGTATTGCCTTGTATGACTGTAAATTACAGTTGAGTGAGTCGATACTAATCCTTGAACGCTAAAGTTACAGAAATATAATTTTCAACCCAATCAAGCCCATATGTCATATCTTTGCCATTGTGGGGATTAAAAAGTGTAATAGAGGCAGAGTCTCAGTTAAAAATAAAAAATTTGTAAACAGCGTCATTAATCGGATTTCTGCAAAGATAATTAGAAATTTTGTTCAATTATTCAAAAGTGCTGTAGAAATGTTCCAGGGTCATATTAGGCCTTTATCAAGTAAAAACAGAAAAAAACGACGCATGTTTCTCGTTCTTTCTCAAGCAGTATTATCTATTTATTAATGTTTCAAGGGCATTTGAATATACTTTTGTCACTTGTACGACGCACTAGGATTAAAGTATAACCGTAAAATTTCAATGAACAAAATCACTAGGAATTAATAAATGAAGGCAACTCAGTTTCTGTCTAAAACTTTATTGTTCATTTTTTTAGGATTTGTAACAATGTTTTATTCTCATGGGTAAAAGATTTTTATTAGGGTCAGGGGATAATTCTAGTGTCCTCCACAAGTTGCACTAATTCAATAAGTTAATTATATCGTCAATAATAAATAATTTCTTACGTATTAATTATAGATGGTTTCATTGATTGAAGCAGGATATTTGTTTGCGTTGTTAATGATTGTTCAAGTCGAGATGGCGTGAAAATTGTCGCATCTTGTAGGCAGATAACCCTTCACTTTTTAATACTGACTATAAATATTCTCGTGTCGTCAATTTCTTCATTGCCATGAGCCACTTAAGTTATCATGGACGTTAACTTCAAGATTTGAAAAATGAATTTGATTTCAGGAAATTCTTCTGGAACCCTATTTAATCAATTTGAAAATAGCCAAAACTAAATAGTTTTAGGAGGATCAATCAAACGGAAATAAATTTTAAAGTTTTTATGATGGTAAAAACGCGATTACATAGGATGTCCAAAAAATTTCACGAAATTAAAGGGGTCCTGTAGATCTGGGAGTTTGCTCGGGATATGCTCGAAAGACCTCAATTTTCGAATCGGGATCGTCGATATAACATGAGATTTGCAACAGATTTGACACTTGCTTTCGTTATATTCTCAGCCATTCGATACAAAATCTCTGAAATTATTCCAAATTAACAGATCATACTAACCCGTTCAGTATTTCTGTTTTGAAAAATTAGCAAGTGGCTTTTTTATGTGTAAGTTCCTCATTCAAAAACAGACTTTAATCGCCAGGTTGTAAAAAATTGGTTTTAAAAATCGTCAAGTTGTACTGCTCACAAATGATGAAAATTGGAATGTGGTAAAAAATTTGTACAGATTATGACAAATTCTTTTGAAAACCTAATGTTATCGTCTGAAAGAATATTTTATATGATTTTTTTTCTAAAATTCATGTCCTTGGTCTCAAAATACCCCATATTTGCCAAGGTAACCGAATTGAATTTTGTTTCTGTGAAATTGAAGAGTGTGCCATATTTCCTTTGCATGACAAATCTAACAAAAATGGGTATTATTCGTACAAAGCGATGTCATGTCGCTATCTGATGATCTGTTGATATATGTCATCATCGGTCAGATTGGATTAGATTTCCACAAATTGCGTGAAAGTGGCTCAAAATTTGTCATAATCTTACGATCCCATTGTCCACACGAAATGGTTTAAAAAGTAGCTCATCCATTGAAAAAATTGTTCTTGGTCCATCTATCAAAGCACCTAAATCATATTTTGTGTCTTCGCGCAACGAATATAATGACCCCGAGGACTTCCCTTGGACCCAGATACCGCATTAATGACACAATCACCAAGAGAAGTGCAACACTGCGTGCTGCAGGTCGATAGGCCGACGATCAGCCAAACAGATTGTTGACAAATGAATTGAAACCAGTGCTGATTGATGAGAATATGCCATTGTTGGTCTCTTGTGCTGGTCCCTGATGTCCATTGGCCCCTGGACGATAATGATGTGTGTAATCACGAGTTGGATATCTTCCGGGTGGTCCCACATTGCCATAGTTCTGTCCATCCACCCTCTGTTGAAGTAAATAAATCGTACGTTGAAGTATCAGTCGTATCAGAAGGGTCAATTAATGGTCAATGAAGACGAATGCGTGTATTCTTTATATGCACGATATAGGTAAAACTTCATCGGAAAATTGGAATGCGCATGCACAGAGTAGTAGTAAGGGGGCAGTTTCAGCGAATAAATAAAGGGCTCCCTTTCAGATAAGATCAGGTCTGGGCCTAATACTTTGCAGTGTGTACATGAGCCCTGCTTTTTACCTATGTACGATATACGTTCGTAGTACGTATTGAGGAGGAGAGGGGGCTTGCTTATTGGTTGCACCTCTATTCATTATCGCACCCGTCACTATGGTGCACTCTACTACACCACATTTTATTACAAGACAGTTCATCACAATAAAACTAATCAAGTTATTCAAACTATATACCCACGTAAGTTGTTCTATAATGTTGGTAAGGTTATCCTAATAATAAATTAATTCCTCCGCCGTACGTTCTAACTCCGATGGTCAGTTTAATCTTTCATGAATACTTCTTAGGTTACTATTAATTCAATTAATTTCTATGAAGAAAAAGTCAGCACTGATGAGGAAATATCAACCCCCATCAGCACTTAGCGTGATCCAGGACTCACAATGAGGAAGTCCCTGGTGTTGAGTCCCACACCTGTCCTCTAAATCAAATATATGTGAATATATCTTGAGCTTGAAAGCGGTGAAAAATTGTGTCGCAATAAAATGTGATTGTGATGAAATGTCCAGTAATGAATATAGGTACAACCTGTTGAGATTTAACGTTAGGAGATCGCACAAGCAATAATAAAATGCTCAACATATGGGAAAAATATGACTGCATGAATTTTTTCAAGTACTCGTCATAATCACACTCACAGAATGAAATGTGGTGAAAATGATCTGCAATTGTAGTACACAAGGCATTGAAACAAATGATTGTACGTACGAGCCAGTGGACAGCCATTTTGGCAACAATTACTGCTACAAAATGACGCCGCTCATACCTGACCATCAGCTCGAGCGTTTAAACTTTTTTTCAAATATTTTAATATTGATTTTGCTGCGAATATCTTCAGCAAAAGTTTTATATTTGAATTGTTTTGCTTTCGTAATTTTGGAGGCCTCCTAGTCCTTTTGTTAAGGGGTTACATGGGTTTCGGCGGGGAAAAAATGGCCGATTTTCAGTAATTTTTTTTTTATATAAAAAATGAAATATTCAGTTCAAAATTTGGGTTGTCTCAAAGATGCATGTTTGATGGAGGATTACTGAAATTTTTGAAAACAAATTTAAAAACTGCCATTGCGACGTCGACCGGCTCGCGTCGACCGGCGAGCCCTCGGGAAAAAGGTGCATTCGCGTTGACAGCAGAACCCCTAGCAGAATCATCTCAAGTGAAAAGGAAAACATCCGTGTTTAGTCAACAGTTGAAACTAGAACTTGGACGAAGGAAAAAAAATAAAAGTGAAAATTGAAATTTTGTCAGAGGTTTTTATGAAAAAAATCGAAACATGACTAAAATGTTGCCGCATTTTTTTTTAAATAGTTGGAATTGAAAAAAAAATCCTTCGTCCAAGTCCTTGTAAATAGTATCTCGAAGACCTGTGTGAAATTTCATCAAGATCGGTTGAGTAGTTCTACAGAAATCTTGACAACCGACTTTGAAAACGTTTTGAGAAAAACGCGTTTAAGGATATTTTACCTATATTGGCCAAGATGTACGAATTGCTTGAAATTTTTACATAATGTTTTTGAAGCGATAACAGATGTCTGTATGAAATTTGAGATTGATTCACAACACCGTTTTGTAGTTATTAATTATCAAAGTTCTCAATTAACACGGCCTCTTATGAGAAAAATAAAAATTTCTGTAAATACAGTTCAAAATGTACAAATTTGTTGAAATTTTGAAAATTTACTATTGAAGCAGATATAAAACGATGGTAAAAATTTCATGACGATTGACTAAAATTTTTTTTCATTAATTTGTTTAAACAATATAATATTGATTCGCAAAATCAAATACAATATAATAATTTTCTATGGCTATCACTTCAACTAATTAACGCATTGAAATATTAATTGAAAATTATTGGCGATAAATATAACGAATTATAGAAAGGGTCATGAGCTTTTGTTTTGACTATACCGGTTGAATATCCTTAAAGTTTTGAGGGACAATAAAACAGGAAAAAGCGCGCAACTTATTTATACTGTATCTCAAAAACTATTACTCTGATCGACGTGAAATTTCAGGACAATATTCTCAAGATGTTATAGAATTTTATGGGATAATAAAAAAGAACCAACTTTTTGAAACCGTGAAACCCATGTAACCCCTTCAGGGATACCCAAAAAATGCAGCGACTCGACCGATGTTTGTTATAGTATATAATTCCGTCTGCGTAGCCATCTCCAATATTTTCCGACATTGTCCATTGGTCTCTAATATAGGACAACCGTGCATATTCGCAACGATTTCAGAATTAACTCTCTTCATTATTCAGACTGCCCGGTCCTTAATATTCTGCAGACAACTTCCAAATGAATCGGATATTCTTTTATTGGGCATAGTTTTCTAACTGCATATGGAGGAAATCATTGAGTCCTTTGCATTTCTGCGTTTCGGAAGCGGCTCGTAATCATATTGAAAGTTTCAGTTGAAAATTCGTTTAGGTGCAGATTAATTTTGATTTAGCTTCAATTATTTTTATATTTTCTAGTTATTCAATCTCATTTATGTATCTAGATGAGAAAACCTAAATAACGGATAATTTCGACAACAAATATTGCAATGGGTTGGCTGAGAAGCGAAGACCCAACATTTCGATGCAAATAAATTGTGTCCACAAAACCGGACGTGTCGCGTAGTTATTAACTGTGGTCCACATCGAGAATAGAAAAAGATGAATCATTTCTGAAATGATAAAATCTAGAGCAATGCTTTTTTTTGTCACCGTGTTCGTCATCGTTTCTCCTCATTCGTTACTGTATTTAACTTAATATTTTCGTCTGCGGTGAGAAGCCTATAGATAGAGTTCTTGACTCGATGTCGGACTTTTTCCGTCGAGAGTGTTTAGATATTGAGAGACACCACCGATTGAGGACAGATTTAAACCGTCTTATATTCTCGTCTGTCGATGCCATTTCATGTTAATCAATTTTAAACGTGATAAGGGCTTTTGATTATTCAATCCTCAGTAGGAGTAGACCATGTTCAAACAGAAGGAACTTGGTGTAATCTGACGACCTGATTTCCACGAGTCAAACGGCTGCTCCATATTTGCAACATTCCATGGTTCGGATAGATTAGTGAAATAAAAAAAAATGTGTAAAATAGACAGTAAAAACGGTCCGGCCTCATTATTAAGGAAGATGAAAGAACTGAATAAACCGACTTTTCTTCTTTTACAATGCTCTTAGTTTTGGTATTCTCATTTTTCCTCTCAAGAATGCCGAGTGAATGAAAAAGATAAAGATGATGAGAAAAAGTGCACAGCCGTGACGAGCAACGAGCATTCACTCAACTTCAGTGAAACATCTAAAGTTAGGGGAAAAAAATTTAGGACAGAACAATTTCATCCTAAATCCCAATGGCGAGATGACACGAATCAAATTTAATTTATACTCATGCGATTAAAATACCCGTTCGCGGAGAAACTTCCGGTTTTTTTTTTGTGAGAGGTTTCATTTAAAACGGGTCTTGGATAACGGACCATCGCAATCATGCAAATGTTGACTCAATGATAAACGTTTTTGTATATTTTTTTATGCCGCAACTAGAAATAATGAGAGGGCAATCGTCGGCGATTATATTTGGCTGAGAAGAGGGGAACGTCCTCAATCTTTTAATTATTGGGACTTCCTTTTCTAATCATCATTTAGAACTCAAAATCAAAACATTTTGGAAATTTAATTTTTTAGAAAACTTTCGTTTTAAAACTTCTTTTTGAATGATGAAAAATTTCGGAAATTTCTTAGCACTCTGGACATTCCATTGGTTTTTGAAAAATAATTTTGGAAGTTTACGCATTTAGATATAAAAAATAAGAAATTGTAATTTTATTTACGATATTGCATAAGATCTTAACAGTTGTACCTGCGAACCATATTTACGGAATAAAAAAATACATAAGCACGTTAAACTATTGACCTCTCGCCCTCAACCTCTCACCCAGGGAACTCCATGGAACCGATCATGCAGATGATTAAACAGTCAATAATAAAAACTCAACACCAAAGACCTTCACCAAAAAAAAAAAGCACAAAACATCACCTTTTAATACTTACACAATCTGTGAGACTAGAAAAAAAGAGGGGAATTTCAAGGGAAAACTGTGCAATTTAAATATAGATTATATTCTAATTATTTTTCTTCCAGGAAAAATACATCAACATAAAATTTATTTTAACCGGAATAAGATCGTCTTGAATTCGAAAGGCAGGGAAAGTTTAATCAATATCATTGACTGATGAAAATGTTAATGCCAAAACGTGGCAAATTTTGATTGTAGGGTAAGGAGCGGTTCTACGGAGCTCACCGCTCGCTAGCGCATAGGAAATCGTTGAAAAGTATTTCCCCCCACTAAATTACCGATTTTTATGCGATCAACCGATTCGTGTGCTCGATCGATTGCAATTTGATCGGTAGTGGATTGCTGGTAGATCAATATGACAATGCCCTCGCGGAACCTGTCGATAGTTACTCTCGAAAATTGCCACCGGTCGAGAGAAACATCGACAAACTCTCGACAAACAGTCGACTAACTATCGACAAACTCTCGACAAACAGTCGACTAACTATCGACAAACTCTCGACAAACTGTCGACTAACTATCGACTAACTGTTGACAGGTTCCGTTAGGGTGCATTCATCAGCTAATGGATAATTACCGATCAATTGACCGCATAAGTTAATCTGTCAGCTAGATTGATCGGTTGGCTCGAGATCGGTTGGCAATCGCCTCTGCATTTGTCCGTGTCAAGTCAATTTGCATTCAATCTGTGCGTATTGGATCGATCGCTGGTTGGCTGATCAATTCGTGATCCACTACCGATCTATCGAGTCCGGGGGAAAGTTTTCCAATCAAATTTCGTCTAGAGCGCAACTGCGTGCGATTACGAAATATTCCCAATTTAATTAGGAATAAAAGACAGAATTTATAAATTTCAAACGCTTATTCCAATTAATAAGTTAGATAATATTAAACTACTTGAAAAGGGGGGTTCAGATTAGGAGTTAGGGAAGATGATGGAGTCGGTGTCGATGGAATCCTGTACCGGATGATCGAGGTGCCGCGGTGGCCCCGCTGTGTTCCGTCTTTCAGTCGTCGTTTCACCCCAAACATCACTCTCTTCCCATTTCTGAAACCACAGGCGTTTTCCCCTCATGCAATTTCAGCTAGCTCAATCATAACTCGAGTTACAATTTTTCATTTTTTTGACCGTCTTATAATAAGCAAGATTCAAATTCGGCTAATGACATTAGCGGCATATATACGTCTCAATGCTAACAAAATCGTATCATTTTGTGAGACTTGCCGGTTTCACTGCCGGATTCTTGTACATGAGATTGTGTGTATGCGTGGTATCGATTGGTTTTGATGACCATTCGAAAATGTAATTGAATTGAGGCAGTCTGGCGCAAATGTTAAATCTGAGAGGTGGCGTGTAATTGTGGGACAGAAATAAATCCAAATTGCTTGCTTGTTAACCCGTACTTGTATTTTTGTGGATCCTGACAACGAGTTTAGAGTTTAGAATTCCCTTACAATTTATTTTTATTTGCCATTAAGGATATTCCACCTATATTGTCGAAGATATAAGAATTGCTTGAAATTTTGACATAATGTTTTTGAAGCGGTCACAGATGCCTGTATGAAATTTGAGATTGATTCACAACACCGTTTTGTAGTTATTAATTATCAAAGTTCTCAATTAACACGGCCTCTTATGGGGAAAATAAAAATTTCTGTAAATACAGTTAAAAATATAAAAATTTGTTGGAATTTTGAAAATTTACTATTGAAGCAGATATAAAACGATGGTAAAAATTTCATGACGATTGACTAAAATTTTTTTTCATTAATTTGTTTAAACAATATAATATTGATTCGCAAAATCAAATACAATATAATCATTTTCTATGGCTATCATGTTAACTAATTAACGCATTGAAATATTAATTGAAAATTATTGGCGATAAATATAACGAATTATAGAAAGGGTCATAAACTTTTGTTTTGACGATACGGGTTGAATATCCTTAGAAGTAGTGTGTGCTTTTCTGAGTTTCGCAGTATCTGTATGCAATCGAGATGAAAGTAGTGATAACAAAAACTGAATAATTGCATAATACGTTATTTTGACAGGCATAATTTGAAGAATCGCAACTGAAGCATCAGACAAAATGGAGAAAATGTTTCTGTTCCAAATATGTTCTTGTTAGCTATCTCATATTGGGGAATCGTTATATACTTTTGTCTATTTTTTCGGGAAAGGTTCGAATTGAAACGCTACTTCATGGTCCATTGAAGATCACGAAGTAGGAAAATTAAATTATGCAATGTTGAATCATGACTGATCAATATTGCTTCGGTTTTACTATTTGAGCGGTCAAAAACTGAAGCATAAATTGCGATGTCGATTGGAATGAATTTTAGCGACAATAGAGAACTTGCCAGGCTACTTTGATGGAATTGAATCAATATGCAACACAAAAATTATCAAAATACGTTCCAGATTCTTCAATAGCATAAATTGAGGAGAAAAACTTCTGTAAATAGAAAATTTATGAAGAATTCATTGTATAAGCTCTCTATTCTCACTAATAAAAATCTATAATCTTCAGAGGTGATTGAGCTACCTCAATTCAATTGAATTTGTAATTATTATGTGCAGCCAATTGTTCCATTATTATGTTCTACAGTAATAAATACCACAACCTCAGTGTTTAATTATCTACTTGTTGGTTTAGTACTATTTCTGTTTTTTTTTAGCATTCTTCAAGCACTAAATTGTAATAATCTCTTACTATATGTGTTAATAAATTATTCAGAGTACGTAAGTGACTTTGCGAAATTCATGAGGATCTTAAAAGGCTTGTTACCTTTGTGCCGTAGAGTGTTACATTGAGAAGCGTCGGATGTTCGTCCACGACCATGAATTCAACTTCTCGGGGTGTGTATCCATTTGCATAGACCTGAAGCAAGAATGAAATTGGGTGATACAATAATTCTATTATGGCTTTTTCCCCGTCATTCGTGAGATGAGCGAACCTATCCGAATTTAGGTATTTTTTATTCCACCACGTCAATAATTGAGAGATCTAAAACATGTTTTCCTACAACCTGCTGTTCTGCAGGGTATAATAACAATGAGCGTGATTGAAGAAAATCTAATCTACAATGTTGCTACTGTATATTGGTATCAGATCTAGTTGGAAGAATATTAGTATTTGCGACTGACACATAGAATTAACTAGTGGGATAAAAGTGAACTTCCCGATTTGTAATTTCTGTTTGCCATTCCTAGATTTTCCGATACGTCAATTAAATGTTTCAATCCCATTCATCAAGCAGATAATTATGAATATTTGAGTAGCCGCATAGTCAGCGTGAGGACGAGAATTATGCGCGTTACTGGAGCGGAAGTGAGACGCCAATAGGGGTGCGAACGCTCGAGGGTTAAACCCGTCATACCTCCTTAATTATGACAAATATGGAAAAAAGCGATAAAGAATTAAATATGTATTTCCACTTACTGAGCAAATTCTGTTTAATACTTTTTGCCGTATCTCTTATCGTTTTTGAAATAGAGCGTTGTAAACAATTGAATTGTTAATAACGAAAAACAGCTGGGTCAATTTAAGCCAAAAACTAATCCGATCTAAGTTCCATGAAGACGCTCCCAATAAGACCTCGATGACCCCGATCGTTCAATCCGTTCGTAAGAAATCATTAACCAAAAATCCGATTCCACACATACAAACATATATATATATATACACACACATTTACTCGGAATTTGTTGGGAAGCATTTTGGTATACTTAAAACACCAGTTACAAAGTCAAAAAAAAAATTGATTTCGGGGTCAATACAATAACTTCCCGAAAAATCGGGAAGTTCAAAACACATCTACAGAGTTTTAATATTTTCGAAGGACCGTCATCGAACATATACAATTTATTATCTTACCTCGAGTTTATAAATTCCAGGCAAGAGAATTCTCCAGAACTCTCCATATTTGGTTGTGAGGAAATTAATATCTCGTCCCTTGACCTTAACAGCTGCTCTCTCAACCGCATTTCCATTCTCATCGATTACGAAACCATGAACACCACGGTGCGCCTCAGCGAGGAATTTTATGAGAGACTGAAAAAGTAGAAACACAAACAAATCAATATTGAATATTCAGATAACAAAATGTCAAGAGGTATTGTTTTCCATCGGATTTCTTTTCCATCACAAAGAAAAACCGTTTACAATTTATTCTTGTCAGAAATTGTGAGATGTCCTTATTGTGTAGCGAAGTAGTAAACTAGGATGAGCGCGAAATTGGAAATTTTCTAGTACACTTGAAAATCATTGAATTTTTTATTCATGAAAAATGAAATTGGATCTTCAAAATAAATTTCTTTCAAAAATCTTTTACGTAACTTGATGTAATCATAAATGCTGGGTAATAAGGGAGAGGAGGAGGAGGGGCCGGGGGGGGGGAGGCCAGATGGGACATTTTCAGACTTTATCTGATTACAAATTCCTCCCCCAATTATTTAATAAGCTCTCCACTTTATCGTGATAGGTACTGTTGTAAGGCAGCCCTATACCCCCCCCCCTGCTGCCCTTGCGGTATCAGACCCTTCGCCAGAGATGGTATCTCCTCGGTCCCTATCCTCATAAATTAACTACAGGAGCTATGCATCATCTCACCGCTAGGCGTTAAGTACGAACCCACAGCCTGAGCACAAGTGTTCGATTGGCCTAAAAAAATCTGGCGTAAGAGTACACGCGGAAAAAAAGTAACACAAGAAATCGACGAAGTGTGACCCCCATTCGGGCCACATACATAATTTTGCGATAAAAATGAGCGAATTTAATTATGATCCTCAAGTACGATTTCCCCCAAAAAACCTCTTCATATAAAAAGAAATGACGTATGTGATATTACCTTTTTCAGGTATCTTGGTGATCCAGGTATGACTTAATCAATTGCATGTTCTCACTAATCAAGGAGGAAGTACACACGTACACGTGCGCGCACCCTCACACACATGCACACATCGGATGTGTACCAGTTCGAGCCGTGGAGGGTCATAACCACGTCCCATTCACTTGAAAGGACTTTGAATTTTGTGAAATTGGGGTGAGAAAAAAAAGTGAGGCGTCATGGGACACCGGGTAGATGTGAAACATGGAAACACTAATTTTGAGTTAAATTAATCCAAAATTTTTGACGATTTCTCGAGAATTATTGGGAATTTTAAAATACTCACTTCTTTTAAATGTTTGAAAAGTTTTTCCAAAATTTCACAAAACTTCCTCAAATTTTTAAAAAATTTGCAAATTGTTTAAAAATTGTGCCAAACATTGTCTAAATTTTTCCACCGTTTTTTAAAATTATTATTGCAATTTTTTTCAAAATTCTTCTGAATTTTACAATTTTGTTGTCAATTTTTCTGTAAGTTCTTGCTATTTTTTCCAAATTTTTCCAAAATGAGCTAAAGATTTTTCTAATTTTCTCAACCTTTTTCTAAGTTTTCCAAACAGTTCCAACATTTTTCAAAATTTTAAAATTTTTCCCCCATCTTTTCAAATTTTTTTCAAATTTTGTCAAAATTTTTGAGAAGTTGTTTCAAAAATTTTCTAATTTGTTAAAAAAAAATTCCAATTCTTTTCAAATTTTTTTAAAACGCTGTAGCGTATCTCGATATATACATACAACTTGTGCGCATTGCCTTTGCGTCGATGGCAGGCGATGGGTAACCAGTAGAGTATATCTATATATACATTTGTACTGGAAATGCCTGTTCCAGCCAGAATTTTTTCCCAACACAAGCGCCGCATTAGATGTTTCACATCAAAAATTAAATTTGGATAAAAGTGGAGATTTCATGATTCTGAGAGCCGCTATTTTCTGACATATTATCATAACTTCTCTATCAGAAGGTACTAAAGTAGAAAGAAATAATTGAAGCTAGGACTGTACCTTGCATGCTTGATGCTTCTTCCACAGAATGGGCAAAGCATTAGAACGATAGATCGGCTAAAATTTCAAAGACCGATTCCCGACTGTAGCTGGAGTATTCGATGAAATGCCCCATATACAATGAAGGCCAAACTTTACTATTATAATTAAACCTACCATACGATTTTCTTTCCAATAATGTGGCAGGTCTTGGGCTGGTGGGTATTTACAGCAAGATAACTCCAAGGTGATTTCCATGCATCCATTTAAAACATAATTAAAGTCTTGCATTCCACCAGTAAGTGGATACCATTTAGCACCATTAGTTATGCCATCTTCGAAGCCAGGCTGATTGACGGAGCAAGCATCACCCCGCCACATGGAGCCATGATTTTTCGAGTACGTCAACGATAAATGACGGAACACATCGTCATCTGGCGAAATGCTGGGTTCCGATGAGTAGCTCTGAAACACTTTGATCATTGTTTCCTTTAATTTTTCAAATGTCCATTGCCACTTTTATTTGTCTCATCAATTCTCGTCTGACCTTTACATTCGGGAGTTGGAAGGAATTTTGGAGCTCCAAGGAATGAAAGGTAAATGGAAAAGTCATAGGCTCACATATTCGGCGTTCATCTAAGAAATATCCGAAATTCAGGGACATTTGATTTGAAATAATTTTTTCGTCTAAAAAATAATCACTAATTGATAACGAGGAAATAATGAGCGAAACCATTATACAGAAAATAACAATCGGGGGAGAGGAAATTATTTAATTGAAAATAAGTCGATAATTGATCCATACTTGCGCACAATGGTGCTGATCGACATAATCCTGATAGCATGAAAAACGTTGAAAACGAAGAAAAGAGTCGGTTATTTAAAAATAGGGTGGGACCATTGGAAGAAAAATTGGTTCAATTGTTTTTTACATTAAAAAAAACAACTAAATTATGAGTACTTTGTGAAATGCAGAGTCGGTACAGTGAAAAAAAAGTACAGAACAATGAAACTTAATTAGTGTTATCCATTACTGTTGTTAAAAAAAAACAAAGGGCCTTAGAGTTCATTCAGACGGTAATCTGGGAGAGGTGTGAAAGAGGATAGGGGTCATAGCGGAGGTGAAAGCAACCGTTTTAACGTTTTGTTTGAGTTTGAAATCATCGCGTCACCGGGAATTCCCTACGCCCCTCCCCATTAACAAATCTCAAACAAATGCACAAACCGGAAATATACATAAAATTCATTGTCAGCTCTTCATTTGCGCTTTCTAGTAGCGTTCGGAGGCCATGGAAATCACCAGCGGAGTGACAAACTGCGCTTCAATATTGTTTCTATGAAAATTTTTCGAAGTTTTTGGAGAACCAGTTTGAACCCGGTCGAGAATTCTTCTCTGACTTAAGGAGGGAAACCAGTTTAGATGATTCAAAAAATCTATTTTTCATTGCATAAATTGTTAGTACAACTATTCAAGAATATGTTGCTTAAGTTTCAAAACGAAATTCCAATTAGTTCCGATTATATGAGCACTCAGGTAAACATCGGTCAGTTTTTTTTTCAGATGCGTTTTTCTCGAAACGACTTTGTTCAACTTGTGGGAATTCTAGCTGGAAGAGTTATTGACAAATCGATCTGAAAATTTGTGTGAATATTCTCCAGTCAAGTCTGAAAAATATGAACCAAACTCTGGAATGATATTATGAAGTAAAATATATTTTTTTATGTAAGCAAGGTGAAAAAAAGTGATATAAAAATATGACGTTTTGTTCAACCACATCCAAAACATTCAATTTTCAACTGTTTTGGCCCGACTTTGGTTCATATTCTTAGAAAATATGTTACTGACGAACGAAAAAAAAATAATGATTTCGGATCAAAACTTCGACCTCCAGGTGTCCCGCAAGATGTCAACTCTGATGGCGATCGTCAATGGACACCAGCCTCTAACTCCACCAATTCCGGCGGAAATGGCATACAAAAATTTAAAAGTGTAGTTCAAAATAGGAATAAAGTACCCTCCAAGTTTAAACGAATTCGAATGTTTTTTCTCACTTAAAGAAAACCACAAAAAATACTCGATCTTCGGCTTCCTAAACGCCCCCCCCCCTTAATGATATTCCACCTATATTGGCGAAGATATAAGAATTGCTTGAAATTTTGACATAATGGTTTTGAAGCGGTAACAGATGCCTGTATGAAATTTGCGATTGATCCACAACATCGTTTTGTAGTTATTAATTATCAAAGTTCTCAATTAACACAGCCTCTTAGGGGAAAAATAAAAATTTCTGTAAATACAGTTAAGAATATAAAAATTTGTTGAAATTTTGAAAATTTACTATTGAAGCAAATATAAAACGATGGCAAAAATTTGACGATTGACTAAAATTTGTTTTTATTAATTGGTTTAAACAATATAATATTGATTCGCAAAATCAAATACAATATAATAATTGTCTATGGCTATCACTTCAACTAATTAACGCATTGAAATATTAATTGAAAATTATTGGCGATAAATATAACGAATTATAGAAAGGGTCATAAACTTTTGTTTTGACTACACGTGTTGAACATCCTTCAGGATGAATCAGGGTTAAATTGGCTAACACCTAGTCCTCAGGCTAGAAAAAATTGGAATGCAACTTTTCGATAACAAGTTCCATGGCAATTCGGGGTTTCCGATGTCAGAACTCGAAGATTCAAGAAATGAAGAGAACTTCATTAAATTTTTGCAGACATCAGATAATCAAGTTGCGACTTCTGCATAAAATCAGAAAATCTTAATGATCCTTGGAGGCGGACGATGTGAACGAGGCAGGGGAAAAAATTTGCACATTGCACATTTGCAATTCCGCGTTCCCACGCGAAACAACGTCATCGGTTTTGTTTCCAACTATATATTTTATATTCGTTAATTATAAGCAAAAGTAGTCATACAGCATACAGCAAATGGGACAATTATTTACTTGCTGTTCAGCTCATGAAATTATTGGTAAACTCACGCGAATTCGGTGTATTGTCGTAGGGATAACTGGCCACTAGTGCACCACCGTGCAAACTTCCGGAAACCACGAACTGTATTTTGGACAGCCATTCCTTGACTGCATCCGTCTCCGGCTGTGTCTTCTTATTGTTTTGCTTGAAGTAGTCGGGGAAATTGCGATTCAGGTCAAAACCGCGTGCATTATATCTAGGAGTTATAAGTTTGAATCCAATTATGTTGGGATATGGAAATAGTTCTCCGTTAAATCAATCAATTTGATTTGTCTAGATTAATGGCCCTGTGAATTCGCTGGCAATGGCTCTCAATGACTTCCATTACCTAAGCTCTTGATAATGAGTTATGAGTTTAGTTATTATTATGTCAATTATTATGGCTGAAATTTTTTTTCTTCTCGACGATTCAGATATGATACAAGAAATTGTCAAAAAAATTTTTCCTCGTGTGCACAATTTTTTAAAACTTACCTTCCCTGACTGCCCTCGCAGAATCCCTCCTTGGAGACCTCGAAGCCATCTGGATTCATGGACGGAAGTATGTGAATTCTCGTATTGTCCAGCAGCCACTTAATGTACGGGTCATGTTCGTATTCCGTAACTAATGACTATTGACAACAAATCAATCAATGTGAAATTGTGATTACTGCAGTGAGAAATATAGAAGAATTGACAGAAGTGATGAGGGCAATGCGTCTCTCTGAGGCTATCTTAACGTTAAGGGCAAGTATTGCTTTGCTTTTGAAAATTAATAAATGGGATGTGGGTGTGACCCTCGACGGGTCGCATCCATAACTTCCCGATAGTGGGTGTGTGTGTAACGATACACGTATGAAGTCAAGTTGTATATCAGTAACGCAAATTCAACTATTAATCGATTATTGCGATTTTTTATCGATATCTCGTAAAATATGATGCCTAGCAAAAAAAGTAATACAACATGAAATATGTAGTTTCACGAGCAGAACAACTTTTGTTTGATACATTTTCTCGTGACTATCATTGTTCTCGAAATACAGCGTTATAAACAATAAAAATTGTTAATTAAGTGATATCTCGTAAATTACCGAAATTATGGAAAAAAGTCATTAAACATAAAATATGTATCTTCATGTGGGGAACAACATTCGTTGGAAACTTTTTCCTCTATCTCCCACGGTTTTTGTAATACAACGTTTTAAACAATTGAAATTGTTAATAACAATTGAAGGAATTGTGTTTTAGACTTGACACTCCTTTCCGCTCTCCGCAACGGCTAGATGTCATTTTTGTAAAAAAATGAATTCAAATCGGTCCAGCTGTTCAGGAGAAACCGTGTCACAAAAAAATGCTCACATACGTACATACATACGCACACACACACACACACACACAGACATTGTGACGGGGCTTTGGTGTAGTGGGTAGGGTATCTGCCTACTATTCTAAAGGTCCCGCGTTCGATTCCCGCTCACTGCAAATATTTTTTCTGAAAAATATTTTCTCACGGACTCCGACCGATGGCAGGAACATCCCGTGTGTGCTATCGGCGGTATCCATGAAGTGAGACCGTGAGCCGGGACCGAACGCGACCCGTCGCGCGGGGGGGGGGGGAGGGTTCCATCGTAGACGACCGCCATCGTATCACAGGGGTTTCTGGAGGTTTACCCTGTGATTAGAAATACGATGAGCTGAAATGGCGAAGTCGGCCCCAGCCGCAACGGGTGGGTACTCTGATCCGTAGTATTGTCCATGAAGTAATGCCTACCAGCGGTTACGTGGGTGAATACGAATAGAGAAAGAGTGAAAAAAAAAACACACACACACACACACAGACATAGACGGGGCTTTGGTGTAATGGGTAGGGTGTCTGCCTACTATTCTAAAGGTCCCGCGTTCGATTCCCGCTCACTGCAAATATTTTTTCTGAAAAATATTTTCTCACGGACTCCGACCGATGGCAGGAACATTCCGTGTGTGCTATCGGCGGTATCCATGAAGTGAGACCGTGAGCCGGGACCGAACGCGACCCGTCGCGCGGGGGGGGGGGGAGGGTTCCATCGTAGACGTCCGCCATCGTATCACAGGGGTTTCTGGAGGCTTACCCTGTGATTAGAAATACGATGAGCTGAAATGGCGAAGTCGGCCCCAGCCGCAATGGGTGGGTACTCTGATCCGTAGTATTGCTCGTGAAGTAATGCTTACCAGCGGTTACGTGGGTGAATACGAATAGAGAAAGAGTAGAAAAAAAAACACACACACACAGACATTTCATTGGAAACGTGTCAGGATGATGCCAAACGTCGAGAAAAGTGAAAATTTCATCGATCTGACACTTGTCATTTTCGGGCCATTACAATGACTTTGCCTATCGGGAAGTTAAAAATTTCCCATGAGATCTCCACAAAGTATTTTCAATATTTCTGGACCGATTTGAATAAAATGTGTGTGTGTGTTTACATATTATATCCATCAGCTGTTCTCTTTTCTAGACGATTCGCATCATTGTGATATTTCAATGGTCCGCAGGTGTGTGTATTTATGGAAATAATTAATTGGCGAAAATAACTTGAACAGTCGTCTTATTTTGATGGAGCGCATTTGTGACTAGAAGACGATCAATCATACAATGATGGCAATGAGTCCAAACACTTCGAGCGTTACCTTTTATCATTGAACCACGCTGAAGCATTTGTAAAGCCATAGTACTCATGAATTCATGACCCCGAAATGGAAAGCGCAAATGTGGGAGCGATGTGAAAAAACCATATTGATAACATGAATTGAATGCTGTGTATCGCTTATACTTGATACTACCGGTGTAATTGGTATCAAAAAGTCAATACGTTCCAGTGACGCAATAGAAAATATAAAAATATGACAATAATGGAGCAGGCACATAGTAATGATGAATGGGCTTGCGGGTTGAAAGTATGACTATATAAAATTGGGAAGTTATTGGAAGAAGCATCACTACCTCGGATCCTCCGAACTAGTCCAATTCATTATGAAACTCGAGGGAATTCAATTTTTGACTCTGTGTCTAGCCGTGTGTGTTGCCGGTAAGTTTTTCCAAATATGATGCAAATTGTTTTTTCTCAATTCATGAAATTTCATTAATCTATAAAAAATATTCATGGAAAATCGATGCGACCGATACCGAATAGCTCGGAATGGCAATAAATCCATTTGCATTGCATTTTGCACTACTTCCTATATAGTCCAGTCAATCTGGAAAATTTTTATTGATGGTGAACGGAAAATAAATGATTCTGGCTGAAATTTTCACCAAATGTTCGGAAAATTCCCCTGAACCAGAATATGTAATTGGTATGGCATTTCCAAGATAATATCATTGTGTAATTAAGAAAAAACAGTGTGGAATTTGGGGGTTAACGCGAAAAACATCATAGATTTTACCCGATGCATTAAATTAAATTAAAAAAAAAGCTAATATGTAGAGAAACTCATCCTCTACAAATTATAAGCGAGACCCCATACCCTAAAGTCAATAGTTTGTTCAATATTAAATAAATTAGAACGTAACCTACCGAGTTTTCACAAATCATTTTGTGACAGCTTTAGGCCTGCTCCTTTCGATGCACGCTGCCGCCTCCATTAGGCGCGATGCGCGACAACTTCAGTAGGTTGCGTTCTAATTTATTTAATATTAAACAAACTTTTGACTTTAGAGTATGGGGTCTCGCTTATAATTTGTAGAGGATGAGTGTTTCTACATATTAGCATTTTTATTTATTGAATTTAGTGTATTGGGCAAAATTTGTGGGCTTTACTCCGAAATCCACACTGTTTTTTATTAATTAAACAATGACGTTATCTTGGAAATGCCATTCCAATTACATATTCTGATTCAGGGGAATTTTCTGAACATTTTTTGACAAATTCCAGCCAGAATCAATTAATTCCCGACTCCAAAACTAAATCGCCTGTACTAATAGGTATCAATAGGTATGCATCTATCGAACTGAATATGCAAATTGACATGTAATAATTGTTGACAGTCGCACACGCAAGGACTGCGAAGAAAGTGATCCGTGGACAGAACGCCTACGATACACAGTTTCCGTACCAAGTATCCCTGCAAACAGGGAATTATCACTTCTGCGGTGGAAGTATAATAAGTTCCAATCACATTTTGACCGCAGCGCACTGTGTTGTTTCTAAGGAGAATGTGGTGAAGAGTGCCTCCGAAATTAGGGTAGTCACGGGTGTGACTGACCATCAAGCTCGTACCGGAGATAATGTCTTCGCCGTTGCTGAAGTTATTGCCCACCCAAATTATAATGGATTTGCAGCTTACCATTATGACATTGCCGTATTGCGGGTAAAATTTCCATTTCATAGGTTTCTCTTTTCGTAGTTTCTTTCTTCATATTATCCATTTCTCATTGTCTAATCAAGTAACTAATAGATTTGATTCTTATCAGTTGGAAACTGCGATTCCGTTCAACGAGTACCAATTGCCAATCGATCTGACAAGTGACTACACAAGCGGTGGTGAGCCGGTAATCCTAAGTGGTTGGGGAGTTGCACATTATATTGGAGAGAAATTCAGTAAAACTGTGAGGAATCTACAAACAGTGCAAATGACAGTGATCGACCTGGCCCAGTGTGCAGCTGTCCATGGCGAAAAGATCACGGACGGCAACATTTGTGCATTGGCCGCTCCAGGCTCTGGCGCATGCAACGTAAGTGCTTCGGAATTTGTTCCAGCTTATCATCTTAGACCCGAATTTGGGAGAAACCATGGGTAGTCTCAAATTGTATAAATGTATAGCCTCGAAAAAGTTGATTCGAACACAGGCGCGGGACTTAAATTGGCTCCCGCTGATGCCGTAGTTTTTGGAAGCTGATCACTCGCTATCAGTTAGTTGATCAGAATTTACTGATTGATTCTTCAACTAAAATATGAAGAGTAACAGGTTTGCCAATGACGTTAAATTTGTGACGATTTGCGAAGAAAATGAGATGCGCGTAGCTTTTTAAGTGGAGAGAGCGCATTTATAATGCCGCACTAAAAAAGGGTCGCGATCGAATGTAATCAGTCGGAACATGCCAGTGATTCACAATGAAAGGTGTGGACTTGATAAAATACGTGAATTGAGCTTGAAATCAAGATAATTTATTCCATCTCCGGACTGGTTCAATAAATTAGCAAGGTGGTTCATTACATTCCCACGCACATTCAGTCCATCTCCAATTTATTCCGTTTTTCGCGTGGTTTGCCCTATGTCCGAACTGATTCATACCACTTTCGTGTTTATTCTGTCCGATTCTGAAGTGTTTCAGTCCGCCTCCGATCTGATCTAGTAGGTCCCATTCCGCTCGTTCAAGGGATTCACTGTGTTCCTTCCTTTTTCTCAGACGGACCCGTTTAGGTATTGCGGTATGTAACCTCCGGATTGGTCGAACACTGGCCCCAACCAATCACAAGACTCAACTAGTGGGATAAAAGTGTGTGTCCCTGTTGAAAACAAAGCAAACTTCCCGATTTGTAATTTCTGTTTGCCATTCCTAGATTTTCCGATACGTCAATTAAATGTTTCAATTTCAATATTTGACTAGCCGTATAGTCAACGTGAGGACGAGAATTATGCGCGTTACTGGAGTGGGAGTGAGACGCCAATAGGGGTGCGAACGCTCAAGGGTTAAACCCGTCATACCTCCTTAATTATGACAAATATGGAAAAAAGTGATAAGAAATTGAATATGTATTTCCACTTACTGAGCAAATTATGCTGAATACTTTTTGCCGTATCTCTTACCGTTTTCAAAATAGAGCGTTGTAAACACTTCAATTGTTAATGACGAAAAAACCGCTCGGCCAATTTAAACCAAAAACTAATCCGATCTAAATTCCATGAAGACGCTCCGAATAAGACCTCCATGACCCCGATCGTTTACTCCGTTCGTAAGAAATCGATAACCAAAAATCCGATTCTACACATGCAAACATACACACACACACACATATACAGACATTTTGGTATACTTAAAACACCAGTTACAAAGTAAAAAAAATTGATTTCGGGGTTAATACAATAACTTCCCGAAAAATCGGGAAGTTAATTAACCGCTGATTAGCCACGCTTACCTTGACAAAAGATAACCCTGACGTTTTGGTTAAGCTCCTTCGAACGGGCACAATCAGTCCGCCTGTTTTTTGCTTGTTACAATGAGGGTTCTCCCGCATATCATTCATTTTATTTTATTTTTTATTTTCTGGATTACCATTTGTCTTCAACGTGCATTTTAATTAATATTTCATGTAATTGAAGGGTGACAGTGGTGGTCCTCTAGTTCACGGCAGCGCACTCGTCGGTGTGGTTTCTTGGGGAAACCCATGCGCCCTTGGGACTCCTGATGTCTTCAGCAGTGTTGCATACTACTTCCCCTGGATTCGATCGGTGACACAATATCCTGAACCTTGGTAATTTAGATTGCCATAGCACGCGCAGGGATAACATTGAGCGAGGAATTCGTATAGCTATATGGAATCATCGCAATCGTTGTATAAAATCCTTGCATGAGGAATTCGGTTAATATCGCAAGATCTGAAGAATATAGCGAAATTTGAATTGTTCATTTCCAGAAAATATGTAACGCTTAGTAAACCTCACTGAGCTCTCCGAAAAATCCTGCTGGCTTCCTTAGATTTTCCGAGTCATTCAGAAAGGTACTCTAAGTTGACCGCTTCGTTACCTAAATCTCTTTTCTGTTTAATATTGAAGATATTTTGATTTTTTAATTGTAATGTATTTAAATGTGACTTATGGAATATATCTGAATATAATTGACGTAACCACATCTTGAGGAAATTTTACCTTCCGCCCTCTTCCCTTTCTGTCACTATCTATAAAGCCTGGCTTTGACAAATTTTGAAAATTACGTTGTGAAAACTATCCATCAGTGTTGCAGCCTCACGAACCCCTAATGATTGCAAATGAAAAAGAGACTCCCCCCCCCCCCCTATCGGCTCCCAATGAGTTACCACAAAAACCACATTTTCGGACAATACCACGTAATGCACCTCAGCAAAGTAGTCGCCACTGAGGTCAATTAACAATGAGAACCACCGCAGGAAGGACGTCTTTCCAGTGATCGGTATTACTACTGACAGTGATTATGCTAGATGTGTATTGTTTAGAAGTTTAAACAAACCCTAGAGTAAGTGGTACAATTGCGCCAGAAGGAGGGGAAAAGCTTTTCAACGCAGAATCCACCAATAGCGATAGCGACGTAATACCCAGATCTGCGAACACCGGCGATCGTCAGTGGTTGGGGAGATACAGAGGAAAGCCAAGGTGTAAAAAAATAGCAAATACTTGAAATGAAAATCCTGGATGCTTACGTGTGTGCAGGTAAATTGTCCACAGTCGGTGGACTGGCTCCGGGCCAGATGTGTGCCACAACCGTTATGGCCTCTGGAACTTGCATGGTCAGTACTTTCGATTGACTACCGTATTTCTAGTTTACCATATCATCATTGAAAGCGACATCCCAATTTCGCATGCTAGATTTCGCCAAAAATTCCACTCAATTTTTCAAAATAATATCGCTTGTCCATTTTTTCAGAATAAATCGGCATGATTAGGATTCCTTCGACGAAGTTTCGCGATTATTTCCTGGAGCGTTTAATCGGAGGAATTGGCGAAAAATAATGAGAAAGTATCGGTTGTGGTTTATAAGACACCAACATTTGTATTTAAAAAAAAAGGGAGGTGGGACACCTGGTAGATGTGAAACATGGAAACACTAATTTCGATCGCAATTAATCCCAAATTTTTGACGATTTCTCGAGAATTATTGGAAATTTTCCAATACTCAGTCCTTTTAAATGTTTGAAAAGTTTTTCCAAAATTTCACAAAACTTTCTCATTTTTAAAAAAAATTTGCGAATTGTTCAAAAATTGTTCCAAACTTTTTCTAAATTTTTCCACAGTTCTTTAAAATTATTAGAATTAATTTTGTAGCAAATTTCTTTTAATTTAAAAGAAGAATTGCAAATTTTTAAAAAATTCTTCAGAATTCTTGCAAAAAATTTTCAATTTTGTTGTCAATTTTTCTGTAAGTTTTTGCTAATTTTTCCAAAAAATTTTTTTTCCGAAAGATTTTTCCAATTTTTTCCAACATTTTTCTAAATTTCCCAAACATTTCCAACATTTTTCAAAATTTATTGAAAATTTCAGAATTTTTTCCCATCTTTTCAAAAATTTTGCACACTTTGTCAAAATTTTTGACAAATAGTTTCAGAAATTTTCTAATTTGTTAAAAAAAAATTCCAATTCTTTTCAATATTTTTTGAAACGCTGTCGCGCATCTCAATATGTACATACAACTTGTGCGCATCACCTTTGCGTCGATGACAGAGAGGGGGCGATAGGTAAGCAGTGGAGTCTATCTATATATACATTTGTACTGGAAATGCCTGTTCCAAACAGATTTTTTTCCCAATTGTTTCACATCAAAATTTGGGCGATTCTGGAATTTTTCGTTATTGATTTTATTGATTTTGTAAGTGCCGGGGATAGGTCGGATGCTTTCCTCGGGTGCGGATGGCATATTTGGAAGTGGCGGGCACCCTCAAAGGCTGTCTATCGTGTCACATACTACAGGTAGATTATTCCTTGAATTCTTCAGATAAAGTGGAATAAGAAACCTCCGTAAAGCTTTGGCGTCGGAGGAATCGGAATTGTGCACAGGAACCATCTCCCCTCCTCAATTTGCATGGAAACACGTTTTCATGATATTAAAATCCGTCACTTTCCATTTGTTATTGAATTTTAGGGTGAGACTGGTGGTCCCTTCACCGCAACTTCCTCGTCCAGTTGTTTCCAGTTTTCTGAATTGAGCCACGATGGCAGTTATGGACCGGCTAATGTCTCCTAAGCCGTGGTATAGTGATATTGCCCATGGTTTACTATATCTCGGATATCTTTTTGATTTATAAGTTGGCATGGAAATAGAGTGAAGTAACCGGAGTAATGGGGAACAAAATTCTCCCCGATACCGCCAAGTGATTTTTCCCGAATGACCTGATTTCTGTGACCGCAACTTGAAAATTCCATTATACTTGCGTGTGCATACGAGGTCTCCCTAGCGGAACAACGTATATGGGCCATTTCATGCCAAATCACCGACGTATGGTATTTTGAAATAATGCGTGGAAAGCGTATATTCTTCTTAAAATTCATTCAGAAGTAAACTTTTTCAATTTTCCGACGATCCCTTGCGTAAAAAAGTCAATGGGAAGAATTGAAAGATGCAAGTGTCTAAAAGCGGATACAATGATTTTTTAGCCAGAGAATTCGGTTGGTTTGTTCGCGAGATAGTTTTTTGAAAATGTCCACTTATATTAAGAATATTAGGCGAAAGACTGTGCCACAAAAAGCTACGGAACATTTTTCATTATCATAGAGCTAATATTTAATTAATGGGATGTGAGTGTGACCCTCGACGGGACGCATCTATAACTTCCCGATAGTGGGATTGTGTGTGTTTGTGTGTGTGTGACGATACACGTATGTATATCATTAACGCAAATTCAACTATTCATCAATTATTACGATTTTCTATCGATATCTCGTAAAATATGATGCCTAGCAAAAGAAGTAGCACAACATGAAATATGTAGTTTCACGAGCGGAACAACTTTTGTTTGATAAGTTTTCTCGTATCTGTCATCGTTCTCGAAATACAGCGTTATAAACAATGAAAATTGTTCATTAAGCGATATCTCGTAAATTAGCGCAATTATGGAAAAAAAGTCATTAAACATAAAATATGTATCTTCATGTGGGGAACAACATTCGTTGGAAACTTTATCCTCTATCTCCCACGGTTTTTGTAATACAAGGTTTTAAACAATTGAAATTGTTAATAACAATTGAAGGAATTGTGTTTTAGACTTGACGCTCCTTTCCGCTCTCCGCAACGGCTAGATGTAATTTTTGTAAAAAAAAAAAATTCAAATCTGTCCAGCTGTTCAGGGGAAACCGTGTCACAAAAAAATGCTCACATACGTACATACATACGCACACACACACACAGACATTTCATTGGAAACGTGTCAGGATGATGCCGAACGTCGAGAAAATTGAAAATTTCATCGATCTGACACTTTTCATTTCGGGGTCATTGCCGCTGAAAATTTGATAAGCGCCCTGAGTTGTTGAAAAAACTACAACGAGAAAAAATGTATCCCCCCTATGATGTCAGAGTCTTCCTCAGCACCTTGAACATACGTGTGCCGATGGCCATAGACCTATTTCTTAACGCGATAAATGTAAAAGTGTAATGAAAAACAAAATTCGACCATATCATGTAAAAATCCATATGTATTCTACGTCCACACAGCAGAGTAAATCTGTTGGTTTGAATGCTTTAAATGAAAAAAAAAAAATCTTGTAGTTCTATACTGAGTATCGAGTCAATCTTCTCGAAGGTACAAATCAATATTCCGACAATAATGATTGAACCATGAATGACATTTCGACATGTTTGGTCTATCTGTTATTTTTTTCTATTTCTAGGGCAAAACCGAAAGAGACGACATTCCCCTCAATAATTAAAAAGGAAACTCACGTGAATGAGGTGAAGCATCAGCTCCCGTCCAACGGGCTCGTTGCCATGGATGTTAGCAACGTATTTCACATCAGGTTTACCAATCATGTGCTCATAAGGTGATGATGACACGACCATCACCCACAAATCACGTCCTAAAAGTTAACCACCATAAATCATAGTATACATTCGAATTCTATACAATTCTACACTACAGTAAAAAGAATTGATTGGAGTAGATTGCAACTTGATCCAAGTATCCTCGATACTAGAAGCAAGAGCACAGTCGGCTCACACATTGTCATGTGTAAAAAAACTCGCTATTTGTTTCTGTGTCCAAGTTTGTATGTTATTTTCTTACTGGATCTTATCGACCATTCAAAATTCTCAGTTTCTGCATAATGTACACAACATAATGTACAGGTAATAAATCTCAACTAACTAACTATTTGTATAGATTGATCGAACATTTCTGCATCTCCCATGGAAAATAATGACACTAAACAGATATGGATAGCGCTGGTTGATTATCAAAATGTTAAATTGAGGGTAATTCTGAAATCTGACAAGTCAATTTCCCCCGAGAGTAATTGTTACATCGAAATAACTAGACATTACCTTTGACGGATTTGCCAATAGAATAGAGGGCAGTGAGATTCCGAAATCGCAGTGATGTTGCACGAAGAAAGCGGCTCATCTGTTCGTAATTATGATACTTAAAATCGATACCATATGGCTCGTCGAATATCGAGTAGCGTGAATTATAGTGTCGGGCCAATTCTCCATCGTCGGACGTTTCTGGGCCAATTGCACTGCTGTATGATTGTGTGACTAGCGATGAGAGGCACAGGACTAGTCCCAATATCAGCATTTTAATATTCTGCGAACAAACAATTGTTCAATGAAATTGTACTGTGTTAACTTTGAAATAGCCATTAATTATCCAAACCGTAGTAGTGAGTTACGCAAACAGTAGTGGTGTTCAACAGAAATTGAAACAATAGGAAACTTGTATGTTTTTATAGTTATTTTTCAATAAATCATATAAGATAATATCTTGCATGATAAGATACTAAACTTTCAGACTTGTAGTACCATAGAAGCCAATAGGGTAGGCGAACATTTCAAAGTCATTTCGAAAAAATGACAAAACGAAGCCACAGTTATTCCCCAAAAAATTGTTTTAAATTTTAGCATCTTCTAAAGTAACATTTGACATCAGTAATTTTTAATCATCAACTATGAATAATTACCGAAGCAATTTATAATGAATTTCAATGTTCGTAAAAAATGTTGAAGAAGATTAGCAAGAACTTTTTCAATGAAAATATTTCGTTGAAGTTCCAACAAAATACCAAATATGGGTGGACGCAGGGAAGCAATTCAATGTTCGATGGAATGTGTCATCGTTCATATACAATTTATAAAATGATATTTTTAACTTCCCGATCCAGGGAAGTTATTGTAATCACCCCGGAAATTGAAAATTGGGTTTCCACCATATCTCCACGTTTCAAAGTCTCCCCGATCGTTCTGGACCACTGTTGGAAAAATGTCTGTATGTATGTGTGGGTGTGTGTGTGTGTTCGTACGTATGTGCCCAAATTTTCTGTTAACGATTTCTTGAAAACTAATGGTCCGATTCGATTAATTTTTTTGATCGATGAGTGTTCATGTAACTTAGTGCTGATTAGATTCTGGAAGGAATCCATTCAGCAGTTTGCAATAATTTCCAGAAAATCAAAAGGCCAAAAATCGCAAATTAACGGTCATGCATAAACTATTAGAGTTAGCGCAAAATTTATATAAGAAAAGTTGTTCCCCATATAAAAATACGTATTTTATGTGGAATGCCTTTTTTCGATAATCTGCATAATTAAGGAGGTATCGCAGTCTCAACAATTATGCATGTAATGAGTGAATGTGCAGAATTGAGCGGATTACATTTTGGATGGCATTCGTGGAGTATATGCAAAGTTATGAACAATTGCAATTGTTTATACTGTTCCACGGGGTAAAACATTAAAGTTATCGTCTTATTAGGGCCGCACTCCTATTGGCGTCTCACTCCCACTCAAGTAACGGCCATAACTCTCATCCTCATGCTCACCATGCATCTACTCAAATGTTCATCATTATCTGCTTCATTAATGACTCAGTTTAGAATTCTTAAATCTGCAAGTTTTCAGTACGACACTACTATTTAACCGGGGTATAGTGGAGAAGAATAAATTTAGTACGCTCTGCTGAAATACCAAATCGGGAAGTTTTGTTTGTGCCCCGAGTGGGGCACACACATGCACACACCACTAGTTTAGTTTTGTTTATACAACAAAAATATGCAAAAGATGAGGGAGCCTTGGGCGTAGTAGGACACGAGTGCAAAATGAGATGCGATGTATCTCATTATGACCCACTTCGATATTGCGCGATACATATCATGGAACAGAATTCCCCAAATCGCATATATTTCTCTGTGTATGAGATTTTTAAAAACAAATACCATCATTTGTTCTGTTGTCGAAGAAATGTCTCTTCACCACCTCTTTCCGACTATTCATGTTCTCCATGAATACGCTGTCAATGCTATCATTTCTTCCTCAATATCACCAGGCTTGATACCGTTATAGAATAGATCAGGACTCACGGCTGTGCACACATCATGATATTTCATGACTTCGCCTCTTCAACCCTTGAACCGATCGCTACATTTTATTTTTCCACGGAAGTCACTATCTTTTAATGGGATTTATTCATAGTAACGTGACCCTCACCACTGGCATTCCACATGCTTCGTCATAATGATCTGGGAGGAGGTGCTCCACGCTACAATAATTATTGCCTCATAAAATCCATGCTCATTGGGATTGATTATTTCGCAGTAACAAAAAAAGTGCAAAATTGCGATTTTTACTTCCTGTTACCTCATTGAATAACTTACAGATGAAATCAGTAGCGACGTGGTAAACTGGGATAAGTACATTTCGACTTCATTGCATTTTTGGGGGAATAACTTCAAAATATAACAAAAAAAAAATTTTTTAATAAATGCATAAATTTCATGACAGAAAATTCCATTTAAAACATTCGCTCGATGTCTCCCCCTCCCCCCCCCCCCCCTCTCTCTCTCCCGGTTAGGTTGTCATCATATTTTTACATTATCTGATTTTATTTCTTTTCTATTTTATACTTTTTATTTTTATTGTTCATTTTTTTATAGTGTTTCTTATTTTGCTTTTACTTATTTAATTGTCTTGCTCGTGTATTGACAATTGAGCTTGTATTTTTTTTTTCTATTGCTATTTGGTATAATGTACAGCGATAAACTCTTAATGAATGAATCAATCATTTAATCTCCAATTCAGGGTTATTCTTGAAAAATGGTGGTAACGTCAAAATATGGTTCGACCAGTATGGTTGCAATACAATTGATTTTGCACCGGTCAAATATTATTTGAAGGCAATGGGTATTTTATTTTGTATCGGGAGTTCTGGGTCAAAATTTTTGCTGGGAAAAATTCATTACGGTTATATCAGATTTGGCGCAGAAAGGACCACGGATCGTACGGAAATAGAGAAAAACCATGGAGTACAGTTAGTAGATGTACGGTGCTGAGCGGACGTCCGGAGGACATGTACCTCTGACTTGTTCCCACGCTGAGAGAAAAATGTAGGAAAATGGATGGAGTTGTTAATTCGAATACGTAAAGTTTCTCAATTGGGTTGAGGGAATAGCTTGCAAAAAAAAAGTGAGGGGTCATGGGACACCTGGTAGATGTGAAACATGGAAACACTAATTTTGATATAAATTGATCCAAAATTTTTGACGATTTCTCGAGAATTATTGGAAATTTGCAAATCCTCAGTTCTTCTAAATGTTTGAAAAGTTGTTCCAAACTTTCACAAAACTTTCTCAAATTTTTAAAAACATTGCAAATTGTTTAAAAATTGTTCCGAAAACAACTTCCTTTATCTTGTTTAAAAGCTGTTACAAAAACAACAAGTTCCAACTTTTTCTAAATTTTTCCACAGTTTTTTAAAATTATTAGAATTTTTTTCCAATTTTTTTGTAAATCTTTCCAATTTTTTTTTCAAATTTTTAGAAAAGTGCTCCAAATTTCTTCAAACTTGTAGCAAAACTTTTTCAATTTAAAACACAAATTGCAATTTTTTTCAAAATTTTCTGAATTCTAGCAACAATTTTCCAATTTTTCCATTTTTCTGCAAGTTTCTGCTCATTTTTCCAAATTTTTCTAAAATGAGCCAAATTTGTTCAAAAATTTTTCCAAATTTGTTCAAAAATTTTTAAAATTTTTTCCAAAAAAAATTTTCCAAATTTTTTCCAAAAAAATTTTTCCAAATTTTCTCAACATTTTTCTAAATTTCCCAAACATTTCCAACAATTTCCAAAATTTATTGAAAATTTTAAAATTTTTTCCACATCTGTTCAAAATTTTTCCAAACTTTGTCAAAATTTTTGAGAAATTATTTCAAAAGTTGTCTAATTTGTTAAGAAAAATTTTCATTTCTTTTCAAATTTTTTTGAAACGCTGTAGCGTATCTCGATATATACATACAACTTAAGCGCATCGCCTTATTTGCGTCGATGGCAGAGAGGGCAAAAATATATTTTTGTCAAGGAAAGTTGCCTATCCCGAGAGCTAATTTTTCCGAGCCCACCCGCGGCATTAGATGTTTCACATCAAAAAATTAATATGTCGTTTCAGTCACAAGATTCCATCATATTAATCAAAGTACGTCAAATCCAAACTTGAATCGTACGTAACTTAGAATGGAGTGCATAATAGTCGCTTTCAGGTGGATATTCCATTGGTGTTATTAATGTGATATTCGAAGGAACTGGGTTTCATAGAATTGAAAGTTTGAGGCGCAGGTAACACCAGTGAAATGAATGATTTTTGATGATCTATTTCGCTAATTGTTTTTACGTCTATGGTATTCTATGCTGCGTTGGTGGAACACTATTCCATTAAATATATGGAATCTCTTTCTCGGCACACGATAGTTCAACGCAGGTTCATCGATGACTAAACCATCTTAGATGGAGCTACAGGAGTTTACATAATTCAAAATGAAGAATGTTTGAAGGTCGAAGAATCTTCATCTGGTTGTGTTGATTGTGGCCTGTGAAACTACTTTCATTAATTTTTCTGTGGTTCGAGAAAATTCCAGAAATTTGGATGATCTTCAAAACTTTTGAGATTTAGAAAATGCAAATTATGAAAACTTTTCCCGATTTACTCGCGATTTTTGCATATGGAAAAGGTATATATATTGTTTGAGTTTTGAGAGCAAGCATGAAAATTATTTGATCTTGTAAAAATTTTAGCGGCTTCAAACATTCCTTAATTAAGGAAAAAATGATAAAAAAAATAAAAAACTTTTTGTTATCATTTTTTTCTTAATTAAGAAATGTGTGATAAAAAAATCAAAAAGTTGAAAACTTGCAAATTCAAGGGTGATCATGTTCTGCAGTGGTGCTTTTATTAGACCTAAATAGTATGCACAAAAATTTGTGTTTAGTGTTAATTTTGTCTAATCTATCCTCCAACACATATTATTAAAATTTAGAAAAATATTGAGTTGAGTACCACTTGATGAACCGTTAGTCCCAGAAACCCGGACACCTACCGGCACATATACCGTTTATAAATCTCCAGCGGAAGAATCGAAAGTTCCAACATGTTGATAAGAGTTTTAAGGTGTTGAATCAGAATAACGTAAATCGTGACATCGTCTAGACGTTCAAATCGAATGTTTAAATTTATTAAAATACATTATCTTAGGTCTTTTTTTCCAGTAACTATCAATCAGAATTGTCGAGAATTCAGGTCTCATATGTGGGTTTCTAACGTTGATTACTTCATTTGACTTTTCGTTTGGTCCATCAAAATGTGTGAAAATTTATTAAATTCTTGCATTTCTCAAATTCCCGAAACTCTCAAGGAGAGATTTTCCTTGTTACATATTTTTGTATATATATATATAACATATATTACATATATATTTTATATAATATATACAACATATAAAAACAATACATAATTATATATATATATATATTGTTATATTTTTTTCGTTACTTATTTAGAATAAAAAGACGTTGACAAAACATCCCGTGACCCAGAATGTAATATGAAAGCTGTTATTTATAAATAATTTCGATTTTCAAATTTTGGGCAAATCGAACAATATTTCTAATAACTAAATATATTCATATCTACATTTGTCTGCACAAACGGTAGGCGTTACTACTTTAGACGGGGGCTGACCCAGCGGAAATTTTTCTCTATTGCGGACTGTTCGATAATAGGGAAATCGAGGCTAATGATCAAGATCAGGCTTACCTGATTGAGAATCGTCAACACCAAAGTAAAACATTTTGCCACATTTTTGCGTCGATTTAAACACCGGAGGTCGACAGCCAACTAGAGACACCTGCTTAAGTAGGCGAGTTAGTGAAAAAATCCTATCGAAGGGGCACGAATGCTCCATCAAAAGAAATGTTATAGCTATTCCCAACTTCCGGGATGCAGTGGTTATAATGAGGCGTTTGAAAATGTTTTAACATACGAGCCGCTGGGCAATTTCACACACCGCCATTTTGTTCGAACGCCCTCCCGCCATTTGCCCACAAAATGGCGGCGCACCTATGCCCTAGCGCGCGTTTTAAAACCATCTCCTCAATTGCTTATAGGCTTCAAAGTCATAAACTTTTTGTATTTTGTCAATATGAAACGAACCTTTTTTTTTGTTAATTTGGATATTTTTTTGGGGGATTTAGGTTACGAGATAATGGATTCGAATTTTTCGCGCCTTCAATAGTTTCTTTTTTACGCTCGCGTAATGAAAATAAATAAATTGATCGGTCTCGAGGCGGTGAAAACCGTCTTTGCTGGCGCCCGTGCATTTACGAGGCTATAGAGTCTTGGTTGTACCGATTATTTCGACCGGGATAAAGAGCGAGGGAAAAATGAGGCGTCAAGGAGTAAAAAAAGTGATACAAGTGACGTATGAGGACCCGCGTCGTTTGGCAGACGATTTTTCGTCGGGAAATGAAGAACGGCTTTCATTGGAGTGCTTTGGACGACAGCCAGTTGTTCTTTTTCGAGAGGAACTTGAAAGTGGAGCTCAAGAGTTAAGAGGCTTCTTAAATATTAAATAGGAGAAATATACGAGCAGCCCATTTTAGGTATACAGAAAAACGATTGTTCAACTGACAACTCTGTTGAATCCATAAATTCAGTAAGTGGTTGTAACAATTGTAACTGAGGATTTGATATAAGAAGAAATGCGCCGGAAAAAGCCCAGCAGGAATTCTTATAGGATTGTTTCAAATATAATTAACTTCCCGATTTTCGGGAAGTTATTGTATTGACCCCGAAATCAATTTTTTTTTTGACTTTGTAACTGGTGTTTTAAGTATACCAAAATGCTTCCCATCAAATTCCGGGTAAATATCGGTGTGTGTGTGTATGTTTGTATGTGTGGAATCGGATTTTTGGTTAACGATTTCTTACAAACGGATTGAACGATCGGGGTCATCGAGGTCTTCTTCGGAGCGTCTTCATGGAACTTAGATCGGATTAGTTTTTGGTTTAAATTGACTGAGCTATTTTTTTGTTATTAACAATTGAATTGTTTACAACGTTCTATTTCAAAAACGGTAAGAGATATGGCAAAAAGTATTTAGCATAATTTGCTCAGTAAGTGGAAATACATATTTAATTTCTTATCACTTTTTTCCATATTTGTCATAATTAAGGAGGTATGACGGGTTTAACCCTCGAGCATTCGCACCCCTATTGGCGTCTCACTCCCACTCCAGTAACGCGCATACTTCTCGTCCTCACGCTGACTATGCGGCTAGTCAAATATTCATAATGAGTTCAGAAGAAAGTCATAGAAGACTTTTCTTACTTAGACGAAAATTTGAAGGCGATAATTTGGTCCGAAAATAGCCAAGCAGGAAATTTTTTCTGTGACCTCAATGGGTCACACTAGCTCAGTGCACGATGGTTTTTTATCAGTTTCTGTTGCCACGAAGGAAAAGCAGGTGATATAGATAATTCGGAAATGAAAAGAGCGTTGGGAGTCTGACAAAACTGATGCTTAATAAACTGGGTCACTGGCTCTGGGTATCCACCGATCGAATGGATATCGAGCGATCTTCTCCAAACGATTTTCTGGTTTAAGTGTTTTCCCCATCGTTCGCTGTGTCCTTTTTCTCTCGCATTCTCGGTGATATTCGGCTTTATGTCCCCAACGGGACTCCGCAAACGTTGGAATGTAATCCGCGAAAACAAGAGAGTCGTATTGAAATGGAGCCACCCACATGGAAGAATATCCATCAGAAAATATATGAGGAGGTATATTAGGGTAGATCCGCACCCTTCTTTCATTTATAACATAATATATATCTATATATATATCTATATATCTATATATATATCTATATATATATATATATATATATATCTATATATATATCTATATATATATCTATATATATATCTATATATATATCTATATATATATCTATATATATATATCGTGCTATATCTTGTATTTCATTGGAAAACAGATACACCTTTTTTTAATGTAAGTGCTCAATACCCAAAACTTTTCTGCATAAATACTATTCCTTGGTAGGTTATTAATAATTACACCGGGGCATAATAGGCAATGAATCAGCGGGGTGCATTCTGCGCCCTATTTCCGCTATTGCACGGAGAAATAAGTACGGTAAAATTTACGGAACTAGTGACATATAGTGTGAATGAAATGCCAATTCCGTAATTTTTGTCGTATTATAAAATTTACCAATGCGTCACGTAATTTTTCCTGAAATAGGAAAAATTCATCAGAACATCCATGAAAACTCATATTAAATAATTGCAATATTTACCATTTTTTAGTAATTTTTATGGCTCTTTTATCATGTTTTTTACGAAACGCGTAGTGTATATTTCATGAGTATGTCAAAAAATGTCGTGAATTTTGGTACATCTTTTACGGTTAAGAAAGTGCGCGGTTGACTACGTCATGCGCTGAGACCAACCCATTTCATTCGTAATTCGTCACTCCTGGCAGTTCAACGTGTTGCGTCTTCATAAATTGCATTATTTAACGTCTTTTGCGGTTGAAGTAATTTCAGAAAATGTTATCCAACCAAACTTGGCCGTTGAATTCTATTTTCTCAAGCTTTTACCTACAATCTGTCAAAAATCATTTTAAATTTTAAATTAATACAAAATTACGATACTCAATTACGTTCCGTAACGTAATTGTTCCCTAACTTTTCTAACAATTTTTTCTATATTTTTCTCTCCGTGTATGTCGCATTTTGTGCGTCAGCCAAAGAAGGCGTACGCTCCGCTACATGGGCAGTCAAACTTCCCGCTCCAGCGCACGCAAAGTACCATTTTCCTCCCGCTGTGCGGTAGGACAATCTTTCTCCACGTCCACGCTGGAATGGAAAACGATGTTCTAACCATGGGAGGTAAAATGAAGAACCCTCAGCTGTGTACTTATCAACCTCGGTCTCGGCTGGTAATGGCACATACTATTTTTAATTTTACCGCCAATTTCACTTGTTTATAACATTTTATTATAAAAACGGTTGAAGATCGAAATAAAAGTGTCCAACGAAAATTGTTCCTGGCATGAAAATCGTCGAATGCAACTTTTTCCCGAAGTACATAAGGTGAAAAATATCGGATCAGAAAATTCATGCCACCCGTAACGGGTTATCATATCTCGGTTTTCCATTGACATATAGAGATGGGAAATGCAAAAAATGTTATATTGGGAGTTGTTGATGAATTCTTTTATTCCTTTTTACAGGCTATTTTTGACTCCCATTTCTCTTACAATTTTCCATGTTCAAAATATTTACAAACTAACAAGGCAGGCTTATTGGTACCTTAAAAACTACCTATTAACAGTTTGACCTAGGTGCTGTATAATTTGAATGAGTGATTGGGAGTATTGGGAGTTGAATTGATCAATCCTCCTTCGTAAAAATCAAGTTGATATACTTGGCCAAAAAATGAGATAATTTCATCGAAACTTTGGATGTTCCAAAGTATATTTTTCTCTACAAAATATTCCAAAGAATCTAATAAAACCAATCAGATCTTCAAGTATTATGACATAAAATATCATAAAATAAAGACCCAAGATTTGTTATATATTGTCATAATACGTTAAATTTCAATGACATTTTACATAATCTGAGAGAAAATGCCTCAATTCGATAAGTAAATTTCCACGCTGAGAAAGTTTAGTAGTTTTTCAGTTTTTCAGAAGGGGAATTTGCAGATTTTTTACGATATATATCTCTTGCCTATTTCTTGTATACCCTAGCGTCTTCGCTGGGGATTAAAGTAAAGCCTTGTGTGCACTGATTGCCTCTATAAGAGTGACTAAAAAAAACAAATGTCTTCTCTCTAACAAGTGAGTCGAGAAAGTTGCTTGGCTCTTGTACACAACTATAGTGAAATCTTCAGAGAACTCTTTTCCCAATTTGGCGGGAACAAAAAGTATCGTAAAACGTGTCTAAAACTTTTTTTTTCCCAATTTCAAAGTGTAAACATTGGTATGCATAGTGATAAAAATAAATTTCATTGTATTTTTGTGCCAATTTTTCTTCGCGAAGCGAAACTTCTTTATCGAGTTGAGAAACATGGTACCCTCAAGTCTCTTTCAGAAAAGTGAAGGTCTAGAAAATTTCGACGAAACCAAATAAAAATATTTTAGAGCTTCCCAATTTTTTTTAAGAATATTCGTATTTTCACTAATGTTATAACCGTCAAAATGTTGAAGAATTAAATGACAGAAGAAAAAAAAATTCAAATTATATAAGAACACTTAAATAACTAGTGGCATAAAAATGTGTGTCCCCGTTGGAAACACAAAGAAAACTTCCCGATTTGTAATTTCTGTTTGCCATTCCTAGATTTTCCGATACGTCAATTAAATGTTTCAATCCCATTTAAATGGGTGCGAACGCTCGAGGGTTAAACCCGTCATACCTCCTTAATTATGACAAATATGGAAAAAAGTGATAAGAAATTAAATATGTATTTCCACCTACTGAGCAAATTCTGCTTAATACTTTTTGCCGTATCTCTTACCGATTTTGAAATAGAGGGTTGTAAACAATTCAATTGTTAATAACAAAAAACAGCTCGGTCAATTTAAACCAAAAACTAATGCGATCTAAGTTCCATGAAGACGCTCCGAATAAGACCTCGATGACCCCGATCGTGCAATCCGTTCGTAGGAAATCGTTAAGCAAAAATCCGATTCCACGCATACAAACATACACACACACACAGACATTTACTCGGAATTTGATCGGAAGCATTTTGGTATACTTAAAACACCCGTTACAAAGTCCAAAACAAATTGATTTCGGGGTCAATACAATAACTTCCCGAAAATCGGAAAGTTAAAAAATTTCCAATTAAAAAATTGGAGAATCAAAAAATTCAAATGTGTTCTGTGGAATTTCAGAAAAAAGTCAAACTTTAATTGGCAATTGATTATTTCCACGTTAACATCAAAACTTTAATAATTACAATTCTAATTGAAGTTTTTCTTAACATTTTTATTTGATCTATATATGCTCCGCCAAATTCATGAAGTGGAAGTAAACGATGGCGTTTAATTAATGGAGTGACGATGAATGCTCTCGAAAAAGGTCTAGTACGAGGGAGGAAAAACATTTTTTTCATTACGTAAACTCGAATATTTTACAATAGCAATTTCAGGATGAGCAATTGGGTCACGGGCTCTCAGTCGCTTTTGTTCCTTCGGTAGAATCGACACGCTCATGATTGGATTTTAATAACAAAGATAATAAATCGATTTGGTGATGCCAAAAGAGGGCGGGGGGGGGGGGGGGGTCGAGTCGTCAATTTTCACCCTTCCTCTTGTTTTTATCGAATCACTCGATCAATCGAATTATCGGGAAAATCCCGCGCATTGGCAATTCCGCGAAAAATTCTATTCCAACCGATCATTTCCGCAACATTGAGTATCAGCCAATTTAGAAATTCCCAACAAAAAATACAATGCAAATTGAATATGTGAGCTTCATTATTACTTTTGTTCTTCTTATTTCATAATTGAACCTCCAATGTCAAAAATTGTTTTATTGAAGAACTCGCGATTCGAAGAACGATTCAAAAGTTACTACAATTTATTCCACTCTAACGCATATTTAAAAAAAATTGGTGAATTAAATCAGAGTTTCGGCCAATTGGAAAATTCGAAAAACCACTGAAAATAATGTGCCAAAATCTCAATTGCCTTTTTAAGGAAACTCGACAGTGAAACCCTGTCTTGCCCTTGAATTTTAGACTCTGGAACTCGCCACTTATGACTAAAACTGAAGAATATTCAAACTTAATTACCGTAATTTTTCTCCTGGACTCCCTCCAGACTTTGTCCAAACAATAAAAATTGGTACTAAATACTTCAATTACTAAAATAAATAACTGTAAGATTTAAATAAAAAAAAACTCAATGGTATTATAATATTTCACACGGGCACTCGATGAAAACAAAAAGTAAAACTAAAAAAGGAAAAACAAATGGATCACATAAACATTGCCGATTGAATAGTGAATTTTCGGTTTGGACGGATGCGATTCAGCGATGAGATCGAGACTGGAGAAAAAAAAAAGTCCGTGTGGCATTCACCACGTTTGGAGTGCGCGCGTCGACAGAGTTTATGCTCTGAAGAGACCAAGACCCCAACGGAGCAAATTCACTCTTTCCCCTCCTTCCTCTTGCTCTTGTCCTCCCAACCCCTATTCCTATTGCCCACTCTCGTCACCAATAAATTTCCCCTCTCCTCTCTAGAAAATGCATCAGCCCCCACTGCGATACCACAGCTCTGACCTTATCACCACCTTCACTCATGGGCATCTCAGACTATCCCAAATTTACCCATCAAAAGATACATTTTTGTCAATTCACTTCACCGTTCGCTTCATTCAGCACTCAACTGCCTGGACCGATTATGGGGCAAAATGATTTGTATAAAAATAAATGGGATGTGTGTGTGACCCCCGACGGGTCGCATCTATAACTTCCCGATAGTGTGTGTGTGTGTGTTTGTGTGTGTGTGTTTGTGTGTGTGTGACGATACACGTATGGAGTCAAGTTGTATATCAGCAACGCACCTTCAACTATTAATCGATTATTACGATTTTTTATCGATATCTCGGAAAATATGATGCCTAGAAAAAAAAGTAATACAACATGAAATATGTAGTTTCAGGAGCGGAACAACTTTTGTTTGATACATTTTCTCGTCTCTGTCATCGTTCTCGAAATACAGCGATATAAACAATGAAAATGGTTACTTAAGCGATATCTCGCAAATTAGCGCAATTATGGAAAATAGTCACTAAACATAAAATATGTATCTTCATGTGGGGAACAACATTCATTGGAAACTTTCGCCTCTATCTCCCACGGTTTTTGTAATACAACGTTTTAAATAATTGAAATTGTTAATAACAATTGAAGGAATTGTGTTTTAGACTTGACACTCCTTTTCGCTCTCCGCAACGGCTAGATGTAATTTTTGAAAAAAAAAATCAAATCGGTCCAGCTGTTCAGGAGAAACCGTGTCACAAAAAAATGCTCACATACGCACATACGCGCACACACACACACACACACACATAAACACACAGGTTTGCGACGGGGCTTTGGTGTAGTGGGTAGAGTGTCTGCCTACTATTCGAAAGAAGGATTAAAAAAAAAAAAAAAAAAAAACACACACACAGATATTTCATTGACATCCAGGATATCGTAAGTGCCCTCAGAAGACGAGACAGCAAGGCCGTTTCGAGATTTTTCAAAAAGTGTTCCATTCAAGTGTAAAGTGGCTTTTTAGGACGTCAGCAAGGGACTACAGAGCATCCCATAAAATATTTACGTACAATGTTGTAATACTATGTAATATATATATATATATATATAATTTACGCAGCTGAATGAGCCCGAAAAGGGTCTCGGAAGCTTAATAAAAAAAAAAAAAAAAAAAAGATATTTCATTGAAAAAGTGTCATAATGATGCCAAACGTTGAGAAAAGTGAACATTTCATCGATTTGACCCCTTTCATTTTTGGGATCATTACAATAACTTTCCCTATCGGGAAGTTGAAAATAAATAATTATGGAAAAATACAATCAAATGTAATATGGTCTCATCAATATCGTTCCCTCCATAAACAGTATTTTATAGACAGACTTTTGAGTTGGAGCCGATCACGAACAGTAGTGTTGTAAATGCATCGACATAATTTGTCTGAAATTGTCATTATATGATAGAGATATTAAACAAATGCCACTTTTGCCATTCAGATCCATCGTAATTGAACGCATTCAGCACATAACAACCCCATACATGACAACTCAACCGGAAACGGGGCTTTCCCCTCATAGCTCTTTGATAAAAAAACATTAGTTTTAACTGAATAAAATACGCAGGTCAATCAGCGGAATGCACCATGTCTTCAACTTATTGACATACAAAGAAACTTCAAAAACCGGACTTTTTTTCCACTTGAACTGGACGCGCCTTTCACTAGATTTAGCGATCCACATACAGCCGGTGAAAAAAAAACCATTTCCAGTTTCTTTTTTTACTATCCTAATCTATGTTTGCACCTCTAATTACGTGTTCATTCAAAATCGGAAGAATGAAAATTGCGGAGGAAACTTTACCCACTTCCAAAAAAGTGGTACTTAAATTATTAAAATGCGTCACATAATTTTTTAATTCAAATATTACTTTTTTCCTCTACTGGTATTTTTAAATATTTTAAATTTCTCAAAATCTAAAAGCTAAGTCATTATAATTTATCTACAAAACGTCTTTTCCCAACCAATCTACTTGTGAAAATTTTTCTGTGATAATTAACTTCCCGATTTTCGAGAAGTTATTGTATTGACCCCGAAATCAATTTTTTTTGACTTTGTACCTGGTGTTTTAAGTATACCAAAATGCTTCCCATCAAATTCTAAGTAAATGTCTGTGTGTGTGTGTGTATGTATGCTTGTATGTGTGGAATCGGATTTTTGGTTAACGACTTCTTACAAACGGATTGAACGATCGAGGTCATCGAGGTCTTATTCGGAGCGTCTTCATGGAACTTAGATCTGATTAGTTTTTGGTTTAAATTGACCGAGCTGTTTTTTTGTTATTAACAATTGAATTGCTTACACCGCTGTATTTCAAAAACGGTAAGAGATCCGGCAAAAAGTATTAAGCAGAATTTGCTCAGTAAGTGGAAATACATATTTAATTTCTTATCACTTTTTTCCATATTTGTCATAATTAAGGAGGTATGACGGGTTTAACCCTCGAGCGTTCGCACCCCTATTGGCGCCTCACTCCCACTCCAGTAACGCGCATAATTCTCGTCCTCACGCTGACTATGCGGCTAGTCAAATATTCATAATTATCTGCTTGATAAATGGGATTGAAACATTTAATGGACGTATCGGAAAATCTAGGAATGGCAAACAGAAATTACAAATCGGGAAGTTTTCTTTGTGTACCCAACGGGGGGACACACTTTTATCCCACTAGTTTTAGTTTCATTTGGGGCTTTTTATCGTGCAGATCCGGCAGCTTTGCTCGTATAGTTTTCTATTCCGTAGGAATCCTGCAGTTTCAAGGAACATAATCATTATAATGATTGTTAGTTATATGTAGAATATCTACCACCGACTACATAAGTTATTATCTAAACTGGAAGGAAGGATCACGGGAAACCGAATGAAGTAAATAATGACACCGTTAAATTGCTAGACGATGCGATGTCCCCTCTAATTGCGGCGGTTCATGTATTGCTCACTTGTGGATTAATTATCGGTGTTGTGGAATCATGAGCCCTTGACACAAGTCTCCAGCCAACTTACAGCATGAATATTCAACTGTCATAACTAATGGGCTGAATGGGTGTGTGTCCTCTATCGGTGACACAAAAAAAGTTTCCCGATCCGTTATTGCCATTCCAAATTTATTGGGCTCAGTTTTAGTACAGTTAAGGATATTCCACCTATATTGGCGAAGATATAAGAATTGCTTGAAATTTTGACATAATGTTTTTCAAGTGGTAACAGATGTCTGTATGAAATTTGAGATTGATTCACAACACCGGTTTGTAGTTATTAATTATCAAAGTTCTCAATTAACACGGCCTCTTATGGGGAAAATAAAAATTTCTGTAAATACAGTTCAAAATATAAAAATTTGTTGAAATTTTGAAAATTTACTATTGAAGCAAGTATAAAACGATGGTAAAGATTACATGACAATTGACTAAATTTGTTTTTCATTAATTTGTTTAAACAATATAATATTGATTCGCAAAATCAAATACAATATAATAATTTTCTATGGCTATCACTTCAACTAATTAACGCATTGAAATATTAATCGAAAATTATTGGCGATAAATATAACGAATTATAGAAAGGGTCATAAACTTTTGTTTTGACTATACGTGTTGAATATCCTTAAAGGACCTAGGATCTTCGAAATCGAGGTGATTACAATAATGTCCCGAAATTGGTCATTTGAAAAACTATGGCTCATTATAACGGTTTATCTGAGCATTCCTACTGCGTCCGGGTTTTAGAAACAGGGTCCATTTATAATGATTCATTCAAAATCGCTTCCATGAAAATTGCAGGGAGCATACTCCTGAAAAGCATTTTGTGAAAAGCGGTACATACTTGAATTATTAAAATGTGTCACGATGTCATGGAATTTTAAGTCTTCTCAGCTGATGCTGAGCTCTTGCCGGTAGTTTGACCGTAGTCTGGAGTTGACTCGAGTGGGAGGGATTGGCTGAGTGGGGAGGGAATGAAAAGGACACTTGGGAAAGTTCCATTATTCTCTTCACGCTCTTCGACACACTGTCCCTTTGTTGCTCCCCTGACAAAGACCCTAGATACTCGCATAATGCTCTGCTTTTGACCCACCAGAGTATTGTTTTATATGTGTGTCATTTTGGGACACATTCACCCTCAATTTGCCGTAAATGAACGGGTTTAGTTATTTTGTAGGACAAAATTTGGATATTTCATGGATGACATGCTTAGGACAATTAATTATTGTGAAGGTACTTCCGCAGACATTTTATGGAAAATATGTGCAAAATTTCGCGATACGCAGAAACTGCCAAATTTCGATTTAGGCGTCTTGTCTATAGCTTTTCCTTTCCCGATTTGTCATTTCTGTTGGCCATTCCTACATTTTCCGATACGTCAATTAAATGTTTCAATCCCATTTAAATGGGTGCGAACGCTCGAGGGTTAAACCCGTCATACCTCCTTAATTATGACAAATATGGAAAGAAGTGATGAGAAATTAAATATGTATTTTCACTTACTGAGCAAATTCCGCTTAATACTTTTTGCCGTATCTCTTACCGTTTTTGAAATAGAACGTTGTAAACAATTCAATTGTTAATAACAAAAAAACAGCTCGGTCAATTTAAACCAAAAACTAATCCGATCTAAGTTCCATGAAGACGCTCCGAATAAGACCTCGATGACCCCGATCGTTCAATCCGTTCGTAAGAAATCGTTAACCAAAAATCCGATTCCACACATACAAACATACACACACACAGACATTTGTCTGTGCTCAAGCTCACTTCCATAATGATTAATTACGTTCCAATAGTAACTGTCACAAATGATCGTCCCTCATTAATGTAAATATTATTCATGAAAAATCATTTGGCCCGGAACTATTGGACGCAACTATATGTATCGACACACTAGTAGTATTGAAAAGTGCGTCGATTTCTTATGTGCTTCTTTTCAGTACCTTGAATCTCGAAAGAGCATCTTCGAAAGGCAATGGATAATTACTGCATATGCATTCATTATGGCTGGCGATAGTGAGAGAAACGTTGAAAGTGAAAATTGCGCTTTTTCAAAAAGTAAATTTCACGGTCTGATTTTTCTGGTCGCGCAATAATGAACTCAATGGAAATTCACTTAAAACACAATTAGTCATATATTATTATTTTTTTCCATGTACACCTTAATACAACAATAGAATGTTAATAAATTAAGTAAACATTTGGGAGAATAAATTCTTCTGCCCAGATTCTTTCTCCTTCATTGCAATGGAAAACGATTGAATTTCCTTTTCAACCGCCGATTTGAGGCTCGGGTCCAGCACGACGACTCTCGTCATATCTTCCAGAGCTTCTTTTTCGTTCCAAGCTCCTATGTGCGCCTTTCCTCTCCTGTATAAAGCTTTCACATTATCTGCAATAGCAATACTGTGTTAGGAATTGAGTTCTATTGTGAAAGTGATAGGGGCGTATTCAGCCTCATCACTTCACTCAGAGGGAATGAATATCAACATGCTTATCGAACATCTCAGAAATTTCGCAAATTGAAAAACGTTGGAACTTGAAAAAATACAAAGAATCAACCAAATTATAAATTAAAAAGAAATAAACCATTTCCAAAATTGACCATTTTTTTTTTTGAAAGAGTCAAGATATTGTACAAAAATAAACTCTCATGCTTCAGTACTCAGTCTTTAAAAAATTGGAATAAAAAAAAATGAGCATTGCGAAAAATGGGACAATTTCGGTATTTTTAAAAACTTCAAAACCTTAACAAAAAACCCGAAATTTAGAAAAAATGTTCTAATTGAAAACATTGGCAGCATTCAATTTTGTTCAACTGAGCATTCTTAACCACTTCAGAACTTGAAGAATTGCTATGTTTTTTCCCGTTCGAAAAAAAACCAGGAATATGAAACATTACGAATATTTGACAAAGTTAAGGATATTCAACACGTATAGTCAGAACAAAAGTTTATGACCCTTTCTATAATTCCTTCTATTTATCGCCAATAATTTCCAATTAATATTTCAATGCGTTGATTTTCGCATTGACTTTCAATAGTTGAAGTGATAGCCATAGAAAATTATTATATTGTATTTGAATTTGCGAATGAATATTATATTGTTTAAACAAATTAATGGAAAAAAATTTTAGTCAATCGCCATGAAATTTTTATCATTGTTTTATATTTGCTTCAATAGTAAATTTTCAAAATTTCAACAAATTTTGATATTTTGAACTGTATTTACAGAAATTTTTATTTTTTCCATAAGAGGCCGTGTTAATTGAGAACTTTGATAATTAATAACTACAAAACGGTGTTGTGAATCAATCTCAAATTTCATACAGGCATCTGTTATCGCTTCGAAAACGTGATGTCAAAATTTCAAGCAATTCTTATATCTTCGCCAATACAGGTGGAATATCCTTAAAAAAACAATTTAATTGCAAAAAATGAACTGTAGTTTCACATCTATTGTATAATGCTTTAAGTGGTCATTTATTCTAAACCGAAATTGTGGTGACAACTCTATTTTCATTTCATTCTCGTCATTGCGTAAATAATTGCTCTGCCAAATTACCTGGCTCAATTGTCAATACAGAAGTACAGTGTTCGATGACCACATAATACTCTTTTTTGAATAATTTACACTGCGCAAAGTTCAGGAGAAGAGGTACTTTCATCTTGTTCAGCGTTGTCCACTCCTCGTCATGTGGTTTTTCACTGGAAATGTATGTTTCATTAACTTCACGGAACATTAAATATTGGCCGGTACATCAAGTCTAAAATTGTCACCACGGTCATTGTCTACTTGTCTACTTTCAGCTGAGAAAAAAAATCATTTCTTTTAGAAAATCTAGGAAAAATATTTGAAAATAAAAAAGTCTTCTTTGATTTATAAGAATGGGAAATATGCGAAAACGGATACAGACCTAATGCAATTTTTTTTTCTATTAACAATGGTCCAAGAATGATTCTAAAAATGCAAAAATATTTTTGTGATGGGAACCTGAACAAGAACAAAATTTTGCGTTTACAGATGAATATAAAATACATAAACTATGTTTGTATAATGGTGAATTATTATTTTTTTCTTTTGATAATTAACATCTTATGTATGTTGATGTTGCGAATAAACCGGAAGGTTTGAAAGCTTCCAATAAATAAGTTAAAAACAAAAAATACAGAAATATAAAATACATGAGTCATGGATCGAAAAAATTGAAAGGTATAATACTCGAAAACTATACCCCTGTGCCAAATAACTCCATATAAAAATATGCAATATAGGATGAGACAGTTTTTCCAGTATGATAACCATCTGAAATTTATTTCAATTTTTTTGAATTCACGATGAGAATGCGTGTCCGAATTAACGGAAAATTCTCCATTAGAACTTGGACATAATTGTTTTGATTTCCAATGTAGGCTTCTCCGAGAATAAAGGAATACTGAGCAACAAATATTTTTTTTATACCTCAACATCAATTGCTCCAACATTCCAATGGCAAGTGCATAGGTATCTGCAGCCGCTTCATAATTCTTATTCCTGAATTGGTCATTTCCCTTTTCCCTCAAAACAGGCACACATTTCAATTTCTCATCCTCAGTCATTTGCCAGGATTCTTTTTCATAATCAGTAGGTGGAACAACTTGGATTAGCTCTGAAAAAAGAATTGATTACGTTCACCATCATTAAGAGAGAAGAAACTATAGAATTTTTATAGGAATCATACGGCACGGGAATATTACAAAACCTAGTGGGATAAAAGTGTGGGTCCCCACTGGGAACGCAAAGAAAACTTCCCGATTTGTCATTTCTGTTTGCCATTCCTAGATTGTCCGATACGTCAATTAAATGTTTCAATCCCATTTATCAAGCAGATAATTATGAATATTTGACTAGCCGCATAGTCAGCATGAGGACGAGAATTATGCGCGTTACTGGAGTGGGAGTGAGACGCCAATAGGGGTGCGAACGCTCGAGGGTTAAACCCGTCATACCTCCTTAATTATGATAAATATGGAAAAAAGTGATAAGAAATTAAATATGTATTTCCACTTACTGAGCAAATTCTGCTTAATACTTTTTGCCGTATCTCTTACCGTTTTTGAAATAGAGCGTTGTAAACAATTCAATTGTTAATAACAAAAAAACAGCTCGGTCAATTTAAACCAAAAACTAATCCGATCTGAGGTCCATGAAGACGCTCCGAATAAGACCTCGATGACCCCGATCGTTCAATCCGTTTGTAAGAAATCGTTAACCAAAAATCCGATTCCACCCATACAAACATACACACACACACACACACAGACATTTACTCGGAATTTCATTGGAAGCATTTTGGTATACTTAAAACACCAGTTATAAAGTCAAAAAAAAAATGATTTCGGGGTCAATACAATCACTTTCCGAAAATCGGGAAGTTAATGAGGGAAAACATGTGAAATCTTCAAAACTGGATGACGACCAATTTTGTTCCTTTTCGTTTTGAGTATAAACAAAAATAATGAAAATCGCATTCGTATTCTATGAATATTTCTGTAGCATAGTTAATGGACATTTTTAGAGTAATTTACCTATGATGAACTCTAAATCCTCCGAATTTTTTATCAGATCGTTGAGGTCCGGATATCCAATTCCCTCATTTTGCAGTGTAACGCCACAGCAATGTGAATTCATCTTCTCCTTCTTGGGTTTTCCAACTTCTCGAAGTGTCTTCGATACGAATGGATACGATGACACTAGCTATGACGATCGAACCAAAATTCCTTCCCATTATTTCAATATACTCACATAATTTCATAAATAATGAATGCAAAATTTCACTCACACTCTTATCAACCCTGAATTTACTGACTTCGTTGACTGCCATTTTCTGCACTATAGCTTCCCACACTTCGAGTTTAAATTTCTTTCCTAGTATCAGCTCCATAGGCCGCCCCATTTTTCTGCTGTCATCAATGACCGTTCCATTTAATTGTTTTGTTTGAAAGTGAAAAATTACCTGCAAATGAATAAAAATAATTGAATATTTTTAAAACTGGGTTTCCTTTGGAAATATGAATTATGACACGCTCTAGCAAAATTGATATTTTCTTTTTAGGAATCATGATAAATAAACACAAATTACACTGAATTCGGTAAAATGAGTGAGAAATTATCATCGATTTTAACCAAATTTTTCACATTTACAGAAAGTATTTTTTTCATTTCAAGGAAGGGAAAGTTGCTGTATCCTGAAAAATAAAAAATTAATTTCCTAATAGTTGAATCATTGAAAAAGAATTGGGCGTTTTCGTATTTTTGTTACCATAAGAAAAACTTTTGAAACATTATAAATCACTTTACTTTAGTCCCAGGAAGAAAATCCACAGTGTTCGTTCCAGCATGTAAAACATGTTTCACAATCAATTCTTTATCGCTCTCCATTTTTCCCCTTCCGCGATAGTTAAACAAGTGGAGGAAATTACGATTTTCCTATTTTCATTCAAAAATTGTTTTTCCTTGACAGTCCAAGGGTATGAACGAGTTAGTCACTGTTAATCGCGATTGGAGTGCACAGGATGCACAGCATAAATACAAATAACCCAACTCAAACTGACATTTCTATTGGTCACGTGACATCTCATGATCAAGCTCAGTCGATGTGGCGATTCCCTTCATAACCTCAGAACCCATCAAGTTACATTATCCACGCAATTTTCTTTTCACCGTTTTTTGTTGTACATTTAATTACTTAACTGTAATTCATTCAATTCCGGCTTCTGTGTCACGTAAGGCCGCACGTGGGTGACGTGGGTGAAATAAACGTTAGTCATTGGCAAGGCCCAAACATTCGCCACGGAAAAATTTGAAATTTCAGGTAAGAAGGTCATTTCCTGTTCAACTCTCACGATTTTTTGTGTCATCATTTGCCCCAGGTGTGAACTTGAATTTTGGTTATAAACTATTTACCTTTCAGGGAATCTTTCGGAGTTCAAAGATCACGTGACCTTGACAGATCAAAGTATGAATACCATGGCCAATGCAAAATCGGAAAAATACTCTTACAATGGATCTGAAATTATTGGTAACTATTTAAGTTTATGGAGTTGAGAAAGCAATTTTACAGTTTTCTCACCGCGGAATTTTGCTAATGGATTTGCTGTGAAATAACCTAATTTGATTTCAATTTCGATTCACGAATATTTAATGTAAAGGGAGACTGGTTTTATGGAAATTCATAATTTGCCAACGCGTCAAACTGAAAAATACTAAATAGATATATACATGAATAAATCAGTCAATCAATTCATAAATAAATGAATGAGCGAATTGTTGTATGAGGATTGAGCGAAAGGAGTTCAGTTGAATGACGTTAGATAGAGGAAAGGAACTAGCGGTGTGAACAAAACCTCCCGATTTTGTACCTCAGTACAGCCTACTAAATTTATTCTTCTCCAGTATAGGGTGACAGGACCATGCAATGCTCGCACGGTAAAAAATTCGCCCAGTCCTCGCACAACTCCAACTAGTATTCATTATTATTCAAAAAATTTTCTTAAAAATAACATTTTCGACTTAAATTCCAATAAAATCATTTAGGAAAATAATTTTTAAAAATAATTTAGGATATTTTAGTAGTGATTGAATTTTTTTTAATGAATTTTCAAACTGCCAAAACAAAAAAAATTGTTGGCGGGAATGATAAATGGCTGCCGAACCGCGGACTGGCACGTCCCCTGTCGCCTATTGGGTGGACCGTTTCATTACTGGCACAATGAGCCCGACCGGACTTTTTCGTCATTTACTTAATTAAGTCCTCAATTTTTCACCCGCGATCGATTATTTTTTTCATTATTTATAACCTTTATATTTTTTCATTCATTATACTTAACCTTTATATTTTGAATCCCTCATCGAAACCTACAAGACCCTTAATCGTGCGGGCACTGGTCACCCTACCACGGTTAATCGCGGTGACCCCTGTTACTGTTATAACGAAAACTTGTTTTGCATAATAAATAAATTGTTGTGAATATCATGTATCATCAATATGCAATATTTATAAAAATGTTTTTCTATTTTTCCTCTATCTAAGCTAACTTTTGGCGCCATGGTAGCCTTTTTTGTACAGAGAGTGAAAAATGGATCGATACGAATTCGAAGAGTAGACTACACATCTGCTTCTATGCCATTACAAGTCCGATTATCAAAAACAAGTTTCTCTCCTTTATTATTAAACACATCTGAAAGATTGAGGTGTAAATTTCATAAGACAGTCCTGCATGTTCTCCTACAATTGAAAATGTTCCTTTTCATGAAAACCATTTGTTTCTATTCTTTACAGAACCAGAGGAGATTCAGATTCCTGTACCATGGGGTCACGTAAGCGGTAACGATCCCAACAATAAGAGTCCCACAATTTCACTCCTATATTCCCCACTTAGACGAGTGAACATCGGAATTCCTGACAAAATTAAAGGAATTTATTCAATTAATAGTAATCTCCAAGTCTACCCGGCATAATATGCAGCTAACTTAAACTCAAATTGGAAAGTTATTGAATATCTTCTGGCCAAGGTTTCGATTGTTAAATTCACTCCTCTTCATTCGAATCCTTATATAGAACTGCGAAGAACAGAGTCTACAAGGGAGAATAGATTGTCTATCAATTCTATTCCTCTTTTCTCGTATTATTTTACCATTTTTTAGAATGAAATCACTTCAGTTCATTTAGAATGAAATCACTTAGTTCGTTCGGAAGACAAAAGAGATTGCTATTAGTTGAAAAATCGATGCGGTTTTAATGGCAATAACATAAATCATTATTTTCCGTTGGACCTGCCATTAACCTTTTACCGGTGACGCCATGAGGGGATTTCCGCGTTTTCTATTTTTTTGCGGGGTCACCCCGTGAGTGCAAGATTTATCAAAAAAGCTTGAAGAGAATTTTTGGCATTTTTTTCTCTTCCGCATTAAACCGTCATTTTAAGCATCTGAAATTTCATATTTTGCAAACTTAAGGCCTCTCCAACATTCCGCATGATATACAATTATTCAATTTTTCAATGGCTAAAATGCATTTGCTTAATAAAACTTATTGAATCACGAAAAAAATCACTAAATTTTCACCTTGGTCTGCGCTACTTTCTTGGGGCCCAATTGACAGATTGATCTCTAAAAAAGTTTCCATTCCCTGCTGAGTGAAGGATTAAATTTTATGGCGAGCTACAACAAACTTGAGCTGTTTAAGGGGTGACGCCGGTGAAACTTTGAAGTCTTCACCCGGCCTTTGGACCCGCCAATCGGGTTTTGATATATAAAGGCGTATCCAAAAAAGTAAGGAAAAATCCGGACCCAACCCATTATGCCCCATATACCCATAAGAAACATTGTTTTTCGTGTTTTGAGCTTCAAAGTGCTGCTCGGTCCGCAATTTTCTTTCGATTTTAATTTTTCTTTTTCAAAATGTTCGTCATACTCCAAAGAACAAAGTTGAGTATCCATTTTGTTCTATTCGCTTTACATCATGAGAAAATGATTTTTTAGTTTGCGCCTTTTTTTCTTTTTTTCGGAAACTCTCAAAATTCATCGTTTCACTAATTGATTATTGTAATCGCACGTAATATGACTTTTATGACGAGAAAAATGATTTGTTCAAGATTTAAACGAATTTTATGATGTATTTCTGTATTTTTACCTGAGCAGATTACTATATATATGTCTGTATTTTGTCAGATTTCTCTCATAGACAGATGCAAGTACTATAATTTTTTTGTACTGAATGTGAATTCTGTCATCATTGTTCTCGTCATAAAAGACGTATTACGTATGATTATAATAATCAATTAGTGAAAACGAGAAATTTTGAGATTTTTCGAAAAACTGAAAAAAATGCGCAAACTAAAAAATCATTTTCTCATGATGTAAAGCGAATAGAATAAAACGGATACTTAACTTTGTTCTTTGAAGTATGACGAAAATTTGAAAAAAAACAATTAAAATCGAACGAAATTGCGGACCGAGGAGCAAAACACGAAAAACAATGTTTCTTATGGGTATATGGGGCAAAATGGGTTGGGTCCGGAATTGTCCTTACTTTTTTCGATATGCCTTCATATATCAAAACCCGATTGAAAATTGAAAAGATACACGGTGGGAGGATTCCCTCAAGGCGCTACCAGTTATGTTTCGTGGAGAGGTGCGACCACTCAAGGGTTAAAAAACATATTGTAGGACAATGGTGGGGATCCAAGGAGAAGCAGCCAGTGGTGGCATTGCACGGCTGGCAGGATAATTCAGGAACATTCGATCTATTAGCACCCCTGATTGCCAATAATCTATCATTACTTTGTATTGACCTGCCTGGTCATGGATTCTCCTCTCATCTACATGATGGCGCATTTTACTACGTTTTTTGGGATGGGGTCATACTACTACGTAGAATCGTTAAACATTACAAATGGGATAAGGTCAGCATTACGTAGACAAAGATAGAACAATTTTTTGTCATTTTTATCATTATTATTTTTTTCTTCAATGTTTTTTTTTTCTATTTTTTTGTCATGCATTCTCCGGTGGTGGACACCTGTATTTTCTTGGGAGCGGTTGCGAGAAAATGAGTCGTCATGGGTAGATGGAAATGAGTCCTCAATGAGACAATGAATTCAGCGAAGAAAATCATGTAAAGAGAATGACATGTGTTTCTGACAGGTCTTGTCGAGATATTTCTGAAAATATGAAACGAAAGAACTATATATAGAAACCATTTGTCCCTTCGAGACCAAGAAGTTTACCCCTCAATTCCACTACCTTCGTCATTATCTAAGAAAGTCTCCATGGAAGCATGAATGGATCCTTTTTTAAGTAGAAAATTTGCATGGCCAATTTTGTTTCATAAGCAATTGCACCCGTAGTTTTTAGTCAAACTTTGACATTTGGATATCCCCCTAAGCTCTGCTAGGATCTTCTCGTATTTACGGTCCCGAGTTAACTTGATTTCGACTTAACTTTGATTACGTATCGTAGCACATCGCAGTAGTCTCTCCTTATGACTGAAAGTTCCTGTAAATAACTATTCAATTACTCCTATCGATGACTAAATCTGGTATTTGGGTTCCTCAAATTCCAATCCTACCAACTGTGGTAAGGGCCCAACAAATGCGCACAACATAACATGAATCATAACGACTATTTTACGCATATGCAGATCTTTAAATGTACCCATGAGTTTTCACGAAGTGCCAACAAATTTCGAGCTCACCATGTGTGGTGGAAATCTTGTATGTTTCCTACAGCAATTCTACAGAAGATCGGTACTTGCAGGATATTTTTTTATTCGCGATTTCATAATGAAATTCTGTAGGCAAATTATTCCCTCAGAAGTCCCATCCATCAAAAGGTGTGTGATATAATTATGACGTTGTGTAAAATCATCCAAAATGAATGAATTCATTCATTTTTGATGATTTGTGTAAAGTTCAGGTATGTAAAAATGAAAATGTGCATAGGCAAAATCCCTATAATTAAATTGGCTGACAAAAAACAATAGTTAAAACTAGGGAAATTATCATTTGTGTTTGGACAGGCAAATGGTGGGGTCCTAAACACATCCAACCGTTCATAACGTTACACGGTCGTCAAGATAACGCTGGAAGTTTTGATCCACTGATGCCAAAACTATGTAAAGATCAATCATTTTTGTGTCTGGATTTGCCGGGTCACGGGTACTCATCACATCTACCTACAGGACAGTACTATTTCATGTATTGGGAAGGTGTTATGTTGCTGCGCAGGGTCATTAAACATTTTCAGTGGAGCAAGGTCAGGAAATTGATGGAAAAAAACAAAGAAATATTGATTGTTTACACAATAAAAGCACTAAAAATTTGCACAAAATTGGACTTATGGTCGATGCATCGGGAGCACTGTATGTGTTTTTAAGCCAATTTTATACAATTTTGTTTTATTAGCGGTGAGAGCAGTGTTTTATCCCAAAATTGAATACATAAGTTCGGTTATTGGTCTCATCTTTTTGTGTGCACTTAGCAGTATCCAATTCATTTGTTTATGCTGCTCATGTTTCGTTAGCATGTATCAGGGAGTTCCAACTTGCCTCAAATTTGTGAAGATGAATATAGAATATAGTTCTGAAAGCCGACATCATTGCGCTCATAGGACCCTCCGTGCGCATGCGTTGTTTAGGAGAATAAATTTCAAAATAGCGACTCGTTTTTAAAAATTCAATAAATGAATAAGTAAATAAATGACCAATAGTAATCAGAATCATAATCACTCACTGAGTGGCCATCGAGGTGAAATCGGCAACCTCGAAGACCATTCCGGGACCTGATTTTAGGATGAACCAATAATTATGATTATCACCATTATATTATACTACAAGTAAGTCAATGAATGAATAAATAATCATTATTAATAGACAGAAGAACGATAAAGAATGGGGAATCCATCTTTAACTTTAATTCGTCAGAAATTTTTATGAACATAACAGTACCAATGATTGTGCAGCGCAGAACATAAACCTACATTATATTTACAATGAGTTTAGGTAACACCTGCAATAGAAAATCCTCTAGGAATCCTATAGCAAACGAGATTGAAAGGTGGTGGGGGAACAGATCAAATGTTAGAGAAACGAATATACTCTGAGATTATTGTTTTTTTTTTCATTTCAGACATAACGAAAGTGCTATAGGATTATTGGATTTTCTATAGAGAAGGTGCCATGGCGTTCTATATGCAAATTCTTCATAGCATTTCTATCAGGGATGTGAAAAAATGACCTGACCGGTCATATGACAGTCAGTGACGGTCACATGACCGACAGAAAGTTGACAAATTTTGGTCATCTGACAAATCTCTGACCACTTTACCATCTGACCGTCACAGTCCATCTAGCTAGTGGCGAATTAAAGATGTGAGAATTTTTATAACTATTTCATGATTTAATACGTGTTCAATATGATGTCAAAAATAGAAAAACGGGATGTGGGTCTGACCTTCTACGGGCCGAACCTATAACTTCCCGATATTTGTGTGTGTCTGTGCTATAGCGTGATTTCATATCGTTGAGCATATCGAATTAATTAAGCGCTACCGTCTTAATTATGCGTGTTACGAAAAAAATCATACAACACAAAATGTTTGTTTTTACATGAGGAACAACTTTCACTGATAACTTTTTCCTATAACTCTTACCGTTCATGTAATAGAGCGTTATAAACAATTAAAATCGTGCTTTTTTGTTAATTACTCAAAAACTATCTGGCCGATTAAAAAATAAATTAAAATCGGTCCAGCCGTTTACGAGAAACCGTTCGCCAAATATTTGCTCACAGACGTACACACACACACACACACACAAATTTCATCAATCTGACACTTTTCATTTTCGGGGTCATTACAATAACTTCCTATCGGAAAGTTAATAAACACATTCAGATAAAGATAACAATAATAAACTTTTTAAAAAAATGTGACAAGAAGATTTCTGACGGTCATTTTACATGCAGCTAGGTGGTTGTGAAATGAGATCAGCAATCGTGACCAAATTTCTGATGCGAAAAAAATGACGTCACATGACTGTCATTTTTCCCTGACCTGACCGATTTCGGAACGTGACATTATCTCGCATCCCTGATTCCTATATGAAAATTCTTTATAGAATTTCTATATGAAATCGTACGACAAATCGTATAGAAATTCGTAGAGGGAATCCTATAACAGGTTTCGGTACGGGTAAAACTCCCCATAAAGAAATTACATTTTCCCCAGACGATACGGACTTAATATCAGTTTAAAATTTCTCATACAAGATGTTACCAAAACTCGTACTTTTCTCTGAAGAAGATTCTCTGAATGCTTCGGCAGGATTCACGAAGTTCTCGTTCACGGTACCACAATCACTCGCTCTAGGACAGTTTTACTGGGGGTGGGCTCCAGCAGGTTCTCGTTCTGAGCACCATAATGTCGGTTTCCGGAACTAAATTCATCTTCACAAATTTCAGGGGAGTTGTATCCCCTTGGCATGCATCGAATATGAGAAAACCTTATGTGGGTCCAGGTCCACGCTTCAATGACCCGCGAAATTCGAGCGTTGCCGTAGTCTCCTTGAACATGTTTTCGATCAATCCAATCAAAATTGTGTCTAAACAGTTTGCATTGTCTCATAAAAAACGCACAATTTATGTCGTTCATCATTTTCAGGAAAAGATGTAAAATCAAGCAATCATTGAGCAACCCATTCACCAATTTGTGTCCTTGTGCATGATTTAATCAATTTTCAAAACATGCTTCCCTAATGGAAATCTGATTTTCATATTAAGTAGAATATTCTCATGAATTGTCCACATAATTTGCATGAATTCGTCAAAAAGTGTTAACTCTTAATACTTTCTATGTCTATTAAAATATTACATTTCCACGAGGGTCGTGTCTTACCTCTTCAAAGTGAAACTTTTTATGCACTTAGCCACCTACTGGTTGCATCAAATCTATGGTGAGGGATAAAGTCTGTAAGCAAAGAATGTACTTGTATGCAAAGAGCGCATGGCACAATTTGTAACTTCACTCTAAAGTTCACTTTCAGCGTTTTAAAAACAAAATTGATAAAGATTGACTGACCTTCTGGTTGGCAAAGCTGTACATAGCACTAGTTCAATGTGTTTCCTTCATCTAAAAATGCGCCAGAAGTTACTAAATGAAAAGCACATGCTCTCCTTGGATGCATAAATGTTTTCTCAAAGTCATAATTACTCAATTTTAATCATGTGTATTTTGAAGGATCATAAATTAGATCTCACAGAATACTACTGTCTACAGAAGGCCTATGGGATGAGGGAGAGACGAAACATATTGCGCATGCGCACACGATCTCGCTCCAATAAAAAGTACTATTCTGGCACACAAATGGTAAAATTGGAGTAACTCTGACTTTTAGCAGGATAGAATTTATCCGCCTAAGTAGAAACTGTGCGTTCCACCAAAGAGCATTTGTGACGTCTTCGGATAAAGCAATCAGACTCTAAGCACATTACAGCTCTATCCAACAGAAGAGTCATTTTTATCAATTTTTTTTTTCTGTATAAATACAATTTTTCCACAACAGATTAAGCTTCTGGGACATTCCTTGGGCGGCGCAATAAGCTTTCTCTACGCAGCTTCTTACCCGGACGAGGTTGAGGCCTTGATCAGCTTAGACATCGCTAGTACCACTGTGAAAAATGTTGTCAGCTATGTTGACGTGACTGGAGATCACATTGACAAGTACCTGAAATACGAGAGATTGACCCTGGACAGTGTGCCTTGCTACGATTACAACGATATGATTGATATTGTGATGGATGCGTATCATGGCTCCATCACCAGAGACAGCGCTGAAATACTTATGAAGAGGGGAATGCAACCTGCACCGTTGCCGGGAAAACACTATTTCTCCAGAGATCCTCGACTCAAGGTCATTTTTAACGAGAAGTATAAGGCAATAGATCAGAGTCCAATGTGGTTGATTTCGTGTTTGGTCAATGTAAAGTTTACAGGTCGAACCGAAGACGCGGTCTGTATTAATACTCGGCGGAAACGCAATTTACCACCGGGTGCTCTATGCACTTTATGCTGTAACGTGTAGAAGTTTAGAGAATTGAAGGTACCTCATAACATAAAAAGTATTTCGGGGGAAAAAAATATCGGGGATCGTAATGTTTTGTATTTCGACAATCACCTTTCCTAAACAACACAAAGAAAACTTTCCGATTTGTAATTTCTGTTTGCCATTCCTAGATTGTCCGATACGTCAATTAAATGTTTCAATCCCATTTATCAAGCAGATAATTATGAATATTTGACTAGCCGCATAGTCAGCGTGAGGACGAGAATTATGCGCGTTACGGGAGTGGGAGTGAGACGCCAATAGGGGTGCGAACGCTCGAGGGTTAAACCCGTGATACCCCCTTAATTATGACAAATATGGGAAAAAGTGATAAGAAATTAAATATGTATTTCCACTTACTGAGCAAATTCTGCTTAATACTTTTTGCCGTATCTCTTACCGTTTTTGAAATAGAGCGTTGTAAACAATTCAATTGTTAATAACGAAAAAACAGCTCGGTCAATTTGAACCAAAAACTAATCAGATCTAAGTTCCATGAAGACGGTCCGAAGAAGACCTCGATGAACCCGATCGCTCAATCCGTTCGTAAGAAATCGTTAACCAAAAATCCGATTCCACACATACAAACATATATATATATATATACACACACATTTACTCGGAATTTGATGGGAAGCATTTTGGTATACTTAAAACACCAGTTACAAAGTGAAAAAAAAAATGATTTCGGGGTCAGTACAATAACTTCCCGAAAATCGGGAAGTTGAAAAGTGGTAAGGATTTGAAGAGAAAATCTTATGTTTTGGGAGGATGAAAATGATTTGCAACTAGTCTTGTAATGAATCTCAGTTATATGGTTGTATTCATATTGAGAAATTACGATTTACTTTATCATGTTTTATGAAATCTAGAATTTTTTCTTCGAAATTTTATTTGAAATTATTTTTCAACTTTTTTATTGGATTACCTAAATCATGAATGATTGACTGTAAAAACAAATTGAATATGTTGTCCGCAGGTATCAATGTTGGGAATGCTATCTTTAGACCTGACGAACTCCTACGCAGAGAAGATCAAGTGTCCTTACCTGAACATCAGAGCAAAGTCTGGCCTTAAGTGGGACTACCCCAATCACTACAACGACATACTTGACATAATTAAGCGTTCTTCATCGAAATTCGAGTACCACGAGGTCGAGGGCAGTCACCACGTGCATCTCAACAACCCTGAAAACGTTGCTCCAATAATAGCAAATTTCCTAAAATCACTTAAAAATTAGGCCAATTTCCTAAAATCACTTAAAAATTAGGCCAATTTCCCAAATCACTAAATAATTTATTAAACGCGCGAGTTCAAATTCTACGGAGATTATAGCAATAATTATTGAGCTTCCGAGTTTATGATATTAATGGCCAGCTCAAAAAAGCAAAAGATTTCACACATAAATATCTCGTGAGAATACAGATTTTGTTCTAAACTGCCCAAGTAAAATTGTATATTTTACTCACTCATTAATATCATATCCTCTAACAATGAAGAGAAATAATAATGAGAGAATATTTTGTAGCGAAATTTTCCTATAAATCCCGTCGATTTTCAAATCTTACGGCAATCTACTTTCGGCACGAATTAAATTATTAGGTCAAATTAATTTATTCTTGACATAAACGGAATGGTGCTTTTGAATAGAAAAAAAAAATTGACAAGTAAAAATTTTATTTATCCTTCACATATTTTGTATTAAAGTGGCTTTTTTTATGTTCATAACTTTGGTTGAAGAAAACATTGTAAACGAAATAAAACAACGTTATTTGTCATTATGTGTATTTATCTGGTATTCCAAGTTGATAAAGAAAACATAAGTACATGAATGGCCCCCTGAAACAGAAAATTACGACTTGCGGGTGTCTATGGGTCTTATGCAATAAGGTGTGACCTAGAAAATAAAGAAATAATGAAGATATCACTGAGTAATGTTGGTTCAAGTCATTTATTTCCATAAAACGTTACCGTTTTCCTTGCTTCTTGTAGATAGTTCATTTTTGGTGACTATTCGAGATGGTGAACAAATTTGAAGAGAATTTTTGTTCCCAATTTTTTAAAATTAATGTTCTGTGTGTTTAATATTTGTGACAAAATTCCCATTCTAACTATGAATAATTGCCTTCACATTCGATTTTTAATGGAATTTTGAAAATATCCTTGGAAATAGTGGAGTTAAAAAAAAGTAACCCAAGTAATAAATTTTGAAACTAATTTTGTTTGTAGTTTATGTTTGCTTATACCTTGAACACCGAAATAACTATTTGTTTAGAGCTAAGCCATAAAAAACAACATAACTTCGTGAATAGTGAACTTGGAATAGAAACTTCATTTTTTTAGAGCGTAGATATTTTTTAGGCGTTCGAAATTCTCAGGTATTTATATTATTCATTTAAGAGATCTGCACAAACGCAGATCTCTTTTTAGCATTGAGTTATAGAAATTTTTTGGTGGTATAAAAATTCTCTATAACGTAATTCATTCATGTCTTTCGTAATTACAAAGTAAGGAGGAATTGAGTGTGGAGAAATGCGCGGAGGAAGCGAAATTTTAATTAAAAAATTGACAAATGGAAGTTGGAACTTTAAACAAATTTTACTATTATTTAAATTCAGAATGTTTAGATTTCTTGGAAGATTCGTGAGTCCGTTAATTTTGAAAATTCTTGACACGTCGTTAATGTTGTTTTTCTGAATTTAAAAATTATTCCACTTCTAAAGTTTTGCCAATTCTCTTAACAATTTTTGTCTCAGGTTTTTTTTTGAAAAAGTAATTTGTACATTAAACCTAGTGCTAAATGAAAATTTCAGTTTATCACCTCAGTCACGTTAGGAGGCATCCGGTCATCGAAATTTTCATATAAAAAAGATGTTAAAAAATTGGAATATTTGAGCGAAACTTTTGTAATGCCTCGAGTGATCCTTCTTATATTTAGCCGGAGATAAAAATGATTTATACCACACAGTTAACGGGCACCATATTTTTCGACTAGATCAGAATTCTCGCGTGTTACGCGTTTCGCTCGAATCTCCGTATGGAGAAATTCAGCAGCATGAGCCGAAAGCATTTTTGGGAAAAATGTGAGGGATTCTCTTAACGCGCGCCTACATATATGTTATAACATCTGGAGAATGCGTGAAAAAACATCTTGACATATCATATTTCATGAAAACACGATAAACAATAAAAAATAGTTATAAACAAATTGCACAATTTTCAGCTCTGAATTTATCCACATGAGCGAAACCAACATACCTGCTCGAAATCTCGTATAATACTGATTTTGATATGTTCAAACATGTTGCGACTCAATTAATTCATCATTATGGGGAATTCGTTCGCAAAAATATGGTATTTTTGTACATTTTCTATGAAACTTCTTACTTTTTTGAGGGACTATCATATCCATTTTTATGACAAGATTTAACATAATCTGACGACGCGATTTCCTAGGGGCGAAATGAAAAAAAAGAAACTCTCAGAATATTTTACCTCATAAGGAGCCCATTAAAAAATTCCAAAAAATACCATAACTTGGACTTGCACAAGAGATAAAGCCAAGAATTCGAAATCCTCTATTTGAACAGTTGGAAAAACTTTCAAGTCTCATGGGCCCGATGTTTATCCAGTTGTTATCGTGTTGGATAATTAATGTCCCCAATTGAATTTTCAATTTTATCAGATTTTCATCATAAAACATTTAGTCTACATTTGGAAATGATACGTGTCACCTCGGGTTTGCTACACTAAAAAACCCATTAGGCGAGATAAAGAGAAATCCATGAAGACAAAAATTCACGGCTTTTTCAAATGTTGGCCAGTCTTTTTTTTTTTATCACTCCACACGAGATATAAAAAGGAAAAATGAGGTACGTGTGGCTATGCCGTGGGGACACGTCGGTGGAAATAAAAAGGAAAAAGATGGGTGTAATAATTTGTGGCGATATAGGCTGAAAATGCACACAACGGGGGAATGCATTATCATTAACGTGGCGAGCCACGAGGCAAAAAGACACCAGGTAAGTCGTTCAATATTTTCCAATACTACATTTTCTCCCTCAATGTTCATATCCCAACTTAATTTCATTTTCTTTTTGCATAACATCACTTCCAATTTTCGCGGTTCACATTTTTTTCCAGACTTAATTGTGCTCTTTTGCAGAGAAATTGCTTATCTTTCGATTTGAATTTCTGAATACTTTTTAGATAAACCACGTATTTATTTGTTCGTGAATTGTGAATAAATATTTGCGAGTGGAGGGGAGGCGGAAGTGATAATTATTCAGTAAAATTATTTAAAAATTGAAAAGTGTATTTTGAACCAACAATGTTACAATGACGACGGAAGAATGTATTTAAGTCACACATCAAACAGTGGAAAAGAAATTTCTATTCAATTAGACTAGAGTTTGAAGGGCACACAGGGATTCCCGGAAATCTGTTTGACAATTGTGGTTTAGAAAACAATTTATTGAACTAAAAAAAAAATGAAGTTTCGAGGAATTTCAGGAAGACTATGAGTTTGAAAAATCGTTTGGAGAACCTCCATATGGCTCTCTTAAGATTTCGACATTTGACATTTCTTTTATATAAAATTTGAGTATCTATCCGAGACCATATGGAATGATTTTCTTATTCAATAACTCAGGTATTGAAAACAGTTGATATTGTCCCGTTAAGTCGACCAAATTCCTGAGATAAAAAACAATAAGTATTTATCGTGATATTTGCATTTCAGAATGTACTAGCAGCAGGAGGTGTAACCTTGGTGACTCCGAACGGAAAATTGTTAACCCTGGAGACTGCAGTTTGTTCTGATTCGTCGAGCCTGACGTGCAACAAACTTTGAATTATTATTTAAGTTTGTTCGTTCGGCTCGAGTTACCAGATCGATCTAAATTCATCGTTTATTGGTGGAATTAATCGCTGTACGGTAAGACAGCACATGTTGACGTAGCTCCTGGTCAGTTGGTGAAAATGACGTCAATGTTCTCAGACGCGCCTTTGATATCTCCAAGTCCTAGAATTGTGGGACAAGTTTATCAGTCTTTTTGCCACGCTCTCCATATTTATCATCAATTTAGTTATTTATTTATTTTTTCTTTAAATTTCTCATTTGCCTACTTCCACATCGTAGTGCACGGGTAAAGTGCACTGAAATCTCTCGGGGATGATGAAATAGGGAAATTTCTATAAGAACCTTTTGCAGGGAAATATAAGTTATACCCGCAAGTTCTTATAAACAATGCATCTCTCCTACATTTCGAGGTATTCGTTAACAATTTTGAAAAGATAAAATCATGAATGAATGTATCAAAAGGGACTTCGATGCTAGGTTTTAGTCATTTTGTATTATGTTTTTCTACTTTCAATATGTCGTCATAATTTTAAAATCAGTTTTTTAAATAAGATTTCTCATTTTTTTCGCACGAAGTGTGTCCATTGATTAAAATTAGAACTTGACATTTGAAATTCGATGGAGGTGCCGCCTTCTAGAGATTTCCGGTCCCGGACTAAGATAAAAACTGCAATCTAAAGTAGCGAATCCGGCAGAGTTTACCCAGGAATCATTTACGAATTCGCATATGTTGAGTATATCAATTTGTTACAGTGTGCATCAATGTGCCCCTTCATTTTCAATGTTGTTCTTTGAGTCCAGGAAGACCAGTTTCTATGCAGTGTTCGCAGAGAAATTGATGAACGAAAAAAAGGGGAGAGGACTTCCGGCGCAGCTAGAGGCGGTCCTCCGACTTGTGAAAATTTGCAATAATGTTATTCCGTTGAATATTTGTAATATTCCTAATTCAAGTAAATACTAGGCTTATGATGACCGCCACACAACCGATTTCTCCAGTCACTTGGAATGGTTTGCATTTTGGAAACTTTTTTAATTTTGGAACTTATCAAAATTTGTGGTTTCGTTAAATTTTGATTTCCCAATTTCTGGCATTTTTTACATTTCATTTTCTTTTTAATTATCAAAATATTGAAATAGCAATTCTTCTCCTATATTATATATAATTTTCATTGATATACGGATCCAGGAATTTTTAAATATTTTGACTATGATAAATTTACCAACATTTTGAAAATTGGTTAGAGTTGATAAATTTCCAAAATTTTAATTTGTAAAGTTTTGTAATTAAAACAAAACATTTTTTACGTAGTTTCTTTTTCATACTCATCATCATCATTGAAGTTTTCATCATGAATTAATTTTTTTAATCATGAAACCAAATTCTCAACGCAAGATATTCCCATTGTAGTCATAATTTTTTTTTAAAAAAGTTGAATTACCTGTGTAACCATTGTGCATTAACTGTGTAAATGGTAACTGGAAAAAAGATGGGTAATAATGTGACATAGTTAAATACGTATTGTCTACCTTCAAAAATTGAGAATTTCGAACATCCGCTTCAGAATTTATCAGCGTCGTCGATCTTGAGAAATTTTTAGAGCCCGATGTCTGACACGTCATGGCTCCCCTCTGAGCGTCACTAAAAACAAAAAGCCCAGGCAGAGGTAACCTGATGGAATTAATTTTCAAATATATACGCAAGCAAAGTAAAGTGAATTACAATTTCTTCAGTTGTTCTCTCGTTTTTTCCTCCTCTTTCTCATAGTTTTCCTCGATCTCCTGAACACCTGGGACTCTAGACATCGTCTCTCCTTGAAATAGGTAGTGAGTGCCTATTCCGTTGTCATAACAACCGTTTGAACCGATCATCGATTTGCCAGGTGCATTTTATTCTACCCAAACTTGGAAATTGACAAAACGAAAATTATAGAGAATTTCTTTAATACTATTTCCATAATTACATTAATTATTCATCATTAATTTACAAAAAAATTAACATTTGTTTATCCTAATAATTCCTCTGATGTCAACGATTTTGGCTGAAAATAAAATAAGAAATTGTTTTAGTTATTTTATTTCACCTGTTTTTATTTAATTTTCAATAAGATTTGTATTTTTTTACCATTATATAAACGTGCGTCGGTAGAGATCTTTCTAGGACTTCAGCTAGTCGACTTCTACTAATCTTATGTTCTTCTTCTGAAAAATAAACAGAAAAAAAATGAGTTTGATTTAAAAAAGATATTTTGTATCCTTTAAAATGCAGACATTTTGCAATTTTTCAAAATATGTTAAAATTTTTTTTCAAATTCCTCTTTCACAAATTTTATTTTGTCACCATTGGGAAACCCATGAATAAAACCCATAAAATGTGAAATATTCAACGCGATATGTTCTGCTGTTAAGGGAATGATTCCGGGAATTTATAAAGCATTGATTTAGTTCTAAGTATGCAAAAGGTAAGAGTGGGAAATTCCAAACACACATACAAACACTAGTCTGAGTGACAAAAGGATATAAGCAAAACTGGATGATATGAAGCTTCGAGAAAAATGAAGATTCAACTTTGGATTTTTTAACACCAAATTTCCCTATCTAACAGCTGCTAAATAACTAAATAAACAGACCTTGTGGAACACTGAGATTAAGGGTTGGTAGGGCAACGAAGCCCGCCACAAGTGGCCTCAGGATCCACTCGAATTTGCTCTCATTTTGTGGCCTCAGGTAAACATCGACATGCTTCTGCCCAGCAAACATGAAAGCATCACTGGCTTCCATCGTCATCTTGAGTGTGATGAGGTAGTCCGACCGGTTTTTAAGATGATAACTGACACACATGGGCGTTCTGACCCATCCCTGAGCTGGAATTTTGGCCTCGATGCCCACCGGCGCCTCCTCCACCCAAAGTGGCGCCAAGGTCACACTCGTACTGGTCTCGATGCCTTCCTCATCGTCCCTTTTCCATCGAATTGTGTACACCCCGGTGGACGTCGGCTGTCCTGATGATGCCCTCGGCACGGCGCAGAAGACATCGGTCGCGGATTCTCCTGCACAGATTTTCAGGCCATCGAGAAGATTTTGGGGACCGGACTCGTTCTGAAGGGCGTGACCTAACTCTACAGAAGTGCCTGAAATAGACAGTCCATTTTGCCCTGTAGTTTTCATTGTAATAAAGAAAACTACTACAGATTATAATAGAAACTGAACTATAATGTTTTATTACAGTTCACGAATCGACAGATAAATACTAATCGGTATGCTTTTGCTTTTTCCCACGTTCTTATATCAACTATACTCTAATAGAAAAATGGCATAGCTTAAATGGAATGCTTGTAAAAACTTCAATTATTCTTCATGGCATATATTTGACGCATCTAGTTATATAAGTTAGAGATTCCACCCATGCTCTTGGTTTTCATCTGGAAACCAATAAACGATTGAAGTACTGGAAGTAGTAAATGCATATCGATTTACCAACCCAAGGGTAAACTGGGATAAGTGCACTCATCTTTAGAGTAATTTTTATCACCAAAGAATTTCCTACAAACCGCTGGTGATTCATCCCCAATTCTGAGATATCTCCCAGAAATCATTGTAAACGACAATTGCAGTTATCCCAGTTTACTTCGTTGCATAATGGCAATAGCAATCAACACTGAGCAAAATTCACCTAGAATCCTCAGAGGCCAGGGTGAAGAGCACTCTATATTCGGCATAACAACGAAGCCCTCGTCGACAAAGGCCTTCGTCAGCGGTTCATACAATCTGCTATAAAACTGCGTTCCAACATCAAAAGGTTTGACGATGTCCACCACATGGCTATCCTCCTTCACCCTCTTCATCTGATCGTTGCCAAAAAATTCGAACTTGGCTGTGAATGTACGAACGCCCACCTGATGTGACCTGACATACACAGTTTTCCGAACAACGTCTCCCGGAACGATCCTGTCTGCCTCAAACAGTACAGAGGTTTCCTTTCCACTCATCGTCCCACTCAGTTCAGTCGTAGAATCCATCGTATGATCCTGAAAGCTCTGCTTGACTTCCATCGAAAATCTGGAAATGTCCTCCTTCGAACTAATATTGAACACTATCGGCAGCCATTCGCTCAACAGAGCAGGAGTGTTCGATTTAATTTCGACAATGAGTGGTGCCTCCTCATGCCTAATTTCTGCGGAACCAATCGTTTTGATCCCCTCAAAGCTTCCCTTGGCCCCCTGTCCCTCTACGCCTCCTGGATCGCCCGGAAATTTAATCACAATCCGTCTCTTCTCATTCCCCATCACCAGCGACATCAGACTAACCTGGATTTCGGTTCCATCAGGAACCTGCGGAGCCTGGACTCCACACTGGAACCTCCTGACTTCCCCAGCCTCAAACCCAAACCTCCTACTACTCTCATCATTAACAGGAACTTCAATATTAACTCCAGGACCTGAAATGGCAACCGAAATCTCGGAGAACTCAACAGCTGCTTCGAATAGATTTTTCACAATCACCTCAACTGATACTTTTTCAGCAGCATTAAATCTGGAAGCAGTGAAGGACCCTTTCACCTGTACAAATGTCGCAACGTTAGAGTCCTCAATGACCGTAACAAATTCCTCAATTCGACTAAGCTCCACACCCCATTTTCCGATAGCCTCATCAATGCCATTTTCCGGAAGTCCAGGTCCAGGTTCCGGCATCCTTCGATCCAGAATCCCGAGGAGATTCGCATAGATCTTGCACCTCTCGTTTTTTGGGAATGTCGTGGCCGGGCCCAGAGCCTCGATACTCAGTGTCAGATAATCCTGAACACTGGCATTCAAATACGCTGCTCTCATGGCATTTGTTAGAACGTCTGTGAGTAGAAGAGGCCACTTTTCCGATCTGTATTCCCAGAGCATGTGTGTTAAAAGGGTCAAAACTTTTCCATAATCTTTGCTATTGTAGTATTCAGCTGCCATCTGCACAACGAGAAGTCGTCGCATTCTGGGACATCGATACATCTTAAACTGGGACATAGCATTGCCAAGCAATGCTATGATGATCATAGAATGGTTTACATTTTTCTCTCGCCACTTCAGTGCCTGAACCCCAAGGGCCTCCTTCAAAGTGTCGCCCGATTCAGCTGATAATTTTCCAGGTCTCCAGGGTCTCTGCCCATAGAATTCCATCTTGGCCTCATCGACCAGAGGATCTGGATCAACCTGAATGGCATTTGCACAGAGCTCATTGCAGGCAGTTTGCCTGGATCCTGCATGAGTAGCAGCTGTCTGGAAGTAATACCCTGGATGCTGGGTCTGGACTGCGGGAAGCCCCTGACGAATTGCATCGTCGAATAACTCCGCAAATGTCGAGTACTGGTTCGCCATGAAGCCATGGTGCTCGAATATCAGGTCCTCTGGTCCAGTTCTCGATTTGAATCGATCTGTGTGCGATCTGAATTGACTAATGGCATCCCTCGGTTGATTCAGGGCAAACTGAAGCTTGCAGATTTTGTAGTTTATGAAGGCCGCCACTGTTTTTATTTCAAATGTGTTGGTATCGACCATTCTTATTTCAAGGAGATGGCCGTAGGCCGATTGGTAGTGCTTCACTGCTATGGCCTTTTCCTGCCTGAGTTCATTCAAAAAGGCTATCTTAAACTGGTGTCTAACGAACAGGTACTGATGGGAAGTTTTGTTCAGTTGGTCCTTGTGGTTCTTCACCGTACGGAAGTGATGGTGGTAGAAGTTTTGAGCTAAGTCATAGAAGGCGCCTTCTAGGCGGGAGGTATAGCCCTGAAGATGATCCCCGTGAGGTAGAATGTATAGGGATTTTAGGGGAAGCTCACAAGCTGTGCAAAGAGCGGTAGCTCGTTCGGTTGCAACGCTGTCCTCAGAGTCGGGAGTCAGCGGTGGACTTTTCTGAATTAGCACTACTGCAATCCGAGTTGAACGACCATCCAGTGCAGATCTTATTGCTTGGACTCTGGAAGCACATTCCAGCTTCTTCTCGGTCCAGTTGGGATCTGTCCAGTCGAGTTCGTAGAAGGCTACCACTACAGCGGGAATCTCCGAAAGGTACTTGGCCATCCAATTGCGCTTCAGGATTCCCTTTGGAATGTACCATTCGTAGGAGTTTCGTTTGGGTTTAGGAGTGGGGAATGTGGGATTTAAGGGAAGGTGTTTGAAGTGGACGGACGTGTTGTCGGGACGACGATTTGTTTGGAAGGCGTCCCAGATTGAACGGTGAGTTGTGTTCGAGAGGTCAAGACCCGTGAGACCTATCAGGGCGAGGGGCCTTGCTAGTAGCTCGGATGGTAGTTCTGACATTATTGCAACCTGCGGGGAAATGGAATCGGTAATATTAATCAGGTCTGGGAATCAATTGAGGTACTTTCGCGGTGACAACAGACGCGAGATCGGAAACAATTCTCCATATGCTAGAAACCATACATTTCGCACATGTAAGTGGATATATTACAGATATCATATAGTCGTATTTATTGGAATATGAAATTTTGGAAATAAAAAAGGTTTTATGAGACCAATTTATTCAGAAAGAATGCCCCAAAAGTCCTTGCCGTTTTTTGAGTTGTGTCATGTATTCAATTATATAGCAAACTACTTTTGTGTTGGTAGCATACTGCGAACTTTTTAGATCTTCATTTTTAAAGTATCACTGGGAAAGTAGTTTAAGATTATATACGTATTTACGATTTTTTTCAGTCTTTCTCTTCAATATTTTTTACGCTACTTTTCGTTATCACCTGGAATCTGGAGGGACAAATGAATGGACTAATCATCTACTGAATACTGCTTATCAAGAAAGGAATTTTATAAGTGAAATCTGATCCTATATTTTATACTTTATATTAGGGAAATTTTACAATGAAGTACTGGGAGTTTAGACACGAAATTTGAGTTGAAAAGACGTTGGAAATGAAAAAAATAAAGTGGTTTCTTTGACTTTTGATGGTTGAATCGAAACCAGAAAAATGGTCAACCGTTGTGTATATAGTATTTTTATAAATCACTAATTTTAGATAAATACTTGATTGATGAGATTCGATTATAAACCTCCATTCTTTTGCATACTCGAAATACATTTTTAGAACAGGGCCAATCAACTTCATTATTTTGAATTGGTAAATATGTTCCACAGTAACGTTTGATGGTTTTGGCGCGGTGAAACAGAGCATGCAATGATTTTTCCACACTAGTACAAACCTTCAAAATGGAGCGATAAATTATTTAGCAAGAATTTTGTGTTTGTTCGGTATCATTTGGACTCTTGTGATGACAGGAGCAGAGGGACCACCCACTACTGACTCGAGGTTATGTTTGACGTTTCAACCCTTCAATGTTGCGGTGGTTTTATTTTGGAATTGAACCACCATATTGGAGGAGTATCGATAACTGTGAACAATCGATATGCTGAGTAGCAGTGCTGGCAGTGATATATCGGTATATCGTGATTTGAAATATGTGCGAAAACTAAATATTCGTTAGTTTGATTGAAGAAAAAACATCAGTTACAAATTAACGTTTGTTGAAGTGGCAAAAAAATTGAATAGTTTAAAAATCCAAGTTCGACCGTCAAAAATTTTTAAGAATATTCAATAGGTTCAAAAATTGTTTAATTTTCGCATTAAGTTTGTGTAAATTCTGAACCACTACCGGAAATGAGGATTCGAATAGGTCGGAAGTAACAATCCGATCTTTTTTTGAGAACAGATTCTAAAAATTTGTTCAAAATTTTCAAGAATTTTTCAAGTTTTTTAAAAATTCAATAGCTTTGAAATTTCCAAAAAATGCGAAAATCCAAACGTTTGAATGTTTTGAACTTCAGAATTTGTTTCATTGCGAAATTCCAAAAACTGTACCATCGCGTGAGAAATGGTGTCATATCGACTACGAGTGCTACAACATCGATTGTCACATCCGCAGAATTCGATTCTCTTTCATATCGAACTCCTCCCACTTAGCGTGTTTCAAAACTCCGATGGCGAACATGTCCGAAGTTGGAACAGTCGTAGCTTCGGCAACGCTCGTATCCAGCTGTAAACCCAAGCATTTTTTTTTCAATGTGTGTGTTGTTATTGAGACGTCAGAGCCCCTATATCCTCCCACGGTCTAGTGGTGCGTCACTCGTGAAAGTTGCTTGTCAAATTCCGCAAAATTAGTCTAAATTCAACAAAGAAATTGATTGAAAAATTGAAAAAGTGACGTTATAATTGGGAGTACCATGGAGGTGCTCGATCCAACTGTCACACATGACGATGCCCCATTATGTGTTAATGATTCGTTGGAAAAACGTAAGAAACATGTGGAAATTATTATTGACAATGTGACGCGCGTGCTTCCGTTGTATCGAAAGTTGATTTTGTTGACATTTTTTGAATATTTTTTTTTTGCATTTTTCGACGTTGACCACGTGAATGGCTTTTGATATTAGCTACTCGGGGAACCAGTGACACAACAAAGAAATTTACTGTAAATGGTCACGGCTGTGGTACCATCATTTTCACGTCCCAATAACCCCTCTTACGAAATCACAGCAATTATATTCTATATTGTAACATATTTATAGGGTAATATCCCGACACTGATTTTTGTAAAATTTGTCTCAACAAAAAACGCGTAGAAAAATTATAGTGACAAGTGTAGTAAAATTGTTGTAAATATCAGTTTATCTCGCATAGTTTTGTGATCATAAAAAGAGGAAACACAATCCGTAAATATGTGTGGGGAAATTCCTGACTATATCTGCAGAGATTATAATCAAGAAACATCTGTTGATTTTGGGATTTCCGGAATTTTCAAAAGCTGTTTTTTACCATTTTTCTCAGATTCTGAATTTCCACTCTTCTTATATTTTGAAAAGTTTTTGGGATATTTTGTATTTTTCAAAATATTTTCCAAAATATTTTTCAAAATACTTTTCAAAATATGTTGAAAAATATTTTTCAAAATATTTTTCAAAATATTTTTCAAAATATTTTTCAAAATATTTTTCAAAATATTTTTCAAAATATTTTTCAAAATATTTTTCAAAAAATTTTTCAAAACATTTTCCAAAACATTTTCCAAAATATTTCAATATTTCAAAATATTGACTTTCCACCCGTGTCCCGTAAATTTTTAATAAACCGATTGAAAAAAAATTCCTACCGTTTTAAATTGTAAATTGTGAGCTTGGTATTAAAATTAATTTTTTGTTTTGCAATTACAGAAGCACTGAGGCAGATTCCCCGTCCGCCAGGGTCATGCATCAAAGCGAGACATACGCTGGGTTTTCTCGGATTTCTAGGTTTCGCCCTGGTTTATGCGATGCGAGTCAACCTCTCAGTTGCTATTGTCTCTATGGTAAATCAAACTGCGTTTCCCAGTGAGGACAATGAGACTGATAGCGACGTGTGTCATAATGTCGATCCAGTCAATGGGACTTTTATTCCAGTGAGAAATTTACTTTTTTATAACGAAAATAATGATACAAAATTATTTTATCTATACTAGTAAGTATTTCCCCCCTGTACAATTTCGAACATAAATGTGTGTATGTGTGTATGGTCAGTAGACAGTATTTTTCGTATTTACTTTTTTATTAGAAATTTATTTTTAATTTATTTTTTATTAGAAATGTTTGTACACATATTATTTACACCAATCCAATACAGCAAGACGCCCCTCAGTTTCGGCCTCACAAAGACTCATACAAATACATTTATCTCGGGAATGACTCAATATAGAGGAAGCTGGCAAAAGACTGTTTTGTCAGCCATTAAATCTTCTACCAAAAATGTCCTGTAACATTATTCCCTAATTCCACTTCTTAATCTCAGAACTTGGAATTAGAGAAGTCCTACTATGATACAGGTAGTAGGCACAAAAATTATATCTTTGTTATTAACTTAAATTTTCACTTTTTTCAGTATAAACTTAGCACATGTCGATATATAACGAATTTATTGCCTAATGTAAAGGCCTAGTAACATTTGGAACTCATTCGAACATCCTCACGGGGAGGATTTCCCGCCAAATTGGAGAATTTGACTTTTGCAAAGAAAAGCTCTTGTCTCAAGAGAATGGATTCTTCATGTCAGAGATTTTTCCTATCAGTGGACAAACTGAAAAATTAATCTGAACTTCATGATTTTCACAGAATAACTTGAAATTAAAAGAAGATGGAAAATATTTCATAAGACGTTTTTTGCAGAGGAAAATGTGTGTTTATGAAGAAAGTTCTTATAGTATGCCCCATATCTTCGCTTGTTTTGGGTTATTTAATGATTGCACTAAAGTGCAGATGTACTTCTCCTAGGTTATCATTTCGTTACAGTATTGAGCTGTGGCTCCGAAATTTCAGTCATTTATTTATTCATTTATTGATTAATCTGTGGAAAACAACAATAATTCGTAAAATGTAATTTAGATACTGATTACGTGCCAATTTTCTTGCAAATGTTTCTCATGTAATTGAATGAAAATTTTTGATTATGGACATCTCCAGTTATCGACCACGCTATTTCAAAGCGCACTAATATGCTATAGAGTGCAATGAGTGAAAGAAAACCGGAAGTGAAATGAGACAACCGAAGAGAACTGATTACGCTCTTAGTTTTGTCCCGTCAAACTATTAGTCATGTTGGCTTATCTTCTGTACTCCCCGCTTCATAGTGGTCCAAACAGTATTGTTATCGTTTTCAAGGTCATATGTGCACGAAAGCACGAAGATCTTGTTTTTTTGCAATGACGAGTCCGGTGGCGCGTGCTTCGCACGCGCGTTTCCTTTTCGCGCCGCGCTGACTGGTGGCGCGTCAGTTTCGGTCTTACGGCTTTCGATATTTTTGATATATATCGATAGTTTCTTTCGTCTCTCCTTTTTACTATAGGAATCGCTTTGTATTTCAGACAGTAATGTTCCATAACGACTTCTTTTCCATACTTCATTACCTTTTTTTCGAATATAAGACCAATAAATTTCGATTTTCCATCACGACTCTTTAACATCTTGCCACTACCCAGTTTGAAATTAAGTTTATCAAGCAAAACTTTTTTAATGCCTCAAGTGCGCACTATTTTCATAAAGGGGCATAAAGCGGGATTCTCATAAAAATGAGGTGATCTTCACAATTCGACCTAGCCCCACAACAAAATATTAAAATAATTTTTTTGAAATTAAATAATCGGTCAGTTTTTTTCATCATAATTAATATTTTGCAATTTGTTTTCAGAGCCCTGGGGAATTTAATTGGGACGAGAAAACCCAGGGTGTCATTTTGGGCTCATTCTTCCTGGGATACGTAATAACAAATGTTCCTGGTGGTCGAATGGCCGAGAAAGTTGGCGGAAAATTGGTGTATGGCCTTGGTGTGCTACTTACGGCAATTTTAACTGTGGTAAGCCCATGGGCTGCCTATTGGGGACTGCCAGCATTTTTAGCTGTGAGAATTGCTGAGGGCTTCACGGAGGGTGTCACATTCCCCGCTATGCATTCCATGTTGGCTCACTGGGTGCCTCCTCTAGAGCGCAGCAAATTTGCTGCTCTAGTATATGCAGGTGAGGGATTGGCAAAAAAATGTTTGTTGCCATATGTCATGAAGTTTCTTTTTAGAACTTTTGAAATCCACAATTTTGACGCTCGTAAAACGCTTACGATGCATGCAGATTATTGAAATTTTTCAATTTTCTAAATTTCCATAATTTTTAACTTCCCGGTAGGGAAAGTTATTGTAATGACCCCGAAAATGAAAAGTGTCAGATCGATGAAATTTTCACTTTTCTCGACGTTTCGCATCATCCTGGCACGTTTCCAATGAAATGTCTGTGTGTTCGTGTGTGTGCGTATGTGAGCATTTTTTGGTGACACGGTTTCTCCTGAACAGCTGGGCTGATTTGAATTTTTTTTTTGCGGAGAGCGGAAAGGAGTGCCAAGTCTAAAACACAATTCTTTCAATTGTTATTAACAATTTGAATTGTTTAAAACGTTGTATTACAAAAACCTTGGGAGATAGAGGAAAAAGTTTCCAACGATTGTTGTTCCCCACATGAAGATACATATTTTATGTTTAATTACTTTTTTCCATAATTGCGCTAATTTACGAGATATCGCTTAATTAACAATTTTCATTGTTTATAACGCTGTATTTCGAGAACGATGACAGATACGAGAAAAAGTATGAAACAAAAGTTGTTCCGCTCGTGAAACTAGATATTTCATGTTATATTACTTTTTTGCTAGGCATCATATTTTACGAGATATCGATAAAAAATCGTAATAATCGATTAATAGTTGAATTTGCGCTACTGATATATAACTTGACACCATACGTGTATCGTCATACACACACCCACTATCGGGAAGTTATAGATGCGACACGTCGAAAGTCACACCCACATCCTATTTATTATAATCTCTAAATCATCTGAAGTTTTAGACCTTTTTTTTTTTTAATTGATTTAAAAATTTTCGAAATATCTGATGATATTTTTCTCGGCATAATTTTCGGTCGGAGAGTATTATTTTCATGAATTTTGGCCAGCCAATAATTGAGCTAATGGTATTCTGATTAGTCGAATTTATATAATTACAGGTGCTAATTTTGGGACTGTGATTTCACTGCCCGCGAGTGGTTGGCTGTGTTCCTTAGAGCTCTGGGGCGGCTGGCCCCTTGCATTTTACTTATTCGGAGGTTTGGGAATAATCTGGTATGTTTTCTGGATCTTCTTCATTTATGATACACCAGCCCAGCACCCTAGGATCGACTTACAGGAGAGGTTGTATATTGAAGCCTGCGTTGAACCCAAAAATGAGGTAACTGAGTATAGAGGGTAAATCAATGTGCTTTAGGCTGTTGAAACATTTATTGACCTTGCATTGCAATTTCTCGAAAATTTTTCATAAATTGACTTAACAGATTGGTAGGCTGGGTGAAACAGTAATTCTCATTTTCTTAAGTTCCTGGAGCATTTCAAATATTTTCTCAATTGCCACTTTTGCAAAAATTTACACAATGAGAATTTTTTTTTTTATTCAAGAAAAAATTATAGTACACAAAACTAAATGAAATCTCAACTTTCTTAGACATTAACTGGCAAATTAAAATTGTGCAAATTTATTCATAGGAAATTGAAAATATGAATACTCTGAAAAATTATTTAAGTATATTCCACCAATATTGGCGACGATATAAGAATAGCTTGAAATTTTGACATAATGTTTTTGAAGCGGTAACAGATGCTTGTATGAAATTTGGGATTGATTCACAGTACCGTTTTGTAGTTATTAATTATCAAAGTTCTCAATTAACACGGCCTCTTAAGGGAAAAATAAAAATTTCTGTAAATACAGTTCAAAATATAAAAATTTGTTGAAATTTTGAAAATTTAGTATTGAAGCAGATATGAAACGATGGTAAAAATTTCATGACGATTGACTAAATTTTTTTTTTTCATTAATTTGTTTAAACAATATAATATTGATTCGCAAAATCAAATACAATATAATAATTTTCTATGGCTATCACTTCAACTAATTCACGCATTGAAATATTAATTGAAAATTATTGGCGATAAATATAGCGAATTATAGAAAGGGTCATAAACTTTAGTTTTGACTATACGTGTTGAATATTCTTAAAGAATGGAAAAAATGGTAAAATGTCCAATTGTCACAAAATTGTCGAATTTCAGAAGGATTGAACTTTTTTATTCAAGTTGTCCTTGTTCTTAGTATACGGACTTCTCAAAGCTTTAATCTAATACCAATGAAAATTTAACAGAACGATGATAATGGTGTTCCCTGGTTATCGGTGCTGACGTCGGGTCCCATGTGGGCAATCACGATAACCCAGTGTGGTCAGTCTTGGGCATTTTACACTTTATTAACGGAGTTGCCAGCCTATATGGACCGAATCCTCCACTTCGACGTTCAAAGTGATGCACTTCTATCAACCCTGCCTTACCTATCAGCCTGGGTAATGGGCCTTGTCATCTGCAATCTAGCTGACAGTCTCTTGGAACGAAGAATCATGTCCCCGTTGACGTCTATGAAGTTCTGGAATACTATTGGATCGTTGGGACCAAGTCTGAGCTTCATCGGAGCTATTTGGGCCGGTTGTGATCGCATGTGGGTCATGATCATGCTGTCAGGTGATCTGAAGCTTTTTATTCAGATTTTATTATTAAATTCTGATTATTAAATTAATCAGTCTGTGGGTCGAATGCATATTGAAGGTTGCCCATTTCAACACTTTCAACAGTTCCAAGAATTTTTAAAAATTCTAAAATTTTAGCATTCTGGATTTTGATATGTTAAAAAATTGGCGAAATCCAAAAAAACTCAAAAAAATAAGGTGCCTTGATAATTATAAACATTTCTTAAATTTTGAAAATAATACAAATTAGAGTATAGAATTTCCAAAAAAGTGAAATTTTAGAAAGTGACGAATAAAGTCTTTCAAATCAAAAACGTCGAAAAGCTGTATAAACCAAGAGGTTTTTGTGCTGAATAATATAAAAAATATTAAATAAAAAAAAACAAAGTCGAAGCTTGGGAGGGAAAAAATATTTCAAGTGCCAAATGACTTTGAAACCTTCAAACGATTCAACGAGTTCTTGAAAGTTACGAATTTCAAAAATTTGATCGAGGTCGACAATTTGAAATCGCAATAATTCCCGAAATAAAAAAAATCGGTAAGTCAGAAGTAGTTGGAATTACTTAAATTTCACACTTGCCATTTTTTCCTCCGTGAATCTAAGAAAGGAAAAAAAGAGGAAAATTCCAAAGATTGCAAAAATTTGGAAATACATAAAATATAAAAACCTCCGAAAATTAATATTAAAATTTTGTGTTGTCGAGGCGTTAGCAAAAATTGATTAAAAAATTTTCTGCACAGGTTTGGGATCACTGCAAGGAGCCATTTATGCCGGAAATCAAATGAATCATATAGCACTGGCTCCGAGATATGCCGGCACTTTGTATGGCCTGTCCAATGCTGCAGCTAATGCCTGTGGTTTTTTGGCCCCTTACGTCGTTGGACTTCTCATTGCTGGTCACGAAACCCTTTCCCGATGGCATACAGTCTTCTGGCTAGCTGCTGCCATCAATATGACCGCCAATTGCTTCTATCTGCTCTTTGCTTCGGCCAAGGAGCAACCCTGGAGCAGGGGAAGTTGATGATTCGATGATAGGGCAAGGTCTGGAGATCGACTTGCTCTTAGCGCATTTTAGATGAATTTTTTGGACGAGATTAATTCGCGAGAAATATGGTAAAGGGCATAGGTTGTTTTTACGTGATTCTTTAAAACAATGGGGTGCAATATAATACTCTTGACAATTTTTATGAATTTTTTTGAAACTTTAATTTTTGATTAATTTTTATAATGCTGAGATTAAAAAGAAAAAAAAATGAATTTCGAAAATTGTTACGATTTTTGAAAGGTTTGGCCTTTCGGGAAATTTGGTAACTCGTCTAATTATTCCGATTTTCCGATTGTCTATAAGAAATTTCAGAATATTTTGAAAATTCTGAAATTCTTGAACATTTTGAAATTTTTGTAATCTCGGAAACTTTCTAAAACGTCCGAAACGTCAAAGTTTTTCGAAAAATTTATACCTTTTGCTTCATTGACATTTCGGAATATTTTGAAATTAATGTGAGTTCCAAAGTTCGGGTATGTTGGAGAAATCTTAACCATTCTTGGAATTTGCGTAGTTTTTCCTTTATTCTTCAATATAGAAGGTATTTCAAAATTTAAAAACCCGACTTTTTATGGGCCTTTGAAATATCTGAAGTCTGGAAAATTTTTGGTACATTTCATTTTTTTTTCGTCATATTGCGATCTAATTTACACTTCAATTCTCAATGTTACACCACATTATAATTCTCAACTAATAGTATGGATAAGCTCGTCCTAAATCACCATCTGTGGGCTGAGTCGATTCATTTCCCTTTGCTGTTTCATTGCTGAATTGACGGTATTATTAACTGAAGATTTGGAACGAAATGAAAAAATGGTGAGTCTCACGGAAATTGCAAAATACGCATTTACAATTTTTTATTCTTATACCGCGACTTCTCTCGTTTCGACTACAAGAATGACATCGATTTGCAGAAAACTGACAAAATAATTTTTTGACGGGCACTAAATTTTCTATAAAAAATTTCGTATGATTTTTCAAAATAATATTTTCAAAACCACTTGTTACCCATCAATTTACATTCTATAAAAAAATGAAAGTCGAGACTAGAGCAGTCCTACTGTAGAGTTTACATTTTCGCGGTGCTTTCTTTACATACCTCCAAATGTTGAACAAAATTAGGGTAAAAAAATTCCAAACTCGTTATTTCTTTAAACAAGACTCCTGCGAAAATTGAAAAATTATATTTACGTAAAATTCAATCCCAATGAAATTTGCTACCTTGCTATCGAAATAGTTATCATTTCCAAAGGCATAAATAAATTGAAATAACAAAATAAAAAGTCGCACAATACCCTAAAAAACCTGAACTTTTTTAGAAAAGAGAATTATTTCTACAAAAACTATTTAACGTAAAAACACAACGATTTTTGTTGTTGTCTTTTGTTCATAAATTAAGGTGTAAAAATTATGAATAAACTCAGGACGTCGATAAAATACTAGATGATGATTATAACATAAATTTAGTAGAAAATTTGTTGAATTTGCGAATCAAGGCAATAGATAAAAATATATTGAAAATGCCTTGATTTTACTCTACTAAAAAAATGTGGATTAAAAAATATATAGAACTATAAATTGTGATGGAGAATCCAATGGTACAATTGCAATTATTTTTTGTGAATTTCAACATATCCAAAATAATGAAGTTCAATAATGAGAAAAAAAGTGGAGAACTTTTTAGTGATTTCGAAATAAACGATAGAAGCAATATCTGTTGTGAAATGTTGAAACGAGGCAATTTTTTTTTCTGGGCTGTGTCTCATAATTTGGAAAGCTGCATTTGTGTTCATTTTTTTTCATATTAATTTTTGAAATATTTATGAACCAAGCAAAGTCTGAGGATGTTGTCTTACCTCGTTTCACATCACTGCAGATATGAGATATTCCATCAAATATTGAACGAGCTTGAAGCGTCTTTGAAAGTCCACCATCATATACTGTTTTTTCAAATTTGTCGAGGCAATTTTGAAGCTCCGTTTTCAATTTCTTTAATCTCTTTGCTAGACAAAAAAATGTGAAAAAAACCTGACGTATTGGTTTACTTGAAAAAATATTTATATAATCCAATTGAATTTTTTAAGGGACTCGTCGATAATTTTTATGCGTCTTTAGCATCGTAAGAAAATGTGAACAAAATCAGAAATACTTTTGCCGCTAAAGATCAAATATTTAATGAAAATTTCACCAAAATTCTGTAAATAGGTGTGCCAAGCTGAATCGATATTTGATGGAATGTCTTATGTGGGCGATTCGTCGTCAGTTTGACCCGCCATTTCCATCATTATTTAAAAAAAAAATATGGAAAAATACTCGGTGGCTTGCATGGTGGAAGAAACTCTCTCATAATTTTTTTTTACGTTTGTTGAGTTATTCAGTACAGAGATATGAATATTTTTGAAACCTAACGTTTTCAGGTTGTACGGGAAATTAATTATGGATTCCATATATTTGGCATCTGATATTTTTCCTCATTGGAGAAGTTAGAAAAAAATTAGACAATTTCAGAGGAACATCCATATATTATATAAATGTCATTTTTTTAATGAAAAAAGATTATCGCAATTAAAAAAATCTGAAGAAAAGTGCAGGAGACAGTTTTTCGAATGTAGAAAAAGGTCCGAAATTTTTTCATAATTTTTTGGAGCCACGGTGAAAATGGGTGGTTGAGTTGACAATTATATCCCCATGTATGAATGAACTGGATAAAACTACTGCAGAATGTAGTAGAAAATATTATATTGAAGAGATGATTTTTTCAATCATTGTAAATAAATAAAAAATCAGGATAAACTTTTACCTATTGCAATGTTTTGTTCATAATTTTACAAATGAATAATAATGCGTAATGTTAAGGAACATTGGAATTTCACATTCCTTGCAAGATAATAACTACAGTATTTTAATGGAATAAATAATGAAGATAATAATTATAATGGATAATTAATTGTATGAGAATGTAATAAAGTTATATTTGAGAATAAATATTGTGGAAATTGACGAGGTAAGAATCCTTTTTGTTTACGGATATTCCACCTGTAATTACTGGTGTTCCCTAAAGCGCCTTTCGAATTTGAGACCCAAAACTTGGGAACATTTTTTATCATTTTCATTTGGATGACCTTTTTGGAGTGTTCCAAATTTTTGGATCAAGTTCCGTTTAAAATTGAAAATTTATGGAAATTCTGGAATTTGTTTTTCTGTTTGGTTCTACAGAAATGGGATGTGAGTGTGACCCTCGATGGGTCGCAACTATAACTTCCCGATAGTGTTTTTTTTTTTTTTTTTTTTTTTTTCACTCTTTCTCTATTCGTATTCACCCACGTCCCCGCTGGTAAGCATTACTACATGGGCAATACTACGGATCAGAGTACCCACCCATTGCGGCTGGGGCCGACTTCGCCATTTCAGCTCATCGTATTTCTAATCACAGGGTAAACCTCCAGAAACCCCTGTGATACGATGGCGGGCGTCTACGATGGAACCCTCCCTCCCCCCCCGCGCGACGGGTCGCGTTCGGTCCCGGCTCACGGTCTCACTTCATGGATACCGCCGATAGCACACACGGAATGTTCCTGCCATCGGTCGGAGTCCGTGAGAAAATATTTTTCAGAAAAAATATTTTGCAGTGAGCGGGAATCGAACGCGGGACCTTTAGAATAGTAGGCAGACACTCTACCGACTACGCCAAAGCCCCGACTACGCCAAAGCCCCGTTCACTTCCCGATAGTGTGTGCGTATGTGTGTGACGATACATGTATGAAGTCGAGTTGTATATCAGTAACGCAAATTCAACTATTAATCGATTATTACGATTTTTTATCGATATCTCGTAAAATATGATGCCTAGCAAAAACAGTAATACAACATGAAATATGAAGTTTCACGAGCGGAACAACTTTTGTTTGATACTTTTTCTCGTATCTGTGATCGTTCTCGAAATACAGCGTTATAAACCATGAAAATGGTTAATTAAGCGATATCGCGTAAATTAGCGCAATTATGGAAAAAAGTCATCAAACATAAAATATGTATCTTCATGTGGGGAACAACATTCGTTGGAAACTTTTTCCTCTATCTCCCACGGTTTGTGTAATACAACGTTTTAAACAATTGAAATTGTTAATAGCAATTGAAGGAATTGTGTTTTAGACTTGACACTCCTTTTCACTTTCCGCAACGGCTAGATGTAATTTTTGAAAAAAAAAAAAATTCAAATCGGTCCAGCTGTTCAGGAGAAACCGTGTCACAAAAAAATGCTCACATACGTACATACATACACACACACACACACACACACACACACACACACACACACACACACACACAGTCATTTCATTGGAAACGTGTCAGGATGATGCCAAACGTCGAGAAAAGTGAAAATTTCATCGATCTGACACTTTTCATTTTCGGGGTCATTACAATAACTTTCCCTATCGGGAAGTTAGTTATAATGAAGTCAAGACAGTTCAGATTGATTTCAATTGACTTTTTATTATAAAATTACAAAATATTGGAAAAGTTAGTAAATACTAATCGGAATTGATATTTTAAAATGTCATCTGGCCTTAAAAGTATTAATTACATATTTCTATTATAAAACGTCAGTAAAGTCCTTTTAATAGATGGTCTTGATAATCACCCCATGAATATTTAAATACAAAATGAACCATGAAACTGATATTTAGTTGAAATACATTTTGTCGGGTTAATTGAAAGATCATTTGTAAATTGTTTCTGTATTAATATCTGCGCCAATGTGGTGAACCAGAATAAGAGTTAACTGGAATGGAGCATAGGAACTTTCTGTTGTAGGACAAAGTTAACTCACTGAGAAGGCTCTTATTATAAAAAAACTCATGAAAAGTCCTCTTTTCCGTGTCTTTTACATCGCTGCAGCTTTTTTTATATTTGTCACATCTTGAAAGTTCAAAATAAATTTTCTCAAATATGTAATTGGAGAAACGTAATCAACAATATCAATATTGATTGGAGTATGCATGATTTTTCAAATAGTATTTCCAGACTCAGATCAGAAGTAAACAACAATCAAAGTCGTATCTTGTACTGCAGTCATTATAGCATTTTTGTTAGTTAAGAACGTTTCACATTTTTATGAAAAAAAATCTTAATCATGGAAGTATGGACATTATGGGAAAATAAATAAAAAAAAACCATCATGGAAGAAATCATACATGATCCAACTAATACAATAAATTTTCTCTACAAATTTCGAAATATCATCAGTTTTGCTAATTAAATGTCTTAAATTATTTGCTGATGTGACGTTTTCCCGTAAGACCCTATTTCAAAATCATAAAATATCTGAAGAAATATACAAAATTTTTGTATTCTTATTTTATACCATTTGAAACTACAGATAAAAAGGCACGTATCACCAATTCGCCCGTAAAATCTACAATATTAAAAAAAAAAGATAATATATGCATGAAGAGACCATCGAGAACTTCAAAACGAAGTGATCCCAGATTTCTATATAATATCCATCAATAAAGTATGATAAAAAAAAGTTGGGGAAAAACCTCGAGGAGGAAAATTTCTATCAGAAAAACTTCGACTATTCTGAAATTATTCGCAGTTTGTGAAATGTATATGAAGATATTAAGTTTCCGGTTCATTGCATTATTTTATTTCTCAAAATTTTGAAATTTTAAATTTTTTCAGTATTCAAATTTTGCGTCCACGAAGATGTCCAAACTTTTTTTTCTTGGATTCTCAAATCGTTGAAATCTTCTAAATACTTGAATTATCGAAGTGGTGTATCAGAGTTTTTTGTGGGAAGTTTTCTACTCATGGAAACACACAGAGACTCTGAATATAAAAGGATGTTTCGCACTTAAAAGGTAACCCTCATCAAGTCGTTTCATTTCCGGAACTTTCCTTCTTTTGGGCCGTCAGAGAGTAAATCATATCCCGCATTCTACTTAAATCAGTCAACTCGGTCTCCAATTTCTTGATAGTCTCGTCCTTTTCGGAAATGGCACTCTCGTAGCCTTTGCACTGTCGCATAAGTTGGTCACTTTCCTGTTTAAGTGCATTCATACTTTCCTGGAGACCTTCACGTTCTCGAATGCCATCTTGTATTTTTTGCTCTCGTTTGGCCACACTATCCTGCAGCTTATTGATATTCTTCGTAAACTCCTGATTTTTTTCCACCAGACTCTCCTTTTCCTTTCGTAAGCTCAACTTTTCCCCCTCTAATTCCTTCAACTTCTTCACATACGCCTCAATTTTCTCCTGCGCCTCCTCCAGATCCTTTTTCAATTCAGAAAGATCATCAATGACCTTCGTTTTGTCTGAAACAATTTTTTTTAAACCATGAATCTCCATCTTTTGACTCTCATGAATTTTTTTACTCTCCTTCTCAGCACTCGAAAGTCTGTCATGTAAATTTGAATTTTCCCGCTGCACAATTTCCGTATTCTTTTGGGAGGAAAATAGTAATTCGTGAACTTTGGTTAATTCAGAATTTATCTGCGAAATTTTATGCTGGAGAATAACTCCATTTCGCTCAGCTGAAATTAGGGATTTCCTCAAATTTTCCTCCGAATTTTTCATTAAATTAATTTTATGATCGAAAAGTTCCATTATCTCACTTATAAAACCATTGTCTATTTCATTTTTCTCGATTTTCTCCTCATACTTGTCAATGATTCTCTCGAGACGTTCTAAATTTTGCGGTGTCAGTTTTTTCGTTTTTTCAAAGCTGTCGACTTTCGGATGAAAATCGGAGACCTCCAGGGATTTTTCGATCAGCAATATATTTTCGAGCTCAGTCAAACATTTTGTCACACCTAAAATACATTCCTGGTTGAATCCCACAGATGAAATTAGAGATAATGTTTTGGTTTTGGTTTCGAAGTCACTCTTGAATATCGATATTGCCATAATCATTTGAATTTTTCGATTTTGGATGAGCTCTGTATACAGGGTCAACCATTTTGAATCCGAAGTCGCCAAATCCGAAATGAAACACAATAGATTAACGTACAGTGACGTGGAGATATTTTTGATATTTTTTTTGGGATCTTCTTCATCGACTTTCATCATAATTTCCCGGATTTTGGGCTCTGGGACATTCTGACAAATTTGCATTCTGTAACTCGATATTTTTGTAAGCTCCTGTAATAATTGAACCAACTCAATGATTACCAAACTGTCCAACTGAACTTCCTCCGAATTAACTAGAGAAGTAAGAAAATTCACTTGAGCCTCTGACAAAATTTCAGAATTTTTGTTCCTCCTAGAGTCTGCAACTACAGTTTTCAACAGCGCAAGTGAATGAATAGAAACTTGGAACATTTTGAGGCTCATCATAGCAAGTTTAGCAAAATCCGAATGAAACTGAAAAATTCCAGAAATCTTGAGCTTCAAAATTGAGTTAAAGAACTTGGAAATTATCTCAATGGCTTCTGGGCTTTTGCCCTCAATTTTCACCAAAATGTCCTTCAATCCTTGACTATAATTGCTGTAATTAATCAAGGAGTTTTTCGTCTTCTCATGACATCTGATTTCCTCGAAAAAATCAACAGTCTCGTTCAACAACTTCATTTCATCATCCAGGGTTTCCCCAATTATCTTAAAAGTTATCCCCACAAAATTAACGACAAACTGATCAGGAATTTCGTAATTAGTTTCCTCCATTATTAATAAAATTTTGCAGCAGAGGATCTGAATTTTTGAGGTATTTGTCTGGAGCTTGAGAAGATTTCTGTGCAATTTTTTGCTATTTTCGGAGTCCAAGAGTGCGTAAATAGCAGGTGGATTTTTTCGGCAGAGATTTATTAGAAGTCCCAGGGATGTTGTTATCAGCTCGGAGTCCTGGGCGGGATTTATCCATTGGGTGAGAGTTTGGATGAGCCCCGGCAGATGGGACTCTTGCCAGTGAATTTTAATGTCCTTTGTGAGTCGTTTTAAGAGCTTCAAGAGCTTCATTCGCTTCTCGGGGATGAGCGATGTAGATAGGAAGGGGGAAAGCAGCTGTGGGTACTTGTAAATGTGAATTAGGGCATTGAGGGCAGGGGGCAGGGTCGACAGGGTGTACAGGAGGTCCAGGGTAGTCCAGAGAAGAGGGTCCATGGGCGTTAACGTGGAAATTAGAGTGTAGAGGGTCTCGTAAAAGTCGGACGCCATTGGAGATCCTGGGGTGAAGATCAACAAGTCCGGCGGAGTTGTCAGGACCTGAAATTATGAGTCAATTTGTATTTTGGTTAATTCGAAAAATCTCAGTCCAGTGCTGATTCTTGTATAGACAATTTCAATAATTAACTTCCCGATTTTCGGGAAGTTATTGTATTGACCCCGAAATCAATTTTTTTTCGACTTTGTAACTGGTGTTTTAAGTATACCAAAATGCTTTCCATCAAATTCCGAGTAAATATCTGTGTGTGTGTGTGTGTGTGTGTGTATGTTTGTATGTGTGGAATCGGATTTTTGGTTAACGATTTCTTACGAACGGATTGAACGATCGGGGTCATCGAGGTCTCATTCGGAGCGTCTTCATGGAACTTAGATCGGATTAGTTTTTGGTTTAAATTGACTGAGCTGTTTTTTTGTTATTAACAATTGAATTGTTTACACCGCTCTATTTCAAAAACGGTAAGAGATACGGCAAAAAGTATTAAGCAGAATTTGCTCAGTAAGTGGAAATACATATTTAATTTCTTATCACTTTTTTCCATATTTGTCATAATTAAGGAGGTATGACGGGTTTACCCCTCGAGCGTTCGCACCCCTATGTTAAATTACATATAAAAGCAATGAGATAATAGTTTTTCAACTACACTCTTTTCGGCTAAGTTAGGGTGAGATTAAATTATGATTTTGGATATCATCGTTGAGAGTAGACTCAATATAGGTGATAGAACCAAAGTATTTCGTTGAATTAATGTTAACATTTGAAAAGAATACTTACCGCCAAATCGCGCTGTAGTACCGCTGTTGTGGCATCATTTGGGCTTTTCAAGTATTCTTTAGCTGATGATATGAAGGATTTCAAAAGTGATTTTGAGCCACTTCTTTCCATTGTGCTGTGCAATTGATAACTACTAATTTACCATTTAATTTTGTATTTTTATCTCACCAAGTTCACTTTGTTTACAACTCACGAGCTCGCATGCGAGGTTATGTTATGCTGTCACATGAACATTTTGATTTTAGTGTGTTAGATACGGCGTTCCTATTGGTGGAAGTGATTGCACGTGAGCGGGAGATATTGGCGCCAATTTTAAATTGCCATAAGGGGACGGTATTTAGAACGATTTGGAACATGTGCGTGTGTGCGCGCCTTTCTATCTGCCTGTCATGCAACATTTCCGGTGGAAACGGCTCATTTATTGTTTTAGATACCTCAAGGAGATCTGATATTAGTCGGACTTGCATTGACATTGATCAAAAAGTAGGCTATTTCTGTTATATATCTATCATCACAATATGGGAAACGAGAACACAAATATATTTTTCCATGCAATGATATGGGCACCTTTATTTGTTGTTTCATGAATTTAATAACCGGAACAAAATATACAGAGCGCATCCTGTTTCGTAAACATAATTTTACTAGTGGGATAAAAGTGTGTGTCCCCGTTGGGAACGCAAAGAAAACTTCCCGATTTGTCATTTCTGTTTGCCATTCCGAGATTTTCCGATACGTCAATTAAATGTTTCAATCCCATTTATCAAGCAGATAATTATGAATATTTGACTAGCCGCATAGTCAGCGTGAGGACGAGAATTATGCGCGTTACTGGAGTGGGAGTGAGACGCCAATAGGGGTGCGCACGCTCGAGGGTTAAACTCGTCATACCTCCTTAATTATGACAAACATGGAAAAAAGTGATAAGAAATTAAATATGTATTTCCACTTACTGAGCAAATTCTGCTTAATACTTTTTGCCGTATCTCTTACCGATTTTGAAATAGAGCGTTGTAACAATTCAATTGTTAATAACAAGGAAACAGCTCGGTCAATTTAAACCAAAAACTAATCCGATCTAAATTCCATGAAGACGCTCCGAATAAGACCTCGATGAACCCGATCGTTCGATCCGTTCGTAAGAAATCGTTAACCAAAAATCCGATTCCACACATACAAACATACACACACACACACACACACAGATATTTACTCGGAATTTGATGGGAAGCATTCTGGTATACTTAAAACACCAGTTACAAAGTCAAAAAAAATTGATTTCGGGGTCAATACAATAACTTCCCGAAAATCGAGAAGTTAATAAAACTTGCGCAAGCCAACAATATTTATTTTGTTTAAAATAATGGCGGTGGGGATCCAATCAGAAATCATCCATCACTTTCTAATGCTAGAACCAATTTTATAGAGATCTCACTTTGAGTCCCAATATTAATTTGAATTTTTTTTTTTGCATTTTCTATTTAAAAATGACTGTTTTGCCATGCTGGGCGTGCAATCAGGAATGATCCATCAATTTTGGACTCTAGAACCAATTTGATAACCACTTTGCCGCCCAATAAGGTCCCGAGTGGATTTCCAGAAAACTGATTTCTTTTTAACTTTCCGATTTTTTCTTTTTCAGATTGAATGATCACTGTTCACGACGAACGTATCACACATTTCATATCTAGTTACATCAAGATTGGTGACTTTGATGCTGGAAGCATTCACTAAGAATTGACCCAATGAATACAATGCCTACTAGAGTTTACATTGTTTGGGTCAATCTAGAATTGAAGGAAAACCACGGAAAACCTCAATTTGTATAGTCTTTTCTTTGACGACACTCCCGTTCAACTCTGAATCCTTATGAATTCGAGCGCTGGACAATTCCACTCTACTATAGGGTAACCACACCAGTAGATGGACGGTTAAGACCAGTAGATGGACGGTGCTTTAACACTCAAAATCTCAATGAATTCAACTAAAACTGTCATTGCGTTATTTTAAATCGGTGTCAATCTTGATAATTTCGAACCAAAACTATGTTAATTTTGCTGCAATCTGCACAATCTTTAATTAAAGGTGGAATCGTCCATCTACTGGGGGTGTTCATCTACTGCTGCTGTTACCCTACCAATCGGAGAGTACCCCGGCGGGGAACCAATAAGTTCCCGATCGGTCACCCGTATGTTATATCCAAAATTTCGGTTCATGCCTCAAATTACAAACTTTTCAAAATTTCCAAATATTAAAAATTTTCATAATTTTTAAAATACGAAAAGATTTTGAAAAAATCTTTTTGTATTTTTTTTTTAAACAAATAAACGAATAAATAAGAACATGATGGAACTAATAAACTGATAACAATCAACAGAAACATACAATCAAAACAAAAACACAATCGTGCATTTATCTGACGCATAGATTTTTATTGCTGCGCAGTGTTTACTGCGCAACCGCGCCATGTGAGTCAAAAGCCGGCAACGTGAACTCCAGTTGACGGCGATCCTTGTGACCGTGCGTTGCGGTCCATCACATTGACGGTAGTGCTTATATTAAATGGATTAAATAATATAATAACAGTTGCATTTCAACGGCTAATTATCATTACTCCCATTACAAATTGTGCTACTTGTGCTCATAATTATAACGATGTGCCCTATCTGGACTCGAATGATTTCGGATGGTTTATAAAGTGTCTAGCCAGTGAATATTTGACTGATAAATTTGTGATTATCTCCATGCGCGAGAAATCGTTTCATTTATTTGTAAGTTGAATTTGGAAAAATTGGGTTGTTAATTGTTTCGAGATTGTGGAAACATTTTAATTTATCCCCGCGCCTCTTAGTGCCATCAAAGTTGATTTCTGTTCATTTGCCACTGTCTCGAACGCTATATGTTATCTTGAAATTCTATTACACTGATTTCCCATTTCAATTACTTCCCGTTGTCTGGCAATTTTATAATAGCCATTTCGATTAAAAAGTATAGTACAGCCTATTGTAATGCTAGACAACCTTAAGGTAGTAGTCCGGTGTGACGGCCGAAATTTCGACTTTTTTCGTGACCTTTTTTTAACAAGTAAATAATATACGATCGTTTTGTAACTTTCACATATTTATTTTAGTACTTTAAATGATACAAAAAAAATTGTTTTCATTTAATTTTCCACTTATTTATTTACAATATGTAATGTCAGAGTAGAGTCTAAAGAATGATGAGCTGTTTCGGGGAAGCACCCAGTCTTCCGTAGTCATCTGAAATGAAAAAATCAAAAAGATTATTATTGTGTAAACCTTATTCTAATGAACTAACCAATAATATACATAATAAAAAATAAAAAAAAAATAGCGGACTTGTGAAAAAAAAGTTCTCAAAATGTAATTCTTGTTTTGATAAAATGTTAAAAAAAATTAATTTATTATTAAAAAATTAAATGTTTTAAAGGTGAGGTATTTAGATATGTGTATGTAGAATAATTCGTTAAATTTTGAGCCAAATCGGTTGAATACTTTTGAGCCAGTGCTTCCCCGAAATTTCAAAAACATGGTTTCGAGAAAAACTCGTTTAAAGTGTTGGCAACAAATATTACTTACAGCAATCCTTCTGTTTCCTCAAAAACGTCATTAGCAGCAGCATATTTTTAAAATGTCGTTCTTCCGAAAAATGTAAAAAAAAATCGATTTTTTTGACCCATCACACCGGGACCTTAAAAGGTCTCGTTCAAATGACCGCTCTGAAATTTGCAGAGATTCTAAACTAATTAGTATGGGAAAATAAATATGGGAAAATTCGAGTCAATGATGAGAAACAAATTTAGTGTTCCGAACTTTTCAATGTTTTAAAAATGTTTATATTAATAATTGATGTTACATGATGTTGTTCATTAGACGTATTCTACCGAGCAATGATAATAGTCTTTAACCGAATAATCGCTAACGTTTTGTTTAAATAATTTGCGGGTAATTTTTTTTATTTCAATCAAGATTTGGAGCTCATCTACATTTTGCAAAGTATCTCAGTCTGGCTTTGGGCTTCAGCTTGACAGTGATCGATCAGAAATTTATTTCCGAGTTGAACGGATAAGGTTCAGTCGTTGCAACTACTTTTTCTCACGATGAAAATATTTTGAGGCAATATTCACGCTGGAAAATCATACATTAATTCTCTGTCATATTTGAAAATTTTGCAACTAAAGATTGGATTTATTTCCACCCACAGAGGCGAGCAATGTGTTTGTATTGAGCCGTTGAATTTTGATCTCCGTTTACTCTGACCTTTCTGATGAAAATTAAAATTGCCACCCTATATAAAATGTAACAATGTAAATTGATTTTTTTAACAATTCAATTACTCACTTTTTGTATTATTTGGTGATTGTATAAATGGATTTTCATTCGGAAAACCCATTTCATGGCAATCAACGAAACAATTACGATAAAAAGAAGAAACACAAATTCGTTCCATTTAGTTATTTTTATGAATAACATTCACTAGTTATACGACTTGTCAATTTAGTAGTCAAGGGCACAAAGGTTTCTAGTTACTTTAGCTTGCAATTGGCTCCAGATGTGAGATAATTAACAACGATTTTGTCCTTATCTCCGATATCAATTTTGTGTCGAAATATAGCTTCAGTCAGAATGATTACAATCGTCATCATTATTAACTTCCCGAACGTTTTCATTTCGACCTGTAACTCGTGTCTTAAGGGTACCAAAATGATCCCCGAAAAATTCTGAGTCAATATCTGTGTGTGTGTGTGCGTGTATGTTGTATGTGCCCTAAATTTTGGTCAACGATTTCTCACGAATGGATACACCAATCGAAGCCACCGAGGTCTCAATCGACGCGTCTTCATGTAACTCAGCCCTGATTAGTTTTTGATGGATATTGGTTCAGAATATATATTGCTATTAACAATTTCAATTGTTCATAACGCTATATCTCGTAAACGGTTGGACTTAGGGAAAAAATTTGTTAACATAAGTTGTTCCTCATACAAAGATCCACATTTAATGTTTATTGACTTTTTCCCATAATGCGCATAATTAAGGTGGTAGAGCCGTTAGAAAAAAATAAGTAAACATGGACCGAACAAGCTTTCACCGAATATAGTGAGCAAATAAATTGAATTGATCTGCAGGTTGGTTTATTAGAGACCGCCCAGTTAAAGGTCAATAACAGGAGTCAAGATCATAATTATAAATTGAATCCAAGCCTAGAAACATGATGATAGAAACAGACGGAATAATCGCAGTAAGAAAAAAGGCACAGATATGTGTTGATTGAACTGGGAAAAATAGGCAAGTTAAAGAGTTTGAAACTTGTAAAAATGTGGAGGGGGTAGTGACTGTTAATATAGATGCCCGATAGGTCGGCTTAAGGTTGTCAACGTTCGGACAGTCAGTGAAGGGACTTACTTGGCCGACACTCCACCGCGTATCTCCGTGATCCGATAGTCTTAAGCTGTGCGGAAAAAACGTTCTGAAATAGTCGCCCCCATAAATTTAACACTTCCTTAATTTTCATGTTTATACTTTAACGAACAATTGAGCCAATGATTCACTTACGTGGCGAGTCTAGGTAACGTGCCTTTATCCTCCACTCACATTTGTAACACGTATACCCTCCTGAATGTTTAAAGAGGAAACAAAACGCTGGGTCTATACATTCACTGTTCGAATGCATATGCGTATCACTGTCTCACCGTACCACCACCCACACCCCAATCCATCAAGCTCTTTGCAATTGTACACGTGGTAATACACTACCCCCTGCATCAATATTCACGTGTTTATTTTTCAAATTTACTGGGAATTTATAATTAGCATTCAGGTTATTTCATTTACAATTTTTATTTTTTTACAAGCTGTTCATTCACTACAAAAAGTTGACCGATTTTATAGAAATTATTTGTATCATAATTCTCCTCTCCTCCCCCCCCCCGCATCATCATCGTTACGCAATAGACAAAAATTGGAGCAGCAATCCCAAAAATGTCTAAATTTTTGAGGGAAAAAAAATTCGCCATATATGGACCAGCTTCATAGATCTTACTCTGCCGTACGAGACGTTTGGCATTAACATTTTGACGTAGGTGAGAAATTTTGGAGTATAGAAAATAGCGTGCATTTATGGAAGTTTTGCGGTACCGACATAAGTGGGGTGACGAATGTGGACACGACTTTCAATGATAATAACAATAAGTGGAGTTGACAAGCCCCTTGAATGGGAACGCGAATTTTAGTCTTTAGTCAGCTTTATAGGTATGAAGACCAGTGATTGCTATTTTTGGTGGTGAGTTATTTTTTTAAGCTAGTGACATGAGAAATGAGGGTGATGTGAGGGTTCGACTGATTGAACGAATATTTTAACAGTTATATTTATTTATATTTTGTCAAATTTCCGTTTCAAAGTGATACATATTGTAAAGGAATTCTAAACTCTAAACTCGTTGTCAGGATCCACAAAAATACAAGTACGGGTTAACAAGCAAACAATTTGAATTTATTTTTGTCCCACAATTACATGTGACATACCAGATTTAACATTTGCGCAAGACTGCCTCAATTCAAATTACATTTTCGGATGGTCATCAAAACCAATCGGTACCACGCATACACACAATCTCATGTACAAGAATCCGGCAAGTCTCACAACATAAAATATCCTTTTGAACAGCTTTCGACATTTTTTCACGCATTCCGCATATTACTATTAATTAACATTGTGATGGGTGAGAGAAAATTCTTCAAAATTGATAATTGACATGCCAAAAGTCTCTACAAACTCTATTGCAAATTTACCAATGATGTAGATACCTCTAATTCAGTGATGCCAACTCCAGTAAAACCTCCATAACTGCATGCGGTTTTCCTCAAATATCTCAAAATGAGATAAATATAATACAATTTAACAATAAACATTCTTTTGCAAAATAAACTAAGACCAACGAAAAAGTTTTTATCTGAAAATGTTAATATCCCTTTTAAATTTCTTGCAGTTACGGAGATTTTAGTACATCGAGATCGAGTTGCCCTAAAATATAAATTTGATCGAAAACTGCTGGACGATTTCAAATTACGTTCCATCATTCATCGCGAAGTCATACAAATGACAATTAAGTGAAACTAATTCCAGAATGTTCAATGGATTTAATCATTAATATTAATAATCCCATTAATTCCGGAGTTTTCACATTTTGTTTCATGGAACACACATAAAAACACCAAAAAACGTCCTATGAATATGCCTAAATAATATGTAAAAAATGAAATTCATCACCATCTCAGGTTCTTCAGGAAAAACTGATGGAGCGATGACAGTCGCTTAAAAACAGTAAGATCAAGGAATCAGTGGGGAAGTGGTGAACTGGATGTAGTCCGATTCCGTTTCTCTTCAGTATTCAGTATATCCTATAGTAAAAAGGAGAAACAAAACGAACTATCGGTGTATATCGAAATTATCGCAAAGCGTAAGACCGAAACCGACGCGACACCAGTCAGTGCGGCGGAAAATGGAACTGCGCGTGCCCAGCACGCACCATCGGACTCGTATACTAAAACTTTGCCGAGTCCAAATTGTAGCTCTCACCCTGCCCAAAAGGTTCAAATTTTGGGATACCTCTGAGACTATATTTTGAAAATCGACTCAACTCAATTAACCACTTCGCTACTAGAATTAAAAGTCCAAAAGCTCCAAAAGCTCCACAGGAATCGAATTCTTTTTCGGTTTGCATTGCATTAGTAAGGTCTTCTGCAGACTTCGTGACTCACAAAAAAGAAAACCCTCATGGAAATGCTCTCCACCTGGTTGGACTCGCTGGTTGAAACTTTTTGCCGGGCTTCTCCTTCAAACTTGCGACTTGTTTTCTAAGCTGTACATCACATTTGTCATTTATCCATAGGACTGCCGTGGCTTTCTATCGATGGATGACATTGGAAGGCAACGACCACCAAGGATTTCGATGTCTCCATTAGAATAGTCCATTCCCCAGCGACTGGACTCTGTCTCACTGATGTTATTACATCGCAAATAAATCTTTTCGGCTTGTAAATTCCGGAAGGCGTCTTTCTCTATTCTCGTGATGCCGTTTGAAGACAGAATGAGATTGGAATTGATGATGAGACCATTGAAAATATCAGATTCAATAACACTTAATTTGTTGTGGCCCAACTCAAGACTCTGCATATGAAGATCGCGAAAAGTGTTGGGTTCGATGTAACTGATGTTATTATGCGACAGCTCCAGTGTGACCATTCCGAGGCCCTCGAAGACCTTACGATGCAGACTCCGTATTTCGTTGGAGGCTAAGGTCAATTGCGTCAGATTTGTTAAATTTTTGAACACTCCATCCGGTAGAATTTCTATATCATTGTACGACAAATCCAGGGCCTCCAGAGGCAAATTGGAGAATGTTTCAGCGCCTATTTGTCTAATATTGTTCTCCATCAAGAGCAGACCTTGCAAGCGAGGCAGATTATCAAAGGTGTTATCGTGAAGCACGGTAAGACAGTTTGCATCTAACTTCAGATATGTCAATTGATCAAGGCCGTCAAACATAGACGCCCTCAGGTGGGCTAGACTGTTGTAGGCGATACGTAGTCGTCTCAGATTGTGCAGTCTTTTGAAACATCCGTCTTCGATGGCAGATAGGTGGTTGAATCTCAGGTCAAGTTGCTCCAGGCTCTCATTGATTCCGGAAAAGAAGTCGTAGGTGGCTGTAGAGATGTTCATTCTCCAGAGTGATAACTTGCGCAATTTTGGAAAGCTGGGGAATACGTATTTGGGTATTGGTGATGATGTAGGCTCGATTTCTGATATCAGCTCGATACAGTCGATGAAAAGCACTTCAACTGATGTTAAGCCATGGAAGGACTCCGGCGTTATCCGGATCGCTTTCGGTCTGAAACCGCCTACTTGGTAGACCAGGACAAGTGTGGAAAAATTACCATTGCGGAAGGTGTAGGGTGCAATCGCTGTGAAATTTTGAAAATCCACCCAAAGACGCTCCTGGCAAAATTGTTTACAGAATTCCTCACCGTCGTCGTAATCATAGCAGAGGGTTGTCCCAGTACACCTTCCTTGAGTCACAGATGATAACACATCAACGTTGGCACAAATTTCGTGAAATTCATTGGTACAGGTTGTTGTGTTGTTTGCAGCTGCATGTGATGCTGTAGCAATCACTACCAGAAGAATTATGAGCCACATTATCGATCTTGATTGGTGGGGATTATGCCAGCAGGAGTATCCAGGAATGTGGCTCAAACGTGACTGACAATCAATTCTCGTATTACGGAATTTAAATGATTTGGTGGTCACGAATTGTGGTCATTACAGTCACTAGTGATCATTTCAAAAGGCATTAAAAGGTCAATAACATCATGAATGTCTTTGAAATAATGGGATGGACACTTAGACATTTAATTGCTTCATCCAATACTGAAGTGTCAATCAACTCAGCTAGCAAATTGAATCCTATTATTTTTCAGTTTTGGATTTTCTTTCATTTCGATGTCTATAACAGGTGGTGTTCGTACAATTCATGGACGCTGGATAGACAACTTATAGTCGTACCATAATATTGAGTAGATGATATAAAAAAATCAACTACTTTCCGAATGACTAAAAATTGGCGAAATCCCCTCGATTTTATATCGGAAAATGGAAACTCATTATGCACAAAGGATAAACTCATTATTGCTAATGAAAAATCCCAAATATTGCAATCATTGAAGCAACCTTCATAATATTTGCGATTGCACTGAGTAATTTGCGTCCGAACAATTGCGCATATTTTGCAGAAATTTGATTACGGTGTATTTACTCCTTAATGACTCGGGCGACTTGGTTTTAGTTTTATTTTCCTACTGTGCATCTGGAATCTAAATCAAAGATAAGTAGTGGGATAAAAGGGTGTGTGCCCCCGTTGGGAACACAAACAAAACTTCTCGATTTGTAATTTCTGTTTGCCATTCCTGGATTTTCCGACACATCAATTAAATGTTCAACGGCTGGTTTCAGAGGCAATACTAGTGTGGCTGTATCAGTGTGACCCGTGAGGTTCACAACGAAAACTTGAAGATCTGAGAATTTTAAACTATCCCATTGATAAAGCAGATGATTATGAACATTTGAGTAGGCGCATGGTGAGCGTGAGGAGGAGACTTATGCGGTTTGGTGCAGTGGGAGTGGGACGCCAATAGGGGTGCGACCGCTCGAGGGTTATTGAGCAAATTCTGTTTAATATTTTTTGCCGTATCTCTTACTGTTTTTGAAATAGAGCGTTGTGAACAATTCAATTGGTGATGACAAAAAAAACTGCGGTCAATTTAAGCCAAAAATTAATGCGATCTAAGTTCCATGAAGACGCTCCGATTACGACCTCAATGGCCCAGAAGCCTAGAAATTCTTAACCAAAAATACACATACACACACACTTACATTTGTTGAGAATCCAACGGGAAGAATTTTGGTATACTTAAAACAACAGTTCCGAGTCAAAAACAAATAAATGGGATGTGAGTGTGACCCTCGATGGGTTGCATCTATAACTTCCCGATAGTGGGTGTGTATGTGTTTGTGTGTGTGTGACGATACACGTATGAAGTTAAGTTGTACACTGAGGGAAAAATATACTTCGGCCCAATATTACCATGTTTCAGAGAAATAGATATTTATAAAAAAATGAATTTTATTGTTTTAGTGAAACCCAAGTGACATTAATTAACTACCAATCATGTTAATTATATAACTCTACGTGATACTTATGAGACAGAGGATCTTAGGTGAATTTGTACAGTAATAATTAAGAATCCCGAATTAATTAGTTTTTTATTTTCAAATTAATAAAAATTAATAAAAATAATGTTCAACCCAGGTCAGTTGTCATATAATTGTTTGGAGTTAAGCGATTCACATGATTACATTTAATTGTAATTGTCAGAGATTAAATGCAACGACGAAATTTCATTTTTTAGGAATGCCTATTACTCTGAAAAATGAAATTGTTGGGCCGAAATATATTTTTCCCTCAGTGTATATCAGTAACGCAAATTTAACTATTAATCGATTATTACGATTTTTTGTCGATATCTCGTAAAATATGATGCCTAGCAAAAAAAGTAATACAACATGAAATATGTAATTTCACGAGCGGAACAACTTTTGTTTCATACTTTTTCTCGTATCTGTCATCGTTCTCGAAATACAGCGTTATAAACAATGAAAATTGTTAATTAAGCGATATCTTGTAAATTAGCGCAATTATGGAAAAAAGTCATTCAACATAAAATATGTATCTTTATGTGGGGAACAACATTCGTTGGAAACTTCTTCCTCTATCTCCCACGGTTTTTGTAATACAGAGCTTTAAACAATTGAAATTGTTAATAACAATTGAAGGAATTGTGTTTTAGACTTGACACTTCTTTCCGCTCTCTGTGAGGGCTAGATGCAATTTTTGAAAAAAAAATAAAAAATTCAAATCGGTCCAGCTGTTCAGGTGAAACCGTGTCACAAAAAAATGCTCACATACGTACATACATACGCACACACACACACGCACAGACATTTCATTGGAAACGTGTCAGGATGATGCCAAACGTGGAGAAAAATGAAAATTTCATCGATCTGATACTTTTCACTTTCGGGGTGATTACAATAACTTTCGCTATCGGGAAGTTAAAAAATCGATTTAGGAGTGATTACAATAACATCCCGAAAAATTGGGAAGTTGATCAATCAATTTTTATTAAACACAATGGGAGAAAATTTATCTTGAAATACAGTTTTGCCAGGCATTCTATCACTCCTTAGGGACTGAATAATGTCAACAGCAATACTAATCATAAAAAAAAAGTAGAATACAGTTTGACGAATGCCTCCAGAGAATCGAAAGTTATTCGACTGAAATACACTGTTGAGAAGTCAATTAAAGTTGCAACCGGAGATAGGGAAAAAATACGTAGATGAATTTTGAAGGAATGAGTGAACGGACAAAGAAGACGTTGGAGTTTATGCTGTACGGATGAGGATAATGAAAGGGGTGATACAAAGGAGTGGTGGGGGGCAGTGGGTGGAGGTAGGGTAGGTGGGGGTTTTCATAGCAACCAAAGTACAGAACGATGGAGATAGCTTTACAAGTTTTCCGAAAGAAAAATCTCTCAGGGAGAGGTTCCGAAGTCACTGGCGTTGAGAACAAGATGGCGTGGGTGGTGGGTGGCGGAATGTCTTTTCCCAGTGAAGCGTGGAACGAGGTCGGGGATGTTGGAAAGAGGAGAGGGATGGAGCGATTGAGCGGGATGGAACAACAAAGTTGTGAGGGCACCCAATGAAATTAATCCATTGATTTTCCATTCATTTTTCGAAGCTTGAATGATGAGATCAATCTTGGTCCGACCTTCGATGCCGAAGCTTGGACTTGATAGCTTCGACATAGCTTCATCGCATGTATAAGCCTAGATCAAACCAAGCTGGGTTATATCAAAGATATCCAAGCTTTGTTGGCCCAGCTTGTGCCAAGCTTGGCTCAATCTTAGCGTCCCTAGCGTTGGTCCACATGCAGAATGCAATCTACGTCCAATATTGGATGCATACATACATCCAAGCTTACTAGAATCATCCAAACCCAAGCTTCAGGAACCATGTTGTGCTAAGCTTGGTCCGAGCTCAGCTTTGTTAGCTTTGAATCTTGGCTTTAACAAACATGAATCCCGGATTGCTCGTACCATCTAAACCCAAGCTTCTGAACTAAGGTTGAACTAAGCTGGATTGAAGCATATTTTTCCTAGTTTCGATTTACCGGCTTCAACGAAACTCTGCTTCATATTGGATTCATATATAAATCCAGGATTGCTGCAGCACCTAAACCCAAGCTTGGAAACGAATGTTCAACTAAGCTTGGTCCAACCTTAATGTTCCTATCTTCGAAGTTTGAACCAAGATAAATTTTGTAGCTTGGACCAAGATTAATTTCGATGCTTTGACCACGAGAAACTTTGCAACTTGGACGAACATGAATTTCGAGGCTTGTACCAGGATAAAGGCCGAAGCTTGAATGAAGATAAAGTCCGAAGCTTGTATTAACCTACGTAACCAAGCTGGGACGAAGCTTATTCTCTAAGCTGGGATTGGTGTTACATTCGCATGTTCTGCACAGATTGATCGAGGCTTCAAAACACAGCTTTGGCCACGCTTAGTCAAGCCTCGTCCAAGCTTTGATCAAGCTTCATCGCATGGCCAATTCCCACCTGGGACGTGTATTAGAAATTGCGCTTGAGGGGTAGGTAAAATATCACGAGGATATACTTGCAATTTTTTTTCTGGTGAAATGATGGCAAAGAATTTGGCGGAAAAATTTTTTTAGGGAAAAGTTTCTGATATTTTTTTCCTCCGGAAGTCGCTCTTGGTGAACTGATTTTCAAGGGACGAACATGAAGGGAGAAATTCGGCGAGAAAATTCTCACAGTGGACAATTTTTACCGTGAACATATATACATGTATTCGGGAAATTATTCCGAGGAGAAAAATCGGCGAATGCACTGACAATCCAAAATGAAGTTAAGTGCTAAAACTAATCACAAATTTTTTTTTCAACCTATTATGTTATTCTTCGAAAAAAGTTTGCCATTTTCATTTTATGAGAAGGATAAATGTAAAAATGTCGAGATGAAATTCTACTTTTCATGAATTCAATTCTCAAGTTTCGCGAGAACAATCTAGACTTTCCGCAAGTTTACGAGAGTGTTGTACGCTCTGAATCCCTTCGAAACTGAGGAATAAGGAGAAATGAAAAAAATGTGAATTCTGTATTTCAGTGAAGGTAAAATATCTGCAAATTATAATCATCTTGATATTCCAAAATGTTGAATTGAATGGCATTGAATTTGCTGCGCGCTTTTTCACGTCCGTCATTCCCTCTATATAAATCTGTGCAACATCATTCCCAAAAATGTTGAAAGACCAATTGAGTTTGTAATCCCACAAATCTACGATTTCAATGAAAATTCATAAAAAAAATGAAGGGGATGTGGGTGTGATCCTCGACGGGTCGCATCTATAACTTCCCGATAGTGGGTGTGTGTGTGTGACGATAGACGTATGAAGTCAAGTTGTATATCAGTAACGCAAATTCAACTATTAATCGATTATTACGATCTTTATCGATATCTCGTAAAATATGATGCCTAGCAAAAAAAGTAATACAACATGAAATATGTAGTTTCACGAGCGGAACAACTTTTGTTTAACACTTTTTCTCGTATCTGTCATCGTTCTCGAAATACAGCGTTATAAACAATGAAAATCCTTAATTAAGCGATATCTCGTGAATGAGCGCAATTATGGAAAAAAGTCATTAAACATAAAATATGTATCTTCATGTGGCGAATAACATTCGTTGGAAACTTTTTCCTCTATTTCCCACGGTTTTTGTAATACAACGTTTTAAACAATTGAAATTGTTAATAATAATTGAAGGAATTGTGTTTTAGACTTGACATTCCTTTCCGCTGTCTGCACTGGCTAGATGTAATTTTTGAAAAAAACAAAATTCAAATCGGTCCAGCTGTTCAGGAGAAACCGTGTCACAAAAAAATTCTCACATACGCACATACATACGCACACACACACACACACAGACATTTCATTGAAAACGAGTCAGGATGATACCAAACATCGAGAAAAGTGAAAATTTCATCGATCTGACACTTTTCATTTTCGGGGTCATTACAATAACTGTCCCTATCGGGAACTTAATAATTTGATTAAAAAAAATAGACTCCGACCGATAGTAGGAACGATCCATGTGTGCTCACGCAATAAGATCGCTAGGCCGGATGAGAATCCAACCCGGCGCGGGGGAGGGGGGAGAGTGAGCACCATGATAGGCGCGCTATCACCGAATTTTTTCAGTGTTGTACTCGGTGAAGAAAATACGAATAGAGACGGCCCACGACATAATATCCACAAGTCAACAAAAACCGGCCCAAATTAAGACTTTTGGAAATGGTCAGAAACTGTTTTCAAACTTGGAGATCTCGTCAAAAAAATAAATTCGCATCTTCAAGGATGCAACAAGAAGTGCTGTCGGGAAGTTGAACGGTTCGTTGATGGACAAAAAACTCTTGGAGCCAGTTTCGAAGTACCATTCCCCGCAAATAACAATGTAGGTCGAAAATTTCAACTCGAAAGTTCACTAATCCATGCGGTTGCTCTCAAATAAAATCGATCATATTCTTTGATTTTCTCAGCAATCGCTAACCACTCGAACAAATACTGGACTATGTTTTCTGAAAGCAATCAAATCAAGTGTCGAGTGGTTATTCCCAGCAATACAGAGAGAATCGATTTAACCGTGGCACGCGCCTAAAGATGGACGTAGGTCATGGACTCGACCCTGCGCCCGAAAATCTATCTCGTCAAAGAAAACTTGTCATCCGGCGAAAAACTGCACAAGTTTTGAAAAAAAATCCTCCCCAGATGAAATCGACCTAATGTCTCTTCTAAATTAATTTACTGAAATGGTGCATGGAAATTGGATGAAAAAAAGTGTAGATAGGATATTCCCACTTGTTACTCGGGGAACACGATAAAGATATATAAAAGTGAACAGAATCGAGAGAATTGTGTGTTGGCCGTTGCCAGGGCAATGAATCGGAGATTGACGCAGGCGTCGGGGACCAGTGGGGTGCATCCCCACCCCTCCTTATACCATCCCCTTCCCCTTGCGCCCTTCATCGCAGGGTCCAGCGCTTATCATCCAAACAGCCACCTATAGGATCAGAAACTTTTGCTGAAGTTTCGCACAGATAGAATTGAATAAAAAAGATTAAAAAAATGGTTAATTGTAATAAAATTTGTAGAGATGTTCATTGCAAGATGAAACCTTACAAATGATCATCCCCCGAGAGCCTTCAGTCGTGAAATTTTCAATTGTAGAGAAGAATTCGGAGTATCGGAAAATTAGCGCCTGTCTTCCGGATAAACTATAAAAACTTTGTGCAAGCTCGAGGGGTGGAGCTTAATGAAAATGTTGAATAAACACACACACACACACCCACAAATGGCCTGGAGATGTTGAACGCGCAGTGTCAAATAGATGAGATGTGAAATAGGGAGCCTCCTCCAGTCTCCAATTTCGTACCAAAATTGACCTTATTATGAGACGCGACTTTAGCGACTGACGACCCTGGTCCAAATTAGCAGGCTCAGAGTGATGTTCGCCGTTCGAATGTCGCCGCGACCTTGAATTTCTCCTAGGGATCCTTATATATAATTGAGAGCTTCGACCACAGATCGAATGAGAATCGAAGAAAAAACTCGATTATCGAAGAAAAATCTCGATTATCGATGTCATGATGAAAATTGAAATTGAAACCGCATTTGGAAATGCATGTGGCCGCCGGCAAGGAACTAGTAGATCCTATAGTAAAAAAGAGAAACGAAAGAAACCTATCGAAAAATCTCTATATTATATCGATATTAGCGTAAGAGAGCGATATCGATATTTCCGTAAGGATGAAACCGACGCGCCACCAGTCAGTGCGGCGGAAAACGGAAATTGCCGGACTTGTCCTATAGTAAAAAGGAGAGACGAAAGAAACTATCGATATATATCGAAATTATCGAAAACCGTAAGACTGATACTGACGCGCCACCAGTCAGTGCGGCGGGGAGAGGAAATGCGCGTGCGCAGCACGCGTCAAAGAAAAAACGGGGAAGCTCTAGCTACAGAGTATTTCATGACGAAAAAATTCCATAGAATTTGAATAGAAATTTCCACTTACTTCCATATCATATGCAAAATAACGACATTTTCTGCAGTATTTTTCTACGAGTTTTTTCTACAAAGAAGTACGAAAAGGAAGAGGAAAACCAAAAAAAAATGCATCACATTGGAAAAACTGAATTTTCGCAGATTTTTTTATTCAAAGCATGGACCAATTCTGTAAGATCCTTATCTGACTGTGTGTGTGTATGGACCCCCGCGTGCATATGTGTGTGTATGAAACAGATGTTTTTTAAAGCAAAGTATAACTCGGGGTTACTTCATCTTCCGAGATTATACGAATACTACGTAAGCAGATGTTGGAACAATGCTAATTACTCTTCATGTCCTGTCCTACTAAATGACCTCGCTCGAGAGTTACAATTTTGCAAATTCATTCGAGTGTGAAAAATGACAAAACTATCGGCTTATCGACTGCATGCGGAGTAAATAACGAAAATAACAACTATAATTGCTAACGCTTACATAGCTCATGTCAGGGACACACTATACATTATAAATATATGACAATAAAAAAGCAATCATAAATTACGAGATTGAAGAAAATCCAATAAACCGCTCTCTCATCCTTTTCCCCCTCCGGCAGCACTGATAACCCGCGCAAAAATAATTAAATAATTCATCAAAACTTTTGGAAAAAGAAAGACTTTTGCCCACCTCTACTGTCTAGAAGGAAAATAAATAAATAAACTAAAAACTTCCTTTTCTTCTTAAAAAACTTTTTCAAAGTTTTCTCTTCTGCTTCGTTCTTTCCTCGCGGCTCCTTTGGGGTGGTGGGGCAAGGGAGGAAAACTTGTCAATTCTTTTTTCTTTATTGCTTTTCTCTGCCGCGAGTTGTTCCAGGGGGATGAAGGGGGGGGGGGGTGGAGGGGGTGGTAGGGGGATTGGATTGGATGGGGTGAAAGTTTTGCACGGTAGTTTGGCCCGCGCGCCTTCACCGCTGTCAGTTCCCGCTAAGCGGTCGACAAGTCTGGAGCTCTTTCAATTTTTCCCCTTTTTTACCCCCCCCTCAATCCGCTGTTCAACATTTTGTTTCTCATTCTCATTATCATCAGCAATAATGAGAAGATAAAAATTGAAAATCGGTCGGTTTAACCGCTAAAACGCGCGGCAGTTATCGTTACCGCAAGTTTTGGCCGCGATGCGGAGAAAAAAAAAGGCGGCAAGTTTGAAAGTTTAAACGTTGAAATTGCGGTGGGATTCATTAAACAAGGTTGTTAATTAATTTTCCAATGGAATTGAATTTAATAAAGGAGCTTTCACCTGTTGTTATCATTGTTTTCATTTTTTTGGTCAATTCGACATGTGTTGTATTTGAAGGACTATTTGATTGGCTGATTGATAAATTATAGGTTGTTAATACATATAATTTCTGGAAAACTAGGTTGGACTATATCAACGAAAGTTGATTATAATTGTACCCTTTTCACAACGGTGACATTACGCTAGTGCGCCTAATAGTTCAGTAGGTTATTGTCAATCGATGTAGTTTATCGGCTGGAATCAATAACAATTAATTTATCTATGCGCCCTATAGCGTAGGCAAATCGCGGTTTATGTTATTAGACTAATTGGATTTTTTTATATTAAAACGTTCAAACTTGAAATCAATTGCACTCTTCAGCTTCATATGTCCCTTTTCCTTTTACTTTATTTACCTATTTCGGTAATATATGAAAATAAATTATATCAGGTCTCACATTTTATTGAGTTCTCCGTTTTTCGACGTTTTATTGCCGTAACATTCAGTTTGCATAATTGTATTGAGATGGTCACACAGACACTGACAGACCGTCGCATCCTTGTATTTAGTGATATGGGAGATTAATTGATGCTTGATCGAGCGTTTTATTGATATCCCAGGAGTCATTTCATTTCATATCTTTATCGAGATCCAACAGCACGTGGCCAATTACAGGACCAAATTTACACATGAATAATCTTTCAAAATACAAGGAAAGAAAAACTAATTTTTGAATAATATAAATTCATCATTAAATAAATAAATAAGTGGGGAAAAAACAACGGTACGTGAATATCTAAGGTATTAACGGTATAATGAATACAATAGGGGAACGGTAAATTTATGATGTTAGTCGAATCAGTCACTCTCTACATTCATGCAATGCAATTACATTCCGTACTACTTTTTTAGGTAGGTCGAGATGATTTAACAAATAAATGTGACCACTTAACGATATCATACATAGGCGACGTTGAGGAAATCCTGGTATTGTAGAATTCATTTCACTGTATTCCGAGTTTCGGCTTATTGCCTTATGCTGGAGTGGGTGGGTGGAGGGGGGGGGAGGGGGGGGGGGGGAGATTGTTTTCAACATTTTCGCGTCTCAAAACTCTTGGAGTTTCCATCTCCCTCCCACCCCCCTCCTAGTGAGATATTGATTTCCCTTAGCTGGTGACGGCCGAGCCACGAGGCTCTCTAGCGCGCGCAGTGTATATTGCCGGGTTTGCACTAGTGCCGGCACGCGCCTCCTTACATTAGCTTATCCATGAGTTCTAGGCAATTCTGGCGAGTCAGGTGGAGTGCGCATTTTATTATTGAAATTCTTTAGCTTTCGTTTTGAACTTAAGCAATTCGTTTAATTTATGGCGCTGATACAGGCATCATGAGCATAACGATGGTATTAGTTTTTTCAACCTTTATGCGCGGGACACATAGGAGATACGGGTTTATTAAACAAACCCACTGGAGGATTTTACGAAATACCTTGGGACATTATTTACCCCTAAGTCTGGGATGGCTATGAAGGATTTGGCTCATTTGAAGACAGAAATTTGAATAAAAAAAACACTCCCAGGAGGTGTCCATGAGGTTCAATTTTGATAGCTCGGAATCGATGAGTTGGTAATATGGTAATTCTGGAGGTCATGCAGAATGCGGATTAAATTATTGACATTCTTCAGTTATCGTCTTGAATATGCTTAATTCAAGACGCTGAGACAAATATTGTTTTTAATGGGCGGCAAATCTTCCGTAACCCTGGTAGCTTAGTGGGACAAGCACCTGACGCGGAATTGGGGGAGCCGCATTCGAATCCGGGCTGGGGGTATCGCAGATAGTTTTCTATTTGATCGAATTTGAATTGCATTGAGATTTTTATTTCCCCATAGACGCGATTTTTATATCCCCTAATTGGGGGTATTAATTAACCTGATCGGTCTATTCACATCCTGACTTGGGGAGACTTTATAACACTTTGTAATACACCGAAGTCAAGCATTTTGTTCCATAGATCTGTGCAATTCTGGGGATTGCGCAGTTTATTATTAAAATTATTCAGTTGCAGTTCTGAACTTGATTCATCGTATTGAAATGAATATCTTACATATTTTTGTTATTAGTTCAACGTTTTGTTTATTCGAAACCGTCAGAAATTTTATAGAAAAATCGTTGGTTCAAGGCATTCACGATCTAAGTAATTCTGCGGAGTTGAGTTCGTATTTCATTATTGAAATTCTTTAGCTTTCGTTCCAAACTTGAGTGATTAATGACTCGGTTAATTTATGGCGTCGGGATGAACATCTGGGATATGGCGAGGGCTTCCGTGCTCTCATCCGTTTTTACTGATATTAAAATGGTGGGGTTGATTTAACTCAAGGAGAAATGGGAATTTTTGACAATTATATCATACCTTCAAATTGTCTAATGAACGATTATCTGTTTAAAAAAATGACGAAAGTTTTGTTGTAATTGTGCACTATGGAAATTGCATCTCTGTTCTCCGATTTTTTTTCTTTATATCGAGGTTTACATGGTTTTCAGAACTAGGGCACTAAATTTCCGCGGGGCTAATCAAGCGATAAAAATGGCTAAAAAATTTTAAAAAATTGTCCCAAATTTTTATCTTGCTTTTCTGGTGTGTCAAATGAGGTATTTTATCCAGAATGAAGAGAGACTGAAATTTAAATTTTAGACTCTTTGATGACTTCATAAATTGTAAAAGCTTCAATAAAAAAATTACAATTTTTTTTTGTTTTTTTTTTCAATTACAAAATTGAACACGAAATTTCAACATAATTTAGCAAAGAATTTTGGAAATTTTAGATATAGGGGAGAGTGGGGCATAATGGGGCATATGTGTTTCCGCCTGTAGTTTTGGGGATATCCTACTTACTTTGTTTTATCCTCAAATGACGATTGAAGCTTAATTTTTTATAAAAAAAAAATTTAATCCAGGAAAAAAAATTGAATTTTTAATTTTTTTATGTTAAAGTTTGAAAACAGAAAAAAATTCTTAAAGCACTTTGATCAAAAACATGAGGAAATAGTCCATTGATTTATTTGAAAAGTTAACATCGAACTAATAATTACTGATTAGTTATTCGATAAATGGAAAATTAAAAAAAAAATGGAATTTGTGCAACCTTTTGAATTACAGAAATTAATTTTTTCTTTTTCAACGAAACATTTCGATATGCCCGTTTTGAAACCGCAGCTCGACTCGAGAAATATCGAGATTGTGGAAAAACAACTTTTCACCTCTAATTAAAACTGATTAAAAGTTTCTGATTGGAACAACCGTTAAATTCATCCCAGTGGATCGTTATCTGATAACAACCATCAAACAACTGCCAGCGGAGTATAATTCCCAAAGTTTTAAACTCATTCATGTGTATGTGTGTGTATGTGTGAAAGTGTGAGGTTAATAGTGCTGAATAAGTGGTGGTGTTGGGAGGGGATGATGAAATGGTATTTTGGGAAAAGGGATGTTTTCATCCCACCCTCCTTCCTCTGGCTAAAGTTTCCAGCCCTCATGCGCAAGTATTAAATTGGCTTTTCATCGTTTGCGCAGGCGCAGTTGTCAGCCGCGCGGCACTCGGAACATGTTTTTTTTTCTCCATTTTTTCTCAATTATCGGAAAATTTTAAAAATTGTGAACAATTAAAAAACCTCAAAATTTTGAAGATTTCCACAACGGAATTTCTGAAAATGAAAAATGGTGATATTCTTCTATTTTTGTTTGTTTTTTATTATTTTGGAAAATTGCAATTTGGCAAATCTTGAGAGTCACAGTGCTTTTTGACAAATTAAAATGTTTTTCTCTTGGATTTCTCGTTCAATTCAAGCTAATATCCACTTCTCGAGTTCAGACAGGCCAGGGACCTTTAACCCTTTTTGCCCCGTTTTCCTTTCAAATTTCCGTAAATTTATTATAAAAAAAAATTGAAAATTGAACCTTCATCAAGATTGGGACAGTTAAAATTTTGTTTTACATCTGTAACAGTTTAACTGTATTACAAACGAAAGCATTATTGTTTTTAACTATTTTTGCAGCGACGATGTTGCCTACAGTTCTCGAGGACAGGTGAATTTCCATTTTGTTGCTCTGGGTTTTTTCAAAATTGTGAAAATTATGAACATTTCAGGAAATATAGAAATAAAAAAAAAATTAAATACTTGGAGAATATTGGAAATTTAAAAAAAAATTCCGTGAAAATAAAAAAAAATGGAAGTTTTGAAACAGTTAAAGAATCCAAAAGTTATCGAAAATTTCAAATTTTTGAAACTAAATGTGAAAATTGTGGGAATCATAAGAATTTAAAAGATGTTGAGAATTTGGAAGATTTTGGATTTGTTGACGAAAACTGTTGTCCTCAAAAAGTTTTTGAGTTTGTTGGGGGGGGGGGGGGGGGGGGGGAGTCCAAAGCTTGAGTCAGTCTGGTGTCAAGTTTTCCTCGAGTTGAAGAGGGTTTGGTGGGGTGGGTGGGTGGTGGGCGGGGGAGCAGTTGCGCGTGCCGCTTTGCCACTTTCCCCGGGCACATGTGTGTGTCCGTGCTCGACAACTTTATCGCTTTATCGCTTGTTTGTTCCTCGCCCCGTGCCCTTTTTGTTATCCAAGGGACTGAGTTAAATTGACGTAAATTTTTATGTGCCCTGTACTCCTGCTAAGACATTAATGACAAATGTCGTAATGAAAGGGGATTTATTTATTATTGACAGGGTCTAATTTTCCAATATTTTTCCAATAGTAATTGGGGGCAATCATAAATTATTTTCCTCTTGAATAGACGGTAATTTGAGAAACTTTTGTCGGGGACCTCATATCATGTGGAGAGGGAACAAATTAAACAAAATTGAAAGAAATGTTTGAAAATTTTTGAAATTTTTAAAATTTATGAAATTTTTAAAATTTTTAAAATTTTTGAAATTCCTGAATTTTTGAAATTTTTGACATTATTGAAATTTTTGAAATTTTTGAAATTTTTGAAATTTTTGAAATTTTTGAAATTTTTGAAATTTTTAAAATTTTTGAAATTTTTGAAATTTTTGAAATTTTTGAAATTTTTGAAATTTTTGAAATTTTTGAAATTTTTGAAATTTTTGAAATTTTTGAAATTTTTGAAATTTTTGAAATTTTTGAAATTTTTGAAATTTTTGAAATTTTTGAAATTTTTGAAATTTTTGAAATTTTTGAAATATTTAAAATTTTTGAAATTTTTGAAAGTTTGGAAATTTTTGAATTTTTTGAAATTTTTGAAATTTTTTTGAAATTTTTGAAACTTGAAATTTTTGAAATTTTTGAAAATTTTGAAAATTTTGAAATTTTTGAAATTTTTGAAATTTTTGAAATTTTTGAAATTTTTGAAATTTTTGAAATTTTTGAAATTTTTGAAATTTTTGAAATTTTTGAAATTTTTGAAATTTTTGAAATTTTTGAAATTTTTGAAATTTTTGAATTTTTTGAAATTTTTGAAATTTTTGAAATTTTTGAAACTTTTGAAATTTTTGATTTTTTTGAAATTTTTGAAATTTTTGAAATTTTTGAAATTTTTGAAATCTTTGATTTTTTTGAAATTTTTGAAACTTTTGAAATTTTTGATTTTTTTGCAATTTTTGAAATTTTTGAAATTTTTGAAATTTTTGAAATTTTTGAAATTTTTGAAATTTTTGAATTTTTTGAATTTTTTGAAATTTTTGAAATTTTTGAAATTTTTGAAATTTTTGAAATTTTTGAAATTTTTGAAATTTTTGAAATTTTTGAAATTTTTGAAATTTTTGAAATTTTTGAATTTTTTGAAATTTTTGAAATTTTTGAAATTTTTGAAATTTTTGAAATTTTTGAAATTTTTGAAATTTTTGAAATTTTTGAAATTTTTGAAATTTTTGAAATTTTTGAAATTTTTGAAATTTTTGAAATTTTTGAAATTTTTGAATTTTTTGAAATTTTTGAAATTTTTGAAATTTTTGAAACTTTTGAAATTTTTGATTTTTTTGAAATTTTTGAAATTTTTGAAATTTTTGAAATTTTTGAAATCTTTGATTTTTTTGAAATTTTTGAAACTTTTGAAATTTTTGATTTTTTTGCAATTTTTGAAATTTTTGAAATTTTTGAAATTTTTGAAATTTTTGAAATTTTTGAAATTTTTGAATTTTTTGAAATTTTTGAAATTTTTGAAATTTCCGAAATTTTTGAAATTTTTCACAATTTTGAATTTCAAATTTTTCTTTTCGAATTGCAACGATAAGGGAAAATTAACTCCAATTAGAATTCTTCATAAAATGTCGATAAAAATGACTGTGCTAAATATTAATTTTCGTCGCGTACTGTACCAATGAATCGTGCTAATTTATAATGTGTATAGGGGAAAGTTGGGTATAACGGGACAGAGGACATGATAAGTTGCGTGCCCAAACTGCGACATAATAGTGTACTCCCTGCCCTATTTTGCCCTCATCTCCTATTATGCCCCACTTTTTTCCCCATTTCATCCTACAAATTCAGTGTTTTGGTATTTCAATTGTAAGAGATTTAGATAGGGAAAGTGACGCTGGAATAGGGTTGTGAGCGGGACCATGGAGAGATGTGATGCGCAATCGTGAGTGGAAGGCAAACACTGCGGAGTTACGTCAGCAATCAGCTGATGGTGTTCACAATCATACATGTTTCCATAATGTATTAATTTTTTGAAACGGAAAATTTTCTGATATATAGCGAGACTTTCCACTTTTCCCGGCATTTGCTCTGATTGCGATACATTGCTGAGGAGCATGCGCGCGTGTGTGTGTGATTCATTTGAATCATTGATAAAATTTGAGAGAACAATTTGTAATACTCTTTTCAAAATTTGCAATTTTTGGAATTTTCGGAATTTTTCGTGATGTCAAAATTCAAAGTATACAAAATGTCAATGTTTTCTATTTTATGATAATGTTTAGCAGTTTCAGAATTCACATAAAATTCTAATCGATATAAAAAATAATGAAAAGACGCAATGGGAATTTTTCTAAAAGTTTCAAATTTTTTTCAAAATACGTCAAAATACCTCTCAAGATTTTTAATGATTTCACTAAATTGTGGAAATTTTCCTAGAGTTTAAAATTGAAAATAAAAAATGCGAACTTGCTCACAATCGTTCGAGTTTTAAACTTTGTCGGCTTCTAATTTTAACAGCATATTGAACATTTTTAAGAATTGCAAGATCGTCCGACATTTTCGATTTTCGAAAATCATGATCATATTTTCTGAAATTCAAAAAAAAAAAAACAACTAGTGGGTGGGATGTATTTGTGCCCTCAGTGAGGACACAATGCAAACTTCTCGATTTGGTAACTCGAGTTTTCGAGATCATGTCCGTTTCAAAAATTTACGAGACTTCTCACTTGAGTATTTACTGATTTTTTTTTCATTTCTTTATATGTCGCTGCCTTTTTGATTTTTTTCATAATCAAGAGATAACTTCCGCTTCCACGTGAAGGCCATTTACTTCTCATTGAAGCCTTTGAGTCTCATTGAAGCATTTTAAATCCACGAATATACAACAACAACGTTGAAGAAGTTCCATAAGTCCGTATCTCCGGCTTCACTCGACTTCACGTTTCTGGCAGCATTGATACACAAAAATGATATACAAGTATTATATTCTGAGTCGGTCCATGTTTACTGTAGAGACCAATTTTTGCGATCGCCGCCGCCATCTAGTCTCCATTCATGCACTCATCACATGAATTATTTTTTCCTAGCGGCTCTACCACCTTAATTATGCACATTATGAGAAAAAGTCAATAAACATTAAATGTGCATCTTTGTCTGAGGAACAACTTATATCAATAAATTTTTTCCCTAACTCCAAGCGTTTACGAGATATAGCGTTATGAACAATTGAAATTGTTAATAACAATATATATTCTGAACCAATATCCATCAAAAACTAATCAGGGCTGAGTTACACGAAGACGCATCGATTGAGACCTCGATGGCTTCGATTGGTGTATCCATTCGTGAGAAATCGTTGACCAAAATTTAGGGCACATACATACAAACACACACACACACACACACACACAGTTTGACTCAGAATTTTTCGGGGATCATTTTGGTACCCTTAAGACACCAGTTACAGGTCGAAATGAAAAAGTTCGATTTCGGGGTGATTACAATAACTTCCCTATCGGCAAGTTAAAAACCGCGATTCTCAAAATTTTCGATGCTTACCACTTTACTCGCATTGGATGTTTCACTCTAGTCGCAAATTATAAATTGTTTCACTCAGAAAGTATCATAGTTCCACCTTCAGCGCTCCACTCTATCCGCGATGAGCGAGCAAGTTTCTATCGTAAACTTTGGGTCTTAAGGGGTAGGAATTATTTTCAAAGAAGTGAGAGGGGTGGCTTCTCGCGTTGGGCAAAAGCGCTTAAAAACTTTTCTACGGGCAAAGTCTACTGATACAGGAGGGGGGGGGGGCGGATAGTAATAAGGTCGTGCGCGAGTTTAGGGGGGTGGGGGAAGAGGTGAAGCGCGCGGTTAAGTTTAAGAGGAGTGGAAGGGGCGGCGTAGTTGATAGCGCAAAAGGGGAGGGAGTGAAAACTTTGGGGTAAAACTGAAAAGTTAATTTCGTCCTGTTAAATTACTCGAGCGGCCCGGGCATTAAACTTGCAAAAGTTTCACTCCGGGATGACGGAAATATATGTTGTAGTCTTTGAAAATTGAGGTGGGGTTATGGGTATCGAAAAAGTTGAATTCAAAAAGACATTTCGACGAGTTATAAATTCACAAAACTTTTCCAATTGTCCTTTGGGGATTTTTCGGTGGGGTGGGGAAGATTTTACTTATTTTACGATGTTGTTGCGGATTTATTTACTTTTCGATACAGAGGAATGTTATTGGAATGACTGGAAAAATGGAGGGTGGGGATTTCCGGAGGCATTCAGGAGATAATTATATTTGCCAGTTTTTTCGGGTATATATGCTCTCATTTCAGGGAATAATTTGCCTTGATCACCTTGGGAATTTTAATTCACTGAAAATTTTTCAATTGTATTTTACGTTCCGTATTTTTTTTTTAATTGAAATTAAAAATTATTTAATTTCTTTTCAATTTTTACATTTATCCGAAGTTCCAATTTTCGTCTTTTGGCGGAGTATTTAAAGTTATATGAGAGACGTGTATGCTCTTATGGAATTTTATAATTCTGATCAATGACTACTCCGGACGAATGAACCGATTCAAGTTGTTTTCAAGCGAAACTTTTTTAGCCGGAGTAGTGAATTGAAAAATCGACAGGGGATGAATGTGGCAAGTGGAGCATGCTCCTCAACTTTTCTGGCCCATTTCTGTGTACAACCTTTAAAAACTTGTAATATTTTCACTACTGGTTACGTTTTATTTTATGGGAAGTTTGGAAAACTAGAAGGTCTCCGAAAATAAAATTTTAAAACGTGAAAATTCGGAAAATTTGAAAATATTCGAAGTTTTAGAAAATTCAAGCCTTTTTTTTTATTGCTCAAAATTCGTTAAATTTTCCAAATTGTGCAAATTTAAAAAAATTAGGAATGGAGCCGAGATGCGATGAGTTTGTGGTATGATGGTTTTATCAAATAAACGGGATGTGCGTGTGACCCTCGACGGGTCGCATCATGAAGTTTCCGATGTATTAGTAATTAAAATTTGTGCTATGTGATTATTTTTCCGGGTTTCTCAAGAATCCCATGGCTTGAGATTGGATCTCGATGGTTCGAGTCGTTCACCAATTACATGAATAATTTTTCAGAGGGCCATATCTCCTTAATTATGTAAGTTATGGAGAAAAGTCACTCAAAATGGAATAGGTATCTTTGCATAAAGAAGAACTTTTTTTAAATCAATTTTGCCCTAACTCTCTTGGTTCATGTAGTATACGGTTATAAACAATCGAATTTGCTATTAACAAATGAACGAATCATTTTTCAGATAAATCGTTCCTTTCAAACCTAGAAGGTAGTTCTTTGCATCGATCAAGGAAAGAACAACGGAAATCCCCACGTTGGTTCTTTCGGAAACGTTGAACGAAGTTTTTGGTCACCCACCCACATGCACACACACACATACACCCACACACCCACCTACACAGCCACTCACACACCCACCTATCCACCTACACACCCACCCACCCAGCCACCCACCTACACACCCACCCACCCACCTACCCACCTACACACCCACCCACATACACATCCGCACACGCACACCGACACACACACACGCACACCGACACACACACACACACACAGACGGGGCTTTGGCGTAGTGGTAGAGTATCTGCCTACTACTCCGAAGGTCCTAGGTTCGCGCCCGGCCGCCGGAGAATATTTTTTCAAAATATTTTCTCATGGATTCCAACCGATGCAGGAACTTCCGTGTGTGCTATCGGCGGTACCCATAAAATGAGACCGCCCGGCCGAGCGGGAACCTAACCCGATGCAGGGGGGGGGGGGGTGGGTTCCATCATAGGCGCCGGCCATCGTAGCACAGGGGTTTCTGGAGGTTTACCTCTGTGTTTAGAAATACGATGGCCTAAAAATGGCGAAAGTCGGCCCCAGCCGCATGGGTGGGTGTCCGGTACCCCCCCTGAAGGAATGCTTACACGGCCGCTACCGGGGGCGTACAAATGAGAGGGACGGAGGAAAAAAAAACACACACACACGCATACACATATATATGTTTCTAAAATCATATGAAGATGATGTGAAATGTCGAAAAACGTCAAAATATCGTAATACTATGACTTTTCATCGCCAGGGTCATTACAATAACTTCCCCACATCGGGAAATTAATACGCACTTCATGACAACAATAATGAACGTATCACAACTTTTAAAAAATTCAGAGGAGAATTTTGTTATCCAGTGAAGTACACGTTTACAGAAAAATGCTGGGGCACTTTCTCTAATAGGAAAATGGAATTTCCCATATAAAAGGCCCTTTGAAGTTTTTTCTAAAACTACTCGCTAACGAGGTAATTTGGTTTTTTCCAAAGTCCTAAAAATCGAATAGGGGGAGTCGTATATACAGTCCGACGCTTAACGCCCCCCCCCCCCCCCCCAACCGTTTGTTTTCCCAATTTCCCTCTCCACGATTTTCGTCAATGCATTCTATACAGAAATTCCTATGATTTTTGAAACAAATTTTAACAAAATAACCGGGATGTGGGGCTGACCCTCTACGGGTCGAACCAATAACTTACCGATCATCCCCCCCCCCCCCCCCTAATATGTTATATACAAAATTTCACTTGATGTCTCAAATTACGAACTTTCAAAGTAATATATATATAAATATATATACATATATATAAAGTTAGTGCATATATATGACGTTTAGAGTAACTATTGTGAGAAACACGGAGATGCATTCACCGCCGACAAATAAGACAGGCATTCAAAAGGTAATCACTCATCACAAGGACTACCCTTCTTGCGATCGAATTAGATAAATAATTCAATTCGTGAACAATTAACTACGGATGTTAGCAATAAAAGTCATAAAGTATCAAACGTGTACTCTTGCGTGTGGAACGGCTTTCATTGGACACTTTGCTTCGAATCTCTAATCGTTCTCATCATAGAGCGATATAAAGAATGCATTTTGTTAATGACAATTAAGCGTACAGAGCGCTAAATGTCCGCTTAGCCATAACACCCCGCTTAGGACCCCGCTAATACAATAGAACTACATTTGTGGACTTGTCGTGAAAAACTAATGACCCTCTCACGCCTGCTGGATTGCCATCCAAGACGAAGCCGAGGATGATAAATCCGTGGGAAGGGCGATTAAGTTTCCGTGCCATGTTCGGAACAAGATTTTTCTTCTCAAGGACCTTGGCAATCGGAGTTTTTCAGACGCAAAACGGGCGGAACGAAGCGGTTTCCGGGCCGGGGCCGGCAAAATACCATTCGTTACTCAGGTGGAAAGTAATGACAGAAAATCGACTTTTTTCGCCTATGCGTCGACGGGCCGAAGGCGAATCCTTTCCAGTCTAGGGCGGAAAGTAGGTCCTGAAATCAGCAAACGAGCAGTTTCCGTCCTAGCCTGGTAACTATTCACGTTTGGAACGCGGCAAAATATGAATTTGTCCGTAGAGATATTTGGAAAAATTATTTACTCTGTAGAGAAGCTCTGGCTCGAAAAACCAATGCAGAAATTTGATAAATGAGATCCATTGCAACTCGTCGTAGTTCCGAGTGGAAAAGTGGGAGAAGTTGTGCAGAGAGTTACGGGGCGGGGGAGGGGGGTTGGGATTGCTGGGCGCGCGCGTCTCGAATTTTGTCCATCCTCCTTGCACATGGTGCTCCATCCTTGTCGAGGAAAAGTTTCCCGTGATGAGCTTTGTTGGTCGTTTCCGAGCGCAGGACGGAAAAGTTAAATGCGAAAGTTTTACCCGATATCCCCCTCCCATCTGTGTGTGTATGTGTGTCTAAAGCTTTACTCCAGCCCCCCAACTTTTTTTTTTTATACTCTTGTTACAGGATAAAAAATAGTCACACTAGTTTATCTGTTTTTATCAACTGCATGAAATGATTTATTTCATCGCTTTTGTGTTTGTAGAATTATTTTATGGAGTTGAGGGGGCGATTCTCGGTTGAGGGATTTCAAAATAAGAGAGAAGGAGGTTCAAGGGGTGCTCGTGGGGTCGAGCTGTATTATTTCACTCAACAACATTTTTTTTTTGGGCTTTATTGTTTATGGGGTAGAGAGTCAAATGTAATAGGGCAAGAAAATTCAATTTTTCATGTTTTGATTGTTTTCATTATTTTAATGGACCAAAAATCGATTTACCATCGTTTTGTCCGATTTCTAATGTTGCTCAGTTATGCTTCTGGTGAATATGTTGTAACGTAAGGGAGATAGCGACAGGTCCATAATACTATTTTTTGTAGAGAGTTTAGTAGGTAATAAAAAAGGTTTGTTCCCTAGATTTCACGAACTTTCTCAGATTGTAAAATATATGTGTGTTTGTGTGTGTGTGTGTGGGGGGGGGGGGTGTGTGGGGGTGTGTTCGGGTGTGTGTGTGCGGGTGTGTGTGTGTGTGTTTTTCAGTGCATACTTAACTGATAATTTGAATTGTTGCTGTTTGCAGAATGGCGTCGAAGAAAACGAGGCAGAATCACTCAATACAGCATCTACTGGATCTGCCGTTGCGGGAGGAAGAAAGAGGGCTCATAGAGCCCCAATTGAGTCGGTCTGCCCCGCGTCAAGTTCCCGTGACGATCCTCCACCCGACTCCAAAAAAGGTAAGTAAACGACCTAAACAATTATTTCACATTTTAATTTCTAGGTCAATTTAGCGTCACTCAGCGCTTCCCGTATTTTCTTAAAGCCCATCTCTGGTTGAACACCGAGTGGATGCTCACTCGTATATATATCTTACACATTCACTCTCACTGACCTGCGAATACAGAATGTGGCAATGGAAATTAATTGGACATTGTTAATTGATGGGTAATGAACTGCAGAATAAGTTCAATGGTAAATGAAATGGTTTCCACGGTATCCCTGAAGTGAAGATGACCGAATTTCTCAATTGGGAGGAGTTGACAGCTGTCAAAAGTGACAGTTGTCAAGAAGTGACAAATCTCAAGAATTGACAGATGTCAAGAATTGACAGATGTGAAAAATTGACAGATATGAAAAATTGACAGATGTCAAGAAGTGACAGATGTCAAGAAGTGACAGATGTCAAGAATTGACGGTTGTGAAACATTGACAGATGCCAAGCATCGGCAGCTGTCAAGAGTTGACATCTGTCAAGCATTGGCGGTTGTCAAGAATTGACAGCTGTCAAGAGTTGACAGATGTCAAGAATTGACAGATGTGAAGAACTGACAGATGTGAAGAATTGACAGATGTGAAGAATTGACCGATGTGAAGAATTGACAGACGTCAAGAATTGGCAGTTATCAAGAATTGACATCTGCCAAGCATTGGCGGTTGTCAAGAATTGACAGCTGTCAAGGATTGGTAGCTGTCAAGAATCAGCAGCTGTCAAGCATTGGCAGATGTCAAACATCAACTGCTGTCAAGAATCGACAGTTGTCAAGAATTGCACAGATGTCAAGAATTAACAGTTGTCAAGAATTGAGAGATGTCAAGAATTGACAGATTATATCTTTGACCATCTGCCAAGGTACCACAAACTGAAATATGGAACATTCTTGGCCTGTCAGTTTATTACAATATATTCAACTGTCAGTTCATAACAATATTCAATTTTTTAATAACTGTCAACTTTTGGCAACTGTCAATTGTTACAAACATTAAATATTAGGCAGTCGTCAATCGTCACTTTTTGACAGCTGTCAATTTTTGACAATTGACAGTTTCCTTTAGCAAGTATGGTATGTTTAACACAGCATGTAGATGACTCCTTGAAACAGCCATTACATTAATTGATGACTCTTGAAGAGCGCTGCGGATCAAACGATTCCGTTGGACTTTTCCGTCTGGAATTCATCTGGCAACCCATTTTAGGGGCTACATTCACTTCTGGGACACCCTGCATTTATTTCTACCGAGGAATCCAACCGAAATATGGAGAAAGATTACCTCGATTGAGTGCAAACGAGGCAATGAATTTGAAATGCTTCTTCAATCAATGAAAATACAAATGAAAAATTGTTATTCAATTCTCACATAGTTGTCCTTTATCTCTGTCTTTAATCTCGAGTACTCATAAAACTTGTTATAAAAATTTCTGTAGGGAAGAAAAATGCTGGAAAAAGAAGTTTTGATCGCTTTCACAAGTTGGAGGAGAGGTTGGTTAGAACATAAAAAATGAAAATGGCTGTAACCCCCCCACCTCCCACCCCACCGCGTAAACCGCTGACGATCCACTTTGTCGCATAGAACGTGAAATGTTGGGTTTTGTCGCAATTTTTTTCCCCCGTTTTTTTCGTCCTCATCGATCGTTTGAGAATCCAAACTACATGGTTATTGGTCGTAAGAAACGCATTCCTATGTGCAACTGGGGGAGATTTTTTTTACGTGGATTCTAATAGAGCATCTGGAGATTTGGCCAAATTTTTCCCTCATTGGCATGTCGCTTGCGTCAAGAAAATTAAGATACCAAGTTTATCTGAAACAAAATGCCAAAGTGCGATCATTTATTGGGCGCAAAAGGGAGAGTTCATAATTTTATATGTGTCGGATTTTTTTTTCCTCTTCTCTACAAGTCATACGGGCACGTTGAAACGTAATCCGCAAAATTGAAAGAATTCATTCCATTCGGTATAATCGATTTTCAATAATTCCTCAATTTCCGTTTATTGGCTCAAATAGATTTTTTTTTTCACCTCAAGTTGAGGGCTTTTAGGTGAGTCGACTGGGGCTTGGTGTGACTGGTGCTCGAGCGTACCCGAATGAGTAACGATTTTTAAAGTTTTCTCAACAAGTTTCGACTATAACCATTGAGAAAGAGCGAGATGGAGATAAATCGGCGGGGAAGTTGGGTAAAGTTTGCGAATGCGCGCGTTTCAATGTCCAATGGTATGTTAGTGGGGTGGGTTCTATAAGTATTGTCTCCCCTTTGGGTAAGTGCTTTTGCCCTCTCAGATTACCTCAAGCTCTTTTTAAAAATCTACTTTACCGACAGTTGGTAACATCAATTGAGGGCAGACGTCGAGAGGATAATACTTTATCGACAGTGCGACCTTTGGTCGGTAACTACGATACCGGGCGGGTTCTTGGTACCGGCTGTCGGGAAACTAGTTTGGTGTATCGGCACAGGAAAATTAAGTGCTTACCATCAGAGGGAAAAAATAATTTTCTTCTGATGCCAGAAGGGCTTATCTTGAGACTTGACAGGTTATCAGGCGGGTCAAGAAATTAATTCGAATTTTTGAGGAGGAATTAGACTCTTATAAAATCCAACTTGTTCAAGCATTTTGAGTCTTTTTAAGGATATCCCACCTATATTGGCGAAGATATAAGAATTGCTTGAAATTTTGACATAATGTTTTTGAAGTGGTAACAGATGCCTGTATGAAATTTGAGATTGATTCACAACACCGTTTTGTAGTTATTAATTATCAAAGTTCTCAATTAACACGGCCTCTTATGGGAAAAATAAAAATTTCTGTAAATACAGTTAAAAATATAAAAATTTATTGAAATTTTGAAAATTTACTATTGAAGCAAATATAAAACGATGGTAAAAATTTCATGGCGATTGACTAAAATTTGTTTTCATTAATTTGTTTAAATAATATAATATTGATTCGCAAAATCAAATACAATATAATAATTTTCTATAGCTATCACTTCAACTAATTAACGCATTGAAATATTAATTGAAAATTATTGGCGATAAATATAACGAATTGTAGAAAGGGTCATAAACTTTTGTTTTGACTATACGTGTTGAGTATCCTTAAGGGAGTTCACATTGAAAGAACTCCAATCGGAATTTTTAATGGACTGGAAACTCTTATCGAGGTGATATAACTACTTAATACAGTGGAATAGGGCAAAGCATTGGCAGACTGGAATACCTATACTGAAGAGTATATGCAAATAAAATCGTGAAATTTTGATTTTTTTATACACGAGACATCCTGAATTTTCTTAATGATGAATTATTAACGGTTTGTTTCATGCGTTATCCAGCTAATTTTCTTCATGTCCGGAGGATAGAGAAGAGCGACGTATAATGGGACAGGGGCAGAAAGAGAGGCGTACTCAAACCTGGACATGGGTCCTAATAGTAAGACATGAGTGCCCCATTCATGCCCCACTATGTCCACCGTTTGTTGAAAATATGGAACAAGAATGGGAAAAGCTGACGAGAACGGTGCAGAATATTCTTAAGCAGGGTCGGGCAGAATTCACTCCCAAGTCCCATGGACAGTCCACACGACGTCCAATTTTGGAAGTCGTACTAAATAATTTTTTTACTAAAACCAATCAAGTACTAAAATCAATTTTTTTTTCTATATCAATGAAACTTGTTGTGTATATATCGGTCACTTAGCACTTCTGCGAACCCGGAGTATGTATATCAAATGATGTAATGGCACTGTTGGATGGCAGTGTTACTTAGTGTTTTTTTTTTCCTCTAAATGGGAGAAATAGTAGTGAACACAGAGATTCTGGTCGGAAGCCAGACGACCGTAAGTATTAAATAAATCTCCTTAAGCGGATTTAGGGTCTGGCTTTCCGGTATTTTAACGCCGCATTTTCCACTACCTAACCCCCAGGATTACCCCGGGGTCAAAACAGATTTTTTCACACCACCCACTAAACCCAAATTCACACAGTTTATTAAATAATTACGTCACTCGCAACCGCGCGACTATCTTAAAATTAAGGAAAGCTTCGAGAAATTAATTTTGCGACTTAAATACCGGTTTTCGAGTTATTATTTGTTGTTTATGTGGCGAGATGAAAAAAATCGTTTTTGACGTCATGAGATGGATGATTTGAATTTCCCGGTAGGGAAGTTATAGTAACGACCTCGAAGATGAAGTGTCCCAGAATCATGAAATTTTCACCTTTCCCCACATTTCACATGCTTCTGACAAATTGCAAGTGAGGGTTGTGTGTGTGTATGTGATCAATTAAGCTTGACCGATTCCAATGGTTCCGTTTCTACACACATCCACTTACAAATACACACACACACACACACACACACAGGTTGGGGCTTTGGCGTAGTGGTAGAGTATATCTGCCTACTACTACGAAGGTCCTAGGTTCGCGCCCGGCCGCCGGAGAATATTTTTTCAAAATATTTTCTCATGGATTGCGACCGATGCAGGAACGTTCCGTGTGTGCTATCGGCGGTACCCATAAAATGAGACCGCCCGGCCGAGCGGGAACCTAACCCGACGCAGGGGGGGAGGGTGGCTTCCATCATAGGCGCCGGCCATCGTAGCACAGGGGTTTCCGGAGGTTTACCCTGTGTTTGGAAATACGATGGCCTAAAAATGGCGAAAGTCAGCCCCAGCCGCATGGGTGGGTGTCCGGTGCGCCCCCTGAAGGAATGCTTACACGGCCGCTACCCGGGGCCTACAAATGAGAGGGACGGAGACAAAAAAAACACACGCGCGCACGGAGATTCTATAGAAAATGGATTTTCTTTATACCTCGGTCGAAAGTACGTATATTCGTCATCGATTTCGAAGCAGAAAGTCTAAGATTCGTGCATCGATGAAACGACGCGTACGCCATCTACAACAGCGGGACGAAATTTTTTTTCCGCGCATCGGTGCGTGGGACTGCTGTCAGTCACTAGTCATCACCTCTATCTACGATAATGTCAAATGTAACCTCAAAACGAGTTCTTTGCAATTAATGAAATATATAAAAAAAAAATAATTAAGGCAATGACGTCCAGTGATGAGTCGATGGACGAGGAGGAGCTTCTGAGGGATTTTGATGCAGAAGCACGATTGATAATCGAGACAGAAACATTGCCAAAGAAGTCAGCTGATCGCTATAAATTAGTTTACGATACTTATAAAAAATGGCAAATGGAACATCAAAATTCTTTGTCACAGTCAGATGAAGCGAATTTAGTGATATATTTCAAAGACTTGAGTAAGAAGCTGAGACCTTCAACACTGTGGAGCATTTGGTCGATGCTGAAAAAAACATTGAACACGAGAGATAAAAAAAATGAAAAAAAATGTATAATTTTGATCATAAAAACATATTTTGAAGGTTAATTTTCTTTGCCTTTCTTTTTTATGTTATGCCTGCCCCCGACCAGCAGCACTCGCTTCGCTCGTGCTGCAAATGTCGGGGCAGGCATCAGTATCTATAACACAAATTATGAATTTTCGTACTTTCGACCGGCTATAAAGAAAAATAGTATACACCACACGGGCAGAAGTTTGAAAGCCCTGAACTGCGCGCCATGATGCCCTCGGCTTCGCCTCGGGCACCATCGCGCGCAGTGCAGGAATTTCATACTTTCTGCCCTTATGGTGTAATATACTATTGTCGCAGGAAAAATGATAATTTTCCAGATCGGTAAGGTAAAAATTACACCTCTACGTGACTGGCTTCATCTCTTGACACCTTCCATTCAGTGAGAAAATTCGTGGGATTTTGGTATGGGTAGGCGTTCTGTAGTGTAGGAGGGCCAGAGGACTTTATCTTATTCACAGCGTCTTCTCTCACACCTTCACCCATAGATGCCTTACCGCACTCGCCCTCGGCTAAATAGCTAACTTCGTGCAACTATCCCAATAGATTATGATTATTGTGGAGGAAAGCTCTGATTTATGCAATTATCATAAATTTAGCCTCAACCTCCCCCTTCTTCTCATCCTCGTGAAAACCATTTCTGCCGTCTTCCGTATGCCAGTAAGACGCTATTCTCATTCCTACAGACTCCTCCGCCCTCTATTCACGCAAATTTCAATGGGAAATTATAGGACAAAATTCAATGCCATGTAAATATCGTCGAGTAAAAATTTCATGTCTCTTTGGGAAAATTTAAAAACCATTCAGATTACGCTATCACCTCCCCCCCCCCCCTCCCATCATGCTGACGCAATACTTGTTCCCCTACACTGAGAGAACGATTTGGTTGTATCTACCTGACGGATTCGGTTGGAGGTTTTTTTCCGATTAGGTGCACATAACCGTACATTCATTAATAGCTAGAGCTAATGGCGGTACCCTCAACAGCTAGTTGATTTTGACACCATTTGGTTGTACTGAATTTTTCAGTTGACGCAAACCGGCACCCTATTAATACAACCGAGCGTTTGGTAATAGTTACCGAATGGAGGCTAATTCAACGCGTTACTCACAAATGCAGGCATAATAAACAATAGACAGGTTACATCAACTAGCGATTCGGTAACTATTACCAAATGCTCCAGTTGGCTCAACCTTAACCTCTCAACTGAGCCATTCGGTAACTATTACCGGGCGGTTCAATTGTTCTTATTTAACCGCGCTATGAGGTAACAGTTACCGAGCCTGTGCAGTATTAACCAAATCGTTCTCTCAGTGCAACTGCTCCAGAATTTCGTTATACGTGATTCACGTTGAAATAAAAATGTGAATCTCTCGGTTGAATGTGATGATTGCCAGAGGCTGAGCACTGCATTTGGGTGTATGTGCGGTAAGGAGGGTTCCCTCCTCCGGTTCGCTTCCCTTTCCTTGCCGCCACCCAGTTTCACTCTCACGAGGACTCTGCAGGGCGAGGATTAGCCCGTGGGGCATTGTAACGTCGTAAATACACCCCTGGCGTTCACCCCTCGAGTTTCCACTGCCTCCAGACGCACATGGAACATCACTGGGGTGGTGCAATGGCTAAGAACATGGGGGATGAGAGAAAAGGCGCGTAGGAATCCCATGGCCAAGGCGTACCAGAAAAGCCCGCACCATTTCCATTCCCTTCTATCACACTGGGGACTTTGCTTCAGGCTCTTGAGGTGCTACTGTCTCTCATTACTACTGTATGCTACATTTCCTTCCTTCTACGCTTATTTCAAATCCTTTTCATGAGTTTCTGCCACTTTTTACGTAACTAAAACAGGGTTATTACCTTCGGGAAGTGGCAAGCTACTATAATATGCCTAACAAACGTTCACATGAAAAGGGACCACTTTGTCGGTATGAGGTGCATCGAACCACGTATGATGTGGCATATGTCTTCATAAATAAATTTTGCGTTTTGTTACGCGGATTGGAGACATATATGTGCAGAAGGTTCATCAACTATGTCCCTTTATACAATTAAAAAAAATTGGAATGCTATGAGCCCATAACTCGTCTCCGTGGAGAAAATTAAAACAGAAAAAAAAAAATGAGAAAAATAATGAAAGGGTGGAAAAAAATTAAGTACACTTGAGCCCGAAGCATCCTCACTTATTTGATAATGGAGAGGTGAAAGTAAGCGTGAATTTTTATGAATGAACGAGCGTCAGAAATGCATCAACCCCTCCTCACCGACCCCGAATATTCTTTCACCCTCGATTCTTTATTTTTCGAGAGGGGAATAAGGGAGAAAAAAAAGACGCTCAAGTGCGGAAGAAGGAATGTCAAGTGGACTCTTGAGGTTTCATCCCGAGGTTGTATCAATTAAACTGACAATACTTGTACTTTTGCGAGTCCAATAAATTCTCATTTATTATTCTTCTACTCAGCTTGAAGATTAATTATTTTATAAATGTGGAGAAGCTGATTAAATAAAAAATTGGGGGTAATAGGTTTTGTCTTGACTTGTACATTGCACATGATTATTGTAAGTGAAGGTACCTTATATTAACTTCCCGATTTTTCGGGAAGTTACTGTATTGACCCCGAAATCAATTTTTTTTTGACGTTGTAACTGGTGTTTTAAGTATACCAAAATGCTTCCCATCAAATTCCGAGTACATGTCTGTGTGTGTGTGTGTATGTTTGTATGTGTGGAATCGGAGTTTTGGTTAACGATTTCTTACGAACGGATTGAACGATCGGGGTCATCGAGGTCTCATTCGGAGCGTCTTCATAGAACTCAGATCTGATTAGTTTTTGGTTTAAATTGACCGAGCTGTTTTTTTGTTATTAACAATTGAATTGTTTACAACGCTCTATTTCAAAAACGATAAGAGATACGGCAAAAAGTATTAAGCAGAATTTGTTCAGTAAGTGGAAATACATATTTAATTTTTTATCACTTTTTTCCATATTTGTCATAATTAAGGAGGTATGACGGGTTTAACCATCGAGCGTTCGTACCCCTATTGGTGTCTCACTCCCCCTCCAGTAAGGCACATAATTCTCGTCCTCACGCCGACTATGCGGCTAGTCAAATATTCATAATTATCTGCTTGATAAATGGGATTGAAACATTTAATTGACGTATCGGAAAATCTGGGAATGGAAAGAAAAATTACAAATCGGGAAGTTTTCTTTGTGTTCCCAACGGGGACACACACTTTTGTCCCACTAGTTTTTTATTTATTCATCTGTATGTGGCTCTGATAGCCTAGCTCAAAAACAAGACTCAGGTAATACGGCTTCTAGCGATTATTATGATACTATGACTGTGCAATTGTGTCACCGGGAGTGGAACATAATGGTCCACTACCTTTACGTGATGCAGTCATGCCCCCACTGTACCTCACCCCACGCAACCTTCGATTGTTGTCAATGTATGGTAAAGCAAAGCGGGAAAAAAAGAAAATATCTCGATTCACCAAAGAATTTCACTGATTGGTTAAGCAAACTGGTCGTCTGGCAGATCAACAAAGCATTCCAGGAGCCTCGTACACAGATACTCCTCTGCCATTTCCCAATAACGAACTTTCCACCCCCTCGCCCCCGCCTCATCTCACCCCGAAACTTTAACTTGTATATACGAAGTCGTATGTACGTGCCTTCACCTACCAAGTAGTTTATGTCTCGAGTCCATCAAAGGAATCTCGAGTTGAGATGCATCGATTTCACTTCTTGGGGTGCATTCGTATGAAGATGGCTACCGATTGAATTTACTACCTCACTCCCACCTCGAGACCCCTCCCCCCCCCCCCCCCGCTTCAGTTTCCTTTTAAGTTAACTTGGAAAGCCCACATGATCATGTACAAAGTGATGTAAGTCTCACAATTCTGTAACATGGCACGTATTCCGTCTTTATTGGATTAAAATTGATGTTTTGCGGGGGAAATTGAAGTTTTCGGGTGCAACACTGGGTCCCTGTATGTGGTACTCTTTTGCGTAGGGAATTATCCCAATTATTACTTGCTGGTCCGAAATTGAGGCGCTGTCCTTATGAAGAATAGAACTTCAAATGTTCCGCATCAATCCCATTCAATGTGCTTTAATGAGCTGAAGAATTCAATTGAAAGTCCATGTTAAGAAGAGATTCTGGGTTTCGTGCCACTGAGAGAACGATTTGGTTAAGGATATTCAATACGTATAGTCAAAACAAAAGTTTATGACCCTTTCTATAATTCGTTATATTTATCGCCAATAATTTTCAATTAATATTTCAATGCGTTAATTAGTTGAAGTGATAGCCATAGAGAATTATTATATTGTATTTGATTATGCGAATCAATATTATATTGTTTAAACAAATTAATGAAAAAAAAATTTAGTCAATCGTTATGAAATTTTTACCATCGTTTTATATCTGCTTCAATAGTAAATTTTCAAAATTTCAACAAATTTTTATATTTCGAACTGTATGTACAGAAATTTTTATTCTTCCCATAAGAGGCCGTGTTAATTGAGAAGTTTGATAATTAATAACTACAAAACGGTGTTGTGAATTAATCTCAAATTTCATACAGGCATCTGTTACCGCTTCAAAAACATTATGTCAGAATTTTAAGCAATTCTTATATATTCGCCAATGTAGGTGGAACATCCTTAATACGACACAGGCTCGGTAGCTGTTACCTCGTAGCGCGGTTAAATAAGAACAATTGAATGGCCCGGTGATAGTTACCGGATGGCTCAGTTGAGAGGTTAAGGTTGAGCCAACTGGAGCATTTGGTAATAGTTACCGAATCGCTAGTTGATGTAACCTGTCTATTGTTTATTATGCCTGCATTTGTGAGTAAGGCGTTGAATTAGCCTCCATTCGGTAACTATTACCAAACGCTCGGTTGTATTAATTGGGTGCCGGTTTGCGTCAACTGAAAAATTCAGTACAACCAAATGGTGTCAAAATCAACTAGCTGTTGAGGGTACCGCCATTAGCTCTAGCTATTAATGAATGTACGGTTATGTGCACCTAATCGGAAAAAAACCTCCAACCGAATCCGTCAGGTAGATACAACCAAATCGTTCTCTCAGTGTATGGTCGATATGTCTTTCTGCAAAGGGTAGCTACTGAAAATCGGTACATGCCGGATGTCCCATCTGAGAAAATATGGCTGAATATTTCTCAAGGGGGGGGGGGTGGGTGGGGGGGGGGGAGATTACGAAAATTGCATGATTTTGGGGTAGATCGTTAATGATCGCAATTCTCTCTAAACTCGCGCAGCATTTTGCGCTCCACAGAGGAGCAATGACCAGTTAATTATGGAATCGATAAGAATATTCATACAACTGATATTTAATATCCCAGTTCATAGCCAAATCTGAAATTTTCCGCCGATAATGACTAACTACCCACCTCATGTTGTTTTAAATGAGAATATCCTTTTTAGATTGAACTAAAACGAAAGTTTGAGGAGCCCCATGGCTTGCCACAGCAAATCCGGCTTGATTAAAACACTGCAGGAATATACACCCTCCACATCTACCACGGTAAAACCCCTTTTCACCAGGAAAAGCCCTCTCTTATTTCCCCCCCTTTCTCCCAGAACAAACCAACGTCTTTCGTTCTTACGTTTATACATCGAGGAAGTCGCGGTGCTGGGGGTTGACTCTCATAGGTATACATAACTCGCGTTACTCCTCACTCACTCTCATTTCCCTTCTTACCCTTTCTCTTGAGCTCTGGATGTATAATCTTAATGCAGTCTTATACCAAGCGGAACGCTTCCTATATTTCATTATAGCCCGACCAGTTTTTGTCCCTTTCTCTTCATAAGCGCTTGGAATACGCAACGAGTAATGGCGGTTTTGTTTTCCGAGTGCAGCCTAATGAAAAAAATTTGTAATCCAATTTACGTAGGGCAATCCCCTCAAAAATTACGTAACTGATCTTTATATTCTCAGATTTCTGGAACTGATTTTTAATGAAAATTTTTCAAATCCAGAAATTTTTCCCAGAAAATTTCCTGGTTGTAAATTTCACATGAGTGTTAACCAGAATGATAACCCGGATGATATATTGACTTCCCGATAGGGAAAGTTATTGTAATGACCCCGAAAATGAAAAGTGTCAGATTGATAAAATATTCACGTTTCTCGACGTTTGGCATCATCCTGACACGTTTCCAATGAAATGTCTGTGTGTGTGTGTGTGCGTATGTATATACGTATGTGAGCATTTTTTGTGACACGGTTTCTCCTGAACAGCTGGACCGATTTGAATTTTTTTTTTTCAAAAATTACATCTAGCCAGTGCAGACAGCGGAAAGGAATGTCAAGTCTAAAACACAATTCCTTCAATTGTTATTAACAATTTCAATTGTTTAAAACGTTGTATTACAAAAACCGTGGGAGATAGTGGAAAAAGCTTCCAACGAATGTTGTTCCCCACATGAAGATACATATTTTATGTTTAATGACTTTTTTCCATAATTGCGCTAATTTACGAGATATCGCTTGATTAACAATTTTCATTGTTTATAACACTGTATTTCGAGAACGATGACAGATACGAGAAAAAGTATCAAACAAAAGTTGTTCCGCTCGTGAAACTACATATTTCATGTTGTATTACTTTTTTTGCTAAGCATCATATTTTGCGAGATATCGATACCAAATCGTAATAATCGATTAATAGTTGAATTTGCCTTACTGATGTACAACTTGACTTCATACGTGTATCGTCACACACACACACCCACTATCGGGAAGTTATAGATGTGACCCGTCGAGGGTCACACTCACATCCCATTTATTTATAGATTGCGTTGGATGATTCTTTCCGAGAATACTGCACAGTTCCTTAGAGATCCGATGTATTGATCTGCCATTAATTTTACCAAGAAATTGCAAGTATGAATGTTTGAGTTTACCTAAGGGAGTTGTTACCCTCCTTCGAAGCTCAAGTACTACGACGTTAGAAAGCGTCTTTAGTTCGACTGCGTCATCTATTAGGAATTGTGCATTCAAGTATGGCCTTCAATCCGTTTCGGATTTCCCAGTTTTTGTGCGACGTATTCAGTTCAAAGCAAAATAACATGGGATTTGATAGTGAAGTAATGCTTATATTGTGGCCTATGAGGATACAGGGTGTTTGGCCCTTGGACGAATCGTCCAAATGGAAGAACACCGCTTTCACCATCTCACTAGTTCTCTTGATCTCCCTGGCTGTACCAGCAGCTATCAATTTATCAACGAATATCAAGAATTATGCAATTTTTCATACTCTCCTATCTACAGTATCAATGATGGCTTGTTTATGTCTATGTTTCATAAGATTATGCTCCCAAGGCCTTCATGAGGTATTCGAAAGGATGGAGCATAATTGGAAGCGAATGGACTATCTTCTTAGGGAAGATAAGTTAATCATGAGACGTTTGGTCAAACTAGGTCAGGTCTTTTGTAAAGGAATTGTCGTTACCTTTATTGTTCTAATTCTGGGTAAGTAAAATTAGCAGATCTAAATCTGTAGTATTATTGCCTCGAGCAGATATGATTTTAATATTGTTACTCCTTCTGGGCAGAATTGGCGGGTCAAGTTGTTACAGTAGAAATTTCGGAACAGAAAAAAGGTGTAGGGGACATCTGGACCTCGCAAAGTCTATATTTGCAAATTAATATCCTGAAATAAAAATGTTTATGATAAAACAAAGTTTGACTTCATAATGAGGAATAAATTTTTTTATCTCATATCATTCGGGTTTTGAAACTGAGTTGGTGGGAAATTATAATAATATCCTATATTTGAATGTACTTTGGTGGACAATTGCCCAAAAGAATAACAATATTTTTGATGTGAAACATCTAATGCCGCGGGTGGGCTCGGAAAAATTTGCTCTCGGGATAGGCAACTTTCCTTGACAAAAATATATAGATATACTCCACTGCTTATTCATCGCCCCCTCTCTGCCATCGACGCAAAGGCAATGCGCACAAGTTGTATGTACATATCAAGATACGCTACAGCGTTTCAAACAAATTTGAAAGGAATTGGAAATTTTTTTTAACAAATTAGAAAATTTTTGAAAAAAAATTTTTTTAACAAATTAGAAAATTTTTGAAAAAAATTTTCAGAAATTTTGACAAAGTTTGGAAAATTTTTGAAAAAATGTGGAAAAAATTTGAAAACTTTCAATAAATTTTGAAAAATGTTGGAAATGTTTGGGAAATTTGGAAAAATGTTGAAAAAATTGGAAAAATCTTTCGGAGTAAAATTTTCAGAAAAAAATTGGCTCATTTTAGAACAATTTGGAAAAATGCGCAAAAACCTACAGAAAAATTGACAACAAAATTGGAAAATTTTTGGATGAATTCAGAAGAATTTTGAAAAAAAAATGCATTTTTTGTTTTAAATTGAAAAAATTCGGCTGAAGGCCCTCGGGCAATGGTCACTTATAAGATTTCTTGCAATAAAGACCGTCAAAAGTTAAAAGTTAAGTTGGAAAAACTTTGCTACAAGTTTGAAGAAATTCGGAGCACTTTTCTAAAAATTTGAAAAAAAAATTGAAAAGATTTCCAAAAACTTGGAAAAAGTTAGAACAAAATTGAAAAAAAAATCTAATCATTTTAAAAAACTGGAAAAACTTTTCAAACATTTAAAAGAACTAAGTATTTGAAAATGTCCAATAATTCTCAAAAAATCGTCAAAAATTTTGGATCAATTCAGATCAAAATTAGTGTTTCCATGTTTCACATCTACCAGGTGTCCCATGACGCCTCACTTTTTTTTTATAATTATTATTATTGCTTTGAGACTAGTAGAATGTACCGTTAATGAAGGCTTGAGAAACAGTTAGCACTCGGCATTTAGCCTATAGTTCGCTTCGACCTTCCGGACGAAACTTCTTTCCTGAAGATAGCTTCGCCCTAAGCCAGCTTTGAATCCTTAAGTAACAATACTGATTCAGGAACCATAATTGTATTAATAATAATCTCTTTTAGGTACATTATCGATTCAATGGACATTGGCAAACCATACTGGCGAGTGGAGAAAGCTTTACGTCGAAGTTTGGTATCCATTTTCCACTGAAGCCTTCCCCAATTTCGAGATTATTCTCATATTTCAATATATGACAGCCTTAGCTGCTGGCTTGATCCTCTTCGCTTTATCGATAATTCCCATTATCGTGTGTCACCATGGCACTGGTCAATTGCGAATTCTGTGCCGGAAAATTTTTCGACATCCTGGCAATGTTAGACACTATGACGTCATAGTTGATGGTAGGACGATTATCAATCCCAGATGTGCATGTATCAAATGCATTGTGGAGGCTCATATAGCGGTCATTCAGTAAGTATTTCATATACATTTTCCACCTCTCGTCAGAAAGTTTGGAGTTTCTCGCAAGAAGGCCGGTTGGAAAAATCGGACTTTCCGTCCTAGGGTGTGAAGTGCAGGTCTTCTCTCGGGCGGAAAGTACTTACTGTCCGGCTTTCGGGTGGACGAGGTTCTTGTGAGGGCTGTAACGAATAGTCCTAGCACCTCTGGGGTAAAGGTGAACGCTCCCGGCGAACGCGTAGAACTCGCCAGGAATGCTCAACTTACCGCCCTAGGTGCACAACTATTGCGACCTTTCAACCGTTAAGTGTCAATAATAGTTTCTCGCATCGATAGATTCTTCGACTTATTCAATAGCGTCTGGCAACCATTTGCAATCGTTTATTGGACGTGGATGGTGGTGGCATTAACGTTGGGCTTATTTTCGTTTATACAGGCAAGTAAGCGTACGATAGTAGTTATACATTGTTATGCCCCTGACGATTTAGGATCCACGATATTGCGTGTATGTCTATTTTCTGTTAAAATAGGTGGAAAAAAAACCTTTTAGTATTTACTAAACATTTGAAAATGAACTATTTGAGTAACTCATAGCCATTAGTCACTCATTTATCATCCATTACAAGAATTCGTTTATCCCACAGTGCATGGTAGTGTGGATGTTGCGTGGAAGTTCAATTGCCAAAGTGGGACTAGCTTTTGGTCAAGGTAACCATGGTTAAGCTGTGACAAAAGGTAAATTGAAGTCCGGTGATCAGGGTTGAATCTCCAACCAATCAGAGACTTTAACACGGAGGCTCAAGATGGCTCTAACTGACCAAAACTTGAGTCTAACTGTGGTTAGTTGATCAGAATCTGGTCCTTGGTGCTCATTAATCATGGACAAGTATTTTGATCTTCCGTTTTTGAATTCACTGGAACCGACAGTATACTGGTTTGGTCATTTCTGCTTCAGAAGGGTGGATATTCCATGGTGATGATTCAATGGATTCTCTTTATTGCAGCAACTGAAGGATGGGAGTTCTCTAATGAACATAATTTACTTCCTATATACATTGATGACACTTCCGGGATCAATTATATTGGCTTCCTTGAGTGAAGTAGTCGCAGAAGAGGTATGCCTTGCAGTATCGGAGTGGTCAATCGCACCAAGTCAGTCCTTCGACTTTAAGTCTATTCCACCTTTATTGGCGAAGATATAAGAATTGCTTGAAATTTTGACATAATGCTTTTGAAGTGGTAACAGATGCCTGTATGAAATTTGAGATTGATTCACAACACCGTTTTGTAGTTATTAATTATCAAACTTCTCAATTAACACGGCCTCTTATGGGAAAAATTAAAATTTCTGTAAAGACAGTTCGAAATATAAAAATTTGTTGAAATTTTGAAATTTTACTATTGAAGCAGATATAAAGCGATGGTAAAAATTTCATGACGATTGACTAAAATTTGTTTTCATTAATTTGTTTAAACAATATAATATTGATTCACAAAATCAAATACAATATAATAATTTTCTATGGCTATCACTTCAACTAATTAACGCATTGAAATATTAATTGAAAATTATTGGCGATAAATATAACGAATTGTAGAAAGGGTCACAAACTTTTGTTTTGACTATACGTGTTGAATATCCTTAATCAATCTCAATCAACCCTTATCGCTAAATTCCTCTCACGATTTGTGAAACCTTTAAAAACAGAGCCACAGAATTCACAGTATTGCGTGTGACGTGGTGTTTTCTCAGCTTCGACATGTAGATACCAGAGGGCTAGCCATCATCATGACTGGTAGCAGGAATCCCATAGAAATCACCATCTTTAAACATTACGCTACGTCAAGACTTTTCTTCCTGGAGGTAATTCCAATTGACTTTTCACACAGCTTCGTTCTTTTGCCTCAATGAAGTTATAGAATTATTCTTGCTTTCAGTGTATCCTTCTCGTTCTGTCGATTGTCTCATTTTTATATACTCTGGAGAATCAGGGAAAGATCTAGTGGATTTTTCCGAGACTTCAACACCTACAGGCAGATGGTTGTATATTTGGGTAAGACTTTTGGATGCAACGAGAGAATGTCTGTTGCATTATCAAATGTTAGGAGTTATGCATGTATGAAAAGTAAAGAGAGATCGGAGAAAGCCGATTCGCAAGATGTCTTTGCTTCCTCCCTTCCTCCTTCTCCCTTGGCAAATAGAAGAATAACAGTAGGAAAATCAAATCTGCGAAGCAACTGAGGAATTCGTTTAATCTTAACTAACCCTCTCCACGCGTTGGTCCATGCCTCTTGAACCCTTGGAGAGAAAGCAGCTTAGTCGAGGAAGGAAGGAACATACGGCGGACAATATGGCGGTTTTGGCTTGTGGCCTCCATGGACCGGTCAGTATGCAATATGCCAAGGCTTTCCCACCCCCTCGGCGCCTCTTCTTCTTCCTCAGTGCCGGTCCAAGCTGAATCCTTGGGTTTGAGAATTTAATTACAGTATAGTGCCTACATTGTAGCCCCAGCCGTCCCGGAAATAAACTCCCCATTGTCGTAGGACAAAGCTTCTATTTGTCACGAGTACTCGACTTCGACACTCGGTATTTCAGTGCGCGAAGCCATTTACAATCACGGATACCTTTTATCTCTGATATTACCTGTTTTTATTGGATTGAGCTGGATTTAGTCGAATAATTGAGCCTGTTTATTGAGTAGGGCAAGCTGGGGCAGAATGGGGCATGAGTGCAAAATAGGCCGAGAGGGGGGGGGGGGGGGGGGGGGAGGGGAGGGTGTTCGATCTCGTGTCCCTCAATTTTTAACTTCCCGATAGGGAAAGTTATTGTCATGACCCCGAAAATGAAAAGTGTCAGATGGATAAAATTTTCACTTTTCTCGACGTTTGCCATCATCCTGATAGGTTTTCAATGAAATGTATGTGTGTGTGTGTGTGTGGGTGCGTATGTATGTACGTATGTGAGTATTTTTTTGTGATGCGGTTTCTCCTGAACAGCTGACCGATTTGAATTTTTTTTTTTCAAAAATTACATCTACACGTTGCGGAGAGCGGAAAGGAGTGTCAATTCCTTCCATTGTTATTAACAATTTCAATGGTTTAAAACGTTGTATTACAAAAACCGTGGGAGATAGAGGAAAAAGTTTCCAACGAATGTTGTTCCCCACATGAAGATACATATTTTATGTTTAATTCGTTTTTTCCATAATTGCGCTCATTTACACATTGTCACACACACACAAATACATGGACACCCACTATCGGGAAGTTATAGATGCGAGCCGTCGAGGGTCACACTCACATCTCATTTATTGTATTTGAATTCTTCTCCATTTAATGCAATTTATTGCCCAATAATTTTGAGGATGAAACATCACAGTAAATCGTTAATTTTTTTTTTATTAATATTGAAGGGCTCCTCGGTTATTGGGAATTTATCTCCCCGTTTATCCCGACAATTTCAGAAATTTTGCGGTTTAGATCGCACCCCGGTCATAAATGTAACCTCAGAACAGTGGTTATACAGGTTTTGGAATAGTGTGTGCAAAAGCGTTATATGAAGCAACTGAAGCGACCTTAAACCCTCGTTACCATTCACTCACTTGTCGTTAAATCGACTAAAAGCTGAAGGCAGTTATGGCTTCCCTATTTGCCAGTCATAGTTCGTCTTTATTCATGCCGCTCAACATTTTTCACCATTACAACCCATGCTTCTCTATAATAGAAAAAAGAAAAAAAATTGGGCAGAATTATTCGTTTGAGGAATTAGGGATCAAAGTGCAATGTCTCCCGTTGAAGAATACTTAAGGATATTCCACCTATATTGGCGAAGATATACGAATTGCTTGAAATTTTGACATAATGTTTTTCAAGCGATAACAAACGCCTGTATGAAATTTGAGATTGATTCACAACACCGTTTTGTAGTTATTGATTATCAAACTTCTCAATTAACACGGCCTCTTATGGGAAAAATAAAAATTTCTGTAAATACAGTCCAAAATGTACCAATTTGTTGAAATTTTGAAAATTTACTATTGAAGCAGATATGAAACGATGGTAAAAATTTCATGACCATTGACTAAAATTTTTTTTCATTAATTTGTTTAAACAACATAATATTGATTCGCAAAATCAAATACAATATAATAATTTTCTATGGCTATCACTTCAACTAATTAACGCATTGAAATATTAATTGAAAATTATTGGGGATAAATATAGCGAATTATAGAAAGGGTCATAAACTTTTGTTTTGACTATACCGATTGAATATCCTTAAACCCCATTTCAAAAAAATATTAAAATTGTAAGACATGGAACAAGTGAAGAATAACAAGTTTCTAAAATTTAAAAAGTTCTTAACGGTCTTTGCAATTTTATATTTTTTAAAGTTTTAAAAATTGCGAAAAAACCGAACTCAAAAATTTAAAAAAAATCGAAATTTTAAACATTTAGAAGCTTAACTCATATCAACGGAATGAATGAATTCAGTGAAACAGTAAAATATGATTCAATTGCGAGAATTCGCAGTTGTTTGCTTCATAAAAAATGGTAAAGTTTGTGGTATCAGGGTTTTTGGTGGAATCGGAGGGTGGAGACTGGTGGGTGCATGATTTGCCGAGTGGAGTTCGGTCTAGCGTGTGCAGGTAGAGGTGGAGGGGGGATTTGAGTTTAATTGCCCACGAGTTAATTAAACTGTAATTCAATCGTGCGAACTCGCCAATGTTTTATCGTCAGTGCAACTTGTGCATCGTCGTTTCTCCGAGTTTTCATTTTGAACCCTTGTTTTCACTGCCATGGCCAATCTGTGCAAAAGAAAAGTTGTTTGAATAAAAAACCATAATGATGAATTTCAAAAACACTCTCTTGCAATATTGCAAAATGATTCTGGCATTTTTTTGCTCAAAATATATTTCCCGAAAAAAATTTCTGCGGTATAATTTTCCTTGGCATAATTTTAGTTAGAAAAGTTGTCACGGAGAATTTTTTTTCAATAGAAAATAGAAAATTCTTTTGATTAAAAATTTTTCAAGCCTTAGTTTTTTCAGATAAAATAGACAAGCAAATAATATGGTCCAGAAAATCGTAGCAAAACAGTGAACTGTTTTCTAGTTTTTTCTTGATCTATTTTTCTGCAGCAATCTAAAGTTTCGTGTGCTTATCCTCGAGATGGGAGAGGAGGGGGGGGGGGCGAAGTAAGGGCAAACATATGCACGTACGTGGGTCCTCTCGACGGTTTCTGATTGGATGAATATTAAATTTTGGTCACCGGCAAACAACTCGACTACTCGATTGAAATATGTATCCAGCTGGAAAGTCAAATAGCCGCCTTCTCAGGGTATTCAATGAGAATTTTCTGGATAAATTTGAATTTCACAACGCATATCATTTTCCCCAAATTCAGAAGATATCCAAAAATATATTCCAAACAATTGCAAGAATTCCAAGGATCTTAAATTTTGACAAAAATCTCAAAAACCTTGGAAATTAAAAACAAAAAAAACTTTAGAACATTAAAAAATAATTACCATGGTGAAAAAAGAGTTTCAAAAAAATTTATTAAGCATTTCCCTGTAAATCAGATTTGCTTTTGTACGGGTGAAAATCAAATGCAATTGTAATTTTTGAAAGTGGCGAAGGGGGGGGGGGGAGGCGGAACTGCGCATGCGTAAGAAATTAATTAACTTCCCGCCACTCCCAGCTACGCTGACGGGCGCTTATGATGCCCCCCCCCCCCTCCTGAGTCCAGACCCAGATGGATCCAGATTTTCGAATAATCGATCCACGATCGATCAAATACCGAGTCGGTTGCCGGTCAACTGGACTGCATTATTTTTTTACAAAAAAAAATCAATTTTTTTTTTTGGACAACCGACTTGGTGTTAGGTGGGTCGTGAGTGGGTGGGAGGAAAAAATAAATTCTAGTCGACCAGCGATCGACCCGGTACTTGGTCGATGCTGGGTCGATTATCTCAAATCACAATCGACTTGTACTCGAAACCTAATCGACACACTGCACAAGTCGATTCTGTAATCGATCCGTCCGCCAGGGTACATTACCTAGTAATACACACACTCACAGACATATAGATATTTCATTAAGAATGAAATCTAGAAATGTTGAAAACACCTTGAAAAGTGGAGATGTAATGGAAAATCGATTTATCATTTTTGGGAGGACAACGATAACTTCCCTACATGGGCACACACACACACACACACACACACAGAGTTTTCAATAAAGATTTTTTTTTTAAGGGAGGAAAGAGAAAGAAGGAAGCGTGAGGAAAGAGGTTGGCGTCTTTCTTTCTCTTAAAAACACACACACACACACACGCACGCATATGTAAGGAAAGGAATGATGCGACCTGTCGGGGATCACACACACATCGTGTTTATTGTTAATGATTTATGCTCAATGTTCGAAACACCTTCACAATTTTTTCGGATCTTTTTGCTCTTTAACAATTTTCAAAAATGTCGAGACGGAAAAGATTCAGGTTACCAAAAAGAACAAAAGTATAGGTTAAGGGTTAATTTGGAAAATGTGATGAAATAGAAAATTTTTGAGAATTTCAAATGCTTAAATAAGCATTATCTTTATTAAGAAACTGGGAGAATTTGAAATAAAGTCCATTACTATAGTATATATACTTGAGTGGGTACCCGGAAAAAAAACTTGTTTTTAGTGTGTTCAAAATGTTGTCTTCTCGGATTATCAATGTGGATCAAGTTTTTGGAATTTCGAAAATGATCGAAATATCTGTTCTCAGAGATCTTAACAAATTCACAATTTTCCCATTAATCATTTTCACGTTTGTCTAAGAATTTCAAATGTTTTAAAAAAAGATCTAAAGAGAAGGGTCATTACATGTATCATTTTATGGAAACCGGAGAAGTCAACAAAAAAACCCAAAGTATTTTCCAAAAGTTTGAACAGTTTTGGAAATTCTCAAATGCGGGTAATTATACACATTTTTCAAAAATACAAAAAGACTCTCGAAAGTTCCACAAGTCTTTGATAAGTTTCGGGTATTGAAAGAGCTAAAATTTCATTAAACTTCTGAAAGGTCTTCAGAAAATTCAGTTTTCGAGTATTTGAGAAAAAACAAATTCACTAAGCTACAAACTTTTTGACCTTTGATAATTAAGTTAATTACAAAAATCAAGTATATTGTGTTTGCTGTTGGTTCAAGAGCTTGAAAACTGAAAAGTTCGATAATATTTTTTTGTACTTTTTTGTTTTTAGTTCGAGACTCCGAAAATTTGAACGGGATTTATTACGAGGAATTAATTAAATAAAATATACTCAAGATTAGATTGTCAATGTATATTATCACACAAATTGCACGATGAAAAAATCGATATTACAAAATTTTTGTTGATGTGCCGTACATTGGTATAAAAATACGTATAAAATTCGTTATGTACATAAAAACTGGTGATATAACACTGGCTGCGAATTTATCGCAAGAGTACTTGTTTCTTAACATATTAGTTTATACTTGAGGTTTTTCCATGGAGCTATGGGCTCTTCCTCAGCGGGTCCCTTCTCTGCAGGTGTTAGAGCAGGTTCTTCAATGGTTTCATCAGCTTTTGGAGCAACATAATCCGCAATGCCGCGGAATTTTCCAATATGTTTTAACTTTCGCGATGCGTTTTCCGAAATCTCATTCTCGTTCTCCTCGTATTCTTCCATCTCCGGTGGACTATCGTCTACTTTTCGAATATCCTCATCATCGGAGCCCCTACAACCATAAGCAAATTATTTTATTAATAAATCATCGTTTTAGGATAGTTTGCGTGTATAATATTTGAGGACTGAATTTTCATTGAAGGCCAATTATTTGTTACCAAGTGATTTTAGCAAACAATATCGTAAGATATTTTTTGCAGAGAATTTAATAGCCGACATGGAAGTCTTATGCAATTGTTCTCCAAGTTGAGTTATTCTGGAGATAAATATAAGCAGACTTTTATAATAATAAATTTGAATATCTCTCGTAGGTTCTAAGCTATCTAGGAAAAACTGATAGGACGATAATCTGAATATGAATTGATTGACTACACCGCTGCTGCATTAAAAATATGGGAAAAAGGAATAAAAAATTGTAAGAAAAAATAGCAAGAAACGTCCCATATGTGAATAAAAAAAGTGAGGCGTCATGGGACACCTGGTAGATGTGAAACATGGAAGCACTACTTTTGATCTAAATGGATAAAATTTTTGATGATTTCTCGAGGATTATTGGAAATTTTCGAATACTCAGTTCTTTTAAATGTTTGGAATGCTTGAAAAGGTTTTGCAAAATTTTATAAAACTTTCCCAAATCTTTTTCCAAAATTTTTCCAAATTTTCCAAAATTGCTCGAAATTTTTTCTAATTCTTTCCAGTTTTTCAAAATTTACAATTTTTTTCAGATTTTGTTTAAACTTTTTCCACTTCTTTTGTAAATTTTTCCAATTTTTTTTTCAAATTTTTAGAAAAGTATTTCGAATTTCTTCGAACTTTTAGCAAAATTTTTTCAATAAAAAAAAAAATTTCAATTTTTTTTCAAAATTCTTCTGAATTCTTTCCAATGTTGTTGTAAATTTGTCTGTGAATTTGCTGTAAATTTTTGACACTATTTCCTAATTTTTCCAAAATGAGTCAAATTTTTTCCAAAATATTTTCTAAATTCTCCAACACTTCGACATTTTTTGAAATTCATGGAAAATTTTCAAATTTAAAAAAAAAAATCCTGAAGCGCGGCAGCGTATTTTAATATATACATACAACTCGTGCGCATCGCCTTTGCGTCGATGGCAGAGAGGGGGCGATTGGTGCAGTATATCTATATATATTTGTCAAGGAAAGTTGCCTATCCCGAGAGTGAATTTGATTAGATTAGATTTAGATGATTCACATAAACAAAATAACTGAGGTAGATACGTACACATCCACGGCACGCCCGCAAATAATACAGCGCGACGTCCTATTCATTATGGCGCGCTTCTTCCGGCAAAGGTAGGTATCTGTCGGCGTCCTCTTCACTTTCCTCACCGGCACCACTGAGATCGTCTGAATCTCCATTTCATGCTGCTCGAAGTAGTCATCTACCCAGACCTTGAGCTGGTCGATACTGAGGGTATGGATATTTACTGCAATTGGAAGCGTCAGTTCAGTAGTATTTATGACCTCCAAGTTATCGTAAGTCCTTCGCTTTCCGGTGAACGTACAATGAACTTTGCATATTTTCCTTCTACTGCTAATCTTCGTTTTATTCACCCCATTCGACGTCTTTGACTTCGATGCCATCGCCTTCGTTGCTTCAGAACGGTATCTATTGATGAGTGCCTGCTTCATGGTTTCGGAGATCGGCTAGAAAGTCAAGGTTGGATTAGGACGATGCTAATGTGGTATAAATCATGATCGCAAGCTTAATATACGCTTATTTTAACTATACAATCATATCGACTATGTCGAAGGTTCTCAAAAAATTAATTTCCTGTCCTAATTATTTGGGACATAATTTTGACCTGCGGAGGGGGGGGGGGGGAGGGGTCTCATGGTTTTTATTTGTATTTTTTAATTTCCCTTTTAGTCTTCCTTTCTGTGGGACACCACTAGTTCAGATTTCAATTCATACATCATCACGTACATACATAAAAAAAACAGGTGTACCCATCAAGGTTTGCCCTGAAATCACCCTCATAGTTTCAGGGCAAAATTAGGACATACCTGTAGCGAAACCAAAAGCGTTTAGGGTCGTGACGGGGGGAGGACAACTGGTCAGTTGGCTATATGAGTAGAATGACGGTTTTCGAGGAAATCAAAAATATCAAAAGTTGCAGAGATTTTAATTTTTCTTAAAAATTACAAACACCAAAATATTTTCAAAAATTCAAAGCATCCAAAATTTCAAAAATTCACAAAAATTGAAAATTTTCGAAAAATTCGAAAATAAAACGAAATCAAATTACTTTACGAATTTTGATAATTTCAACGATTGCAAACATTATAAAAATTCAAAAAATTTTACGAATTTCAAAAATTTCATCGATTTCATAAATTTCAATTTTTTTTTAAATTTTAAAAATTTTGAAAATTTTAAAAAACGTCCTCGAAAATTTCGGCTTGTTCCGAAAATTTATTAATTCTCATTGATTTCGGATTTGTGTGTTCGAAAGATCCTCGGGGGTACGTCATAAAAAATTACCGATGTATTTTTGTGCGAGGGATAATATTTGTTCTACATTTCTCCTATTTCTAACCGTTGTCGCGAGCCTTCCAAACAATTGGAATTTTCAATAACCCATAAGGGAAAAATATCGAATGGATATATCTAGATCATATAAGATATAATTTTTCCAAAAATCTAGTAAGCAAAATATATATCAGATATACGTTGTGTATATGGAGATCTAATCTAATTATATCCTGCAATGTATATATTTACATATATACATTAGATATCAGGTTTATATATCTGATAAACCTAACATTTTTATTCCATAGATCCCTCCCCTATTATAGGATATAAAACATATATGTGGTATAATTGTAGGTTACATATATCTTTTATGATAATGAACAATAATAATAATAATAATAATAATAATAATTAATAATTAATAATGAATAATGAATAATAATAAGTAATTTTTGAATAATTTCCAAAAACGACAAATGATTTATTTAAGATGAAAGATTTGAAAAGAGCTGAATTATTCTAATAATTCTAATTCTAAATAGACTGCAATATCTTGAACTCACTTGAAGATTTTCAAAATTCGAAAATTATAAGAAAAAATAGCTAACAAATTGAACTAATTGAATAAATTGAAATAATATTTAAATTGAAGCAAATTGAAATTTTTATCATGATTCCTAATTCGCGAAAATTGTGCAATTATTCGAAAGTTTAATAAAGCTTCTACCAACAATGTAATTTACAAACAATGGAAACTAGTGGGCTAAAATAGTAATGCGTCGGGGGCACTCAAAACAATTTCCCGTTTGTATTTTCCGCCCAAGAATATGTTTCTTGAACAACTGGTTTAAAAATTTTCTCTCTGATAAAAAATAAATTTCCATCTCTTTGCATTGGAAAACGGAAACAAACTGCACTCATCGGTTGTCCATTCGCGGGAGTAAACCACTTTTCTCATCGCAAAGTGAAAACGAAATCACCAAATGTCAATTAATTAAAAAAAACACGAATATGATAAAAAAACAAGGAAGTTAAAAAATTTTCAAAATCTCTAAAACTGGCAAAAAAGTTAAGAATCTGATCACTCCTAGACCTGATAATCCAAAGCTACCACGTGGATGTCCTTAAGATTTCTCAAGATTTTTGAAAATAAAAAAAAAAAAACAATTACACTCTGAATTTCATGTTCAATGTTCCACAGAAATATATTGTTAAAAATATGGTAAAAAATATTCTTAAAATTACCTTAAATGAATTTCCCAAGTGTCTCGACTGGACCTGCGACTTGTCGAATTAGGTGCACAGAATCGGCCTTCGATATGTACTTGTCAAGGTCTTACGATGGACTGAATAACTTGAGGTTTTTGGCAGTGCTAAAATACAAGAATGAAGAAATTTGATTGGCTAGTTATCCCCCCCTCCCAATTTTCCATAATATTGTCTCACTGACCTAGAGAATGTGCAATAGTCAAATTATAATCCGACCATCGGCTAACCCCTGGAGTAAGGGTCGCTCGGGCTCCGTGCCCAAAACAGGTAGTGACTAACAAATATGTGTCATCCTTTTGCGCCACTAGCTCTAATCCATTTATGACTTATGTTTAACAAACCTTTATTATGGTATTTGGTCAAAGGCAAACGACAGTTTGCCAATAAAGGCCCATGGCTTTGGTAAAGGTGCAATAGGGTATTCAATGTCTCCTAATTTAGCAGACTTCACTATGGGGACAATTATAGTCATTCTGAAAATTTCGACTACCGTTGACCTTCCCCATTCCAGCGATTTTTTTTATTTTTATTATAATTGATTTTTTTGCCTTTTTTTCAACGACAAGTGTGAGGTTTATCATATATAGATATACTTGAAGAGTACTCTTCAAGACTACTGAGAGAGCATTACTATTGCGCAATGTTTCGCTCCCAGTTTTTTTATTCTAATTGAAAAATTTTCAATTAATTAATAATTCATGATTTTTTTTTTTTTATTTTATTTAACGTCGCTCTATTTATGCTCTCTACCTAAGTGCTAATCAGCGACGGAGGTCTACGATGTGTTTGTAAACGAAGCACTTATAGATAAATTACATTGGTGCTCGTATCAATCAGCACGGCTAGGATTTGTACTCAGGACTTCTAAGTTACGAATCCGTCGTCTTAATCAATCGAACCATCGTGGGACTCAGCCATTGATTTGTTAATTACGGAGTAAAAGTCCGGTAGAAAATCTATGCATAACGATAGCGGGCACCTAGGATGGAGTCCACCCCCCGCGTCGGGTTGCATTCCCGCCCAGACTCGCGGGGTGATTTGGTGGGTACCACCGATAGCACGCACATAAAGTTACCGCATCGGTCGGAATCCATGAGAAAATTTGCCACAGGGATTACAGTGCGATAATTTTTTTCTCTGAAAATCAATAATTATGTGAATTATTAAATACTATGGTGCACCAGAGTACCCCGGTTTTGATAAGTGCCATTCTGCGACCTCTCAAAGATTGCTGAGATCTTCATTTTTTTGAGGGAATTTCGTGGAGCAGAATTGGTGGCAGACGATCCAAATGAGCCACACTCGTATCTTACTGGTTCCCAATTTCGGTATTATAGTCTCGACTTCAGTGAAGGAGGAAAGAAATTATTACACGCGGGCGGTGAATCGGTCGACAGTACTAGCTACTGAAGGACCAGCCAATGGCAGCTTCCGCGGGAAGTACACCGTGAGGGACGGAAAAAGAGAGAATGGGGAGTTATGACTTCGACCCATCAAGAGTCATACCCGCAACCTGTTTATTTTTTCCTCATCTCCCGTCCTTATCTCTTATCTATTAAATTGAAGATAGATCGAAATTTAAGAGAAAAAAATCCCGATAGTCCCAGTCGCGATTCGAACCCGAGACTCCCAGTATCGCGCTGGGCACTTAGGCCCTTATCTGCCATCCATCGAGATTAGGAAGTCATTGGTTCACATCCTGCTCACTCTTTAAGTTGGAGATGCTCATAAAAAACGAGTAGGTCGTCTAAAAAAATCCATTTACTCCCAGCGCGACTCATGTTTCCAGTTAATTGCTGCAGAATGATGCGGACTTTTCCAAAGAATGTAATTTAGCTTTGCGAATCGTCACCAGGTCGGAGATTATCGGTTTGAGGAACCCTGTCGCGCGGTGCCATGGCAATTATCTTCCAGAAAATTAAGGGCAGGGCTTTTCGAACGTAAAATGCGTAGCTAAGGTTTTCATGTAGGAGGTGGGGGGGGGGGGGGGGGGGGGGAGGGGAGGTGGAATCTTGACGGAAGGGTGAGGAGGGGTATGAGTGCGTTTAATTTCATAGACCTGAGTGAGAAAGCAAGAACAATCGTGCCCGGGAGCGGGTGCGGGTACTGAGGGTCGGCCAACATTGAAGACGATGGGGCGGGGAGCGATAAGGAGCGACGGGGGGCTTACCTCCAAGGGGATAATTACAATAAGCAGTCGTTCGCTCTGGACTCAAGAAATCATTGAATCGTAAATCAAGAGCGACTTATATTGCAATTTTCAGAAATTTTCTTTACTTCGGAAATAATGATTTTTTAGGGCGACATCCAGTATCTCCACAATATCCTACAGTTAAGTTATTCTACATACACAGTTAATATTCTACAGTGGAAGATGTGCAGAGTCGGAGAAAAGTGAATTAATTTATGAAGCCTATTGTTCTGGAATTCATTGTAGGCAAATGGTTCGTATAGTGAAGAATAACATTCCACATTGAAAGTCATTAATTTTCCGTCTTTTGTAATCTCCTCGAAATGCGAAATCGAACTCCCAACACATTATTTGGCCCTGTGTATGTTTGAGTGGCTATGTACGTGTGTGTGGGGGGGGGTGTGGTTGGGTGGGTGGGGTTGGGTGGGTGGAGTTGGCTGGGTGGGTGGGGTTAGGTGGGTGGCTGTGGAGGGGTGGGTGGCTGTGGAGGGGTGGGTGGCTGTGGAGGGGTGGGTGTGCTTGGATGGGTGGGTGGGTGTGTTTGGATGGGTGGGTGGGTGGATGTGGTTGGCTGGGTGGGTCGGTGGTTGTGGTTGGGTAGGTGGCTGGGTTGTTGTGGTTGAGTGGGTGGGTGGGGGTGGTGGGTGGGTGGGGTTGGTGGGTGGGTGGGGTTGGTGGGTGGGTGGGGTTGGTGGGTGGGTGGGGTTGGTGGGTGGGTGGGGTTGGTGGGTGGGTGGGGTTGGTGGGTGGGTGGGTGTGCTTGGATGGGTGGGTGGGTGTATGGGTGGTTTAGGGGGGGGTGATGAATTTTCCATTGCTAGCTCGGAAATGTACTGTTTAGTGAAAACATCGCAGGATGGAAAAAATTGGTCTTGTTGCCAAAAGTGTTCCCTCATGGCCACCCATCCACTTAATTCTCTAATCTTAGCCTCGGCTGACCCGGCCAAATTAATGCAGAGCAATCCTGTCGTGGACTAATCTCGTGAAACTAGGAAAAAAAGTGATAAAGACAAATTAATGAGTTCCATCCGACCAATTGCCACAATAAAAGTCCGAAGAGCTGTGATAGGAGGCCGATGACTTTGAATGATAAACGTGGATAATGAGCAAAGGTCAAAGGGGTTTGCGCGAATGAGCGCGCAACGTAGGGGAAAGGGGGTTAGGCAAAACCCAAGGAAATTCCAGTGATGGCAAGTTTCGGCTGATGATGGCTTCGGGGGTAGTTTTCTTAGCAGCACCCCTTTTGGCCCTCGAGGCAGTACACACTGGGTCCATTCAGGGGTCTTGCCTCATTAATTATAAGAAAACATTGTACTGCGACCATCTCCATCCCTCCATACGTCTGAGAAGTCGTTCCAGCCCTTGGTCAAACGCTTGGGGCCACCTCAGGAATTTCACAAATTTAATTTTTTCCAACATTTTCTTGCCAACATCTTTAAATAAATGTCCCGGAAAATTACTCAATTTTTGTATATAGATGCGAAATAATAATTGGGGGAGTTTTTATCTCTGAATCGAGGATTTTTAATCCCCGATTTGGGGACACTGAAATATGGAAATATTTTAAGTGATACGTCTCACGAATTGGCAGAAAACATTGAGAAGACGAACAATTCACTGCTTTTACATTTCTCAAATTGTGCTCTTTGTCGAGTTTTTCTTTCTGATAAGAGTCTAAACATCAAGGGATATACTTACTACCCCTCCCCACCTCCTGCGCCATCAAGCCCCCATGTTAGTCCTTTGACGTGCCGAAACGGGCACATCTTGAGAACGTCCTTTCGTCTTATCCTAATAACAAGCGGCATTAATCACTGGTGCGCCACGGTGCAATTACCGTGATGGCGTTGGGTTTTCCGAGGCTAGTTCCCATATTGTATGAAGAAAGACAGGGGAACCTCCCACGAGTAAAAGCCAGCGTCAAAGGGTGATGATGCGCATTTCCACTCTCCCTTCTCCTTAAAAAATCTGTTATTGTCAAGTATTTATATAGCACTTGACATTTTTCGGAAAATATTCAAGAGTGACCCATTATGCCCCACCCCTCGCAGTGTAGGAAATTATTTCAGAGGAAGCTCCCATTCAGGTTATTATCGACATGCATTACGTCTCGAATTTCTGTCTCATAAGAGAGAGTACACGTAGGTCGTGATCAATGAACGACGCAGATGCTGCCTCCTCCAGGACCCAGAATATTGTGTATCTAATCGGCCACCCTGTCACTCTGACCGTAACACCCAACCCCCCAAATTTGATCCCCCCCTGTAGGAGCTAGTCCTTCTGGGACAGGCTATAAATCGAAAGTTTCAGGCAAGCCGGGACTATCGAGGTCTTCGGAAGATCCAGCGATTTGTCCGAACACCTAAAATCCGCCCTGCGCCAACGGGAGAAGAAGCGTGGGATACAATACAATACTTGAGATTTTTTTCCGCTTTTATATCTGATGAGATTTTGGGTGGCGGGATTAAAGTTATCTGATAGATTGAACCTTTTGGCGAAATTTTTTTTAGACATGAGGTTTTTAGCATGACTTCTACATCGTTTTTAAGTATTTTTTTTAACTTCCCGATTGCCCCGAAATCAATTTTTTTTTGACTTTGTAACTGGTGTTTTAAGTATACCAAAATGCTTCCCATCCAATTCCGAGTAAATGTCTGTGTGTGTGTGTGTGTTTGTATGTGTGGAATCGGATTTTTGGTTAACGATTTCTTACGAACGGATTAAACGATCGGGGTCAACGAGGTCTTATTCGGAGCGTCTTCATGGAACTTATATCTGATTAGTTTTCGGTTTAAATTGAGCCAGCTGTTTTTTTGTTATTAACAATTGAATTGTTTACAACGCTCTATTTCAAAAACGGTAAGAGATACGGCAAAAAGTATCAAACAGAATTTGCTCAGTAAGTGGAAATACATATTTAATTTTTTATCACTTTTTTCCATATTTGTCATAATTAAGGAGGTATGACGGGTTTAACCCTCGAGCGTTCGCACCACTATTGGCGTCTCACTCCCACTCCAGTAACGCGCATAATTCTCGTCCTCACGCTGACTATGCGGCTAGCCAAATATTCATAATTATCTGCTTGATAAATAGAATTGAAACATTTAATTGACGTATCGGAAGATCTAGGAATGGCAAACACAAATTACAAATCGGAAAGTTTTCTTTGTATTCCCAACGGGGACACACCCTGTTATCCCACTAGTTTTAACATGGTTTAAGCCGTAGGAAAGGAAAAATGTCTATGTACAGAGGAAGCATTAATTCGTCTGTGCTGGTAAGCTGAAAATCGAAGGTAAAAGTAGTACAGCGGATGCGTTTGGAATATATTACATTCTGCCAAATTCCAAAATTAGCGGTCCACCCTTCTAGCACACTAAGTCCACCAGGTGACGTTATGCGTCGGTTTGAGCTCTCCCTCCACAAGCGCCAGGAGAATCCTTGTCAAGTTTAAACCCTCTACGTGACTAAGTTGCAAGCGGCCTGCTAAGATGTCCGCTAATTTATATGTTCACGTTAACTTGCCATCCTCTACACCTCTCCTTATGCCATCGTACTCATTCCTCCACCCTTCTGCTATTCTATGGTGACTGCTGGACGAGCTTCTGGAGGTTGAGGCTGTGGCTCGCATAAGTAATCGCTTCCTATCTAGACAGGCAAATGTGCTGGAGATGTTAGCGAGCTGTTGTTTATTCGCCGAGATTACTCGAATCATAATTTTATGACTGGCTCGGCTAATATAAGCCTTCCTTTTACTCTCCAAGGATTGGCTATAACTTGATAAAGGGAATACATACCTAAATAGATGGAGAGTAATGCTCCGTGTTGGGAAATTCATTTTCTCAGCATGGAGTGGCGCCTCCAAGACCAGGGTATTGCACATTCTACTCACGTAGATGATTTATATGCCGTATCTGATGCTTTCCAAGATGTCGACAATTTGATGACCACACATGCGTCATTGGAATCAATTTTCCATCAGCTAGTGCCGCCAGACTACAGAAATATACCGAACACTTGGAAACCGTTTTACGGTGTAAGTCGCATTTTTTGAGTTGTGTAAAACATGCATGATAAATTCAGGTATTAATCAAAGAAATCGGTATGATAAGCGGTTTCAAGAGTACACTGGATGAAGATTATGCTTGGATGATAGGTTATTTGGAGGTCAAAATAGATACGGAAGATATCTATATGTTCGCAGGGAATCGGATTTGTACCGAAGTGGTAAAACAAGTTAAGTGCATTGACCGGTACCCTCGGTTTATGATGATAGAAGTTTTCATTTTTCCTTAAGTATTGGGTGTGTATGTGTGTGCGCCTGTGAGTATTTTTTGTCTATGGCGCAAGTGAAACTAATGAACCGATCTCGGGATTCTTTCCTAAAATATGCGGTTGGTAAAGAACCCGGTCTGAAGGGTGTTTCTTACGGTTCGGAGCAATCGTTGTTTATTTCCAAAACACACACACATACACACACATTTTGGGCATATTGTCGGGGCTTTGGCTCAGTGGTAGAGTAACTGTTTACTACTCCAAAAGTCCTAGGTTCGCGCCCGGCCGCCGGAGAATATTTTTCCAAAATATTTTTTCATGGATTCCGACCGATGCAGGAACTTCCGTCTGTCCTATCGGGGGTACCCATAAAATGAGAGCGCCCGGCCGAGCGGGAACGTAACCCGACGCACGGGGGGGGGGGGGGGAGGGTGGGTTCCACCATGTACAATAGATACTAATCATACAAAAGTATTTTCATAGGAAATCAATTTCTCTACAAACGAGTTAAGGAAATAATTAAGCGATTGCGAAACTTAACCATTATATATTCCCATTTGGGCTGCGGAGCTCTATCGAGGTGTCTCTACAAACAGTTAGCTATTGTTTAGTTGTTCAAGGCATATTCTTCAGATCTGTCAACCACTTCGGGTGAAAATGACTCACTGTTGTTTGGAAAATAATTACGTGAAGGATTATGACGGTAAAAAATTTCCGAGAATTGAATTTTTGAATTTTAGTGTTAGATCGGATCAGGCGCTTACCGAAGCGGTACAGGTAGAAGGAAGCAGTGTGGACGGGTCAAGACTGTCCTTCTTGGAAACTGATAGGCACCCTTTTTCGTTATTTTATTAGTGGGCTCAATTTAAGGTAAATGGCCATATTATGTAAACACTGTCCCCTGTTATGAGAAACTTTCGTCATAAGTGCAATTAAAAATAATTTTGAATGTCGTGTTATATATAACAAATATATTTTCATTTTTTATTATAACAATTATATATAACAAAAATATTTTTTTCTGGCGGTGTATATCCATGGGGAAATGGAAAGAATCATTTGAAAAGCGGTACAATGCATTTGATTTTTTTCTAAAGTACATTAAGTCAAAACTCGGATGAAAATGAGGCCAAAATTGTTTGACTAATCACTTAATTTTTCTCCAATTTTTTGAACTTTTTTTGACAATTTACAAAATTTTTGAAACTTTTCAAAGGTCGATAGCCCAAAATTTACAAAATTTGTGGAATTCGCATAACTTCTATATATATATAATACTAAGAAACGTTTATGGTTTCAAACGAAACTCTTCAACCTTAATTGCTCTTCTGAAGTTTCACTTCTCTGGCGCGTCAGGAACTGCATGTCTGTATTTTTCTATTGAGACTCCATTAATTTATTTTCCTTTCTGGGTGATTGTATTGACATATTAATGATTAATAGGTCTTAGCGCCGACTGGGGACTTATTACAATCCTTGAGCGCTCACTTGTTTCAGGTGTTATGGGTTTCCAATGGGGGTGTGACCATTAGGTTGTAAAGTACTTTGGTTGTAAAGTTCTGAGGTATTTGGGGGAAAAATTATTCCCCGGTGGTGCCTACGTGACCAAATCAAATGTGTACACAAAAAAAAAAAAATTGTCTTAAAACCGCGCAAGTTTAAAAAAAAAAGACTTCAATGGACAAAAAAAATTATGATAACTGATTGTTTTATCTATCTGACTATACCGCTCTAAGTTAATTAAATCAATGATAACTAATTTCCTTTCTAAGTCCAAAATCAAAACCATTACTCAGAATGTTCGGCTGGTTGGCCGGCCCCAACAGATGATGTAAGATTCTAAAGTTTGAGGACTCGATCCACCCCAGTATCTTAAACTTGCAGAAGTAAACCGCAACGACCACCATTCGGAATCCAATGCAGCATTAGCTTTGAAGACTTGACCAATTGCCTTTGATGATACAAGCTCCCGGCCTCGTGTCCATTAAAACCGATCATCTTGATGCCTCTCTCCTGCACAGACATTTTCTTATCTAAAACTTCGGAGGGTCTCGATTCCTTACTAAGCTCTCCGCAGTATTCAAACGTCTCAACTGCGATTTATGATACTTCTTTTCATCATTTCCGCTTCCTCTGCGATTATTTAAGGCCACAGGAAACTATTTGCGGGAAAACTTTAGAGACATTATTGTAATGGAAATAAATATGCACGTCATATTTTTTTTTGGCTTCGCTTGCTTGACAAGCTGACGTGAGGCAATGCGGAGTTTGCAGCTTTGGACTTTCAGATGTCCCCGAGTTTTTCTATTGCAAAATTCAAAATTAACTTATTTGATTCCTATTAATCTACTATTGTTATTAACTTCCCGGTTTTTCGGGAAGTTATTGTATTGACACCGAAATCAATTTTTTTTTACTTTGTAACTCGTGTTTTAAGTATACCAAAATGCTTCCCATCAAATTTCGAGTCAATGTGTGTGTGTGTGTGTGTGTGTATGTTTGTATGTGTGGAATCGGAATTTTGGTTAACGATTTCTTACGAACGGATTGAACGATCGGGGTCATCGAGGTCTTATTCGGAGCGTCTTCATGGAACTCAGATCTGATTAGTTTTTGGTTTAAATTGACCGAGCTGTTTTTTTGTTATTAACAATTGAATTGTTTACAACGCTCTATTTCAAAAATGGTAAGAGATACGGCAAAAAGTATTAAGCAGAATTTGCTCAGTAAGTGGAAATACATATTTAATTTCTTATCACTTTTTTCCATATTTGTCATAATTAAGGAGGTATGACGGGAGGAAATCCAAATGATCTTCATAAGAACTTTTTTATAGAACTTTTTGGTCTCTACAAAAAGTTCTTTATCGAATTTTTCCCATCTCTCCTTACTTCTGAGGTATAAGTTGACTTATCTCCTTTTACCACTTCACCACAGAATTTATTTGGTTAATTTTGATTTGTGTCAAATTGGAAAAGCACACAATTACGGGCTATACGGTTTTTATTCGTAGCAGACAATTGACCTTTTACGAAAATCTGTGAAGTTATTTAGATAATGGGAGGGGCGGAATTATTTGAGACGGATTTTGAAGTTCTGCAGATGCATTCGCCTCGGAAACTCAAAGTACAAAGTTATTCTCTGAGAGTACGTGAGACAGAGGACGAATATCTTGGGAGGTTGGGGGGGCATGTGGGTGGTCCAAGACGAGCGAAATCACTTGGGTAAATATTCACGTGGCGAACATTTCTTCGCCATGTGGGCTCACGATAAATATGTGAATTGGGTATAGGGGTCGCTTGATTGTGCAAGATATTATGGGATTATTGATTGATGAAAGACATGGATGTGTAAAGAGTCACTTGAGATACCAAAATGGTCCTCGAAATTTCGGGAAAAAATTAATGACGAAAAATTTGAAATTCTGGAAAAGTTTCCTTTTTGAAAATTAAAAGTTTCAAGTATTTCCTATGTTTCAATTTTTTAAAAAATGATTTTGAGTTTCTCGCAACTAGCAACCAAATTGCAACATTTTTCAAAGTTTAAAATTTCAGCAGTATTCGACTTTTTCCATTTTTTTTTGGAATTTTGAAAATTGTTTTTTCATTTTGGGAATTTCGGGAATTCTCAATATTCTCGAAATTCTCGAAATTCCATATAGTTCATAATCAATTCCTTTATTTTCTTATTTCTCAAAATTCTCGATTTTCTTTTCAAAAATTTCGCATTTTTGAGATTTTTTATTTTGAATTTTATAAAACTAGAAAAAAATTTTTATTCTAGATATTATAGTTTATTATAAAACTAGATTTTTATAAAATTTATCACACACACAGACATTTAATTGAAAACGTGTCAGGATGATGCCAAACGTCGAGAAAAGTGAAAATTTCATCGATCTGACACTTTTCATTTTCGGGGTCATTACAATAACTTTCCCCATCGGGAAGTTAATACATGGAATATTCCAGAAATTTCGTAGCTTTTTTTATGATATAATCCAAGTTATTAATTTTCGTGAGCACTGAATTTTACACTATGAAAAATCTCGCTTTCCCCTCCATCATATCCTAGTCCCAGAACAATAACAACATGATCGGTTTAGTACATACCCCAGAGATAGTTCCTTATCAAAATAGTGGAGCTTTGAGGGTGGACTGTGATATAAATCATGGACTCAGTGTGTACCAAGTGAGCCCGTTGGAGATCCCGAGTCCAAGCCCGTAGGGTGAGGGATTTTAAGAAAAAAAAGCGCAAGGAGAAGAAAAAAAAAAGAGAGAAAATGAAAGCGAACGACGAAGGCAAGATCAGTACATTACAGATAAAGTGGGTGAGATCCCTCTCCCCGGACTTTTTTAAGCCATAAATTTTATTCTTCGGAAAGAGAAGTGTTTGCCGAACTGGTTCCTTCCTAACTCAATTGCTCCTGGGGCAATCCCCACTTCTCTTCTCGTGATCTATGGGGGTTTGCACCCCCCAACCCCACAAAAATCACGATTTGGTCCTACGTGTGCCCCAAATTTTGCATCGACAGCTGAAACTAATCGCCCCTCTCTCTAATTTATTTTCTTTCCTTTCAAGGTTATAAAATTTCTAAACTAATCAGGCGTTGATGAGATATTTTTCCTCCTTCTTACGAGGATTATGCTGAAGATTAAACCCAACACCCTGCTGTTCTGGATAAAGACGGTTAATTCACTGGTGGATTTCACTTTGACGTTCACGTGCTGATGGAATTTCCAGTAATTTCATTTGGGTCTTAATTAAGACCAAAAATTGCGTTGAATTTTTTCTTGAAACAAATTTTTTAGAAGATGCCGGAAATTTTTTATTCCCATTATTGTGGGTGCAAAAATAGTCCCACTTTGGGGATGAAATATGTTTTATTCCATGCACCGACAATTGATCAATCCATCCATCAATCAATCCATCAATCTATCCATGAATCCATCCATGGATCCATCCATCAATCCATCCATCAATCCGTCCATCAATCCATCCATCAATCCATCCATCAATCCATCCCTCAATCCATCCCTCAATCCATCCATCAATCCATCCATCAATCCATACATCAATCCATCCATCAATCCATCCATCAATCCATCCATCAATCCATCCATCAATCCATCCATCAATCCATCCATCAATCCATCCATCAATCCATCCATCAATCCATCCATCAATCCATCCATCAATCCATCCATCAATCCATCCATCAATCCATCCATCAATCCATCCATCAATCCATCCATCAATCCATCCATCAATCCATCCATCAATCCATCCATCAATCCATCCATCAATCCATCCATCAATCCATCCATCAATCCATCCATCAATCCATCCATCAATCCATCCATCCATCCATCCATCCATCAATCCATCCATCAATCCATCCATCAATCCATCCATCAATCCATCCATCAATCCATCCATCAATCCATCCATCAATCCATCCATCAATCCATCCATCCATCAATCCATCCATCAATCAATCCATCCATCAATCCATCCATCAATCCATCCATCAATCCATCCATCAATCCATCCATCAATCCATCCATCAATCCATCCATCAATCCATCCATCAATCAATCCATCAATCCATCCATCAATCCATCCATCAATCCATCCATCAATCCATCCATCAATCCATCCATCAATCCATCCATCAATCCATCCATCAATCCATCCATCAATCCATCCATCAATCCATCCATCAATCCATCCATCAATCCATCCATCAATCCATCCATCAATCCATCCATCAATCCATCCATCAATCCGTCCATCAATCTATCCATCCATCAATACATCCACCAATCCGTCCATCAATCCACCCATCAATCCGTCCATCAATCCATCCATCAATGCATCCATCAATCCATCAATCCATCGATCAATCCATCAATCCATCGATCAATGCATCCATCAATCCATCCATCAATCCATCCATCAATCCATCCATCAATCCATCCATCAATCCATCCATCAATCCATCCATCAATCCATCCATCAATCCATCCATCAATCCATCCATCAATCCATCCATCAATCCATCGATCAATCCATCCATCAATCAATCTATCCATCAATCCATCCATCAATCCATTCATCAATCCATCCATCAATCCGTCCATCAATCCATCCATCAATCCATCCATCCATCAATCCATCCGGCAATCAATCCATCAACCAAGTCATATAGGGTTCTGCATGATTACGAGAAGCTTTTTATCAGCCTTATGTCTTTCAACATCGCCAAACAATTATTTAAACGTTGGAGAAGTTAAAACGTCACAATCGAGAAGGTCTGCGGTGTTCTGGCGATGAGAAAGTCCGGAGGGGCTTCGCCTCCAAGTAATAATCCTCTTAAGAGCTGTTGCGAGCCGTTGGCGATTCTGTCGTCAACGTAAAAAAATAAGATTGGGAAAAACAGGAGAAATGCTCCAGGGCAAAGCGATCTAATGACTGGGAATCCTCTTTATGGTTTACAACAAGTTTTGACCCTTCGACCCCACGACGAGATTTTCTCATTCTGACGGAGTGCGAGTCCTTTCTTCTCGCCTCCCGAAACCTCTTGGTCGTTCGTCGTTTTATTTTCGCTTTTTTTTCAAGTCATAAATTGTTCACAAGGGGTCTCTCGCCACGGCAAGGTGCTTGGAGACAAAAGCACCAGCGGAAAGCTCAAGGGGGTCTTGCGTATAATGTGTTTAAGTCGAGGACACTCCGATGATTTTTAATGAAAAACGAGATATCGAAAATCTTTTTTATGTGTAAACAAAATACTTTGTATGATCAAATTGAGACATAGAAAAATTCATTATCGAAGGAAAAGTCAATTTTTAACTTCCCGATAGGGAAAGTTATTGTAATGACCCCGAAAATGAAAAGTGTCAGATCGATGAAATTTTCACTGTTCTCGACGTTTGGCATCATCACGTTTTCAATGAAATGTCTGTGTGTGTGTGTGTGTGCGAATCTGACGCGGTTCCTCCTGAACAGCTGGACCGGTTTGAATTTTTTTTTTTTTTTTTTTAAATTACATCTAGCCGTTGCGGAGAGCGGAAAGGAGTGTCAAGTCTAAAACACAATTCCTTCAATTGTTATTAACAATTTCAATTGTTTAAATCGTTGTATGACAAAAACCGTGGGAGATAGAGGAAAAAGTTTCCAACGAATGTTGTTCCCCACATGAATATACATATTTTATGTTGAATTACTTTTTCCATAATTGCGCTAATTTACGAGATATCGCTTAATTAACCCTTTTCATTGTTTATAAGGCTGTATTTCGAGAACGCTGACAGATACGAGAAAAAGTATTAAACAAAAGTTGTTCCGCTCGTGAAACTACATATTTCATGTTGTATTACTTTTTTCGCTAGGCATCATATTTTACGAGATATCGATAAAAAATCGTAATAATCGATTAATAGTTGAATTTGCGTTACTGATATACAACTTGACTTCATACGTGTATCGTCACACACACACACCCACTATCAGGAAGTTATAGATGCGACCCGTCGAGGGTCATACTCACATCCCATTTATTATGCTTTTATGTTTGTTCTTTGCACTTGCCTCTATTTGAGCTCGGCTACTGTTGTATTGAAGCCATTCGAACGGGTGAAAAAAAATTTTCGACTGCATTTGTATCATTAAGCTTACGTTTCGTAAACATTACACTGTGCAGCGTGAGGCCAATCCGTGCGAGCTCCGATTGACCTCAGCCTGAGTTTTATCCGAGCTTGAAGGCTTGTCCAGAATGTTTCATCATGTTTGAAAAGTGGATATATTTTTTCCTCAGTGTATTAAAAATAAGAGAAAAAACAAGTACAACATAATTATGGAGCTTGCATTTGAAAAGCTCTGAGTGAAGAGAAAAGGAGTAGACGGAGTGGGGAAACATTTCTGGAGTTTGTTCCGACGCTTGAAGAGTCGTTGGGCAGGTGGATGGGTGGATGGGTGTATGGGTGGTGGGGCAATGTGGGCGAGGGTGGAGACTACGTACATATAACGTGTGCCGCCTTCCGTTTCCATCAGACATAATTGCATGTCTGAAAGCGGATCCAGGAGAGCCCAGGCAGGTTTAGCCAAGCCATGAGAAGGACGAGAGACTGAAAAGTAGAGTGGGTGGGGGTGGGGGGAGGGGCGAGGGGAGAGGGATGGAAATAGTGGAGGTAACTCGATAGCTAATTACCTTCTGGCGTAACCTGCAAGAGCGTATATACCGCTATAAGGCCGGGGATGACGTACGAGTGTTTCTTCGCTTCAAATATTTTCTCAACTCGTCTACTCGGAAGCTCGGTCCTCATCCTGTCTCTAGCACACTCCTAGCTTCATTCTGATGATGAAATATTGTACCTGGAAAATTCATGTGGATGCTGTGTAGGTGATAACCAAAGATTTTTGGGGTCAAAATTAGGTTTTCCGAAATGATTTATTGAGGGCGATGCGATTCAATTTGTAGGACAGTAATTTCGATATTTTTTTTTTATTCATAGTATTTGTTGAAAGTTTTTTAAAAATTGAGTATGTGTGTGCATGTGTGTATGTGTGTGTGTGTATGTGTTTTTGTATGTGCGGAATGGAAATTTTGATCGAAGCATCTGGATCATCGAGATCGTTTTCTGAGCGTCTTCATGGAGATTGTCACCGTAACTATCGAATTGCGCACAGTTTTTCTTCAAAAGATTCAACTTGGCTGAAATATGAGTGAGAAAAAAAAGTCGAAAGTTTTAAAAATTGTGAAAATTTTTGAGTTTCCTAAGATTACGATTTCCCCTTCCAAATTGGCATGACAGGTTATGGGAATTGTCTTCCCACTTTTCTCCATTTGTATTTGAATATAAAAACTATGGAACTTTGGAACTATGGAATTCCCCTAAGGTTGAAAAAAGGGCTACAGCCATGATTTGTGGGTAGAAAAGGAGGGTCGGTGTCTCCGTCGGGAGGCCAACCGGTCAAGACATAAGGATTACGAAATATGGAAAATACTCGAGTGGACAGCTGAAAATTTATATTGTACCCCTGACCGAGCACCTAAATTTTCCATCATAGGTTGAGATTCCCCGGAGACATCCATAAATAAATAAAATCATTCAATTTGTCTCGCATTTCTAGACGTGTAAATTAGAGCGACGGTCTCCCTCATAGGAGACAAATGTTTGAGAAAAATCGATGAACTACTGGGATAAAATGGGAACACAATGAAAACTTCCCGATTTGTTATTTCTGTTTGCCATTTCTAGATTTTACGATACGTCAATTAAATGTTTCAATCCCATTTATCAAGCAGATAATTATGAATATTCGACTAGCCGCGTAGTCAGCGTGAGGACGAGAATTATGCGCGTTACTGGAGTGGGAGTGAGACGCCAATAGGGGTGCGCCCGTTCGAGGGTTAAACCCGTCATACCTCCTTAATTATGACAAATATGGAAAAAAGTGATAAAAGATTAAATATGTATTTCCACTTACTGAGCAAATTCTGCTTAATACTTTTTACCGTATCTCTTACCGTTTTTGAAACAGAGCGTTGTAAACAATTCAATTCTTAATAACAAAAAAACAGCTCGGTCAATTTAAACCAAAAACTAATCCGATCTAAATTCCATATATACACTCCGAATAAGACCTCGATGACCCCGATCGTTCAATCCGTTCATAAGAAATCGTTAACCAAAAATCCGATTCCATACATACAAACAAACACACACAGACATTTACTCGGAATTTGATGGGAAGCCTTTTGGTATAATTAAAACACCAGTTACAAAGTCAAAAAAAAATGATTTCGGGGTCAATACAATAACTTCCCGAAAAATCGGTAAGTTAAATATATTATAAGAGGCGAAAACTCATTGGAGAAAATTCATTTTATCGGTTAGTTACTCCGGGATTATAATGGCGAAAGGGTTTCTCCGATCGTAACTATACGCAAAAGAAAGAGGTAAAATTGTAGTGGGAGGGTGAGGAGGTGTTAACGCGTCGGTAAGACCCGAACGTCGGTAATAAAGCCCTAAGAATACAGGGCGCCGATCGTAAAATGATAATTACCAGTAGTAAAGGCTAAGTGATATTGAACTTGATGCTGGAGCTGTGGGTGAAAGCCTGTGAGTGCTTGCAAATGGATTTTACAAAATTGTTTTTGAATAATTTTCAGGGATCTGTGTCATAAAATCACATTCTTGCTGTTTCTCAGAAACAAAAAACCGGTTGTGTGTTTGTATCTATGTGTCCAATTGGAATTTCCAAGATATCCTGACTATACGATATACATTGGAAATATATTCTTGGAATGGAACTTCCGTCTTGCGTCTGATAAAAAGTCATTACGATGGAAATTGGTAATTGATAGCGTCAAATTATGTGAATGAACACTTTTATGAAACCCTCAACTTTTTTTTTGGAATTTCAATTTACGTGAACATTGTCTTCTCATCAACTGAATTTATTGTATCCTCAAATTCTCATTTCCCAATATACGAAAAGTTAAACAATTTGTGGTGTCCTTCATCTCCAGTCCCCCGCACCATCAACTCCTTACGAAAAATGTGACACATGTGGTGGACCAAAGTCATGAACGAGAAAACTTTTCAAACGACCCCCTCTGACGACTAACGATTTGTCGAGAATTTGACAGGCGATTTTCGTTTCAAATTGCGGATGAAATTCACTTTTGCTTCGGAATGGCGGCACTGTAATTGTCAAAATTGCAGTTCTAAATTTTTTCTGTCAGAATGATGGAAGCTTAGCGAAGTATTGCGAGTTCGACTTTTTAAAGTTTTAACAGAAATCTAAAGTTCAAGACAGAATCATAATTGAAGATTTTATGAGGTTCGAAAATCATACAAATTCGAAAAATCCAAGATTTTCCAGAATTCTCAAAAATAGAAATTTATTAGGGGAAAAAATAAGAAATTTGCATTTCAAATATTTGAAGCCAATATTCTCATGGATCTCAAAAAATGGAAAGTTTTATAAATTTCACGAATTTGAAGAATCTCAAACAATCTCAAAATGTCTTCTGAGACATTCAAATTTATTTGCATTTCAATATATTTTGAGAATCGCGGTTTTTAACTTCCCGATAGGGAAGTTATTGTAATCACCCCGAAATCGAACTTTTTCATTTCGGCCTGTAACTGGTGACTTAATGGTAACAAAATGATCCCCGAAAAATTCTGAGTCAATGTCTGTGTGTGTGTGTGTGTGTGTGTGTGTTTGTATGTATGTGCCCGAAATTTTGGTCAACGATTTCTCACGAATGGATACACTAATCGAAGCCATCAAGGTCTCAATCGACGCGTCTTCGTATAACTCAGCCCTGATTAGTTTTCGATGGATATTGGTTCAGAATATATATTGTTATTAACAATGTCAATTGTTCATAACGCTCTATCTCGTAAACGCTTGGAGTTAGGGAAAAAATTTATTGATATAAGTTGTTCCTCAAACAAAGATGCACATTTAATGTTTATTGACTTTTTCCCATAATGTGCATAATTAAGGTGGTAGAGCCGCTAGAAAAAAATAATTCATGTGATGAGCGTATGAATGGAGACTAGATGACGGCGGCGATCGCAAAAATTGGTCTCTACAAGTATACATGGACCGACTCAGAATATAATACTTGTATATCATTTTTGTGTATCAATGCTGCCAGAAACGTGAAGCCGAGTGAAGCCGGAGATGCGGACTTATTGAACTTCTTCAACGTAGTTGTTGTATATTCGTGGTTTAAAAATGCTTCAATGAGACTCAAAGGCTTCAATCAGAAGTAAATGGCCTTCACGTGGAAGCGGAAGTTATCTCTTGATTATGAAAAAAATCACAAAAGGCAGCGACATATAGAGAAATGAAAAAAAAATCAGTAAATACTCAAGTGAGAAGTCTCGCAAATTTTTGAAACGGACGTGATCTCGAAAAGTCGAGTTACCGAATCGGGAAGTTTGCATTGTGTCCTCCCTGCGGGCACAAATACATCCCACCCACTAGTTTTTTTTTTAATTTTAGAAGGAAATATGGAAAATAAAAGTAAAATGACCGTTTTATCAAAATATATTAGAGGAGGCAATAACACTATTTAAATGCCAATTACATGGAATTATCACTGATCTCACAGGACTGTATTCGTTGAGAGGGTCAAAAATTTGAGGTGAAAAAGTGGTGAATTGTTTTAGAAGCTTTTCGTGAGAACCAGTTAAGTCAAATGGGATTCCGCTGCATTAGCGCCTTAGCAGTGGGTCTTGGTCGAGGGCATGTTAAAATTCAAAGCTGATTATGGGCCACTCGCTGCTTTTAATCTCGCCTTTTCTGGTTTTAGAGCTTTTAACCGGGATTTCGGGCATTTGGAATTGGCCATTTTTTCCCAAAACTTTGATTTCACCGAAAATCAACTCTAAATGGTGAAAATAATTGAATAACACTTTGTATCAATCAATCTTCGGATCAGTCAAAAATAGCTACGGATTTGGATAATTAAATTCCGAATAATTGAACTGTTAAAACATTGAAATTCTTCAAAAAATTTGAAATGAAAATGAAAAAAAAACGCGTTGCTCTAAAAATGTTGCCAAGTCCAAAACTGAAGAAGAAAATAGTCGAAATAGTGAATAGTTGATTGGTTCTTAATTGCACAATTTTGAAAAAAATACCGAGGATCGAATTTCCGGAATTTAGATGCTTTTAAAATGTCAAAATTTTAAAATGTTCAAATGTTTGGGAAATTTGAAACGCTTTGAACTCTTCAAAAAGTCTGAAAATTATAATAACAAAAGGTAGAAAAAATTAAAGCTCGACATTTTCAGATATTTCAAAAATCGTAAAAATGGAAATAAAAGAGAAATTCAAAAATTCTGAGAGTTTGGATTTTTTTTTGGGAAATGAGAAATTCTAGAAATTCTAAAGTAGTGTGATAGTCAAAAAATGTCAACTGTTTGAAATTGTTACAAGACTAACAAATTTTTTGCGCATCAAAAGTTGGAAGTTGGTAGAGGTTTCAAACATTAAAAAATTAAACGTCTCAAATTTTTTGTTAGCTTCAAAAATTTTTAAATCTCCAAAATTTCATTTGCATTATTCAAGAAATGTTACTCAAAAAACAAACTAGTGGGATACATGTATGTGGTCCGTTGGGAACACAAACAGAACTTCTCGATGTGTAACTCTGTTTGACATTCCTAGATTTTCCGACACATCAATTAAATGTTCCAAGACTGGTTTCAGAGAAAACACCAGTGTTGGTGAGTTATGAACATGCGACCTCTCGAGGATTAGGCCCATCATACCTCCTTAATTATGACAATTATGGAAAAAAGTAATAAAAAACCAAATGTGCATTTCCACTTATAGACCAAGTTCTGCTGAACACTTTCTGCCATATCTCTCACCGTTTTTGCACTAGAGCATTGTGAACAATTCAATTGTTAACTAGTGGGATAAAACTGTGTGTCCCCGTTGGGAACACAAAGAAAACTTCCCGATTTGTAATTTCTCTTTGCCATTCCTAGATTTTACGACACGTCAATTGAATGTTTCAATCCCATTTATCAAGCAGATAATTATGAATATTTGACTAGTCGCATAGTCAGCGTGAGGACGAAAATTATGCGCGTTACTGGAGTGGGAGTGAGACGCCAATAGGGGCGCGAACGCTCGAGGGTTAAACCCGTCATACCTCCTTAATTATGATAAATATGGAAAAAAGTGATAAGAAATTAAATATGTATTTCCATTTACTGCGTAAATTCTGCTTAATACTTTTTGCCGTATCTCTTACCGTTTTTGAAATAGAGCGTTGTAAACAATTCAATTGTTAATAACAAAAAAACAGCTCCGTCAATTTGAACCAAAAACTAATTAGATCTAAGTTCCATGAAGACGCTCCGAATACGACCTCAATAACCCCAATCGTTCAATCCGTTCGTAAGAAAACGTTAACCAAAAATCCGATTCCACACAAACAAACATACACACACACACAGACATTTACTCGGAATTTGATGCGAAACATTTTGGCATACTTAAAACACCAGTTGAGTCGAAAAAAATGGATTTAGGAATCATTGCAATAACTTTCCGAATAATCGAGAAGTTAAAAATAACTCGCCCACATTCTAGCGAATTGTTCATAAATAATTATCGTAAATGCTGAATAATTCATTCAGGAATAATCAAGATAAAAGTTGTTCGATTCAATGATCAGTGAACACCGAGTTGAAGCAACTTTGAAGTTTCCTCCTCGAAACTGTTAAAGTTTGCATACATATGAAGTAGTCGATACGTTACGTAATGTGACAGACTGGTGACCTGTGGGCTAAGAGTTGCGCTCCCTCCCCGAGTCCAGCTCCCTTGTGACACACTAGATATCACCGACTTCCTCCCTCGCTCTTTCCCGAGATTGATATGTCAAACATATTTTCCAACTTTATATCTTGCTAAAAATACCTAAGAGGTGAATGAATTCATGAACCCTGCGAATGTCAACATTTGCATAGCGGAGGGTGGGGCAAAATGGGACGTTTTGAAATCTTGTCCAAAGGTTGGAATGTTTTCATTTATCCGGAAATGGATTGGCAATTAGAGATTGGAGATCACAGAATTCATTATTCCTTACTCAGGGATGATATTCCCTGGAAAGGGTTGAGGGAGCCCCCCATGGGGTAACGGCGCTGGAGCCCCGCTGGGGGGGGGGAGAGGGTGGTGAGGGTCATGGACCGCCCTGGGGGGAGAGGGTGGTGAGGGCCATGGACCGCCCTGGGGGGAGAGGGTGGTGAGGGCCATGGACCCCCCTAGGGGGAGAGGGTGGGGAGGACCATGGAGCCTCCCGGGGGGACGGGGTGGTCAGGGCCATGGAGCCCCCGGGGAGGGGGGAGGGGGGAGGGAGGGGGTGGCGAGGGCCATGGAGCCCCCCGGGGCTCATCCAAAAATTCTAAAAGATTCTAAAAGAGAGAGAAACCCTTACGACATCCACAGCCAATGAACCTGAGGCCGCAATTGTTAAAAGAATTGCACTTATTCTCACGAGTCCTGAAGGCCAGATAAAGAAATTCCAAACCGCCCTGAAATACTCCGGTTCATTAGGTATTGTAATCCGTCTGCTCTTCTGAGAGTATTCTCTAATGAAGATAATTGCATTAAAGCATTTTGTGGGGAGGCGAACAAAAAAGCTTGCAACAGAAAAAAAGAAATGACTTCGGTAAACAAATAATTGAGAAGCGGAGAAAATAAGAGGAGGGTACTTTGTACTTTTGTATACTTTCACTTTTCACAACAGAGCGGGCTAAATTTACAAAAAACAAGAGAGGGGTGGGGGGAATTCACGAGTGATTAAATAAAGGACTCCATTAAAAGTGTTGTCAAACTCTTGTTTTACATACTGCGCGGTCCTACTTTGGATAAGTTTTGTTTTGCCAGTGCCAACAGGGCGCGGCAAATAAACCAGACGCTAAATAAAATATAAAATGAGGAGACGAGTCGTTGGAGTAGACTTTGAACCCAAAATCAACGATTTCTCGTCAAAGGGTGTACTCCGAAAAAGTGAAAAAAAAGGGTTGGGAATTTTTAGAGTACAATTTTTTTATGATATTGAATCAACTACGCAAGGCTATTCGCTGACAGGGAGAAACGTTTAATCCCCAAAAAGCCTTGAGTAGTTTCAAATTTTTAAAAAAAGTGAAGCGTCATGGGACACCTGGTAGATGTGAAACATGGAAACACTAATTTTGATCTGAATTGATCCAAAATTTTTGACGATTTCTCGAAGATTATTGGAAATTTTCAAATACTCAGTTCTTTTCAATGTTTGAAAAGTTTTTCCAAAATTTCACAAAACTTTCTCAAATTTAAAAAAAAATTGCAAATTGTTTAAAAATTGTTCCAAACTTTTTCTAAATTTTTCCACAGTTTTTTAAAATTATTAAATTTTTTTTCCGATTTTGTTCAAGTTTTTTGTAAAGCTTTTCAATTTTTTTTTTTAATTTTTAGACAAGTACTCCAAATTCCTTCAAACTTGTAGCAAATTTTTTTCAATTTAAAACAAAAATTGCAAATTTTTTCAAAATTCTTCTGAATTCTTGCAATAATTTTCCAATTTTGTTGTCAATTTTTCTATAGGTTTTTGCTAATTTTTCCAAATTGTTCTAAAATCAGCCAAATTTTTTCTAAATTTTTTCGAAAACAAATTTTTTCTAAAAGATTTGTGTAATTTTTTCAACATTTTTCTAAATTCCCCAAACATTTTCAATACTTTTCAAAATTTATTGAGAATTAAAAAAAAATTTCCACATCTTTTCAAAAATTTTCCAAACTTTGACAAAATTTTTGAAAAAATGTTTTAAAATTTTTCTAATTTGTTAAAAAAAATTTTCAATTCTTTTCAAATTTTTTTGAAACACTGTAGCGTATCCCGATATGTACATACAACTTGTGCGCATCGCCTTTGCGTCGATAGCAGAGAGCGGGCGATGGATAAGCAGTGGAGTATATCTATATATTTTTGTCAAGGAAAGTTGCCTATCCCGAGAGCAAATTTTTCCGAGAACACCGCGGCATTGGATGTTTCACATGAAAACTCACAAAGCCCTGAGAATCAACATTTTCAGATAAAATAAAATACACAAAACTTTCAACCTTTCCAAATTTAAAGAAATGTAAAAACAAAATCCAATATTTCAAACGATAAAATGAAATCCAAGCTTGCAACACGTTGAAAGTCTTAAAAATCGAAAATTCCACAAAAAAGCGGTAATTTAAAAAAAAAAATCAATTTGGAGGATCCACTCACAAGAAACCGTGAGCCAAAAAATTACAACACATACAAACATGCAAAGCCCTCATCTGTGACCCCTTTCATTTTTGGGATCATTACAATAACATCCCTGGATTTATTCGGAAACGAATTTCCGTCACGTCTCCCGAAGCGGATCTTGAACGAATGGTGAGATCTAACCATTGAGAGTCTTGATCAGTTGCCTATCCCGGTAAGGAATCGAGGCATATATAAAAATAAATACAGAACTTCCTGGCTTGTAAGGTTGTGAAAAATGTAATAATTTCAAAAAATTGTAAAACCTGCAAATAATGAAAGAAAAAATGTTTAATAAACGGAGATAGAGTGGGGAAAAAAGGGAACAGGTTATTCAGAAGTTTTGAACACGGGTGGTCAGATGTTGGTGTACCAAAGGTGGTACATGAGCGGAGAGAGTTTTGAGGGAGTCCTGTAGCCCAGGGGGTGAGCGAAATGAAGCATTCCTTTACGAGGGTCCTTACTGCTCGTAAAGTCGACTTTATGATGATAATTACAGGACCAGGGTAGTAAATCTGGGTGGACGCGGGGTTACTTCACTCCTCAGTGCGTATGTGGCAACTAAAAACATCTACTCTTGCCGCAGGAGCTGCTCCGAGAGAGTGTTAAAGCCACCTAACCCCGGAGCAACTTTATGAAAGCATTGGCTAGGCACGTACGACAATCAGGAGATCCAATGTCATTGATCGTTCATCTGAGATCATTTTTCCGCGGTCCTGGGGCGAGGGAGCTTGATTAGGGTTTCTGCGGTATTAATTGCATTATAACGAAATGTCCCCATTGAGTTTTCGTAACCTTTGAAGATTTCTTGGTTCTGTTAGAGGTTTTGAAATAAAAAAAAAAATTATAATGGAAATTTTCTTAATTTCTAAAATTTTTAAATTTTTAACTGAACATTTTTTGATGTGAAACATCTAATGCAGCGCTTGCGTTGGGAAAAAATTGTGGCTGGAACAGGCATTTCCAGTACAAATTTATATATAGATATACTCTACTGGTTACCCATCGCCTACCCCTCCTACCTGCCATCGATGCAAAGGCGATGCGCACAAGTTATATGTACATATCGAGATACCCTACAGCGTTTCAATAAATTTGAAAAGAATTGGAATTTTTTTTTAATAAATTAGAAAATTTTTGAAACAACTTTGACAAAGTTTGGAAAATTTAGAAAAATGGTGAAAAAATTGGAAAAAAATTGGAAAAATTGGCAAAAACTCACAGAAAAATTGAGAACAAAATTGCAAAATTTTTCCAAGAATTCAGAAGAATTTTGAAAAAATTTGCAATTTTTGTTTTAAATTGAAAAAAAATTGTTACAAGTTTGAAGAAATTTAGAGCACTTTTCTAAACATTTGGAAAAAGAAAAATGGAAAGATTTACGAATAACTCGGAAAAAATTAGAACGAAATTGGAAAAAAATTCTAATAATTTTAAAAAACTGTGGAAAAATTTATAAAAAGTTTGGACCAATTTTTAAACAATTTGCAATTTTTTTTAAATTTTGAGAGAGTTTTGTGAAATTTTGGAAAAACTGTTCAAACATTTGAAAGACCTGAGTGTTTGAAAATTTCCAATAATTCTCTAGAAATCGTTAAAAATTTTGCATCAATTTAGATCAAAATTAGTGGTTCCATGTTTCATATCTACCAGGTGTCCCGTGATGCCTAACTTTTCTTTTCTGAATTTTCGTCTTTATACCATATATAAGAGGCAATAAAGAAAATGCACACACATATTCCATCAATTTGGTTAATTACGAAATAAAAACTTAATTTGTTACAATGAATTGTGAAAATGTGTAGTAGTCTAATAAGTGTTTATTTTGCATCTCCAACTGGTGGCGTTAATCTCATCTGAGACATGTGAATGAAGTGGAAAGTGAGGATTCGAGGGGCTGAGGTCGACTAGATGGAAAAGGTCGTCCAACCCAACCACCCAAGTTTTAATCGAATTTATCGCAATGCTATTCATGAGAAAGCCGTACATCTTTTTCCTCTAGAATATATACATATACATGCATTGGAGATCGGTCACACACGCTCTCTTATTCGCTCCCGTGTAACCCGCAAAGCCCCTCGAGGCCCTCCCGCCTCTCAAAAGTGCACGACGTCCGTGCAACTTCACCCAAACTTGGCTCCCACCATATTCCTTGTGTAATCGGAATTACAAATATTCCCCACTCCGTCGTTTCATCATTTTCCGCCTCCAGCTTCCGAAAATATTCTGATAATGAAGTGATTGTGAAAAATGAACTATAACTTGCATGCGGTCGAGTTTTGTGAAATTGAATCGTCGATAGGTCCTTTGATGCTAAGCTGTTTTACGCACGTTACCATGAACGAAAGAAAAACCCTCGTGAGATTGTGAGGAGTGGCTCACTCAAAACCCAGGCGCGTGACGGTTTCGTCACGCTCCCCCCTTCGCCTGTGGCGCATGCGCGACCAGCGACTATTCTGTTCTCGCACTGAGGTAATCATGTGGATGTCACTACTAGCTCGTGATTTCTATCGGAATGTTCCTTCCCATGCCCTTGATGGCGCCATCATTTGCCATTTTGCATGCTACAAAAATTTTCAAATGTAGAAGTGATTTGAGAGCTTAGATAATTTTAGATAAAATAAAAGTGTGTGTCCTCGTTGGGAACACACGGAAAACTTCCCGATTTGTAATTTCTGTTTGCCATTCCTAGATTTTCCGATACGTCAATTGAATGTTTCAATCCCATTTATCAAGCATATAATTTTGAATATTTGAGTAGCCGCATAGTCAGCGTGAGGACGAGAATTACGCGCGTTGCTGGAGTGGGAGTGAGACGCCAATAGGGGTGCGAACGCTCGAGGGTTAAACCCGCCATACCTCCTTAATTATGACAAATATGGAAAAAAGTGATAAAAAATGAAATATGTATTTCCACTTACTGAGTAAATTCTGCTTAATACTTTTTGCCGTATCTTTTACTGTTTTTGAAATAGAGCGTTGTAAACAATTCAATTGTTAATAACAAATAAACAACTCGGTCAATTTAAACCAAAAACTAATTCGATCTAAGTTCCATGAAGACGCTCCGAATAAGACCTCGATGACCACGATCGTTCAATCCGTTCGTAAGAAATCGTTGACCAAAAATCCGATTCCACACATACAAACATACACATATACACATACCCACAGACATTTACTCGGAATTTGATGGAAAGCATTTTGGTATACTTAGAACACCAGTTACAATGTCAAAAAAAAATTTGTTGTCGGTCTCAATACAATAACTTCCCGAAAATTGGGAAGTTAACAATCGAGTTGGATAATTGCCGATTAATCGCTAAATTACTAAATTTGCTATATTGCTTTGCTTATCAATTTCGACCTCGCCGAAAATGACATAACGCCTTGCAGACTTGTATTCTCTGAGAATTCCCCTGAAATGATCGAGTTTGTCCATAACTCCATTAATTTCCAATTCTCCAAATTTATCGATGCAATTTTAGCCATCAAAGTCCAAGCTTTCTGAATTGTCGTGGCACAAATGTCTCTTTAACGATTTCCACCAGCGATAATACATACACTCGTTTGTGGTCGTTAAGCACCACCAGTAGAGCCCACCCTTAACCCCCCCCCCCCCCCCCCATTGTACATTAAGTGTCCTGTAAACACTATTTACTACACACTACTAAATAACTTTACTGCCTGACGATATTCAGGGCCTTTCTCACTTGCCGTTGTACTAATTATCGTCTTGTGCATAAATTGTTTCGTAAAAAGTTTGTTAAAAATTTAAGGGGGCTATGAGAAACGCGTTATGGTCCAATAAGTGCTCAATTGAATGTTCAAAATTGAAGTTTAAAATTGTCCGAATTCTTGCAACTATTGATTTGTATTTTTTAAAATTTTCTCAAATTTTGGAAATTTGTAAAATTTTTGAAATTTTCAACTCTTCTGGACTCAGCGTCCTTTCAAGATGCCCCCCATCTAAGCCACCACCAGTTATATCAAATGCCCCTGTAATTGATGAAATCTACTATTCTTGGCCTGTGACATCAGGTAATGCTTTCAGAGAATATTGATAACTAAATGGAAAGTCAACTAAATCGGCATACAACATATGCTGTTTTAAAGTCCAATAAATTCTCTTCAAAGTGCCTTATGATTGTTGGTAGTTGCTAAAAATTGAAAAAACCGGGCTAAGAATGTTTGTTTTATGGAGACAAATTATGAAACAAATTGAAGCTTATTCCATAGGCTTTCAAATGATACCATATGACGTATGGTTTCGTCATTTAATAAAAAGAGGCAGCTTTACGAAAACGCACAAATGGGGGGGGGGGGCGAGGGGGGGGGGGGGGAGCCACGCGCTATGAAATTTCAAGCGCTATTTCAAAAACAATCAATTTTTGACATTTGCAAAATTAGTAAAATTTTTGCAATCTCAATTTTCTGAAATTTGATAATCTTTTAATGTTCCCAAAGTTGTTGCAGCTGCTGAATTTTTGGAATATCTCAAGGGGTTCATATCTGTTAAATTTCAGAAAATTTGGTGTGATATTTGGAATAATCATTATTTGTGGAATTTTTCACATTCATCAAACATGCCCAAATGTTAATAGTTGAATCTTAAACAAATTCAATTCGAACACAACTCAAGTGTGACTTACGGATTTTGAAATTTCAACATCTCGAAAGTCTTCACTTCCTGAATTTTCGGAAATTCAATTTTTTTATGAAACTTCCGAAGTTCAAGAGCTTTCAACTTGTCTCAGAAATTTCAGAAAAAATTACATAACTATTGAAATCGTCAATGGTCTTCACACTCTGATTAAATTGGATGATTTTTAATAATTGCGAAGTTTGAATTTTTAAATCTTTTCAAATCGTTGAACTGTTATCAATTTCACAATTTATTTTTCAATCATGGTAATTATAGAAAAAATACAAATTTGAATAATCGTAATAATGCCACCTCAAAAACTTCCATCATTTCAGATAGTTCCATTTTTTTTAATTCTGAAAAATATTTTGTCTCCCCCCCCCCCCTCCACTAAGTGTCAGTGCTCATCAAATTTCGGTCGACCGATTTTGATTAATTAATAACAATGATCGTCATCAATTTGGGGAACTCAGGAATTTGGTACTATGTAGTAATGACTTAACAATTTTGGTTGTCTCCGTTGTGACCCATTGGGATAAAAAAAAGCAGCTGGAAAAAGCCCATTGATGTTGATGAGGCGAAGGGTCCCAGCCACAAACGTTTTGTACCACCACCATCAGTCATTATTTTCCAGAACATTTAGCAAGCACTCCAAAGTGTTTCTCATTCGGGCTCAAGTTTCTCAAGTATGTGCTACTGTACCATCACCACTTTCAAAAAAAGAGCTGGGAAAAATGATGGTTTTCTGCTCGCTTTAATACTCAACATTTTCCACTTTTTTTTTTTTCAAAATCATAGTTTTTTTTTTGGTCTGCGGGGACTTCTCCTGCACTGAGAGAACAATTTGGTTGTATCTACCTGACGGATTCGGTTGGAGGTTTTTTTCCGATTAGGTGCACATAACCGTACATTCATTAATAGCTAGAGCTAATGGTGGTACCCTCAACAGCTAGTTGATTTTGACACCATTTGGTTGTACTGAATTTTTCAGTTGACGCAAACCGGCACCCAATTAATACAACCGAGCGTTTGGTAATAGTTACCGAATGGAGGCTAATTCAACGCGTTACTCACAAATGCAGGCATAATAAACAATAGACAGGTTACATCAACTAGCGATTCGGTAACTATTACCAAATGCTCCAGTTGGCTCAACCTTAACCTCTCAACTGAGCCATTCGGTAACTATTACCGGGCGGTTCAATTGTTCTTATTTAACCGCGCTACGAGGTAACAGCTACCGAGCCTGTGTAGTATTAACCAAATCGTTCTCTCAGTGTAGAGGACTGTAGCAAAACGAACTTCTTCAAATGTCGATAATAGTCGAGCTCAATTGAATGTACCCATCATTTTATGTTGGTATATCGTGCATCGATAATTGATCGTGTATTCAAAATAATTGTTGTATTCAAAAATTAACACAGACATAGGGCGGCACCGCACTCACTATGCGACTACGTCGGGCGGAAAATTGCTCTTCTGGGTTAATAAATACTGTTGACTACATTAGACTTCTTTTTTATAGACATTTCCATAGACTCAGCTTGGTGTAGAAATGCGATGAATGCATTTACAAAACTCGCGTAAAACTGTGGGAAGTGGAGTATGATGTTACCAAAAGTGGGTGAAAAGATGTCGGCACGGTTATTCTCGTTGTTTACGGTGCGCGAGGATAGAACTTTGTCATTTCTAGCGAGTGAAACGAAATCGGCCAACTTTCTCAAAATGTATACCCTCAAACAAAGTTAATGGTCGGACTTCAATGGTGAACGACAATTCGCGGAGCCGGGCAACTCCAAGGGCTTCGCATCCGCGAAGTATTTCGGCCTGTAACTGGTGTCTTAAGGGTACCAAAATGATCCCCGAAAAATTCTGAGTCAAAATCTGTGTGTGTGTGTGTGTGTGTTTGTATGTATGTGCCCTAAATTTTGATCAACGATTTTTCACGAATGCATACCCCAATCAAAGCCATCAAGGTCTCAATCGACGGGTCTTCATGTAACTCAGCCCTGATTAGTTTTTGATGGATGTTGGTTCAGAATATTTATTGGTATTAACAATTTCAATTGTTCATAACGCTATATCTCGTAAACGGTTGGAGTTAGGGAAATAATTTATTGACATAATTTGTTCCTCATACAAAGATCCATATTTAATATTTGTTGACTTTTTTCCATAATGTGCATAATTAAGGTGGTAGAGCCGTTAGAAAAAAATAATGCATGTGATGAGTGCATGAATGGTGACTAGATGGCGGTGGCGATCACAAAAATTGGTCTCTACAAGTATACATGGACCGACTCAGAATATAATACTGGTATATCATTTTCGTGTATCAATGCTGCTAGGAACGTGAAGTCGAGTGAAGCCGGAGATACGGACTTATTGAACTTCTTCAACGTAGTTGTTGTATATTCGTGGTTTAAAAATGCTTCAATGAGACTCAAAGGCTTCAATCAGAAGTAAATGGCCTTCACGTGGAAGAGGGAGTTATCTCTTGATTATGAAAAAAATCACAAAAGGCAGCGACCTATAGAGAAATGGAAAAAAAATTCAGTGCATACTCAAGTGAGAAGTCTCGTAAATTTTTGAAACAGATATGATCTCGAACACTCGAGTTACCAAATCGGGAAGTTTGCATTGTGTTCTCACTGAGGGCACAAATACATCCCACCCACTAGTTTTCTAATTGTTTTAAACTCATGGATAGTTTTGGAAATTTCCGAAATTTTACAATTATTCATAATACTTCGTATTCTAAAGTCTTCCAAAACTTATATCTGGAATGACTTTCGAAACCTTTGAAATATTCCAGACTTCTAACATTGTTGGAATTATTGACATCTTTGACCATAATGTGTTTCTGCATAATCAAACTTGGCTACGAGCTACTGACCATGTGCCAAACTGTTCCAAAGTTCATGCCTCCCTCCCCACTTCCTTGGGGCTCGAAACGTCTTAAGCCTGCCTCATCGATATTGAAAAGGGGCCAGGTGTTCTCGTCACATTCACAGCGTTTCCCTCAAATTATCTCCAACCCCTTCCTATTTATCGACTTTCTCGTCAAAAATTGTTCAACTAAATATACCCAGATTTTCAGATTAAAAATATCAGAAGTTGTAAAAAAAACCTACAATTGAAGAATTCTCTTATTCCTTTTTACAGGCTATTTTTACTCCCATTTCTCTTACAACTTTCCAAGTACAAAATATTTAGATACTAACATAGCAGGCTTACTGGTACCTTAAAAACTACGCATTAACAATTTGACCTAGCTGCTGTATAATTGGAACGAGTGAGGAGGGGAACCTACAATAGAAGAACCGAGAGCTCCCAAACAGTGTACAATAAATTTCGCTCGAAAATTCCGTCCAACCGAATTGAACCTTAAAGTTTCTTCAGTATAATCTCAAATCATCATGATCACATCATTTTCAATTTTTTATTATCTCCCTGAAAGCATTGAAAATTCCCATAAACCATGCCCGCACTTTGATTTTTGAATCAACTGCTTAATTCGACTTTTTTCCCCTTTCTCAGTGAAATTTCATAAAACCACAAAAAATTAAATTCCACTGAAAAAAAATCAAAGAGACTTCAAGAGTTCGAAATATAAATCGGATTGGAGAGGATGATAGAGTCGGAAGTCCTAGGTGCACCAGAAGGGGGTAAATGTGGAAGTGGGTGGGTGGGGACGGGGGGGGGGGGAGGGGGGTAGGTGAGCGAAAGAGGGAAAGAGGGAAAGAGGGAGATATTGAGGTCAACCGAGTTTTTCCCCTGCGCATTGCAAGTTGCGCTAAAACTGGGCGGGCGCCTCGGAGTCGTCGCTGTTGTAGTCCAATCCCTGGACCGCCCCCGCCCCCTCCTCACGTGGGCGTCAGAACCGCCTCTGTAACTTCTTTTTTTTTTACATTATTTTTTGCCTCCATTTTTTGCAATATTTTTTTCCCCCGCCTTTTTGGATCTTTTGCGATGTCTCTTGCGACACAGTCAGGTGCTCGGCATCCATCTTCCTCATTCCCATGGGAAGCGGGTGGGGGGTGGGTGGAGGGGGGGGGGGAGGGGGTACTTGGGAACCAGTGGTGGGGACAATATTCAGACAGAGTTAATTTTATTTTAGGGAAAGTAAATAAGAGGAAATTAAAAAATTGTTTTATTCCCATAATTACAGGTAAGCGAAAGGGAAGTGGTATTCATTGCTGCTTTTATTAATTCAAAATATAAAATTGGTTCTAGAGGTATTTAGCAACTTGACCATTGATTTCTTTCAGTCTCAAATCAATCATCGATCGATGGTGTTGCAATATGAGTTTCTTGATCGGTCTGTGGGTTGATAGGTACATTGTATTAATCAATTCAGTAGCGAAGTGGTAAGAGGAGATGAGTGATGTTTTCTTGTAGTCAGTTTTTAGCGGATATCTCGAGATATGAAGGAGGTAGCGGAATGTGTTTTAATACTTTTTTATGGAGGACAAGACGATGGACAAAAAAGGTGGGTATGAAAATTGTGTCATCTCTTTTAGATTTCGAGATATTCATTGAAAACTGGCTGTATGCTCAGGGCCACTTAACTCCTTTTACCACCCCGCTACAGAATTGTTGAAGCCACGATTCAATTTTTGATGGAACTTTCTGACAGTTTTTTAATAAAATATTCTAATTTACGAAAATATGGAACACATATTTTTCTACCACTGGTGCGTCTATGGGGCAATATGAAATGTGTTCAATACTTTGTTCAAACTTTTTTTACATACATACAAACACACTCCATACATCGCGGACAATTAATCAGCTAATCCCCATTTCTAATTGGTTTTGTTCTCTTTTTCATAATCATCCCTTTACGATATTTAATGATTCATTGAGGCTAAATGAGCTTGTGGAAAAATACGCTGCGCCATATCCATATCATAACACCTGGGAAGCCATAGCAAAATGATATTGGTACCGGCAACCACTCCATGAAAAATCTCCCAATCGTTCAAAAAATTGAATTTTTCCTCCATTCGGGATTTCAATTGAGAAGTCTGCTGTCAACCAGACACGAGTTTTAAGCTAATTAAATCCTCGGGACATATCGCCGATTGGAAGACTACAAATATTGCATTCGACAAATAATGGAGTAACATAATTTAATGACAAATATAATATGAACAGAAATTAACAAACATAATCTATCAAAAATCACGTTTTCCAATTTTTCTGTTGTGAACTCAGAACGTTTTGAAAAATCGAAATTGGGTTCTTAGAAACATCCCAATGACCGCACTAAGATCTGCGGATTAAGTCACAGAGCTTAATGCGCTTATGGCCATATACTGACGTCTGTAAGCTTTGGTTCCTACAAATATTTGGAGTCTAAAAAAACGATTGTATGTGAATATATTTGGCTTCTACACAATATATGTTCACGGAGACTATTCGACCATTCGGGGGTGCTAATACCCCCCCCCCCCCCTCTCATGATGGGGTATGTAAAAATATTTTTAATTTTGTCTCTTTTTTTCCTTGGACTTTTAGCGCGGTGTTTAATTTTACACTCAAGCTTAATTTTGAGTGAGTTTGTTTAATTGCGGTTGATTTTCCATCAAATTAATTATTACATTTTGTTTTATTCGTTGCAACTATCTTGATAATTAGCAAAACCGATTCTAGGAACCTTGTAATGCGGAGAAATGGCGAAGACCTCAATTTTCATTTTCGGAGTCATTACAATAACTTCCCTAACCGGAAAGTTAAAAATGAAAACGAGCCACGATGGAATGTTGGTTATTTGCCAATCTCGGCGTCCCTCTACTGACGCAAGCCCGTATCTAAAATCCGAGATTTTCCCCTTAGTCCACTGAGTTTTCCATCGTATTTAGTCGGAGCATAAAACCAAATGGCCAAAAAGTTTTCACGATGGCGGAAGGGACGTGAAGTTGCTTAGGTACGGTAATACCCTTCCAGTTAATTTCCAGGTGGTTTCCATTTTCACGTACTTGTATTTTCTGTGCGTGTGTTCATTTTGTTTGTGTTCTTTAGGAAAAATAGAATGTCAAATAATGCAAGAAGTCGTCTTACAAGGTAAGAGCAGAAGTCATTTTTTTTACAAAAACGTCAGTCAATTATTTTTAAAAAAATTGTTTTTTTTAAATAGATTTATTTAAAGTCGCTGTATAGCTGCTATGGTTTTTAGCGACTTGAAACATGGTTACAAGTCAATACAAAATTTCTAGTACATTAGGAATTGAATAGTTAGGTGTGTGAAGACAGAATTTAGAGGACGTATATGATGTATATGCATTGAGATTCTTATGGTACTTGATTCTAATTATCACGTGGAGCGAAATAGTAAAATATTTTCCATGTATTGTATCGTCTTTTTGATTCCGGTTTGGGTGTTCAACATTTCTTTGAGATCTAGAGGCAGTGAAACAGCTATTCGGCTATTTAAAAAATTGTTTGTGTTTTTGAAAACTGCCATAAAATTTGTAAAAAATGTCCACCCTATGCTTGAGGGACCGAAGGCAGGAGAATAATTTAACCTAAAGGTGCAGAAATCAGGTGACCACTGTAGGCTTCAAGGCGCACGAAGGGCGACGCAATATGTATAGACCCACATAAGGCCGATTCATCATATTTGCCAATGGCTCTAGTTTTCAGGGTCACACTCCGAAAGTGTCTCGGGGAGAAACTTCCCACCCGCCATCCTAATGGCAAAACTTGCTGGGGGTTAACCACCCGAGCCATCCCTCTCTCGCTTTCCCTCTCTCCAAAGAACAAAAGAAGAAGAAAGAAGCAACAAAAAATGGAAAACGCTGGAAAAAACGAGTGAATAAAAATCTTGGAACCTATTTGGCAAAGTTTTTCATCCGATTCCATCTATTCGTCCATCCACGGTCTCTGCCCCCTTTGTCCCTCTTCATCAACCGTTGGCCCCTTTTCTTCTGGAACCACTTTTCCTCGTTTTCTCCTACCGAACTTGACCCATTCACTTGGGGCTGACCTTGGGCAAGATGAGTTCCCCTCCCCCCCCCCTTCCTCGCCCACCCGCCCCCTCTTAGTCAGTTTCTCCACAAACTTTAGACTTTCCCTGGAAAATTATCCTGGAGTTTTATTCGGGACTTGAATGTATAATCGACTTTTGGAAAAATAGAATAACCACGCTGTATACTACTGCCTAGTTTCCTGGGAACCGCAATTTTAACCGTCAAGTACGCTACACCAATTACGATTACTGACCTACAACGACGGTTAGTGAGTGAAAACTTCAATTTTGTATAGCTCAACGATTTGAAACGATCGCTTCAAAATAAGTAAAGTAGTAAATACTATTATATATATTATTCATGCTCCAATTCCAAGTTTCAAGAAGAAAAGCTTTTAGTGGTTCAGATCCTTCTTCTGCGCAATTCAAGATCCTAGTACCTTATCAATTTGTCGATTTTTTTTCACATTCTGTTTTTATCCCTTGACGGCCGAAAAACATAAGCCTTGGGTAAACCGTTGGAATGAGAGTGGTAGAATGAAACACGAGAGGCGAACGGGAAAATTGCTCGTTGCGCATGCGCTGAAGGCGGAGGGGGGAGCGTGACGGAACCGTCACGCGCCTATGTCTTGGGTGAACCATTGTTCCCAATTTCACCCGCCAGGGTTTTTTTCCGTTTATCGAAACGTAAAAGAACTTCATTCTAAGAAGATTTTGTCTTAAAAATCCAATGCTGTATCTACTACCATTAAAAAAATACAATAGACGTGTAGTTCCTGACGCGCCAAAGAAGTGAAATAGAAATTTTTTCTTATGCTTTTGATATAATACTTCGGGTAAAACGATGAAAGTGTAGAAAGGTAAAGCATTGGTAGGGCAGGAAGTGAGAACATTTGATTTCGTTTGACTGTAAATGATGCGTTTTCCTACTATTTATTTTACATACATTCACTACTCCATTTTCTATGGCGCGTTGCTCTGGTGCGTTTCTATGACGCGTTACTATGACGCCTTGCTATGGCCCGTACCTATGGTGCGTTGCTATGGCGCGTTGCTATGACGCGTTGCTATGACGCGTTGCTGTGGCCCGTACCTATGGTGCGTTGCTATGGCGCGTTGCTATGACGCGTTGCTATGGCCCGTTGCTATGGTGCGTTGCTATGGCGCGTTGCTACGGCGCGTTGCTATGACACCTAATCGAAAGTGGCTCGACAGCGTAACGCCTTCAGACAGTCCCATAAGAAGTGTTACTTCAAAAATACTTTAATGAACCGATTCACTTCTTCGTTTAAGCTCTTTCTTGATGATACTTTTGAGATACAATGGGAAGATTCGTGCAGACATTGAGAGGTCATTCATTCAATGCGTTGAGGCTCTCACCCATACCCCATTTATTTAGTTACACAACTTTCGCAAATATGGAGCACGTTAACTAGAAAGATAGATGCGAGCCCTATCTATATGACATGGAGAGTGGGGCGTAATGGAACATCGCCGCAGCTATAGCCTGGATAAAATGAGTGTTCTTTTCGGGTTTCGAGCCGAACTCTTCCGGGGCCCGTTGCTGTTAAATCTTCCATGAAGGAATGCGATGGGCACACGTCGACGGTGCTCGGGACAGTTCGGATGGAACGGAAGACAACTCTCATGGTGTTCAGAAGAAGGTACTAGCCAGAAAGGCTTCTAGCCAATAAGAACTCCGATAGTGTCCCGATTGGAAGATGTGGAACATAATGAGATCACCCTCGTGTAATTTTTCGTCCTTGTCCCGTTATGCCCCCTCATCCGCTTATTACTATCGAGGACTCATGACGAGGACGTACCTGGTTGTAAGTCTCACAACAATCCTCAGAATAAATTGTGAATTATGTCAAACCTGATCGGTAAAATCACTTACTTCGAATGTCTTCAGTTAATGAGATATCTGTTTATTCTACAATTTCTAATTTCCGTTTTCTCATTGCATAGTAATCGTGCGGGCCACGTGAAATCAGGACTATTGCCCAGAGGGTCTTGGCAAGCGGCTGGACCACTCTGGGTATTTCTCATCAAGACTTTAAGGCAACATGCACAATGATACACGTTATGTAACAGTAGGGTTAGAAAAGACGCCCGCGGGTGTTACCGCTTCATCTCACGAGGAAGCTGGACGAATGGGGTTTGGGTTTCTGTTGTACTGAGTATTGTACCACGGTACAGGGTAGTGAGTTGAAGTTGGTGTTTAGAGCCCCTCATTCCTCCATTTCCCTCTTGGTTAGTGTCGAAGGAGGGCTTTTCTCGGGTTGTGTGCGCCAGAGGGCCAGCAGGGGGTGCCACACACCCCAGTTCGCCTGAGAGCTAAGTAAGTTTTAGTATGCGTTATACGCCAATGGAATAAAATTGTTGCCAACTGGTTTCCACTTGTCCAGGCGAGGTGGTGGTTGGTAGTGGCTAAGTTGTGCAAGGCTCTTGCCCCGGGGCCAGTCCTCAAAATCTCGGCAAATGGAAATTGTGACGGGAACCAAGACAAGCATCAACATCGTTGTCCCATTATCCTTGTTTGGGTTAATAATTCATTTTTAGGGAGAATTTTGATTTTTTTTCGGGTACTGGCGCACCCTTTCGGTGGTTAATGTGGTAGTTTGCAGTAAGAATTTTGGCATGTGTCTTATTACGGAGAAGAGAATTTCTAATACCCAGATACTGGAGATTTAATGGTTACACTTTTCTACTGAAAATATAGGTATCATTGTCCCGCATCACTCAATGCAATAAATCTGCCTATGAACCCCGCAGTTTTCGAAGTCACGTCACTTAAGGGGACCCCCTCCCCATTCTCGATTTCGAATGTTGACGATTGTCAATGGGCCGGTAAATGAACATAAATAATTTTTTAGACTTGTGACTTTGCGTACATTTATTTGAAGACTTTAAAAAGAAGAAAAAAATTTTACATAATTTTTTTTTTGTTGTTGTTTTTTGTGATTATATAAAAGCTCTCCTTTTCGACGGCGCATGCGATTTCCGCTCAATGGAACTTCTGAAACCAAAAATTCCAACGGGATTAGAAAGAGGACATGTTTGGCTCTGGTATGAACCAGGATTATTAATTTCGCGCAAAAATTAACAAAATGACGGCCACTTGAAAGATTGTTTTTGAAAATCACCTTTTTTCAGCCTCGATTCAAGTTAAAAAATAAAGATCTTCACCGATTTGATTTATCCTAGTTCGTACCATAACTATATATGTATAGAATAACATCTTAAAGTTTGGAACCGATTGGATTAATAGTTTTTGAGTAAGCTCATGCGCCAGTCGTAAAAATGGTTTCGAGAAAAGCGCGTTTAAAGTTTTGAGGGGCAAATTGAGTATGAAACCTACCTTCGTTCAATCAGCTATACCATATCCATATAAAATTCCTTCTGTTTCCACATAGGCTTCATTTTCTTCGGCTCGTTGGTCCTTCCGAGCAATCCTGGCCTCGTGGAAGCTTCAGTAAGGTTCTCCTCAGCCTCGGGCTCTCGCCATCGCTTGACGCTTCCACCATAAATGGACTATATCTTCAAAAGTTTTCAAAATTTTCACTTGAAATTTTAAAGGAACATTCTTGAATAGTTATAGGTTCGAATTAAGTATAAAAAAATCGTTTTTTTGAAACCGAGAATGGGGGGGAGGGTCCCCTCAAGATGAGAAGGTTTTTTTTTCATCCTGTTTAAATATTTTCCCCAAAAAATCATAAAGGATGTTGGATTCACCCTTCAAGTAGCCCCAAAATAACGTCCAACGTAAGATCCCGGTGAGCATATCATACCACACTCATATCGGTCACGTAATCCTTGTATCAGTGACCCCCCTCTACTTCTCCCCCCCCCCCCTCCCGCCCCCCAGGGTTCGCAGTACTGAGCCATATATCAGTGACGAGCGGACTGGATACAACCATACTCCTCTGCATGAAACATCTGAAGGGTAAGGTATATGTGGATGAAATAAAGGGGGAGTGGGTGGAGGCGGGTGGGACTGGTGTGTGGAAGTGTCGCTAACTATTTTACGTAACTTTGCCGACAGTTTGGCCCACGTTGACCACGTACGTCCGGCTCAGGGGGCTCTCCCTGGGGTTTTGAAGAAGGGGATGTGGAAAGGGGTACCCAGGAACGAGTGTCAGGAGAGGAGGAGGAGGGGGGGGGGCGGGGGAGGCTGAAATAGCTGAGGGTATAGGATGGCTAGGCACCAATGTGGCAAGGGTAGTTTTCCAGTTGGGGGATGTCCCAAGATATGCATACGTGACGGATGGGGAAACGTGACCGTTGGCCAGTCGTATCTTGTTGGATACTTTTAAGTCATCCGGGGAAATTCCAGAGGCGGCCCAAGCGTATTGTATTGATTTCCATGGTGTTGTTTTGACATTTGTGAAATTGGGCTTTTTTTATATCCACGAAATTTTTTCAAAGTGGAACCCTTGGAAATTTATGTATGCTGCCGCTTGGGCGAGAATGAGTCTTTCGCCTCAACTGTGCGGCATACACCAGCATTCGTGATCATCACATATCTCCTTGGATCGCAGATGAAGCTTCACAGGCTGACAATCTCACCGAACTACTAAATTTTTTCTGATTTAAACTGTTTAAAAGATCTCTTTTTGTTTGCAGCAAAACTTTTTGAATCTGGTTCACTACATTGCTAACTCTTTAACATTTGAGTTTTACTATAGTTTGAAGTGTCGCCTTAGTTTGCGAAGTCAGTTAACTATACAGTGCTACATTAATGATACCCTTCAATTACGTTTACTTTCGAAATTCGATATTTTTCTCATGTATTTTAACGCAAAATCCCTGCATTCATGAAATGTATATTCAATAATGCAAATAAATTATCTATCAATCTATCTATATTCACGAAATTTCCAAAATTTTGGTTTTGAAATGCTGGAACTTTAAATTTTGATATTTTCGAGTTCTTGGAACCCATAGAATGTTTCAAATTTTTACAATTTTTCCGTATTTTAAAAAAATTGTAGGCTTGGGGATTGTTACGCGGGACTGTACTTCTTTTTTTCTGCGAACCGGCACGCTTTTTATGCAGGCCCATAGAAATTAACTGTTTGAGGAGGTCATTTTAATTACAGAAATTGAAGAGGACCCGCCTATGATAAGCCGCCGTGTTTCCCCTTGCCGTCAAAAAAAAAAAAAAAAAAATCGGGGAAATGAGAGGCCATAGTAAACGGAAAACAAAAAGTTTGGCATATCCACGCTTCGACGCTCGCAATACCGCCCCCACCGGCCTTAGGTGCGTCATTCTTCTCTCGAGAAGAAAAATGTCGCTACATCTCTTCAAGTGTCTCTCCGATAGACTTCAGTTATTAACTCTAAAGCATGAAAGAAATTTCAATATTACTGACAAATTTGAAAAGTTTCATAATTGATTCCTCGTGCTTGGGAACAAACGCCAGGTGGTGGATAAAAAGAGGGGGAGGTGGGGGGGGGGGGGGATGGGGCGAAGTGATGAAGCAGAGTGAAAACAATGGGAAAGTCCATCGACGACTGTCAAACGAAAGGATTGATTCCTTTTTTCGCGGAAAATACTCGGAGCTTTAATCGGAATGAGAAAACGGAGGAGCGACTTTTTGTGGAAAGTTGAAATTGAGTATTACTCTGTCCATATTGCAAAGAAAAAAAAAAAAATTCATCTTGAAAATTTGAAAAATGACGGAAGAATGGGAATTAAAAAAATTTCTAGAGAAATTTTCGATGTATCTGCAATTTGCTACTAGATATATATAGTATGCATGATATATGCGGTTTTTGAATTACGGCTTCTATATTGTTCACCCCCAAAATCCACACATTTTTCTGCAACTTTTGAATTTTGTCAAAGAGCACAAGGGAATGAAACCGGAAAGAGGGAGTGAGGCTTGATTGAATAGGACGACGCAATTCCTGAGTTAGTTGGACGCTAATTGGTCCACGGGATCTTTGTGTTTTGTGGTGGGGTGTCGGTTCGTATCCATTTTTGGCTCATTGCGAGCATCTGCGTGAACAGTTCCCTGATTCCATTTGGGGATTAGTACTGTTTTACGCTGCTTCTCGCTTCCATTTTTTAGGTCCTTTTCACTTAACACACAGGACACTATATTATGATAACAGACAAATGATTTTTCAGGTACAATGCCAATTTATACTGCTAGATTTTTTAACAAGTGTGGAATTTCACGTTGGAGGAAAATCGGAACTTGAAATTTTTTTAAAATAATTATACACAAAAATAATTTTTTTTTTTTTGGTACACCAAATATGATACATGTCTATATGTGGGTGTGTGTGTGTGTATGTGCATGGGTCTCAAAGCGCAAAAATGATTATTAGAAGCACAGAGATAACCAATTTTTCCAAAGAATTGCTAAAGGAAGAAAAAAATGATTTCAACAATTTGTAAAAATCTAAAAAAATTTAAAGAATTGGGAAATTTAAAAAATCAAAATTGACAAAATTCCAAAAGTTCCAATTATTACGGAAACTTGCAAAAAAACAATAGCTGTTAATTTTTCAGAAAATTCTGAAAATTTCATTAAAAAATCATAAAAACTGGAGTATTTTGAGTTAACCCTTTTTTCTTATTTTTATTATGTCAGGGCGCGTTGAAGTTGAAATTGGGGAAAAAACTCTGGAAATTGTTTGGCTGAAAATTTAACGCACGGGCTTTTATTTGATGATGCAGGAATTTTCAGTAAAATTTCTGCTCCGTGTATGATTAAATCTCTTTTCAAGAAATTTCTTAACGACTTTCGTCACCGCATCATGGACCATACACTCAATAGCTCCTGGAGAATAGCTGTACTCAATCTCAGATGCATTGTACTGAGGCAGTCGCCGGTGTCTGGAATTTATCGTAGCAATTACAAACGGGCACCGTAATCGATGGTCATTAAGGTGGCGTTATTACCACCCTATCTCCCATTTTATCAACAAAAGATTTTTATTAGAAAACCATCAATTTCTGGTGAATCTCGGCGATCAATTCATAGCGATCCGCCACCAAAAAATTCCATCGACATTTTCTCTTGTCACGCTCATAAATTCTATGATTATATATTTTTTAATTAGGAGCGATTTTCGTGTTTAATCAACGACTTCATGTACTTGATATTTCGCAAATTTTCATTCTTCGCATTCGTTAAAGTTTTCGGAAATTTTTAATGTTTTCTAATTACGATTTTTTTTTATGTGAAACATCTAATGCGGCGCTTGCGTTAGGAAAAAACTCTGGCTGGAACAAGCATTTCCAGTACAAATGTATATATAGATATACTCTACTGGTTACCCATCGCTGCCTCTCTGCCATCGACGCATAGGCGATGCGCATAAGTTGTATGTACATATTGAGATGCGCTACAGCGTTTCAAAAAAATTTGAAAACAATTGGAATTTTTTTTTAACAAATTAGAAAAATTATGAAATAATTTCTCAAAAATTTTGACAAAGTTTGAAAAAATTTTGAAAAAATGTGGAAAAAAATTCAAAATTTTGAATAAATTTTGGCAAGTGTCGGAAATGTTTGGAAAATTTAGAAAAATATTGAAGAATTGGAAAAATCTTTCGAAAAAAAATTTTTTTGGAAACAATTTGGAAAAATTCTAGAAAAAATTTGGCTCATTTTAGAAAAATTAGCAAAAACTTACACAAAAATTGACAACAAAATTGGAAATTTTTTGCACGAGTTCAGAAGAATTTTGAAAAAATTCTAATAATTTTAAAAAACTGTGGAAAAAGTGAGGAAAAGTTTGGAACAATTTTTATACAATTTGCAATTTTTTTTTTAAAATTTGAGAAAGTTTTGTTAAATTTTGGAAAACCTTTTCAAACATTTAAAAGAACTGAGTATTTGCAAATTCCCAATAATTCTCGAGAAATCGTCAAAAATTTTGGATCAATTTATATCAAAATTAGTGTTTCCATGTTTCACATCTACCAGGTGTCCCATGACGCCTCACTTTTTTTTTCAAAATTTTGAATTGTTTTGAAGTCTTATACATTCATTGTCATGAAGGTTTTTATAGAAGTGTTATCTCAAAAATTTGTGAAATAACTCAGAGAAGAAGAATGTTGACTCCAAAAGTTGAGGGACAAGATCCGTGAACTCAAAAAGTTTTCCTGGATTTCCCTTCTTCTAGTATTACCAGCCTCACTTTGTGATCCATTACCTTGAAGAGCAATTGAATTTTGGGATAGCGTAATTGCCATACAATGATGTAATTGCGGTTGAAGAATTTTGATATGAATGTCGACAAATGGACTCGAGGGACGTCAAGAAGAATTTGATCGTAAGACGTCCAAGAGCCCTCAACTCCCCAATGACGAAATGAATTATATTATTTGCCAGTGGGGCGAGAGACTGGGAATAATTAAAACTCTCTCTCTCTCTCGAGAAGGGTGAAAAGATTGACAGTGAATTATTTACATCCAGATGACTATTAAACCTGAGATTTTCCGTTTTCATTAATTAAAATGTGCATTAGTGAATAAATTACCAAGCAAAATGAAAGCAATAGGTAAATGAACAAATTTGCGAATGGTTTCAAGGAATTCTTATAATTGAATCGACCAGTTAAATTTAATTTTTTTTGAAAAATGCAGAAAAATGAAAGCAATTTCCATTTCAAAATTTTTTGAAGACTTTGAGAAATTTGTACATGGACCAATAGGAGATTTCAGAATGAAGTAATAAACAATATAATGAATTGTCAAATAAGTTCAAACGAAGGAGACTAATGAGAAAGAGAAAAATTACAAAGTTTTTCATTAAAACGGCCGTCGGACTTAACGGGCAATTTTTGATAATGCTGATTATACTTTCGTAGGTTTAAAGAATGGGTAATTGGATGATTATCGTTTCGGTATAATCACTGGGGTGATATTGAAGGGGTTGAGAAATTTTATCTATCCAGCAATTTACGTAATTTTTAAGGATGATTAAAATTTTTTTTTCTGTGCAACTGCCAATATTCGGGCTCTTTAATGACTGAGTAAGATTCTTTTCTTAATTTATCGAAGGCTTTTCAAAGGCGATAAATTGTTCTAGAATTTTTTTCTAGAATTCCCTAGATACGTGCGGATTTCTTTCAAATTTTATAGAACTATAGAAAGAAGTGGTTTACATTTTTCAAAAAAATTCCGATTTATTCCATTTTTTAAAAATTTTATACAAATTTATTATCCTCTGTTATTTTTCATTTTCGAACATATGTGGACTTAAGGCTTTTTATCATTGATTTAGTTCATTTCGTACACAGCTTTTGTAAGAATAGATACTTTTGTCATAAACACGTAATACAGTCGATCACGGTCGAGTAAAAAATCCCTTGTAGTGGGGGAGGGGGGGGGGGGGGTAAAGCCCCCTTCCCCCGCTCAAGAAACTAAAAGCGTCTAGGGAAAAAATAAATTCTTACCTAAATAAACAATAGATAGAGAGTACTTTTGGATTCGATATTGAATTGAATTTATACGAGTTGCTCTATACAAAAATATGTGACGTTACTATTATCAATATTCGTTTGATAATTTCTGTCGTTTCATTTTAATTGTCGTCGTTCAAGGCTCTGGCATTCCTGAATATAACCATCGACTTTACATTATCCTGTACGTGAATCGATGTTGGGATCATGACACACGCATAATCTTCGGTTTTCGACATTCGTGGTCGGGAAACTCCGTTTTTGTGTACTAATTTCTGTGCGAAAAGGGGCCCTTTTCGTTTACAACAGCTGACTTTTCGTTTGCAACTTGCCTTTCGTGTCTATGCGACCGCACGACAGATGGCGCAGTATTTGCATTTTCCGGTGTCGTTATTTCTACAACTACGTGCGTTGCTGAAAACATCGAGTTGCAACAGTTGTGTGGCCGCCATTACGCGGCAATCGTGCGTCGCTTCACCTAACCTTCTATATTCACCTCACCCGTTACAGAAAGAATGTTATCTATAAGAAGAGTCGATTCAATTATCTAAGAGTGTATTGTCATTCAAAAGTGTTCATTTTTCCTTTTTTTGTCAGAGAATTGGAATTCGTATGTGAGGAGAATAAAGAAATAATGGTTTTGATGGTATTTATTTGGAATTTTGTAAGATTGAACCTAATATACCTATTTTAACTTATGCTTTTTTTTTATAAACATGACTTTCCCCATCACTAATATCAGAAAATAGTGTACGTTCCACGTGTGAAAAAGGGAGAATATTAATACGAGTGGGTCAATGTTTTTAGCGACAGTTGTAGGCCACGCTCCGCCTCGTGCTAGACTCATCGAGGCAAGGGGTGGGGGCACAAGCCCTTGCCACTTTGAGTCTGTCACTCGGCTGCGCATATAGCCTACGACTGTCGCTCAAAACATTAACGCACTCATATTAATATTCCCTCTTTCTGACACACTGTGCGCAAAGCAACGTTTCCCGTATGCGGTGCGTGCATGAAACCCTGTCCACGTACATTGTATCAAAAAATGTTATATAAAACTCCCCCTCGGCTCGTCCTGCAAACTCACAGTCGCCAGAAAAGTTGTTTCCGCTCTTGTGTCGAAATGGACTATTTTCACACTTGTAACGTAATATACTATTTTGACCAATTATGTGATAATTTAACTATACTTGCAATGCTCGATCAATTGATCGGTGCATTTAAAAATGCCTCTAGTTTAGAGTTGAATATCTTCAGATTTGCACTTTTTCCACGGCCTGTGTCCTGATTTCAAACCAATCACAGTACATCCATCTATTTTGCCAGCCAGATACAGGGCCAACGGAAGGTGGGTGATGACGGTGGTGAAACCCCCTATGGTCAGTTGTTGATTCGCCGGGCCTGGCCGGACACCAGGAAAACCATTTGTGAAATTCCGGAGATGGAAATACACCGTGAAATCGAGGTTCTCCATAGAGTGCGAAATACCTCCTGTTTTTATTTAGTAGAGAATGCCAAAAATATAAAGAATTTCAAAAATTGTAAAAATTGCTAGTATTTCTCAAGTTTCTCAAAAAATAAGAAAAAGCGTTTACAAGAAATTAGAAAGTTCAACGATTTTCACGAACTGAAAATCAATTAAACAATTTCCAAACCTATAAAAATTTTCCAACATTTGGGAACCTTCAGAGTTTTAACACTTGTATGGTATCAACAAAATCAAAAATTTTTAAATCTCAATTCTACAAAGTTCTAAAAAAAATGAATACTCCAAAAAGGTTCATATTAAACAATTATCGTTAAATGATTGTCTCCATTCAATTTGGTGGCAGTTGAGGCCTTTGAAGTGCCTCGATCACTTGACTGCAAGACTTGACCATTAGTTAGTTATAGGTGACCGGAAGCTACGGAAGTCACCATTGGTCCACTATATGAGGAAACACGAAACTTGTGTATCCCGACAAATATCGTTAACGTATGTAGCCTTTAGACCAAAAGAGACCTGTGGGGGGGGGGGCGGTAGCCGTAATTTTGGTGCATCAGTTTGCTTAACAAGAAACAACCAACAACAACAAGGCAGGAGGCACCGGTTCTCTTCACTTCCGGTCAGCAGACTGGGGAATATCGAAGCTATGGGGATTTTAGGGGGAACGGAAGTCCATGGTGGTTTTCCTTATCAGTATCCGTGGAGAAAAAAAAAATTTCCTCCAGCGTCCAATTGTCATTTTCGTCCAACGTTGTGTTCTTCAAAGGTTTTCGTAGAAAGTACACACCTCCTCGGTTTTCTGTGTCTTAGTGAAAATCATTATAGCGAATTTTGGGAAAATTATTAGGAAGGGGTTAGCTGGTTCAGACCATCTGGCAATAATTTTCCATTGGTGCTATCGGCGGTACCCCGCAAAATGAGACCGCGCGGCCGGGTGGGAACCTAACCCATCGCGGGGCTGGGGGGAGGGTGGGGGGCATCGTAGTACAGGGGTTTCTGAAGGTTGATCCAGTGTTTAGAAATGCGATGGCCTAAATGGCGAACGTTGGCCCCAGGTTCACGGATGGGTGTCCAGTAGGCCCCCTGAAGGAATGCTCCGGGGCGTACGAATGAGAGGGAGGGAGAAAAAATATCCACATCCACCCATTTCTAATCGGAAATGTATACGTAAACGTAATGCAAAACATGGAAGGAAACCAAAATTTCAACGAGGTTAAAGTTTTCATTTTTAGACTCATTACAATAACTTTGCTCTATCGGGAAAAATTGCAACTTTTCTAGTATTTTTAAAGCAAAAACGTATTCATCTGCCGGCATGGCATATTATTCATGCAGTATCTCAGTGCCTGTTACCATGTAAATGTTTATCTTGTATTCTCGACATACCACTCACGTTTTCCATTGACGTTGCTCCACCCCTTCACTCGTTTCGCTAAAGTTTTGCATTTTCCCCGACCCACATGCATCCACTAAATAAAATGGGAGCCACTGTCGTTTCCTCACACGTACGAATGCCTGCATGGTGGCCCTTACAAAGGGGAGGAAAAAAATATGGATCAGTCAGAGAAATGACTACGTCGCGAGTTATGGGATGAATATGCAATATCCACGAAATTTGTAGAATTTTGGTTTTATATTTTGTCGTGGAGTTTTAGAAAATTGGATTTTCTGAGTATTCACAAAGTTTTGATTTTGTTCAACATTTATGTACTTTTTGCTGAAGGTTTAGAAATGTTGACCATTATTGAAGTGTGCATTAATAGGTCGGTCCAAATTTTTGCAAACTGCCGTAAGAATTTTGGAGTTTTCAAAAGTATTGAAATTGTACAATTTTTCCGAATTTTTCATACATCTAAAATTTTTCAAATTATAGGGCCGAATTGTTCACCATAGTGAATATTTTGAGATGAGATTGAGCGCAATGGGACATGAGTCCAAACTCAGGCGGTCGGTGCCCCATTGCCCAGAGGCCGTGCTCCATTATACCCCCTGTCCCATTATACCCACTCCCCCTGCGTTCGACCTTACGGAGAGCTTCTCTTGCACCAATGGGGAGACGGAAAAAAATGACGAAATAAAAAATGAAACATGTGCAGTAATAAAAAGGGAATAAGCGAAATGGAAAGGTTGAGATCGCTTCAGCGAAGGAAACAATAATAAAAGTTGCATTAATTGAGGGCTTTTTGTTGAATACCGCCAGTTACGGATGGCAAAGTGTCTGCAACGCTTCACTGCTTCCTCGTATTTTTTTCCTCGAGAAGGGACTGGAAAAAAAGAACAGCAACTTTCCAATTGCATCAATGAATTCGAAATTGGATAAATAAGAGTTGAGGAGAAAATGCAAATGAGACTTTTTCAGGTTCAGAAATTAACTCCTCGAGTAGGGGGTCTATATGGAGTATGGACAATTGTATGAAGACGTCCCTCATTTGGAACTTCAATATCGATAATATGGAATTAAACTAGGGGGATAAAAGTGTGTGTTCCCGGTGGGAACACAAAGAAAACTTCCCGATTTGTAATTTCTGTTTGCCATTCCTAGATTTTCCGATACGTCAATTAAATGTTTCAATCCCATTTATCAAGCAGATAATTATGAATATTTGACTAGCCGCATAGTCAGCGTGAGGACGAGAATTATGCGCGTTACTGGAGTGGGAGTGAGACGTCAATAGGCGTGCGAACGGGCGAGGGTCAAACCCGTCATACCTCCTTAATTATGACAAATATGGAAAAAAGTGATAAAAAATTAAATATGTATTTCCACTTACTGAGCAAATTCTGCTTAATACTTTTTGCCGTATCTCTTACCGTTTCTGAAATAGAGCGTTGTAAACAATTCAATTGTTAATAACAAAAAAACAGCTGGGTCAATTTAAACCAAAAACTAATCCGATCTAAGTTCCATGAAGATACTCCGAATAAGACCTCGATGACCCCGATCGTTCAATCCGTTCGTAAGAAATCGTTAACAACAAATCCGATTCCACACATACAAACATACACACACACACACAGACATTTACTCGGAATTTGATGGAAAGTATTTCGATATCCTTAGAACACCAATTATGAAGTCAAAAAAAAATTGATTTCGGGGTCAATACAATAACTTCCCGAAAATCGGGAAGTTAAAAATTGTTCGACCACCTTTATCGAGACCAATCTCAATCGGAAAACTTCGATTTTTTTTTCGATTTTCCAATGTCTTCGAATGACGGAGACTGCTAACGATGCCAAAAATCTGACAATTTTGAAAATGGTAAAATTTTGTAACTTTGAACGAGAATTAGGAGCGATTTTCTCAAAAAAAATTTCAGGAGACTATTTTGCTGCACTCTTCCCTGATACGCAATCATGAATTGATTGGTAAAAAGGTGAATAAAAAAAATAACAGCGAGATTCCCATTGGAGATTTACAGGCGAAGCAAGATATGGTCGGTTCGACTCTGGTATCGGACGTGAAGAAATAGGAGAGGTGGAAAATCCAAGTAATTAACAACTTTTTGAAGCCCAACGGATAATCTCCGGACAGATTCCCTTCGTTTGGCTGGAAAGAGTTTTTCACCCTCGGTTAGATACCACTTTTTTTTCTCGCTCGCTTATAGCTGTCTCGCTTTCTCATCCGCGAGCCGTGACCATTTGGCCGATGCAGAAGCAAAGTAGACTTGAGCGTCGCTTCGACGATGCCCCCGTGTTTATAATTAAACTTTTTTTTGTCCCCTTTTTATTCCACCCCTTCTGTCTTTTCTGCTTCTTTCTCAGCGCTCGTAAGTCCTTAGTGATTCTAATTGTCAGGAACCCTCATTTCTTGGATTAGAAGACGTACAAATGGATCACGGTAATCGTCGTTGATGAAGAACGCAAGTCCCTGACGGCATTCCATTCCGTCAATTTTTTAAACAGAAAAAATGGCATTCCATTTACATGTAATTACAAAAATGACGTTTATGTGTGGGAGCAAGCGTGCGTAATAGCTTACTTTGAACACAAAATGATTTTTGTCATGCAGGCCCGAAAATTGCCATTTCGGGGGCGTTCCCAATGACCCCTAATCGAGCGTTTGTGCTCGCGGACTGGAAAATCCGTTGCCATTAGAAACGAGTACTGAAAAAACAGTTCATCCGGACCCGGGAAATTCAAACACTGTTTTTGGAGCCTGTGGGGCGTATGTGGTACCGCCCTCGAGCCTATTGTCGCTGAGTTGTTTCGTATTGACAGCTTCTGGAGATAATGTTTTGACTGAGTGGAGAATATTTGGGGGTAATTTGGGAAGTGTGAAGTGAAAATAAAATATATTTTGAAACCGCTTGATGCAATTAGTCGTATTCACCGTCGTTCCTTTCCCTGCTCCTTTCATTTTATTAACTTCCCCATAGGGAAAGTTATTGTAATGACCCCGAAAATGAAAAGTGTCAGATCGATGAAATTTTCATTTTTCTCGACGTTTGGCATCATCCTGACACGTTTCCAATGAAATCTGTGTGTGTGTGTGTGTGTGTGCGTATGTATGTACGTATGTGAGCATTTTTTGTGATACGGTTTCTCCTGAACAGCTGGAGATTTGAATTTTGTTTTTTTTCAAAAATTACATCTAGCCGTTGCGGAGAGCGGAAAGGAGTGTCAAGTCTAAAACATAATTCCTTCAATTGTTATTAACAATTTCAATTGTTTAAAGCGTTGTATTACAAAAACCGTGGGAGATAGAGAAAAAAGTTTCCAACGAATGTTGTTCCCCAGATGAAGATACATATTTTATGTTTAATGACTTTTTTCCATAATTGCGCTAATTTACGAGATATCGCTTAATTAAGCATTTTCATTGTTTATAACGCTGTATTTCGAGAACGATGACAGATACGAGAAAAAGTATTAAACAAAAGTTGTTCCATTCGTGAAACTACATATTTCATGTTGTATTACTTTTTTTTGCTAGGCATCATATTTTACGAGATATCGATAAAAATCGTCATAAACCATTAATAGTTGAATTTGCGTTACTGATATACAACTTGACTTGATACGTGTATCGTCACGCATACACAACCACACACACACACACCCACTATCGGGAAGTTATAGATGCGACCCGTCGAGGGTCACACTCACATCCCACTTATTTCATTTTCAATTTTGTATTTCCATTAGTTCTGCTTTTCCTTTTGTTGTTTTTTATTCGGGATTACGGGGGGGGGGGCGCCGTCGCCTCCCCCAACCCCCCCCCCCCCTTCCGGGGCTTCGCCCTCTGGACCTCCCTCCCCGCTCCCTCTTCCTCGGGCCTTCATGGCAAAACTTACTATCATACGTTTGATGAATCTCGTCGTATTAGATATAATGACTAATTTTCGAGAATAATTGATACCTTATTGATATCTAATCCTTAATTATTGGTATCTAATTATACTCTGCTTAATTTAAGTCGACCTCTATTAGACTTAACTACACCTATGAGTGATTCAAGTTGATCTCAACTTGACTCAGGTCGATGCTTTACTTTACCATTAAACATTTTTCCTCCGCCCAAAACGATACGCACTTGTAATTAATTCAATCCTATCGTTTAAATCGGGTTAAAATCTCTTATTTTGACCCGAACTAGAAGCAGTCTAAGTAGAACGCAGAACGATTGTTGATGAGCAACGCAATTGTTATATTTGTTACGATTTCAGTCATATGATTTCGTAATACTAATTATGGGAGACTTACATGGAGGGCTCAAAATAATTGAATATCTGATATGACAAAATGATATATTTTTGCTTTCATAATAAACGACAAATATAAAAATATTAGCATCATTATTAATCAGCCTAGATAATACCATTTTTATGGGAAAAACTCCTGACGTGTTTATCTCCCATCATATGTTTTTAGTTATGAATTCGGAGGCGCTCAACAATTGGATCGGTGGTTGCTTCACTTATCCTAAGTGATCAACGTCATGGTTGATAGCTTTCCTCCTGTAAAAAATACAATTTAGTCATGCTCAGTAATGAATTCAGTAGTGAGGTAATCAACTGTCGATTCCAACTCCAAATCATTTTTCAGTGAAATTCTATTAAAAATCCTTTGTAGAGAATTTAACAAACATAAAAAAATATTGTGAACAAAATTTTATCATTTTTCTGTGTGCACATATTGATATAAACATTCATAAAACTCAAATGTATGTAGTCCAATAGAGCTTTTGAAATTTTAAGTTTTGATTTCACGTTTTGATTTAATTTCAATTTTTGTCATATATGTCTCGTTAGTTGTGAGAAATCTGAAATTGTCGCATTAATTGATCACTTTAATCAAAAAATCTTGCACTTACTTGCATGAACATTCATTGTTCTCCCATTTACCAAGAGCTCTATTTCCGTACACAGCGTAGCAGGCCTTGATGCAACCATTGAGATCAGAGACTCCGGTGTCCGGGGATACGGGTTGCCATGGATTAATAGCTGATGATGACATTAGAATTAGTTGAAATGGTTATTCGAAACAAATCTAAGTGCATATATAAAAGGCAAAAGAGCTTTCATTCAAGGATTTGGCTTTTCATGCTGGACCTTCGATTCCTCCCCATCACCACCCTACGTCAGCTGAGTGAGGCCTTACTTGAATCCAGCGGACCGTGCTTGAATCAACTAACTTTCTCTTATCAAGTTGGGCTAGATGCGATCCAAAGCGGATCTCACTTGTATCCACTCGGTACTGCAATCCGATAAAACCTTACTTATGTCAAGGCCGTATTTACCTCAGGTTGGGGGGCACTTGACTCTAGTCAAATTTCACTGGACTCAAGCGTTTCTTGTCTCCAACTGAAGTGGAGTTAATTCAAGTTGAATCAGACTGGACTTAAAGTGGAGCTTATTTCACTAAAGTCGGCCAATTTTTGACTCAAGTCAGACCTTACTTGATTCAAGTAGAATAATACTTTAATAGAAGAACCTCAGCTGACTCAAGTCAGACTGAACACGACTGCACTGTATTGACTCAAGTTGAAGAACCTCACTGGACTCAAGTCGAGTCAAACTTGACTCACCCCGGACTGAACACGACCTAAGTCCAACTTGATTTGACTCAAGCTGAACTTTACTTGACTGAAGTTGAAGAACCTCACTGGACTCAAGTCGAGTCAAACTTGATTCACCCCGGACTAAACACGACCCAAGTCCAACTTGATTTGACTCAAGCTGAACTTTACTTGACTGAAGTTGAAGAACCTCACTTGACTCAAGTCGAGTCAAACTTGACTCACCTCGGACCGAACACGACCCAAGTCCAACTTGATTTGACTCAAGCTGAACTTTACTTGACTGAAGTTGAAGAACCTCACTTGACTCAAGTCGAACCAAAATTGACTCACACCGGACTGAACACGACCCAAGTCCAACTTGATTTGACTCAAGCTGTACTTTATTGACTCAAACAGGGTTTCATTTAACATTGAAACATTGTGCAATGATCAAAAAAAGTTAAATGCTTACCTGCGGACTGCCCTAGTTGAATGATACTGAAGATGGCGCAGAGGCCGAGAAAAAGAGAGAATTTCATCTTGAATGATTTTTTCGATATCTCAAAGCCGAATGTGACTGATCGATGAAATTAGCACAGTTATATACTGCTACAGGAATATTGTTTTGAGGAACTTAATGGGGGCAAGTATGTCGATGGGCATATTACATTATGGGTATTCGTCGAAATATTGTTCTCTTATCTTTACCCTTCGGCGATAGTTTGAAAATATCAGGTGAGATAATGAACTCGTTCTTTGATTTGGAAAATTAAGGTGATGAAAATAAATAAATCGTTAGTGAATCAATCATTGATCACCAAGGACTCCTGGCCGATGGTCGGAAAGGTTAATGGATTTGAGTACTCCAACAATTGTAAAATGTTTCGGGGCATTTCCATCCTTTGGTCCTTTGTAAACGGACTTGTAGAAAAAGTAATCAATTTATATGTTTGCGTTCATTTTCTTTTTCGACTTTTGCATTCATCTGGAAACCGCTGGAAATATGAAAGCATATCATGAATTTTATCTTGTCTCATACATTATAGAGGACGATTCCTCAATAGATAATTATCATGACACCATTTGGAGTGCCATGATGAGCTTCGATCATGTCATTTTAATGATAGTTTCCACACTATCAAATGCAGAACCTATTATTTAATGATGTCAAGAGAAAAATGAAAACGGGAAATCATTTGAAAAAAATAAGACAATAAAAAGCTTCTTTTAAATGTTTTCAGGCCGGGCCATTGGATCAATTTTGAAATTATGGCGTTCATCAAATTTCGATTAACCAGCTTTGACGAGGCTGTAATAGTGGAAATAATTGCATTGTCTATTCTCTATTACTCCCCGATACACTATTCAACCATAAGTTGCGCAAAAACTAGCAGAAACAGGTCAACAAGCTATAGGACATATTTGATAGGTTTTTTAAATTCTGAACAATTTATCATTAAGGATATTCCACCTATATTGGCGAAGATATAAGAATTGCTTGAAATTTTGACATAATGTTTTTGAAGCGGTAACAGATGCCTGGATCAAATTTGAGATTGACTCACAACGCCGTTTTTTAGTTATTAATTATCAAAGTTCTCAATTAACCCGGTCTCTTATGGGAAAAACGAAAGTTTCTGTAAATACAGTTCAAAATATAAACATTTCTTGAAATTTTGAAAATTTACTATTGAAGCAGATATAAAACGATGGTAAAAATTTCATGGCGATTGACTAAAATTTTTTTTCATTAATTTGTTTAAACAATATAATATTGATTTGCAAAATTAAATAAAATATAATAATTTTCTATGGCTATCACTTCAACTAATTAACGCATTGAAATATTAATTGAAAATTATTGGTGATAAATATAACGAATTATAGAAAGGGTCATAAACTTTTGTTTTGACTGTAGGTATTGAATATCCTTAAGTCATTTCCTTGTAAGGTGAACCGTTTCCTTGGAATCGACAAAAATAGACAAAAAAAAGTTCTATAACTGAATCTGTGTAGCTTTAAAAGAGAAACATATTATCTTTTTAAAGTACTTTTCTGTCTCTACCTGTTTTTACGTCATCGCGTTATAAACACGTAAACTGTTAGAAACAAATAGATGGCATGGATACATAGAGATACAGGCACGGGTCCAGAAACAGACACATACATAGGCACATACACAGATCCATACACAGACACATACACAGATTCATACACACACACACACACACACACACACACACACACACATAGACGGGGCTTTGGTGTAGTGGGTAGAGTGTCTGCCTACTATTCTAAAGGTCCCGCGTTCGATTCCCGCTCACTGCAAATATTTTTTCTGAAAAATATTTTCTCACGGACTCCGACCGATGGCACGAACATTCCGTGTGTGCTATCGGCGGTATCCATGAAGTGAGACCGTGAGCCGGGACCGAACGCGACCCGTCGCGCGGGGGGGGGGGGGAGGGAGGGTTCCATCGTAGACGCCCGCCATCGTATCACAGGGGTTTCTGGAGGTTTACCCTGTGATTACAAATACGATGAGCTGAAATGGCGAAGTCGGCCCCAGCCGCAATGGGTGGGTACTCTGATCCGTAGTATTGCCCATGAAGTAATGCCTACCAGCGGTTACGTGGGTGAATACGAATAGAGAAAGAATAGAAAAAAAAACACACACACACACACATATGTCGGGGCTTTGGCGTAGTGGTAGAGTATCTGCCTACTACTCCGAAGGTCCTAGGTTCGCGCCCGGCCGCCGGAGAATATTTTTTCAAAATATTTTCTCATGGATTCCGACCGATGCAGGAACTTCCGTGTGTGCTATCGGCGGTACCCATAAAATGAGACCGCCCGGCCGAGCGGGAACCTAACCCGACGCAGGGGGGGGGGGTGGGTTCCATCATAGGCGCCGGCCATCGTAGCACAGGGATTTCTGGAGGTTTACCTCTGTGTTTAGAAATACGATGGCCTAAAAATGGCGAAAGTCGGCCCCAGCCGCATGGATGGGTGTCCGGTACGCCCCCTGAAGGAATGCTTACACGGCCGCTGTACAAATGAGTGGGACGGAGGAAAAAAAAACACACACACACACACACAGGAGAGATATGAGCACATACATAGACGCATCCACAACTCTGCTTAAAATTTTCTATGTGACTGAAAACCATGAACAACTAGGAAATGGCATCCAAATTTATATTTTACGTAGCAGGATGTAATATAGTAGTTTCACAGTATGCTTATTGAGACACAGACGACTATAACTCCGCGTGGGATGCGCTTTTAGGGACCAGAGGGAATATGGATTGCACACAATGGGTTAAAACTGACTGCTGCTGGGGATGTTGTATAAGGTGAAATTTCGAAGGCAGGCGAGACTAGATATCTAATTAACAGGCTGACGACAATGGAAGAACCATTCGTCGTTCTATGATGAATACTATCGTTGAGTTTTACATGTGTGGGTGCCTATTTTAATGGGGTGTTCATAACGCGCATGGATACATCTATAGCCGGAAAGTGAAGAAACATCGTTCGAAGGCATCGGGGTGTAGATTCTATTCATTATTGTTCGCCGGATTTTCGTGGGCGGCATCGTAGAATGTTAACGAAATTTGATCATTATAATCGACTATGTTATTCCTGTTCGTGGCCCAATGAATACACGCAAATAGCGTGCGTAGATGCGAGTAAAACGGCGACCTAGGATTCTCCGCCTTTTCAGATTGTTATTCTGTAAAACGCACAAATTTTTTGTAACTTTTTTCTTAATCTCATATTTTTTTCACACTATTTGGAGCTCTTGAAACATTTGAAATTTGCCGGGAAGTGGCCAAATGAACTTATCTCCAGGTATGTCATTCGGTTTATATTTCGAAAGGAGAGAGAGATGGTGAAAATTTTATTAAGAACTTTTGATACAGGCAATTATGGTCTACAAAAAAGTTCTTATGAAGATTATCGCAATTTTCATAGATCCGGAGATATTTATCGACAAAAAATGTACTTATGTCGTTTTACCGCTGCGCTACTGAAAATTCAGAATCTTCAAAAACTGAGGAAAATTCGTCGAGCCCTAGAAAAAACAGCCTCAGAAAATAGTCATGATGAAATGAAAATATATGATATGTAGATAACGAAATGGAATACAAGTGTGATATTGGGAAAGGGAATTAATCCAACTTCTATCCACTTGGTGTTACCGGAACGAGTGACATCCCGGAAATATCAAATATTATCCGGTTTGATCCCAGGGCTCCTAACACCGAGTTATTATTATTACTACGGAAAATATGAACATGGCTTGGTAAATATTATGAGCAAATACACTTCGAGGGAAGCCCGGTTGTACTTTATGATACGGAAGGGACGCGAGGGATAAGTGACTCTGTGATCCACGTAATTTGTATCGATCTTTTGCAAATGTGTAGGACATATTTGGGAAAAATATTCTATGTAGAAATCTTGGCAATCTCAGATATGTTTAAGATCAATATTTGGAAATTTGGAAATTTTTTGAATTTTTGGAACTTCTCCAAATTTTTGGAAATTTTCGGAATTTTTTGAATTTTTTAATTTTTTTTTTTTTTGAATTTTTTGAATTTTTTGAATTTTTTGAATTTTTTGAACTTTTTGAATTTTCTGAATTTTCACATTTTATGTTCTGTCAGATTTTCCTCAAGGTCCCTCCAAAAACTATTCATTAACTATTTTCACGAATAACAATAATAACAACTGTAATAATAGATTGTGGAAATAAAGAATAATAGTAGTGGAACTAAAAAAAAATTGCTCATAAATCTCGACAGTCATATTCATGTTTATTCGATACGTGTTCAGCGAAAGTCGCCCGTTGATCGCATAAAAAAATAAATAAATAAAAACGTACCGTATTTTTCATCCTTCCGACTCCCCCCCCCCCTCCCCCCCTCCTCGAAAAATGCTTCGCGTCAGGTCGTAAAGCTTTCCTTATTTTTTTTGTGTACATAAATTCGCCCGGGGAATCCCCCGAAATGAAATGCACCGAGAGGTAGAAAAGTTGGTGCGAGAAACAAGTTTTTTTTTCGTACGCGAAAAAAGTCGAGTCTCTCTGTTGATCGTAAAATTGTTGACACGGCAGAAGTTGAGCCATTGATACAAAAAAAAAAACGCAAATCAGGGAATGACGAAGTTGAATACATTCGTCACGTGTAGACAGGAGAAATTATAAAGAATTTCTAAATTGCGTAGTACGATAAATTGAAAATTTTGGAAACTATAAAAAGAATACAGTCTGAAACGCAAATCGACAATTTATAGCACCCCAATACATTTATAATTGTACGCATAATTGTTTTAAAAATCGAACAGTTTCATAATTGTGAGAATTTGAAATTGTTTCAGAAAATTTGAAATTTTACGAATTTCAAGAATCTCAAAAATGGCGGGAAAAATAAATCAGTTCCAAACAAAAATGTTTATTTTTTCAGCCAATAAAAAAATTCCAATTTGCGGATGATTTGACGGTGCTTTTACCCCTTAATCCAATTAACTGGAGAAAAACAATCTTCATTTTCTTTTAAACTTGAAGAACAAAATTTATTCCACAAAATTTGACATTGCACTTTTCCAGATGCTTCAAGTATGAAAAAAGCTGAGAAAAAAAAAGTGAAAAAACGTGAGGTTAAAACCGCACGGGGGTAGCGATAGAAGTGAGTGGTAAACTTTTGCGTCAAACTGGCGGTCAGAGGCCGGATTGCGGGTGGCAGATCTGCAATCTGGAATGGAATCTGTCCGTACCAGACGCTCTCCTCCTGGTCTCATTCACCTCCTTGCCCCAGTCTCCTTTTCTCATGGTACAGGGTAAAAAAAAGTTTTATAAAAATTACCCTTCTGCTCGGTAACGCTATAGTGGGCGCCATTTTGAATTTTTGTTCACCTCCAGATATACAAAAAAAAAACTGCTAAAACTGAATAATAAAAATCTATTTCACGTATCCATGGTGTGACGGTTTTCTTTTCCGTCAGTCCACGGGACTTCAATATTTCCGCGCGCACGTTTTGAATACAAAGAAAAAAATTGGGTTTTATCTATTTCATTGATATATGTACAATTTCTTCTTCTTTATGTTGCAGGTACTCGTTTCTCATTCTCTCTTTGCATCTTTACAACACCCAGGGCTCCATTGGCCATCGCCACCCCCACCCACCGACTCCCACCCCGGAAATCTTGGTACGCGGCTCACGTTTCAGGTACAATATTAGCCTTTCATACGTCTCCCCTGACTACTCGTTCTACATATCGTTTCTTTTGTGTGGAAAGGACTACCAAACAGAATTTAAGGTTATTTTCACGAGGAATAAAAATGGTCCGCTTTCCACTCTATTTTTACCAATGTCATCTTCACGAAATCAATTGGAACACCATTTTAAACGCAATTCTATATTAAAATGGTTTCGCCTTCTCCTATGCAATGAGAGAATTTTTCCAATACCACAAGCAAAGATACAACAAATTTGAGGAGAACAAATTGTCGATTGTTCCAAAAAAAAATGCTAAAAAAAAGTGAGGCGTCATGGGACACCTGGTAGATGTGAAACATGGAAACACTAATTTTGATCTAAATTTATCCAAAATTTTTGACGATTTCTCGAAGATTATTGGAAATTTTCAAATACTCAGTTCTTTTGAATGTTTGAAAAGTTTTTCCAAAATTTCACAAAACTTTCTCAAATGTAAAAAAAAATTGCAAATTGTTTAAAAATTGTTCCAAACTTTTTCTAAATTTTTCCAAAGTTTCTTAAAATTATCAGAATTTTTTTCCAAGTTTGTTGTAAATCTTGCCAATTTTTGTTTTCAAATTTTTAGAAAAGTGCTCCAAATTTCTTCAAAGTTGTAAGAAAATTTTTTCAATTTAAAACAAAAATTGCAAATTTTTTCAAAATTTTTCTGAATTCTTGCGACAATTTTCCAATTTTGTTGTCAATTTTTGTGTAAGTTTTTGCTAATTTTTCCAAATTTTTCTAAAATGAGCCAAATTTTTTCTAAAATTTTCCCAAAAAATTTTTTTCCGAAAGATTTTTCCATTTTTTTCAACATTTTCCTAAAAGTCCCAAACATTTCCAACATTTTTCAAAATTTAAAAATTTTTTCCACGTCTTTTCAAAAATTTTCCAAACTTCGTCAAAATTTTTGAGAAATTGTTTCAAAAATTTTCTAATTTGTTAGAAAAAATTTCCAATTCTTTTCAAATTTTTTTGAACCGCTGTAGCATATCTCGATATGTACATACAACTTGTGCGCATATCGCCTTTGCGTCGAGGGCAGAGAGGGGGGCGATGGGTAAACAGTGGAGTATATCTATATATACATTTGTACTGGAAATGCCTGTTCCAGCCAGAATTGTTTTCCCAACGCAAGCGGCGCATTAGATTTTTCACATCGAAAATTTCAATTTTTCACAACTGTATTTCGACATTTTTAATTTATTTTCCATCATTGTTTTTGACATTCATCAAACTAATACTATGTAATTAAAAAGTTGCAACATAGTGAAAATATTCCCATCCATTTTTTCTGACGATTCAACATATCATTCCATTATTTTCCGGGAAAAACTTTTTCCCAACAAGATAATTGATAGACCGCGTATAACGGTATAACGCTTGAATGCCACAATTTTATTTTCCCCGACTCACGCTCGCCATGGAAAATACATAGAAACTATTTCCTAGCGTTAACGAATCACCGAAAATGTAGGAGGCACATTAAACATTCGAGCAATTCGAGTAAATTCCAAACTTTCGGGGATTTCCCGTCTACGCTGGGATTCTATTTTATTTTTTCCCCATTAATTTGTTTATTTGACGGTTTTTTCTTTCTCCTCTTTTCATGCCAGAGTCAGTAGAAATTTATCTGCAACAAGTTTCTCACCAAACAAGATTTTCTCTGACGGCAAATTAATTGCTTTTTTAAATGAAAATTCATAGTCTTTGAGAATCATGTTTTATGAAAGTGGATTGGTTTTATGTTGAGCTGAAAATTTTGCCAGTGAAATTTGGTCGTTTCGTTCTTTTGTCCATGAATTTGACTTCGACACTTGAAAGCTCAGTGTAAACAAAGTCTGAATTGAGATTTTCATCAAGCTTAAGTCGAAAGCTTTCATGCAAAATTGCGAGAAACCATAAGTTGAGCTTTTCCAAATTTCCACTTATTATGTGCATGAAGCTTGCATTGAGCTTTTCCTTAATCTCGGTAGCAGCCATGTGTGAACTTGAATTTGAGCTTTTTCTAAGTGTCTACTTGGCTCTCATAAGATGCTTAAGTTGAGCTTTTCAAATGCATTCAGTGCACCTCACAACCTTCGTGCTTTTTTATAAAGCTTGCACTGAGCTTTCGGACTTCTCAACTTGAGTCTTTCATAAAATTCAAGGTGAGCTTGCGGAAAGTCCACACTTGCAAGCTTCAAAAGCTCAATTTGAGCTTTTCGGACTCAAGTGTAATTCGAGCTGGGCGAAAGCTCCCACATATGATGTTCATAAAGCTTTGAGGTCTCAGTTTACACTGAGCTTTTACATCTATATTTTTATTCATGACGAATAGATTTCATACGGTGTAATCCAAGACTCTAAAAAATCTTCCATATTTCGTTAATTTCGTATCCGACAATTAGTAGAATAGTAATTACCATAACCATTAGAGCGCAGTTCGGGGGGGATTTTCCGAGGGTGAAGATGAGAATTAGTAGGGCTGGTATAACGTTTGTAAGGTGCCTAGAGTGGGTGGGAAAACTAGTCGAGATGGCCGAGTGAGTCCGGGTGTCCTAGACATAAATACTCGTGGTCAGCCGCTCGCCCACCACCTTCTCCTATATTCCGCCACCCCCCCCCCCTTTACCACCCATGGTCTTCTTCCCACCTCTTCTGCAATGCTGGACACACAATCAGGAAGTTTCTTGAGGAATGCGACCATGCCACCTAAAATTTCTTAGGCGGTCGAATTAAACTCGTTCCGGGTCGTCTGGCTTGGACGTTAGGTCCCGTGAACTGAAACTTCACGTTGGAAAGCTTCTGGCTTTTCGGTTTTGCACAAATGTATACGAATGAGGAGGGGGGGGGGCGGCAATGGTACGGTCAGCTTCACGTTACCGTGACTTGGCAAATTGTGGTTAGTCGGTGTAATAGATTTGGCCGGGGCATAATGAACACTGGGGAATTGATGGAAATAGGTCTGATTGTCGACTGGTTGATCATGGACATACTGTTTAGCATTGGAAATGTTGAACATTGGTGAGGAACGGTGTTTAAGGTTACAGAGAAATGTTCAGTTGTGGTTTTATAGGGAAAGCTGTGGCATTTTACGAATCGTTGCAAAACGTTACAAGTCGTTGCAAAACGTTACAAGTCGTTGCAAAACGTTACAAGTCGTTGCAAAACGTTGCATGCTGTTATAAAGCGTTTTTCATCGGAAATCGGAAATATTCCATTTTTCGAAATGTCTTCTCATTTTTTCAGATATTCAGGCAAATTATTTTTTTCAACAATTTTTGATTGGAGTATGCTTTTCTGTCCAGAACTGAAAACTTTTAAACGTACAGTTTGTTCGTGACGCCGTCGCTAAATTCCCTAATTATGTTGAAAAAGAAAATGGTATCCTGGGCTAGCATCGATTATCTTAAACACTGTTAAAAATATTCAAAGGCCGAATGAAGCGACAAGTAGCTATTTACGTGCACCAAAGCCCTCTGGGGTTAATGGTTTTTTTTTCGCCTCTTTTTGAGGCTGGTTTGCACACCAATTCCGCCACCTTTTGCTGGTTAATACGACACACTGGGGCAATCTTAAAAAAAAGGGGGACTCGGAGATAAGCTCCTGCGCGACTCCCACGAGGAAAAATCACCCCCATAGAAATGACTTTCTGAAGTGTCTTTATAAGCTAAACTTGAATTTCTTTCATTAGGCGATAAATGCTTACCTCTCAACTTTCATAATTTTTGTTTCTCAATGTAGAAATATCTTCGTTTCGGGGATATTTTATTGTGGGTATTTAATCCCCGACTTAAGGATGTTCTACCCCTATTCGTCATTTTTTAAAAGTTTTTGACGATTTACCCCAAATTCTTGGTTACATTGGCGGAGAAAAATGTACGATTTGTCCATAGCATTATTGTTTATTGACTCTCGAAATTTTATGACCGTAAACATATTTTTTTGTCTTTTCTCTACGCTTGTATGAAAATTCATAAAACTTTAGAAAAAACACTGAAAAATGGGTCCGTGACCATGAAATTTTAGGAGTCGATGGAGAAAAAAGCTACAGAAAAACGGTACATTTTTCCTGCTTATCAAATCAAAAAGTTGGGATAAATTAGAAAATAGCGGATAAATTGTCCTGGATAACGGGTAAATCATCGCCCGATTATACTTCAACTAATATTCTTAGTTAGGGTATATAAGATTCTTGCTTCGATGATAAAATATAGCTGATGCTGGGAGGATATTTGCTGGGGGGAATGGGGGGGGGGGGGTCAAATATCCTCGATTTGGGGATAGCACGCTGGATAATTTTTGAATAATACATTCAGGTTGTTTTAGCCGTAAAAAAATATTCGATTTTCTTTACTCGCTGAAGAAGAAAATCAGAAATATTCAGCGCAATTTCATATTGAATATAATTGAAGCATTTTCATAAATGGTGGACATAATTTATTTTGCGAACATATTTATTGCGACCTGGAAAATACGTTTTGACAGTACAATAAAGATTCACAAAAAACATTTTTAAGATGAATTAGCCTAGAATAGGTATTCCCTGTGCCGCTCAGATTCGCATTTTTATTTAATGTAAATTTGCCGATGTGGGCACAGAGAGTTTATAGAGAAGCTGACCTTCTCATTTCCTTCCACTGAGTGCATGTGCCATTCTTATTGCCTGTGGAGAGGCCTATAACAAATAGAACAAGAAAGAATTAGGAAAATGTATTACATTACCAATTACAAAGAACTAGAAATAAATTGACGGATTCAAGAAAAAAAGTCCTGATGCAAAAAACTAAAAAATCCCAAGTTGAAAATTTTTTAATTAAATTTTCTGAGAATTCATGAGAAATTCGAATATTTTAAGATAACAATAATAAAGTGTCATACGACTCACAAAAAGTTGAAAAATTCCAAGAATGTTCGAAATCTTTTACAATTTCGAAAAGTGATTATGGGAATAATTAAATTTGGGAGGCTCAAAAATTTTTACAAGTTTGAATTTATCAAACGCCGAATTCAGTGCAAAAGGCAATAGAATTTAGGGCAAAAAATCGAGGAAATATTACCTTTCCGTGCATTAAATCCTGGTAACTCGTGGATGGAGCTGCATGAGCTTCATATATGTAAAATACGAAGAATAGCGTACAAATCGTTCGCAAAAAGTCCATGATCGAATATCGTCAATACTGAAGAACTGTGGAGTAATATCTTAATATAAGCCGTTCTGATACGATGCTTGCAGGAAGTATCTGATTATCAGTAGCATAACATTTCTTTTTACGATCAACTATGATTGTTCTGCATAACAACAATAAGGAAATGAATAATCACATATGCTGAAGATAATAAAAAAAGTCCCTCACACGTGCTCGGTAAATCTTCAGGAATATCAGGAAATAACAAAACGAAAGACTTCAAAAATTCTGAAAATTTCAACAATATGTTTTTTTTTTTATTTATAGCATTTAAACCTAGTGGTTCATTCTGCTAAAAAAACAACAAAAATACACAAAAATACATGAATACATATAAAGCATAAATTTCAATAATGTTGAAAGTTGCAAAAAAAAAAAAAAAATTTAAAGCAAAAAAAAAATGGAAAAAATGAATTTCCATAATTCCAAAGATTTCACGAATTTAAAAGTTTTCAATATGTAAGCAAGATTTTCTTCTACAATTACAAGAAAGGTTCATCCACTTTTTCCTTAAAGCTCGCAATATCCGACCGTCATCTGCGGAAAGTGCTCAAACTCAACGAGCGCCATCTCCACAATTTTCGCCGGATTGTGGGGGCCCCGAGACAATAGCACAAGAGGCACGCCTGGATTAAGGGGGAAGAGGGGGTTCGGATGACCTAAGGGGGTTCCCACGAGCGTTGGCCATAATTTCATTAGCCGACTGTTGAGACAAATGAGTGAGCATTGAAACGAGAGCGCCGGCTGCCAAGAAGATTCCTGCGTACCGCGTGCCGGAAATAAACCCATATACGAGAAAAAGAAGACGAGAATGACCCGCAAGCTACAGAAAAATCCTGCGGTAGCCCTCCCCTGGGAGCCCTACATGGGCACTCACGAAAATATGTCCCGAAAATTTCGTGATAAAGCGCTTGTCGCTCGTTGTTACTGATAATGCAATTTTGGCGCGTAATGAAGATGGGATTAAATTGACATCATATTTCTGCCGTTTTTTTTAGGTATCAAAATCGGAGATCCCAAATAAAGTACACACGCGGAGGAAATTTTATTACAAATAAAATTGCTCTGTTCATTCGCAATAAATTATTCGCAAGAAATAGTTACCCAAAATTTCGGGCAGATACATGAAAATATGAACACTCCCCCCCCCCACACACACACACACAGGCACACACACTCACAGTGTCGGAGCTTTGGCGTAGTGGTAGAGTATCTGCCTACTACTCCAAAGTTCCTAGGTTCGCGGCCGCGGCCGTCGGAGAATATTTTTCAAAAATCTTTTCTCAGGGATTCCGACCGATGCAGGAACCTTTCGTGTGTGCTATGGGTGGTACCCATAAAATGAGACCGCCCGGCCGAGCGGAAACCTAACCCGACGCCGGGGGGGGGGGGGGGGGAAGGGTGGGTGCCATCGTAGCACAGGGGTTTCTGGAGGTTTACCCTGTGTTTAGAAATACGATGGCGTAAAATGGCGAAAGTCGGCCCCAGCCGCATGGGTGGGTGTCCGGTACGCCCCCTGAAGGAATGCTTAAACGGCCGCTTCCCGGGGCGTACAAATAAGACGGACGGAGACAAAAAAAACACATACATACACACACCGTTTTAGAATTTGATGGGGGTCATTTTAATAAATTTCCGAGAATCGGCAAATTAATTAGAAAATTTTCAAAGTTCTTGACATTTTGAAGTTTTTAAACATAAATATATGTATACTTTATAGACATTCGCGGTTTAACTTGAAGTACCATGTGGCCCTACCCGGCAAAAGAGCGTAGACAAGGAAGAATTATTGGGCTAATTGCGATAAGTTGGACATCCGACGAAATACTCGAGGCATTTTTTTTTCATTTTAAGGGTGGATTGAAAAGTATGGAGCCGCAATCGCAGAGTTTTTCCTCTTTTAGGTCTCCACTCTACTCAACTCTCGAGACAGAAATATGCGAAGCCCAAAAGCTCGCGCGTGGCTCCAAAAGCTGGACGCTTAATTGGACAAAGCCCACCCCTACTCCTTACTTTTGGGCTTCGCAATATGCCGAAAAAAATGAATCACTTTTGGAGGAAAAGAGGGGGGAAAAAATGAAGCATAAAGACAGTCAAAATCCTCGAGAGGGAGCGACACTGAGAGTTGAAACTTTTCGCCTCGCGCCATTAAGGTACTTCTGTTTGAACTATGTCGCTCGGTATTAATGTTTTTCTTGCTGTAATTACCGGTGCAAATAGGCGTGACGTCATTTTATTTGCTCGCGAGCGCGCAATATGGGCTTTGCCAATTAGTCGTGATTTTTTCAAGGACTCTTGTCGAAATTGATCATCCCGGTGTTCTTCGCAGTTTTATAAGTTTCCAAAGCTCTTATGATTAGCAAAAAGGTTCCGTTTTGGGATTTCCGAAATATTCAAAATTAATGAAATTTCCGAAATTTGTGAAGGTTCCGAAAGTAGTTCAAATTCCATAATTTCAATTTTTCGTCAATATTCGAAATTGCAGAGAAATCTCCTATTTATAGAATTTCCAAAATGTTGTTTTCGAAAAAAATTTCAATGTTCAGAATTGTGACCATTTTGAAAATTGCTACTTTGACCCTCGACTGGTGAGTTTGGAGCATTTGAGAAATTCCAAGTTTCATAAAAGCTCGAGGTTGTAAAAATTGCAAATTGTTTCAAACTTTGCAAAACTGATGAGTCGATTTTGAAATTTAAAAAATGATATCACGCATATCATATCATTTTTCCGAAAATTTTCCCGCATAAAACGATGAAAAAATTCTTATTTTTCCTCAGTAATTCTGTATATTCAGGGATATCTCTGGGCTGGGGTTCGGGGGTGTGAGAGTCGATAATGACGCCATCTGGCTCGCGTCGGAAAACTTTCTACGGAGTTTTAATACCCCCAGCGAGAGAAGCCGAGGCGTCGGATTTCCGGACGTTCGATAGTTACCATCTTCTGCTTAGAATTCTGTATAGTAGCAATGAACGGAGAGAAACTTTTCTCACCAATCAAATAAAATTAAAAAGAAAAATTTCTTTCCCTTTTACAATTCTTTTTTTTCTATTCGTCAATCGATGAATCTCCAATATTGAATGTCAGAAACGATTCCTTAAATAATTTTTGCTCATCGTGTCAAATTTCTGCTTAACTAACGAAGAATATGAATAATTAATAACGAAATTTTATGATAATGAAAATCTCGTTGAAAACAATATTGTTCCTCCTTGGTAAAAGATCCATAAATAAAGAAAGTATAGGTATGGGTAGGGGGGCAAGGGGGGCAAGGGGGGCAAGGGGGGCAAGGGGGGTAAGGGGGGTAAGGGGGGCAAGGGGGGCAAGGGGGGCAAGGGGAACAAGGGGGGCGAGGGGGACAAGGGGTGCCAGAGGTACATAAACAAGTGGTGTAAGGGAAAAAAGGCAATTTCAATAAACGATTTCAAGTAAATGGCTGAAAATCATATTTAACGACGATCCCAAGTCGAAATTTTGATTCTGTAGCCCCAAAGGTTATTGTTTTTCCATTGGATTTGGAATGGAAAATAACAAAAAAAATTCATAGTATAGAGTGCTTCTGAAGTTGAAGATAAACAATATCAAGTTCTGGATTTTATGCTTCTGCCACTGTCTTACGTAACGTGGTATTAAATAAATTGTTTACCGCATCACGGGGACAGTTTCCGTTTCGATTAGCCCGGCATAAAGTTTTGGGGAAATTCGATAATGCAGTAAAGGGTGATGTTGAAGGGAGGGTGGGAGGAGGGGGATGAGAGCGTCCCGACGTCTCGCTCGGCTGTGCGCATCCGGTAAAGTTTCGTCGTCGGTCCGTCGCGTCCGACGACGTCCAAACCTCCCCCCTCCCTCACCGCCCCCCGCCCATCCCCTCACCCCTAACCTATAGAATAACGGCGTCATCCAGACTGGAATGGTCCGTACATACGAGTGAAAAAATTGTGGGCATTCTTGTGGTCGCAACAAATATCGACGAATGAGTTGAATTAAAATTTATAATGGCCAAATTATCCTGGAACCTTATGGCACGTAAGGATTTTTTTTTGCATGCTGTATGAGAGCGTTAACAAAGTATTCGAAATTCTTGAAAAATTACAAATTTTCATCACGTTCTGGTATTTGAAGATTGAGAAAAAAATGGAAAATTTCAAACATCAAATGGTAAATTTTTAAAAATACCAAATAAGTTTGAAGCTCGATTTCATTGAGGTATTGTTGGCAAGTGCAAATAATCCACGAGTGAGAGTGAATGTACGTCTCGCCGTTGGCATATAACAAATGCAATATGTCGAGGCGAGTGAAAATGGGCAGAAGGTGAAAAAAGGGACAGAGAGGTGGAGGGGGAAAAAATGGAAAATTGGGTGAGAGGTGAATACAACGGATATGGAGCAAAATGTGAGAGGCTCAGTTGCATTCGGATTTTTTTTTTCGACTGTTACATCCCCCTCATACCCAGCTTTAGCTTCTATAGATAGCTATGCATTGTATACTGAGAATATAGGGAAAGGCCGAAATGAAACTGAACAGAGCCAGAAGCCAATTTTTTTTCAGTTATACAGTTTATTAGTTTCATTCAGAGAAAAAAAGCCACGTTTTTGTCCTGTTTTTCTTCTATTCTCTGATACCAATCGCCATTGTGTAATATATATGTCCATTTTTTCTAATTGGAATACTAGTTTATTTAATTTCTTTTATTGCATTCATTTAATGAAATTTTATTCTATATTTTTTATTTTGTTGGCTTTTATTTTACTTTACTTTATTTTTTTATTTGATTTTTTTTTCTTGAATTTAAAGTTTAAAAATTGTTCGAAACATTTTCTAAATTTTTTCACCCTTTTTTTAAAATTATTAGAATTTTTTTTCAATTTTGTTCTAACTTTTCCAAGTTTTTTGTAAATCTTTTCAATTTTTTTTCTCAAATTTTTAGAAAAGGGCTCCAAATTTCTTCACACTTCCAAATTTTTTTCAATTCAAAACAAAAAATGCCAAATTTTTTCAAAATTCTTCTGAATTCTTGCAAACATTTTCTAGTTTTGTTGTTCATTTTTCTGTAAGTTTTTACTAATTTTTCCAAATTTATCTAAAATGAGCAAATTTTTTCTAACACTTTTCCAATTTTTTCAACATTTTTCAAAATTTATTTAAAATTTTAAAATTTTTCCAAACTTGTTTGAGAAATTGTTTCAAAATTTTTCTAATTTGTTAAAAAAATTTCCAAATATTTTTAAATTTTTTTGAAACGCTGTAGCGTGTCTCAATATGTACATCCAACTTGTGCGCATCGCCTTTGCGTCGATGGTAGAGAGGGGGCCATGGGTAACCAGTAGAGTATATCTATATATACATTTGTACTGGAAACGCCTGTTTCAGTCGGAATGTTTTCCCAACGCAAGCGCCGCATTAGATGTTTCACATAAAAAAATCACCGAGCACAGTTGAATTTTTCTTTCTAATTCTGTTACATTGTCTGAAAATTTTGTCGATAATTCTATAAAATTCCCATGAGAATCCCATAAGAATGCTGTAATGAATTGGAACACTTTCGACGGGAGTTCTTTTGCGAAAATTTCCCATAGAAAAATCCCCTTATAGCGTTTCTTCACCTATGGCATTCGTATAAGATTCTCTGTGATGTATGACGCGGGAGACCTATGGTGTTTTTTAGCAGGTATTAATGAAAGTATTATTCTTAGCGAATAACGTAACTGCTAGTCCACCTATGGGAAGCACACATGGGATACTTAATAGACGAGGGTCCAGCGGTCATGGTAAACATTAGGACTCGATTATTAATGGTGTATCGTTTTAGTTCTGATCTCGAGACTCCGTATAATACGTGCGTGCCTCTATCGCGCCCTTTTCAACGCTAATTTATATTTGCCGTTTTATGGGATAGATAACGACCCCACTTGTTATTATTAGGATGAGGGGAGGGGTAATGTCCCTACATAAACATATTTTCGGTGATTAAATATCGGTAAGAATTATCTACATTCATTATGGGAAGGAAAACGTATCACCACAATCGATTATCAGAAATGCAAATGCTGATGGTATTTCAAAAAAAAGTGAGGCGTCATGGGGCACCTGGTAGATGTGAAACATGGAAACACTAATTTTGATCTAAATTGATCCAAAATTTTTGACGATTTCTCGAGAATTATTGAAAATTTTCAAATACTCAGTTCTTTTAAATGTTTGAAAAGTTTTTCCAAAATTTCACAAAACTTTCTCAAATTTGTAAAAAATTTGCAAATTGTTGAAAAACTGTTCCAAACTTTTTCTAAATTTTTCCACAGTTTTTTTAAATCATTAGAATTTTTTTCCAATTTTGGCCTAACTTTTTCCAAGTTTTTTGTAAATCTTTCCAATTTTCTTTTTTCAAATTTTTAGGAAAGTGCTCCAAATTTCTCCAAACTTGTAGTAAAATTTTTTCAATTTAAAACACAAATTGCAATTTTTTCCAAAATTCTTTTGAATTTTTGCAAAAACTTTCCAATTTTGTTGTCAATTTTTCTGTAAGCTTTTGCTGATTTTTCAAAATGAGCCAAATTTTTTCTAAAATTTTTCCAAATTTTTTCCAAAAATGTTTTTTTTTTCGAAAGATTTTTCCAATTGTTTCACCATTTTTCTAAATTTCTCAAACATTTCCAACATTTTTCCAAACTTTGTCAAATTTTTCGAGAAATTATTTCAAAAATTTTCTAATTTGTTAAAAAAAATCTCCAATTCTATTCAACTTTTTTTTGAAACGCAGTAGCGTATCTCGATATGTACATACAACTTATGCGCATCGCCTTTGCGTCGATGGCAGGCAGGAGGGGCAGGCGACGGGTACCCAGTAGAGTATATCTATATATCCATTTGTACTGGAAATGCCTGTTCCAGTCAGAATTTTTTCCCAACGCAAGCGCCGCATTAGACGTTTCACACCAAAATTCTCAAATTTTCTGGGACTTCTGGGATAAATCGAACAAATTTTCGGGAATTTTCCAATTTTTCAATGAGGAAGACTTATCACACCCTTTGGATGAGCAACACCGTGTAAACAATAAATTGATGAAATGGATATGGACCAGGTATGGGTAGACTATTACGCGACTCCTTAGGGTCGCCTTGAGGGAAATAAAGAACGATTGGTACACTAAATCAGCCCGAGATAGTCTCACTATCCTTTCTTCTCTTTTTATCCTATTCCAATTCTATCCAACAGTACCAAGTGAACCTTAACATCTCTGACTGCATACCAGATCGAGTTACGAGCCTTCTTCCCAACGATACGCTTCCTACATACGTATAGCGACATTAAAGACTGTAACAACAGGCTCATGTGAACGAGCTACATCAAAAAAAGGGGATTTTCTCGCTCCCGAGTGGATTCCTATATTTTTCTACCTTACACCCCTTTTCTGACACTGTTTTATGGCGAAATTGTAGGATTTTTGTATGTCTTTGAGGTATTGGCATTTCTCAAAATTTCTAGAATTCTTGGGCTTTTCAAGTTTTTGGCAACTTTGGATTTCCAATTTTCAATTTTTCAAAAATTTTAAGTCATAAAATTTTTTAAATTGCCCATTTTTCTCAAATCCAGAAATTTAAGAACTTTTCTTTTCAACCTTTTTATAAGACACAAGGAGTGGGCGAAATGTGACCGCCATTCGGACCACACATATAATTTTCCGAATGGAATATAGGTTTTTTTGCGTACCTTTCATAGTTTAGCCGATATTGCTTATTCAATTGTATCTTTCCACTCATCAGATCCTAAGCATGCACACACACACATACACACAGGTGCGCGCGCCAATGCATATACACATGCACACGTCGGACATATATCCAGGGAAACATTTATTAGTAATCAAGTAACGGTCATAATTATACTCAATAGTTGATAACATGGATTTTTCTCATCATCCCAAGAAAAACGAAAAAGCCAAATGGACCCATCCATTTTTTCACCCTTTGACAGAGTTTTCCAACTGAGTAGAGAGGATTTTATCAATTCGAAAGCAATTCTTTTGGGGCGTTGACGCGCGAGTCCACAGTGTTTACCAAAACATCTCTCAAACTGTGGCTCCATTCATTCTCTGGCTATTCGATCATGTTTTTCAACTGTTGTCCCGTTGAATTCCCTTTGATTTATACTCGCTCGCGAGTGTACATCATAATGCAATTTCCGGACTTTCTGAGTGGCCGATTGACAGAAAAAAGATATTTTTTACTTTTTCAATTCTTAACTTTTTAACCTTTTGATTTCCGCGAAGATATAGTAATGACCCTGAATCCAACTTTTTTCATTTCGACCTGCGACTAGGGGTTTAAGCATGTAAGAATCATCTCGAACAAAGTCTGTGTGTGTGTGTATGTGTTTTTTTTTCTTTTTTTTCCTCCGTCCCTCTCACTTGTACGCCCCCGGTAGCGGCCGTGTAAGCATTCCTTCAGGGGGCGTACCGGACACCCACCCATACGGCTGGGGCCGACTTTCGCCATTTTCAGGCCATCGTATTTCTAAACACAGGGTAAACCTCCAGAAACCCCTGTGCTGCGATGGCGGGCGCCTATGATGGAACCCACCCCCCCTGCGTCGGGTTAGGTTCCCGCTCGGCCGGGCGGTCTCATTTTATGCGTACCGCCGATAGCACACACGGAACGTTCCTGCATCGGTCGGAATCCATGAGAAAATATTTTGAAAAAATATTCTCCGGCGGCCGGGCGCGAACCTTGTGAGTGTGTGTGTATGTGTGTGTGGGTGTGAGTGGGTGGGTGGGTGTGTGAGAGTGCGTGGGTGGGTGTGTGAGGGTGGGAGGGTTTGTGAGGGTGGGCGAGGGTGGGTGGGTGGGTGTGGGTGGGTGTGGGTGGGTGTGGGTGGGTGTGGGTGGGTGTGGGTGGGTGTGGGTGGGTGTGGGTGGGTGTGTGTGTGTGTGTGTGTGTGTAAAGGGGTAGGTCTATAGTTTCATCGCGGGAAGTGACTGTGTCGGAGTATCTCGATATACAATGATAAACCGAATGTGAAGGATTCTCTCAAAGCGCGCCTAACGAATTTTCATAAAATAGCGCGACTACTGATGGCTCAACTCAGCAAAATTTGAGAATTAAATTTTCCTAGAAATCAAAAACTTAAAGATTCGCTCACTCCTCAGATTTTGGAATACAAGAAAATTAATCCTTACGAGATGAAAAAAAACTGGAGTACTCGGAAAGGCGCCTTGTAGAGTTGCTAATATTGATAACAGAGTAAAATTTATTTATGACACGTTTTACGCATTTTTGAAGAGACTTGGGCACTTTTTATGAATAGTAAATTTGTTGGGCGTTTTTTCATTGCATCTGACCCTCGCGCTATTTTCTACCAATCGAATTCACACCGATTGTCTTAGCCAGAGTGTAATAGCTCCATTGAATAGTAATTTACGAGTACTTTGGAATTTTTTATTATCCAAGTCCATTCTTCAGATTGCGATGCAACTTCTCAGAGTTCCTGATTTTTTTAAAAACTTATTCTCTGTTTCGGAAAGCAATTCGTTCCCAGGGTCATCGATTGTTTGTTGTATTTAATTAATCCCGGTCGTTTCAGAATGGCAGTGTATTTTGCAATATTTATTTACTTCTTAATTCGGGATAATTCAATACACGCGACAGTAGAAAATTCGCCGCGAATATTTTTTTAAACTATGAAAATTTTTGGAAAACGTGCAGTTTTGATGGATTTGGAAAAACATGATCAGATGAAAGAAATTTGAATCGTTTTAAAGGAGTTAAAAACAATATGACTAATTGCGATTATTGAAGTTTTGACAATTTTCAAGGAAAATTTTTCTTTGGGAACATTTTAATTGGAATGCAATAAATTTTCCAGTTAATATTACTTGATTTTTTTTGCTATCAATGGTAAATTTTTTTTTGTACAATTTTTTTCAAGGTAGTCTTTTTATATACCTTTTGGGAAATAGGAAAAAAGGAAAGAAACACAATTTATCTTGGATAATGACTTATTCATGCGTAGAGTCACGCTGAGTGAGCCTCCAGAGTGATCATAGCTCATAAATACAGTTCAGGCACCCCTCAAGCGTCTAATGATGGTCGGCTCCAACCTGTCACCAATGATATTAATGTTTTCAGTTTAATTCTCATTCAGAATCGTTTATACGATCGTACATTTTTGGTGTTTCCGAAAAAATAATTTCCAATGAGGATATCAGAAAAAGCAAGCAGAACAATTTCTGAGAACGCTCTTATCATACTGTTCTTGGAAGTAGTTCAAAAATCATTGATTACATACTTCCAAAACTCGGAAAATGAAAGGTTCAAATGGCTTTGAAGACTCTGTGAAAAAACAGAATATTAGAAAATTTTTGAAGAGTCAAAAATGGAAAAAAATTACGTTCCAAAATTTTGAAACACAATATTGAAATTATAAAATCTTAAATGTAACAGACAACAATTTTAAAGAACATTCCAAAATGTCCAAATTCTTGAAAATGTCAAATTTTTAGAAATTGCATATATTTGCTAATTTTGAAAATTCAAGTAGTGGGATAAAAGTGTGTCCCCGTTGGGAACAAAAAGAAAACTTTCCGATTTGTAATTTCTGTTTCCCATTCCTAGATTTTCCGATACGTCAATTGAATCTTTCAATCCCATTTATCAAGCAGATAATCCTGAATATTTGACTAGCCGCATAGTCAGCGTGAGGACGAGAATTATGCGCGTTACTGGAGTGGGAGTGAGACGCCACTAGGGGTGCGAACGCTCGAAGGTTAAACCCGTCATACCTCTTTAATTATGACAAATATGGAAATAAGTGATAAAAAATTAAATATGTATTTCCACTTACTGAGCAAATTCTGCTTAATACTTTTTGCCGTATCTCTTACCGTTTTTGAAATAGAGCCTTGTAAACAATTCAATTGTTAATAACACAAAAACAGCTCGGTCAATCTAAACCAAAAACTAATCCGATCTAAGTTCCATGAAGACGCTCCGAATAAGACCTTGATGACCCCGATCGTTCAATGTGTTCGTAAGAAATCGTTAACCAAAAATCCGATTCCACACATACAAACATACACACACACACACACACACAGACATTTATTCGGAATTTAATGGAAAGCATTTTGGTATACTTAAAACACCAGTTACAAAGTCAAAAAAAAAATTGATGTCGAGGTCAATACAATGACTTTCCGAAAATCGGGAAGCTAAAAAATCCACAAATTAGGAAGAAATTGTGAAAAGTAGGAAAATCAAATTTGCTTTCTTATGCATTGTAATGGCAAAAAGATTTCGGTGCTGTATGAAAAACAAAGCGTTTCAGAAATTTGTCTTTTGCTTGAACTCCTGAATGTCCCTGGCAAAAATCGGAAAATATTAATCCAAAAGACTAAACTTTTTGCCCCTGTCGTATTTATTCCCAGTGGTAATTTTGTCAAATGTCCAGTAATTTCAGTGACAAACGAGATACGTCACACTCTGGCTCTCGTCTCGGTTTTCCCCTCATTCCTCCAAAAACTACTCCAGTTGTGCTTAATCCATTGATTAATTCACTTCGCTTTCACGTCCTTTATGATTAGTCCCCATTTAGCCGGCATGTATCGTTGTACACATCAGCCCCCTCGTTAATCAATTTTATTTTTTCCTCTTCTCTTATTCTCTCTCATTTGCTCCATGACTGTCGCATCTGCTCTGAGGCAAATGAGACATGTCCCAATCCAATTTTTTCATTCCACGAAAAAGTGACTTTAATTTTGTTCATCTTGAAATTTTGAGCTGGTGAAAGTCTGAAAACATTCAGAGTTTTATGAATTTTTGGGATTCTGGAATTCGCGACTCCAATTTTTAAAATTCTTGGAGTCTGTGAGGTTGATATCTTGACCTCAAAATCCCGAAGAAATTGAGTTGGAAATTGGAAATGACTATGGGCAAGGGGAATGAGAGAAATGGAAGGTGGTCGAGAGTCGTGATTACAGTGCCGTGTATTCAAATGGTCAGTCTGACCCATACCAATCACACCAACTGTCCCCAGTGGTGGCGGCCGCATCTCTCACACCCGCCTTTATACCCTCATCCAACGCCTCCGTACACACTCGGGCCGATTTCATGACCTCCCAGTACTGCATTACAAGGATCTATATTCGTTAAAAACAAGCAGAGTTTCCCCTGAAATTTTCGATTCTCTGTACTTTGTTTCTCACTTCAAAATATCTGAGGAATTGGCAAAGTGTAAAAATTTGCGGCTTTCTGAAAATTGTGAACAATTACAATTGGCTGACATTTGATTCAGGATGACCTCCACTTGATTGAAGTACTTGAGTCAAGTTGAAGGCTGCTTGATTTGAATTGGCTCTTACTTGATGGAAAATCGAGTCCTACCTGATCGAAGTTAACCCCAACTTGGAATCTAAATTGACCCCTACTTGATTCAAGTCGACTTCTACTTGATTCGAGCTGGCCGCTACTCGATTCAAGTTGACCTATACTTGATTCAAGTTGACCTACACTTAATTCAAGTTGGTCTATACTTCATTCAAGTTGGCCTTTACTTGATCCAAGCTTGCCTCTGTTTGTCAAGTTGACCCATACTTGATTCAAGTTGGCCTCTACTTAATTCAAGTTTCGTATACTTGATTCAAGTTTTCCTCTACTTGAGTCAAGTTGGCCTTTACTTAATTCAAGTTGGTCTCTACTTAATTCAAGTTTACATCTACTTGATTCAAGTTTACCTCTACTTGATTCAAGTTGACCCCAACTTGATTCAAGTTGGCCTCTACTTAATTCAAGTTTACATCTACTTGATTCAAGTTTCCCTCTACTTGAGTCAAGTTGGCCTTTACTCAATTCAAGTTGGCCTCTACTTAATTCAAGTTTACATCTACTTGATTCAAGTTTACCTCTACTTGAGTCATGTTGACCTCTACTTGATTCAAGTTTACCTCTACTTGATTCAAGTTTACCTCTACTTGCGTCAAGTTGGCCTCTACTTGCCTTAAGTTGACTTGAATCACGTCGATACTCTATTTAATTGGACTTGATATTCTAGTTGACCATAAATCTACTTAAATCAAGTAGATTTGAGTAAAGTAAGTGGTAATGTACCTCAGTCAACGGTATTCTTTTCAAGCTAACTCCAGAATAATTGTAGTAGGGTTAGTATTGGAAAAACCCTCATGAGTTTCCTATGATCGACGTTTGTTATTAATTTTCCTTTTCAACTTTCAGGTGTTTTTTTTTCTTTAGAGAATGAAAATTTGAGAGATCGAGGGGTTGACTTGTTATCCCGCATGAAACTTTCGCTTTTACCGTTAATTCATAATTCACGATCGTCCCAGTGTGTCTCGGTGTACGTTACAAGAGTGAAAGTAAAGAGGGTTTGAGAGGATGTAGTCAAGTCAGTGGGAAAAGTACCTAAATCATGCATTTTATTAGGCGAAACCTACGTTTTACCAGTGTAACCCTCGTTTTCACGAAAATTTGTAGACTCGTATTTTTCACTCATACCACGATCGCGGTTTTTTCACTTTACTTTAGTTAATTTGAGAGGGGCAAAAACTAAAAATCACCAATGATGCTAAGTTCTTGATGAAGTAATAAATGTATACATAGCACATAATTTTGCAAAATTTTTAGGGTGGTTTGAAATAATAAAAGAACTGCCAAAATTTGTCAATGAACTGAAAAAAATAAGTTTCCGAAGGTTTTAAAATCTTGAAAATTCCGTCTAGCATTTGTAACTTCCCTATAGGGAAAGTTATTGTAATGACCCCGATAATGAAAAGTGTCAGATCGATGAAATTTTTACTTTTCTCGACGTTTGGCATCATCCTGACACGTTTTCAATGAAAAGTCTGTGTGTGTGCGTATGTATGTACGTATGTGAGCATTTTTTTTGTGACACAGTTTCTGCTGAACAGCTGGACCGATTTGATTTTTTTTTTTTCAAAAATTCCATTTAGCTATTGTGGAGAGCGGAAAGGAGTGTCGAGTCTAAAACACAATTCCTTCAATTGTTATTAACAACTTCAATTGTTTAAAACGTTGTATTACACAAACCGTAGGAGATAGAGGAAAAAGTTTCCAACGAATGTTGTTCCCTACATGAAGATACATATTTTATGTTTAATGACTTTTTCCCATACTTGCCCTAATTTACGAGATATCGCTTAATTAACCATTTTCATTGTTTATAACGCTGTATTTCGAGAACGATGACAGATACGAGAAAAAGTATTAAACAAAAGTTATTCCGCTCGTGAAACTACATATTTCATGTTGTATTACTTTTTTTGCTAAGCACCATATTTTGCGAGATATGGATAAAGAATCGTAATAATCGATTAATAGTTGAATTTGCGTTACTGATATACAACTTGACTTCATACGTGTATTGTCACACACACACCCACTATCGAGAAGTTATAGATGCGACCCGTCGAGGGTCACATTCACATCCCATTTATTTTAATTTCAATAATTCTAGCAGAAAAGCACAGCATCTAATCGCAAGTCTATATGCCCGAATCTCCGTTTTCCCCCGGACAAAGTCATAAGTAGCAAGAGCAGTAAGAAAAAAATCCAGTCTCAATGGATTTATGTAGTTCCCCGAATTCGGATATCTTCTAGTGGCATAAACCTCACGAAGGGGCGACTTTGCTCCCTCCCCTATGTTTACCCCTGTATATGTCCTATTCTCAGTTTCTCTCCCGTATTTACCCGAATATACATGTACGGGCCTACTGTTTGTCTTCTCATGTCACCAATGTTTTCCACTTATTTTTATTTGTTTTCCTTCATCGAATTAAAGTAGTATGGTCATGAATTGTTTTACAACGTTCAAATATAAAATTATATTTTTCAGTGAAGGGTTATGTCGGTAGAATCAACGTGCGTTACTTGTAATCGATTAACCTTCGAGTGAAACTCATAATCATTGATTTTGACATAGGAGTTATCCGGGCTTCTCTTCACACACACATACACACACGCACACGCACAGATTTTCGGGAAGTTATTGTATTGACCCCGAAATAAATTTTTTTTTTACTTTGTAACTGGTGTTTTAAGTATACCAAAATGCTTCCCATCAAATTCCGAGTGAGTGTCTGTGTGTGTGTGTGTGTGTGTATGTTTGTATGTGTGGAATCGGAGTTTTGGTTAACGATTTCTTACGAACAGATTGGACGATCGGGGTTATCGAGGTCTTATTCGGAGCCTTCATGGAACTTAGATCGGATTAGTTTTTGGTTTAAATTGACGGAGCTATTTTTTTGTTATTAACAATTGAATTGTTTACAACGCTCTATTTCAAAAACGGTGAGAGATACGGCAAAAAGTATTAAGCAGAATTTGCTCAGTACGTGGAAATACATATTTAATTTTTTATCACTTTTTTCCATATTTGTCATAATTAAGGGGGTATGACGGGTTTAACCCTCGAGCGTTTGCACCGCTATTGGCGTCTCACTCCCACTCCAGTAACGCGCATAATTCTCGTCATCACGCTGACTATGTGGCTAGTCAAATATTCATAATTATCTGCTTGATAAATGGTATTGAAACATTCAATTGACGTATCGGAAAATCTAGGAATGGCAAACAGAAATTACAAATCGGGAAGTTTTTTTCGTGGTCCCAACGGGGTACACACTTTTATCCCAGTAGTTTTATTTTCTTTTTATTCTTAATTAACGTCGCTATATTTGTGCACCTTCAAGTGCTAATCAACGATCCGTCGAGGGTTGATTTGAATTTTGGGATATTTTGAAGCAAATAGCAAGTTTCTGAATCATATGATCGTAATTCAAAACTGTTCGAACTCTACAAATTTGAACTTCAAAACAAGTTTTGTAGCTTCACAAATGTATAACTTGATAATTCTCCCCAATTTTGAGAAATTTACGAAAATTATATAAATTTAGAGAATTTCCGAATTTGAAAAACTTACACAAATTTTGAATTTTTAAAAGAAATTGCGCGAATTCCGATTTCTATGATTTACACACATCGGATCTATTTTTTTTCGGTCACCGTGGAAATTTGACAATCGCATTATCAAACGCAATGATCTCGTAAAATTTGAGCTGTCTAAAGATAGCACAAGAATTCGTATAAATGGGTCAAAAAGTTGTCTGAGGTCAGAGAATGGAAATCACGGGGGGTTAGGGTCGAAGTTTTGTGTGGAGTTAACGGCTCGAACTTTTTTTTCCTGTCTAAAAACTCAACAGTTTTATTTTCACTTGTTAATGACTTGGACGTTAACATAGTTTTCGATGAAAAAAGATGAGTTGCCCTTTTTTTTCTGAAATATCTTAGCACGAGTTTGCACCTATTACACTTCGAGGTATAGTTTGTCCTCCATGGAGATAAATATATAACGTCTATATTCACGACTGTATAGGATTACCTGAGTAGAAAAAATGGATCAATCTTTATATATGTGCACGCGATTTGGCTTTCAATTTTTTTAAATACAACATATTGATCGCAATCATATTTCCATTCACCTTTTGTCTTCGGAGAAAACGTTGGTTTTCATTGGCGATGTTATTTCCGTACGGGAGAGAAAAAAATTACGTTTTAGTAAAAACAAAGTGAAGCGTCATGGGACACCTGGTAGATGTGAAACATGGGAACACTAATCTTGATCTAAATTGATCCAAATTTTTTGACGATTTCTCGAGAATTATTGGAAATTTTCAAATACTCAGTTCTTTCAAATGTTTGAAACGTTTTTCCAAAATTTGACAAAACTTTCTGAAATTTTTAAAAAGTTTGCAAATTGTTTAAAAATTGCTCGAAACTTTTTCCAATTTTTTGGTAAATCTTTCCAATGGTTTCTTTTAATTTTTAGAAAAGTGCTCTAAATTTCCTCAAACTTGTAGCAAATTGGTTCAATTTAAAACAAAAATTGCAAATTTTTTCCTAATTCTTCTGAATTTTTGGAAAAAGTTTTTCAATTTTGATGTCAATTTTTCTGTAAGTTTTTGCTAATTTTTCCAAATTTTTCTAAAATGAGCCAAACTTTCTCCAAAATTTTTCCGAAAACATTTTTCTAAATTTCCCAAACATTTCCAACATTTTGCAAAATTTATTGTAAATTTTAAAATTTTTTCCATATCTTTTCAAAAATTTTCCAAACTTTGTCAAAATTTTTGAGGAATTGTTTCAAAAATTTTCTAATTTGTTAAAAAAAAAATCCAATTCTTTTCAAATTTTTTTGAACCGCTGTAGCGTATCTCGATACGTACATACAACTTGTGCGCATCGCACGTGCAACATGGACAAATTCTTCATGGCAAAGAATGAATAGTAGATAAATTCAAACAACTGTTTGAGGTACACCGACGGCTATGGCCGAGTGGCTAGAGCGCTGGCCTTTGGCACACGAGGTCCACGGATCGAGTCTCCGCTTGGGAACTCTCCAATTGGTATAGTAGAGTGGAATTGTCCAGCTCTTGAATTCATAAGGATTTATAGTCGAACGTGAGTTTCGTCAAAGAAACGGCTGTACAAATTGAGGTTTTCCGTGGTTTTCCATCAATTGTAAATTGACCCAAGCAATGTAAAGTCTGGTAGGCATTGCATTGATTGGGTCAAATTAACTGAATGCTGTACAGTTTGGGAAGAATTCGGTTTCCATCGGCACCGTGGGAGGGTCGCCACATATGCATAATCGCATCGAAGCGTAAATAAAAAAAAAAAAAAACTGTTTGAGGCGTCTGATGAAAGGAGAAACATTTTTCGGGATGTGTATTCGAACCGATTTCTAAAATATCATTTCCGTTAAGTGGTGAACACTGACTCATTTTGCTCGTTGTGTTACTTAAATTGTGCATTGTATCCTCAAGTTCCGGAGAAATATTCTTGACTCATTGATGTCCTCAACCTTGATATTTTTCCCCCGAATATGGTTCCTCCTGATTTAAAACGCTTTTGTTCGTGTATGAAAGTTGGTGGAGTGCAGGAGACTCTCAGGTAGCGTTCCATACCGGAAATTTCCCTGGCCACTGAGCCCCCACCCCCGGCGACCACCATCTTTAACAAAAATTCCTAAAAAAAAAAGCTTCCGCTGAAGCTTTTCGCAGTAGGCGTGGAGTCCACGGTATCTTGCGCATGCGCAGGTCGATACACACCTTTAGCATCTCCAACCAGGGTGTCTTCCATCTCCCCAGTCGACGTTCCGTCACTCCTGGATGAGCCACACTCGTTGGCAGACGTCGATCTCTCCGTCGTTTCGACGAGTTCCCGATGTTAGTCATCCCCAAACCTTCCAGATCAATGCAATCATGTCTAACAGAAAAATTCATCTAGTGGGGCTAAGTAAAATATCGCAGGGCCGATGCTGATTGAAAAAGCTCCTGAGGAGAGCTAATCCTAACTAATGATCTTGTTTCTTAGGAAAAGTCATAGGCCTAGTTCTAGTTCATAAATTTTGAACCTAGTTCCAATCATCAACCAAAAAAAATCATCATGAACCAAAAGCTCTTATGGTAATCCTAATCATTTTCATCCTAATCCTAATCCAGAACTTCAGTCTGACCAACAAATGCCAACCTCAATTCGAGGAAAAAAATCTGATAAACATCCAAAATACCTTTCTGGTACTCGACATAACTGCTTTCTGAATGTGAAAGATCAGATTTTTCAACGTCGATTTCTCATACAATCGTTATCCCCCACAGCCTCCAAAACCAAAACGGCCTACGGTTCTTCAAACTATGGATTGTAAGATTCTAGAATGTAATTGTGAAATGAGAAAAATTGTCGGATGCTTCACCCATTTTAAAATATTTCCCTCCATATCAAATTTGTCCAGTTAATCCTAGATTTCGTTCCTTACGAATGACATGTGGCAAGTATTCCATGAGAATTCTCTCCGCTATTCCAGAAAAAAATTCAATCCACGTGAAGAATGTTCATGTTCCGATGAAAATGAAATGTCGAAAATGTGACCCGTTGGTGAAAAAAATTCTGCGGTGTCCAACTTGAATATGAAATTCCGTAATTTTCCCTAAACGAAGGTGAACACATCAAAGAAGCAATATGAGAAGCGGTCATTGCCTTTTCTCTCGCAGCTTGATGGTTTGAAAGTGCCTTTTTGGTATATAACCAGGGTCCGTGGTGGAAACATTTCATGGACGATGGTAGCAACTGACGTCAAGCGCGTCACACAGGCCAGAACCAGCGTCGTACCTTAACTACGTTAAAAACTTTTAATATTAGTTTAGTCGAACGGCCAACGGTAGATTGAGACGTAATTCCCAGGTAATACTACTGGAGGGGGAGGGGGGGGGGGAGCTTTCCTAAGGGCTACTCTTAGCGGTTAATAGTGTAGCAGAAATGTACAAAGGACGTACCTTTTAATCGCTGAATACTGCGGCTTAATCTGCATCGGGAAAGTTAGTCATTCTATTTTTTGAATAGAAAAGATGATTATTCAGGATGAGTAGCAAACTTGGACATAGACTAGATTTGGCTGAACGATTGACAGAGAAGTGCGATAAAAGTTTGGCCGACAAAAAATTCCGAGGGCACACACACACACACACACACACACACACACACACACACACACACAAACACGCACACACGCGCGCACACACATACACATACACATACATTCGCAAGTTGCTCCTCAACTATCTTGGAGATATCTCAATTATCCAGAACGCTCACTCAGACAAAATCTGGGATCAAGTGGAACAACCCAGGTTTGGTCAGACGCATTAGAAATGCCAAAAAAATATTCATAGAATGTTTTTTTTGCTAAAAAAAATTTTGACTTTTAAAAATTCCTTCAGAGGTCAAAACACTTTGGCACCCATTTTCACCACACTGAATATTTGAACGATTGAAATAATTAATTAGGCTCATTTCATTGGGATTTTTGGCATTACGATTAAAAATGAGTATTTTCTACCTCTTGAAATATTCGAGAAATGGTTGTTTTATTCTCATCGTCAGCTCAAATGGTAAAATTTCTCCATGTGTATGGGGTATACTTCAAACACAAGCAAGAAAAGTTTTACACTCCACTACTACGATGATCCTCGAAAGCCATGAGTCTACCATCCGAGGCTCTTGGAGGCAAACCAGAGGAGGATAGGAATTGTGGAAGGAGGTGGAAGCTCTAATCTAACTCCTCACGTACAGAAACCCGTCGGTCCTCTCCACCGTCGATGCCTCCCACAGCCATTCTCGACCACCACCACCATCACCACCATCCACACACTTCTCCTCTTTCTCATTGCTTTTCGTTTCACTCGTGTGTCGGTTGTTGCTCCGAGACTTCTCACGTACGGAAAATTCTACAGTTCTCTCATTACTCAGAAAAAAAATCCTGCAACTTTAATTCAAGTGAGTATTATTTCACTCACAATTGTGAATTTTAGGGGCAATCAGTTTTTGCATTTTCAATTTTTTTTAAATTTTCAAAAATTTGCATTTTCGTTGCAATTTTCTGAAATTTCGATCGTTTGTAAAAATTTCAATTTAAAAAAAAAAATTTTTTTTGAATTGTTAAATTTAGGAAAATTTGGGTATTTGTTGGGATTCGTTAATTTTGTAAATTTCTGAAAAGCCAAAAAATTGATGAAGTTTTCGAAATTTTCAAAATTATCAAATTGTTCCATCAAAGATCAGCTCCCTATGTCTTCAATTTATTAGCCAATAATCATAATTTATTGATAGTTTGGGAAAGCTGAAAAGTCCCTCCAGAAATGCCCTCTTTACTCTCCTTATCATATCGATCCCCTCCAAAACGTCAATATTTTCAAGTTGATGTGTTGTTGGCCGACTTTGGTATCAATGAAAGATAGGAATTTGGTGTCCCCCTTAGCAAAGTTTTCAGGGGTGACTGTGCTTCCCTCAAGTTCATTCAAGCCCTGGCAACTTTGTTCTTGTTCTTGGTGAACAACTTCCCCTCTTTAACAGAAAGAGGGTAATACCCCATTCTCCTCTTCAAGACTTGCCATTGAACAAACTATACCTTCTGGTCGACTAGTTACTTCTTTCTTGTTATACGGCCATCAGCCGAGTTTTTCGGCGGGCGGGGCGAGGGAGGGGGGGGGGGCAGTCGTTAACCCCCAGGTCAGCTCAACCTTCTGAACTTGACACTCAACCGTCGCCATTTTGCAAAATGTGCAATTAGGACATTTCAATAATGTTATCTTATCTATTTCATCTGCTCCATTGACGTCATATCATACAGATAAGATCAATCTGAACAAATTGTGGTACCCAAAAAATCTAACTGACCCGAGCTCATCTCATTCTCCATGTCTGCTGGACACCTTCAAGCTACTTGATGAAGACATTCAGGAATATAGCAATGATGATTCCGCGAAACTCTTCACTTTCCCCAACTTGCGACTTTTTTTTCCACAATTTCAAGGGCAGATGCATTAAGACGATTTCAGGGGTGTGGTGGGTTGAAGAGGGGCAGATGAAAATGCGCGGCGAGGGGGGAGGGGGAGGGGTTTCTGAAAGTGAGGGGGATTGTTACCCAAAGTTTAAACTTGGTTGTCGACTGCCGTTAACAAGGTTTGCCATGGGGCTGGCTCAGTAGTGTCTAGGTCTCGGGGTGTGCTACATCTCGTGCTTTGAACTATACCCTAACCTTACCCTAAATCCATCCATATCATGTGCTAAGCACTTGGGAACTGGTGGATAGTGAGAGTCAAGATTTGGACATCAGTGATGGCAATCGGTTAGGATGGTGCAACGGTTACGGTGATTGTGTCCTCGGCATTTCTTCGAGGTTAGTTGAAGAGTTCTCCAATTAGAAGGCAGTTTTGTGGTGTGGAAACTGTGCTTCCTATGAGCAAAATTGAATTTTTGCTCGCAGCCTAAGATCTCGATTACAGTAGGAGAATATTTTTCAACTCAAAAAACGGAGCAGAAGTCTCATCTGCAAAGGAGACTTTTCAATTTTCTACTGGCCCCCGTTTCAAAATGAACAGGAAGAATTCAGAGATCCAAAGTTATCCAAGAAGGAATTTTCATGTCAGATTTTCGCGACAGTACCATCCTAACACATTTCAGCAAAATGCTATTTACATAATGGAGAACGGATTGGTTCAACCCAAATAGTGGTAGCAAATCTTTTCGTTAAATATTTCTCATCATTTACTCCTGTCAATGTCCCAGGGTAAATACGGGACCGGAGATTCGGTGAACCTCATTGAAAATTCGTATAATAAAGCAACAGTACGTTGTATATTTAGCTGATTATTGGACATTCAATTTGAAATTTTTATTGCTTTCCAGAGATAATCCAGATCATAGTAGCAATTGAAGATTTCAATGAATTTTCTAAGAACAGTACTTCCACACCAACACTCAACGATTCTCCAAATCACGACGATTCCATAACCCTTGAAAACGGTACCTATCACCATCAGACTTCCCCCCCCCCCCCCCCTAAAGCGTCCCTTACATTTGCCCCCCAACCACAAGAAAACCGTCACCAATGGTTCTCCAAAACGACATTTGGTCTCCGACAAAAAGATGGATGCCTGGTAATAGTGTAAGGCGAAAAAAAAATGGTAGGAAATATGGCGGATAAGGATTTCACGGAGCAAAAGAGAGGAGAAAAGTATATATATATATATATATATAGATGTATGTGTGTTTGTATGTGTTTCTTCCGAGGATAGTGACTGGGGTGGGGAGGGTAGAGGTTACCTAGCATGGTCCTAGAGCTGGTACATAGGAAGGTGGGTTTTATGGGTGGGGGGTGGGGGGTGGACCTCTGGTCCAATCAGAGGCGAGCCTGTGGGTGGCGCCATCGACTCCCTCTCACTGAGGTCTTGCACCTCCCTGTTTTCCCTCCCTATTTCCACCAGTTCTCCTTCGCTTCGCTTTTTTGGTGAACACAAACCACCACCATTTTACCCCCCCAATTTTACAAGGCTTACGTGTATATAGAATATACCTCATTCTGTCCTATGTTGGCAAGCTCCTCCTGGTGGCTGGCCAAGACAAGTGCCCTCGGGATATTTTACCCTGTCATGCAGCGCTGAGATTGTTGCACGGTATACCTCCGTACGAGCGCCTGAGAACGAGAGTTTTAGAGTCAATAGTGATTTGAATAGAATTTTTATTGAGGAACATTATACGGAACTTGATTACTACATTGGGCCGCAATTGCCAGTGCATTTTTCGCTCGGAGTTTTGGACAATTTTTTATTTTTTACATGATGTTTGTGGTGCAGGTGATGGAGAGCTGTTGAGATTAACGTAAGTAGTTTCAAGTGATATTATTACTCTTTAGGCGGACGATGAGTTTAGTTGTTCTAACATGTATTGAGAAAATAATAATCGATGTTTTATTGTGAGAGGTTTAGGCTGAGTAGGTTAATAGGTACCACAAATCAAATGGTCCTATTGGAACCATTACCAATTAGGTGTCCCCTCGAAGATTTCCAAGCGATCCTTTGGATTTTGCAACCGGTTCCGCTCAAAATGCAGTAGCGAAGTGACAAAAACGAATAAGTGCGTCTCATTACCTTTTTTTAACAATAACTTGAAATCAAACAGAGATAGCGATTTATTTATTCAGACTTTTTTGTAGACAGCAGTCCCCTCTACAAAAAAGGTTGTTATGAAATATTGCAGAAATTGATTTGTTTTCGAGTTATTGCACAAAACGTGCAAGTGCACTTATCCGAGTTTGCCACTTAGCTGCTGAATTTAGAACCCCGATAATTTGTTACTCGCACTTACGACATTTACATCGATGATATCGTTAGTTAAAGACGTCATTTGCAGAGGGTAGGAAAAAGAAATAGTCCCATGAACCTAAAATAGGGGGAGGAGGGGGGGGGGGAAGAACATCTCTTCCCGTCACGTACTGAGAGCAAATGGATAGAACGTGAAACTGGGGCGATGAGATTATCTCTCTCCTGGCCCAATAAACCGAATGGTTCGGAATTACTGCAATTATTACTTTGCGCTTGTGTTGTCGCAATTTCATTCGATATCGACAGCCCAATACTTCCATTTTTTTTTGTCTCCTCTTTTCTGTCTGATATAAATGGATAAGATAGGGGCGCAGCCATAATAGTGAATGTGTGGAACATTAAATGCCGGTCATTTTGTGTCAATGTGGAGGAAAGTTTTTATCTGGAAATGGGTCTCCGTCTGATTGGGGACAATCAGTTGTTTATGTGATCGACGCACATTCTTTTGCTTGAATATTCCCGGTTTTGATTCGCTTCATTAGATCTCAGTAATTTATGGGGGGGGGGGCAGTAATACCTGCAAAAGTGGGAATTGAAATTTAGCATCGCTTCCTATCTCTACCAACTTGTGTGTATGTGGGTGTGTCTGTTTGCCACCAAGTGGCATTCCAGGCTAAAATTTCACCTGGGTAATTCTATTATCACATTGTAGGTTCAACTGTCAAGGTTCACAAACTACAAAAAAAATGATACGGAGAATTAAGTTGATTTTAGATATGGAATGATGTTTATTCAGATTTGATTACACGGTACGAATTCGATGGAATATGACGCAAAGGACTCTTTCGCTCGATTATTGCTCAGAGACTGACTTGAAAGACAGTTTTCTTGTAAGACGTAGTGTGGCTAGAAGAAAAAAATGCGTTGAGCTTTGGAAATTTAGCAGTTCATTGGTGCAGAGAAATTAGAGGGGGTGGTAAAAGGGATGTACCCCAGGTTTGAGTGAGAATTCGTTTCCAACCTCTTTTATTTTTATTTTCCTCGACTGCGAGTTTTGAGAACAAGAGACCATGTGTTGTCCACTTGAACTATATGCAAGGTTGGATAGTTGTGTCTGTATATATTTTTTTTTACTTAGGCTTGAGAGATTAGTTCGGAAAAGATGGTTGAGAGAAAAGTGCGACTGAATTTGCAGGAATGGCACTGGATAGTGGATGATTTATGAGTCCTTTACATCGTATTCGACCGTTACATTTTGAAGCAGGCTGTAACATGCAGACGGTTAAACTCGGCATTTTAAAAATGTTAAGAAAAAGGTTTGACAAATATCTCCCCTTCAGTTCATAGGTTTTATAACAGAATGGTATAAAAATGGATTAACAGGAGACTGATTTCTAAAGACTGGCGAAATATTAAAATGTTTTAAATCAAGATAATAAAATTTTAATAAATTTCGGTACGGAACAGTGTCTGTGTGCGCGTGACAATCACAACGTAAAATTTGTTTCATATTTTATTCTATAGGGTTCCGAGTTTATTTAGTGTCATATATAGGGAAGCAATGGGGGATAATGGACATGAATGTGGAATGGAGCGGGAAGTGTTCTCATCCAGGACTCTCTTTCATGATTGAACCACAACAATATCCTGCATGTTATTGATGCAAAACTCTCCATTTTTTTTCAAGACAGCAAAAGTGAATGTTCAGATTTTTAAAAATTATTATTATGATGAATTGTCCATCTCGCTACCTTGTTACCTTATTCTTTCGTCTTGGAATAATATATCCAGCGCTCGGCTCTTCCTTTCCATTTCCCCTAACAGCAGAATACTGGTCCAGGGGTGTGAGAGAGAGACTGGAAAAGTTTTCCTGTGCAAAGTACCACACGGACTGGCTCGAGGTTATGAAATTCTGATGGCTCATAAAATGTAAGAAAATTTACAGACTTTGGCCTTTTTGTTTCTCTCCTTTTTTCATCCGCCTAGCGTGTATAATGTAAACGAGGGAAAAAGAAATTGCAATTTTTTTTGCAGATTATTCCCTTGGATATTTTGGAATTTCATGTTTTCGCGATGATGAATATGGGTGTAATGGAAAAATTAAGGGGGGCGTGGAGGAATCGGAATTGAGGGCCGAGAAAAATTCGGGGAAGACTACTTCATTTTACTTATTGAATTTCGATGTGATTGTATCATATATTTGATGATGATGTGTAATCTGTCGTTGAGGATTTGAAAGTGAGGGTTGAAGCGAGTAAGCTCACGAAATGGGTGGATGAAGAAAAATGAGGGAGGAAAATTTGAAAAACTTTGGATTGTTCAACTTTTTTCGAATTTTTGGAATTTATGGAATTTTTGGAGTTTTTAAATTTTTAAATTTTTGGGAATTTTTAATTTTTTGGAATTTTGGAAATTTTGGACATGTTTGAATTTTTGGAGGTTTTGGATTTTTTGGATTTTTTTGAGTTTTTGGAATGTTTGGAATTTTTGGAATTTTTGGAATTAATTTTTTTATATTCCCAAAATCCTAAAATTGTGAAATTCGGTATTACTGAAGAAACATTTGTTCAATTTGTGTGGCTGACTTCGTGTAAATCTCGTAAACACGAGCATTGAATGTGACTTCCTATAAAACATTAATCCGCTATTTTTCTCTGAATGCCGCATTGAAAATAAACCAATGATTTGCGTTTTCGAAGTGAACGCAGACAAGCCACGTCTGGGATTTTCACATCCGCAAAATTGCATACTTCAAAAAATGGTAGGATCGCCTCGCCGAATTATCGTATCCGGTTATTCACCTCCTTAGTTACCAATTGAATCCCATTTGCACTGGGCTGTCATTCATCATTACCCGTCGAAAAATATCTAGGAGCGTAAAATCGGGGAAAAAGTTAATAACTCGAAGATTAGACATTTAGGTGAAGTTTAAATGAGTTGGCAGAGAGGCGTGCATTATAGAAGAGAGTTTGGGCGCTGAAGGGTTGACAGGAAGGAGTCGACCCGATAGTTAATACAATGAGCTTTTCGTATAGGAGTTGTATGGCACTATGGGACTACTCCGACTCATTTCATTCCTCCGGCACTCAACGAAACTCTCTTTTAGTGATGGAAGAACCGTGGGGGCAGGGTGGAGTAAATTTTCAGCTTCTCTATTTTCCTTTTCCCTGGCACATCGTAGGAGTTGGAGATTTTGCCTGAGTAGTGGATGATGGTGAACAACCCTCGGGGATTGCTAATTGTGAGCGACAGTCGCAACGGGTGAACCGGGCCAACGTCGTTTTCAACGTCAACTTGTGGAGGGGTTGGGATTCAACCGAACCGCTCGTGTTGTCGTCGCGTTACCTTACTTTTCAAGACAGCTGAGTTAAGTTCATTTGACAATGACAACTTTTCAGAAATCTTTTGGGAAAATGAGGATGGATTGAAAATTTGTTTTACCGCCTGCGGATTATCCGGAGGACGATGTGCCAGTGAAGTGGACGATTGGGGTTAGTCGACTTTTTCTAAAGCTTCCTGAAATGCGAAATTGAGACGTTGAGAATTGAAAATTTAAAAGGGCAAATTTTCAATTACCAATTTTTAACTTTCCGATTTTTTGGGGAGTTATTGTATTGACCCCGAAATCAATTTTTTTTGACTTTGTAAGTGGTGTTTTAAGTATACCAAAATGCTTCCCATCAAATTCCAAGTAAATGTCTGTGTGTGCGTGTGTGTCCGTGTATGTTAGTATGTGTGGAATCGAATTTTTGGTTAACGATTTCTTACGAACGGGTTGAACGATTAGGGTCATCGAGGTTTTCTTCGAAGCGTCTTCATGAAACTTAGATCTGGTTAGTTTTTGGTTTAAATTGACCGAGTTGTTTTTTTGTTATTAGCAATCGAATTGTTTACAACGCTCTATTTCAAAAACGGTAAGAGATACGACAAAAAGTATTTAGCAGTATTTGCTCAGTAAGTGGCAATACATATTTAATTTTTTATCACTTTTTTCCATATTTGTCATAATTGAGGAAGTATGACGGGTTTAACCCTCGAGCGTCGGCACCCCTATTGGCGTCTCACTCCCACTCCAGTAATGCGCATAATTCTCGTCCTCACGCTGACTATGCGGCTAGTCAAATAGTCATAATTATCTGCTTGATGAATGGGATTGAAACATTTAATTGACGTATCGAAAAATGTAGGAATGGCAAACAGAAATTACAAATCGGGAAGTTTTCTTTGTGTTCCCAGCGGGAACACACACTTTTATCCCACTAAGACTTTTCCATCTAAGACAGATTTCCCACAAATTCCATTTTTACATCCAATCGTATTGCTCCAAGACTTGTCTAAACATCAATTAATTCCCGAAATCAAATTCTAGAAACTCCGCCTATTTCCAAAGTACATAAAACCAGTTTCATCTCATTGGAAAAGGGTTTTGGGCATGGTATCCCATCAAGGCGAAACTTTACCCTCCTATACGATTTTCTATCACAGACAAGTAAAAGTAAAGCCATTGGTTGTCATGGTAACCAAGTAGGTGATACTATTTACCATTGCTGAGGACACTTAATTTCCCTTCCGGAATTAAGTCCAAAGGAGTATTAGAGGAAATAGACGCAAGGTGTGTTAATACCTTGGAGTTGAAAATTTTGTAGGGTGTGATTCTGGTGGTGTTGTTGGTTGAAGGAGCGAACTAGGCACTTTGGTGGAATAGAAGAAGAGGGGAGAAACGTTGAAAATCAACTCTTACAAGAGGTGGTTTTCTCAGTGAGGGGACCGAGTCCTCCTTATTTCCTTGGTATTTTCACCAGTCTACCGCTCACAATTAGAATACTCCTGGGAACTCCCTATCCCTCCTTATTCTCACTCGCGAGCTAACCAGATAGACGGATAGATGCAAACAAAGTTGGGTTAATAATAGAGAGGAAGTCCTTCAGAGAAAACTAAACTCAAAATAAATACAATGCCGAGTTAAATTATATCCATATAGGGGTACTCTTGTACCGCCTTGGTGGAGTGATAAGCAGAACGTGCTTAAGGGGGACGCGCCCCCCCCCCCCATTCGCGATTTCAAATTTTGACAATTTTCAATGGGCTGGTAAATGCACATAAATAATTGTTTAGACTTGTGACTTTGCGTACATTTATTTGAAGGCTTAAAAAAGAAGAAAAAAAAATTACATAATTTTTTTTTGTTGTTGTTTTTTGTGATTATATAAAAGCTCTTCTTTTCGACGGCGCATGTGATTTCCGCTCACTGGAATATCTGAAACCAAAAATTCCAACGGGATTAGAAAGAGTACATGTTTGGCTCTGGTATGAACTAGGATTATTAATTTCGCGCAAAAATTAACCAAATGGCGGTCACTTGAAAAATTGTTTTTGAAAATTGCCTTTTTTTCAGCCACAAATCAAGTTAAAAAGTAAAGAAGATCTTCATCGATTTGATTTATCCTAGTTCATACCATAGCTATATATGTATAGAATAACGTTTTAAAATTTGGAACCGATTGGATTAACGGTTTCTGAGTAAGCTCATGCGCCAGTCGTCAAAACACTGTTTCGAGAAAAACGCGTTTAAAGTTTTGAGATGCAAATTGGGTATAAAACCTACCTACGTTCAATCAGCTATACCATATCCATATAAAATTCCTTCTGTTTCCTCATAGGCTTCATTTTCTTCGGCTCGTTGGTCTCTCCGAGCAATTCTGGCCTCTCTGGAAGCTTCAGTGAGGTTCTCCTCAGGCTCGGGCTCTCGCCATCGCTTGACGCTTCCACCATAAATCGGCTATATCTTCAAAAAATTTCGAAATTTTCACTTGAAATTTTAAAGGAACATTCTTGAATAGTTATAGGTTCGAATTAAGTATAAAAAAAAAATCGATTTTTTGAAACCGAGAATGGGGGGGGGGGGGGTCCCATTAATGTTTTCTTTCCTCAGTCGACGTGCTTCTGGAGGGAAAAAATTTTCGCCATAAATCGGAGTTTTCGAGATATCGAATGAAACCTGGTGGTGCGCAAAAACTAAGTTGAACGGTTTTAACGCTACCGTGTTCATCCCTTACAAACCACGAGGCCGATGAAAAAATAAAAAACCAAATGTGAGAACGCATTCAGGTGTAAAGAAATCGCGTGACGACTAGTATCGAAACTTTGATCCCGCCCTCCCAGACGTAACACACGAGGGGATTCATCGAAGGTGTTATTCAGCCGAGGTTATAGGTTAGGAAAGGGCCGGGAATGGTCTTTAGAAGGGCATTAAGCGGTCCTGGAATTAATTGATCGCTGTAGATAGAAGTGGATCTACCCCCTTCACCAGGTATATATATCCCCTCACATGAGATCCTCTAGTTGCGCGAGGTCGAGGCGTGCCTCGGGTAATATCGGTACTAGTCTGTGCCAGTCGATGAGCGTCCACCCTCCCTTCCACCTTTTGCCCTCAAATATACTGTGCAGTACTGAGTCATTTAGCTTCTTGCATTTTTTCGTTGCACTCCAGTTTTTTTTTCTCAAGAATTTCCTGAAAATTTCGTTGGCATGAGTCGTTACGGGTCGAATCTATGGATTATCTGATGTGCGCCTCACATGTCTCAGTATTCTTCTCCGAGAATTGTGAATTGTCTTGGTCCTAGGACTTTGTGCCTTACAGCTCTTCCGCTGTATCCATGTTTGCCATACTATTGTAACACACTATTTTTCTCCTGAAAATCACGAATTTTCGGTTTCAAGAATTTGCAAAAGTTTATTCCAAGAGTAAAAATTGACCAGCGAAATTATTCGGGGTGGAGTGTCCGGGGAATTTGTTAGGGGGGAAAATTCCGGTCACCCATGTAAGTAGTTGCACTTCAGGAAAAGTTCATCTGGACCGTTGGATGCAGTGAAGAGCTTGACGAAGATCATCGTGATGTCTTGGAGAATTAATAAAATTTTTGGAGATTTTATGAGAATGCATTCTTCCATTTTCATTTTATTTACATGAAGATGAAGGGTGAGTGGCACATAGAGCCAAGTGTTTGAGGAAGTCCAGGAGGGACGAGGGGTTATTAAGCCCCAGCCCACAGACCACATCAGAGGAGAGAATACATCTCCCCCCCCCCCTTAACCTTCAGCCACGTTTTTGGATAACCAACTTTCCCATCTCCATATTATACCATTCCATGGCCATCCATCTGGATGTCACGATATTTACACTTTCAAACATTTACCCTCGTCCCTTTATCATGCAAACTTGAAATTGATATTTTTGAAGAAATTGGGCGAGAGTCAAAATTGCGATCTCTGGTCCACAACGTGAATATTAAATCACACCTATGGCTCATTCCATGTTAACTTACCCACCCTAATGACTTTTGATGTGAAACATCTAATGCCGCGGGTGGGCTCGGAAAAATTTACTCTCGGGATAGGCAACTTTCCTTGACAAAAATGTATAGATAAACTCCACTGCTTCTATGTACATATCGACATACGCTACAACATTTCAAAAACATTTGAAAAGAATTGGAAATTTTTTTTAACAAATTAGAAAATTTTTGAAACAATTTCTCAACAATTTTGACAGAGTTTGGAAAATTTTTAAAAAGATGTGGAAAAATTTTAAAGATTTTCAATAAATTTTGAAAAATGTTGGAAATGTTTGGGGAATTTAAAAAAATGTTGAAAACATTGGAAAAATCTTTTAGAAAAAAATTTTTTGGAAAAATTTTAGAAAAAATTTGGCTCATTTTAGAAAAATTTGGAAAAATTAGCAAAAACAGAAACTTTGACAACGCAATTGGAAAATTTTTGGAAGAATTCAGAAGAATTGTGAAAAAAATTTGCAATTTTTGTTTTAAATTTCAAAAAATTTTCTACAAGTTTGAAGAAATTTGGAGCACTTTTTTAAAAACTTGAAAAAGAAAATTGAGAAGATTTACAAAAAACTTGCAAGAAACTAGAACAGAATTGGAATTCTAATAATTATACGGGAAATTATAAATTTGGAATGACGAGATTATTTCGGATTTTTCAATTCCTCATACTGGTTTTTCACGAATTGCCCAAATGAAATTTCCCTTCAATTTGATTCCATAATTGGCCTGTGCCATTGTCTCTAATAAAATTTTACTGACAAGTACTAAACAGGTCAGTAGTTCCTTGTTCCAGTTAACTCAATCTGAGAGGTTGGAGAAATATGCCAGGTCCACCTACGATTCCATCCATCTATTTCGTTCTTAGAGTATGTTACCGACTTATTAACGTCAGTTCTAGAACTTGCATCCCTCGGCAAAAATTTCCCGAAGCGTTTTCCCTCAGAAAAATTGTCTCCCGGAAGAAAATCCCCATACGAAAAATTCGCCACCAGTAGCCCAGAGCCCTCCGAGGACACCATTCACTGATTTACCTCCGAAGAATTGAACACAGCAAACATCTTACTCCAGAGGTCACAATCTCGAACTAATAACGAAGACGCTGTTGATACTCTGGCGTGCTCATAACAGCTCAACAATCGTCTATGAAACATCGCGGAGGGCTACATCAAGGGGGATGTGGGTGGGTGGGTTGGTATTCCACAGCGGATGATTGCGCTCGCATGCTCCAAGGACATATCGTACCAACTGGGTATCAAACTCACCTACTCGACCCACCTAAAACCACTGCAAACCCTCCGGAGTCTCGAGACTCGCAAACCCACTAACCCACCCTCTAAAACCAGTTCCAACTTCACTACCTCCCCCCGCCGTCTCACCCCCCCCCCCCTCCCCACTACAACTCTCTCTCTTTCACATATAAACGCCTTCGCTGAGATCGTTTTCCTCTATGCGCCAAGGCGATATTTACTGATTCCAATTGGTTTCGTGATTGCTCCAAAGTGCTGGGAAATAGTGCTAGCTTGTATATACACTCAATTTTAAACGTCTCACTTTACTTGGGCAATAACATTGCTAGTGATACTCGAACCATTTACGAGTCTATATGAAATGTATGAAGCTGGAAGGGAGTGTGGGCAAAAAATTACGGTGAAATGAAATCTCGTGAAAAAATACCGAGGGAACCTCTCCCATCGAAAGAAAGTTATTTCGCAGATTTCGATTAAATATCTGCTTCTAATTTTTGGTTTCCTCCCTACTGAATTTAACTCATACTTTTTTGGATGAGAAATATGAGTCTACATATTCCTTTTGCATGAATCTATCCTTATATATAATTGAGAGCTTCGACCACAAATCGAATGAGAATCGCAATAAATCGATTATCGAAGAAAAAACTCGATTATCGAAGAAAAATCTCGATTATCGATGCCATGATGAAAATCGAAATCGCAATCGGAAATGTATGTGGCAGCTTAGCGGCAACCGACAAGGAACTAGTCCTTATATATAATTGAGAGCTTCGACCACAAATCGAATGAGAATCGCAATAAATCGATTATCGAAGAAAAAACTCGATTATCGATGCCATGATAAAAATTGAAATCGAAATCGCATTTGGAAATGCATGTGGCCGCATAGCGGCCACCGGCAAGGAACTAGTATATAACTGATTGTGAGCTTCGACTAGGAAAATAAATCGATTATCGAATTCGAAAATTAGAAAGTCGAAGAAAAAATCTCGATTGGCGATGACACAATCGAAATCCAACGAGAATACAGACAAGTAAAGCCATGTGGCCGCGTAGCGGCCATCGGCAAGGAACTAGTCCTATTATAAAAAGGAGATACATCTGATATCGATAAACAATCGATATACCTCGAAATTTTGTCAAGCCGAAATGCGCGCGCAGCCGCGCCCTCGCTGACAATCGTAGTCTCTATCTTTATTTATTCCTATTCAAGAAAATTCAAGAAAATACATACACATAGATGAACATCGTTAGAGTCGATATATCTCGGAAATTATGACATGCAAAACGTAATGGCGTTTTGTAGCGAAAATTGTAACAACGGATTGAAATTGAATATCGATATTTGCGATATCGATTCGGGTTTAGTTTTCAAAAGTATGACAATTGTTCGAGTTGTCATAACTTATGGAGTTTTATAAGTTTCGAGTGTTTTACTTATTCTGTCCAGTGTTGAAAATTTGATATGTATGCGATAATTACAGAAAAAACAAAAGATTTCTCCAAATTGGGAAACTGAAAGCTTTCATTTTTTCGGAATTGATGATGAACAGTATCTTGAACTTCGGAAAAGAATTGTTTTTACTTCACGTTGCATATCGTGATGGAGCGCGCGAAGCGCGCGTTCGGGCTTGTAACTGAAAAACAAAGTGATTGTGTTGCAAAATTCTGACGAAATGTTGTTTTTATTTCCAGGTAAATTTCCAGTAATATTCGAAATCTCCCCTAAAATCCGCGACTTCACCTAGACACAACAACAAAACCGCTTCATTTGGTGGTAAGTAAAGGCCTCTTCCCACGATTCCCCAACATCGCATTGAAAAAAAATGACCTCGGGGTGATAAAACGGCGGCATTTTACGGTTTGCGGGAGTAAATTAGCAATTAGAAATCTGATATACGCTAAAGGTAAGTCGTACAGTGTTTTGTGATTGCGTGGGTCTTTCTCTTACTGCGTCGCGTGGACTTCTGCGACAGGCACGGCCTCGCGTGACACGAACCAGGCACCCTTCCGAACCTGCTCAAAACCAACCCCTAGAATACTGATGCCAACGTTTATATAGGCTGAAGTCGCAATACGATGAGCTGAGAACGATGACAATTATGTCCTGCCATTAATTAAGAGTTTTTCCTGGGTTAATTGCGAAATGGCGACGAAATTATCATAAAAACTAAGCTATTATTTAAGGATAAAAAATAAAGTGAGAACCCTTTTGCGGAGGTTCCGTCTTTTGTTATCTGATTTTCTCGAATTTTGAGATGTTTGAGTTTTAGCAAATTTTTCAAACTTTTTTTTTTTCTGCAAAAATTTTAAAACTTTTTGATTTATGAAATTTCCAACATTTTAATTTTTTTGATTTGTTTTTTTTTGCAATTTTCTAAATTTTCTGCATAGATTTTTTTTTTAATAAAATAAAATGGAAAAACAAATTTGGGATTTTCAAAATGGCAAAATTTGTTAAAAATCTTTTGAATTTTACATCATGTATGTAGATCACACGCGATGGTAAAACTCGAGACCAGACACTGAGTCGCGTATATAATATGTGGGAAAAAAGGGGCCGACTGCGAAGACGTGCAATTTCATTTCTTTTTTCGACTACGCAAAATAACAGGAATTTGCGGGTCATAATATTAGGGTGCTGTGGTTGAGGAGAAAAAGCTTAACAAATTATGTCAGGTTATGGGTTCGTGCGTGACATTCTTAGATCAAAGAACATTTGTTGTAACTGAGAAAACTCGGCGCGCATTGTTCTTCAACATTTTCTCCTAAACCTACTTCTTTACAAGACGTAGCATGCTGACCTAAAATTCTCAATTTAGCTTAAGTAAGTAGCGCCCTTCTCAAAGTTTTTGGCTCATAATAACAAACACTTATAGTATCTCTTAATAAATAAATAAAAAACTAGTGGGATAAAAGTGTGTGCCCGTTGGGAACGCAAAGAAAACTTCCCGATTTGTAATTTCTGTTTGCCATTCCTAGATTTTCCGATACGTCAATTAAATGTTTCAATCCCATTTATCAAGCAGATAATTATGAATATTTGACTAGCCGCATAGTCAGCGTGAGGACGAGAATTATGCGCGTTACTGGAGTGGGAGTGAGACGCCAATAGCGGTGCGAACGCTCGAGGGTTAAACCCGTCATACCTCCTTAATTATGACAAATATGGAAAAAAGTGATAAAAAATTAAATATGTATTTCCACTTACTGAGCAAATTCCGCTTAATACTTTTTGCCGTATCTCTTACCGTTTTTGAAATAGAGCGTTGTAAACAATTCAATTGTTAATAACAAAAAAACAGCTCCGTCAATTTGAACCAGAAACTAATCAGATCTAAGTTCCATGAAGACGCTCCGAATACGACCTCGATGACCCCAATCGTTCGATCCGTTCCTAAGAAATCGTTAACCAAAAATCCGATTCCACACATACAAACACACACACACACACACACGGACATTTACTCGGAATTTGATGGGAAGCATTTTGGTATACTTGAAACACCAGTTACAAAGTCAAAAAGAAATTGATTTCGGGGTCAATACAATAACTTCCCGAAAATCGGGAAGTTAAAAAAAAAATTATAGTATCTTAATCGAACGTCCTACATGAATATGCCTCGTTATATAGCGAACGATGTGGTAGTTGATCGCGTCCAAATTGGACGATGCAATTCTTGCGCTAGGGCCTAGTATAAGTCTGGAAACGCATCTTCTGTTCTTCACTCCTCCCGAATCTACTTGATCACCCCCATATGACGCGCCAACCGAATTCGACTAAATGTCCTCCAAGACCAATGGCAAAAAAAGGGTTTGCATCATTCCCATCAAAAGTTCCTAGCAAATCATCATAAATCATGTAATCGTTGGGCACATTACACCGCCAAAACACCAGAAGGGTCATACTTAAAATTCTAAGAAACATTATTTTCCTCTCGACACAAGTGGGTGTGTATGGAAGTTGATCGCGACAAAATTGCACTGTGTGGTGGGTTGTGTCGTGACGTTTAAGTGGCAATCGCATGCCGACTAGAGAATTATGGTCGAGTGGATATAGGATTACATGTCTACGGGGGGTTATGTATACCAAACCTACCCCCATGAAGCGTGTTAGAGGAGCCCGGGAAAGGGAGCCTAGATCAAGTGTGCTGGGGGGGGGGGGGGGGGGGGGGGGGGGGGGGGGTGGAGTAGAAAACACTGCAGGACTTGAACGATTGCATGACGAACGTCGATTCGATACCTCGAATATCGCCAACTGCAATTCTCAAAATACCGCGATGCTCATGGATTTCTATTGTTAGCAGCCGGTGAAAAAGCGGGGGGAGGGGGAGGGAGAGGGGAGTTCACAGGAATCATTTGTAATTTATCAATTTTCCTCGTGATTATCTCATCTAAGTTTTCGAATGGAGCGAGTGGGAATCATTTCCCTCGATCAGAAACTTTATAATCGATGATGAAATTGTGATGATTCTATATCGCATTCTCTGCCGAATCAAACCTCAATTTCCATAATAGTGGCGCAAGGTACTGGAGATTGGGATATTGTTTTTATATTTAATTTCTGAAAAAGGAATGAAAGGGAAGAAAAAGAAAATGTTAGGAAAATTTACAGGCACGCTTACGACAAAAGTAACTTTGACGAAGTTTCAACAAAATCCCGAATACGAACGCATCGAGCTGGTTCAATATTTGATGGAATGTGTCATATATGTAACGTAGGCTTTCCAGAAGAGCAGAACACTGAAAATTAAGAGTCCTATTCTGCATTAGAACACTGGTCAAACTCCCTTGAATTATCAATAAAACCCTCGAGCCCCCACACCCACATCCCCCCAAAGTACCTGGCGGTCTCCAGTGTTCCCCAGTACATCATCAATTATTCGAAATGCGCGCATTACAGTCCTATTCTTGTCTCCCCTCTTCACAATGTGGAGCAGAAAAAAATCCTTACCCGAAGCTGAAAAAAAGCCGCATTGTTTCAGGGGTAGTTATTACCGAGACTGTGTGTTGTGGAGTTGGCTCAGGGGGTGGGGGGGGGGGGCTGAGGGAAAGGATGAGTATGGTCGATTTATCGAGTTCGATATCCGCCAGTCTTTCCGGCGCAATATTGCCGGATAAAATAAGCCATTAAGTCGGTGCGAGTGCCGTAGTTTCATAGCAAAGACGCCTTCCAAACTCCCACCCCAGCCACCCACCACCCCTATCTTCTTTGCGACTCCCACGTAAAATTTAAAGTGGAGTGGGAGGGTAGGTGGTATAGGAGGCGCAGGGTGAGACGGGCTTATTCAACCAAGCGAAAGGAGATTCCACTAAGCTTTCAGATTTTACCCTCTTAGCCAACCAAGGGATTATAAAACGCAAATACGTACCTTGATTAGTGCATGCTATATAAATTTTGGGAAATTTTGAAATTTCTAGGAAGAAGGAAAAACTCGGTTGCAAGCAGTGTTTTGGAAGTTGCGGGAAAAATTGTCTAAATTATGATGAAATATCCAAGATGTATTACAGATTATCATAACACCCTGTTGTATCACTTCCAGTCTTAAAGCTCCTACGGCATGTAGGATTTTTATCTCAACTAGTGGGATTAGAGTGTGTGTCCCCGTTGGGAACACAAAGAAAACTTCCCGATTTGTAATTTCTGTTTGCCATTCCTACATTTTCCGAAACTTCAATTAAATGTTTCAATCCCATTTATCAAGCAGATAATTATGAATATTTGACTAGCCGCATAGTCAGCGTGAGGACGAGAATTATGCGCGTTACTGGCGTGGGAGTGAGACGCCAATAGGGGTGCGAACGCTCGAGGGTTAAACCTGTCATACCTCCTTAATTATGATAAATATGGAAAAAAGTGATAAGAAATGAAATCTGTGTTTCCACTTACTGAGCAAATTCTGCTTAATGCTTTTTGCCGTATATCTTACCGTTTTTGAAATAAAGCGTTGTGAACAATTCAATTGTTAATAACAAAAACACAGCTCGGCCAATTGAAACCAAAAACTAATCCGATCTAAGTTTCATGAAGACGCTCCGAATAAGACCTCGATGACCCCGATCATTCGAGCCGTTCGTAAGAAATCGTTAACCAAAAATCCGATTCCACACATACAAACATCCACACACACACACACACACACATTTACTTGGGCTTTAATGGAAAGCATTTTGGTATACTTAAAACACCCGTTACAAAGTCAAAAAAAAAATTGATTTCGGGGTCAATACAATAACTTCCCGAAAATCGGTTGCTGGTTTACGTAGATCTAGTTTCCCAACCTGCGGTGGTAACCTACAGTCTTGTTACCAGAACTGTCATTCATTCAGCATCATGACGAGAACCCAAAATATCCTCCTTCCCGGTTCCTTCAAAACGTCTGCAAGATTATGTCAGCGATTTCTGGTTGGCTGAATCAGATCTATGAAGCCTCCAACTGACCCCTCAGTTGAATCAGCATTGCGGATGGTTTCCGATATTGAATTCCAGGAAGAGGTCGAAGAAATGGTGAACGCACCATTCTATGATACCCACATCATCGACACTCTGGAACCAAATAAAGTTGTTGATAAATTTTCAATCAATCCGAGACTGAAAGTCACAACGAAGTTTCCTAAGAAAGCTGAATAGTTCCGCATGCGACGAAACCTGATACCCACCAGGTTTATCAGCACATTCACTGAACAACCCCGCTACAAAGCTAGCCAAACTTTATTAAAAATCCGTATGAAGATTAAGGAACCACCTTGATACTCCATGAAAAGGATTCTCGGTGGGTATCAGAAATTCGATATAATTTCAAGGGTTGCTTCAAGATAGCCACTTTACGGTAGGGATAAACTGCAGGAAGGAGAACTTGAGGGCGGGCAAGGGAAGCCTCAAGCATCCTACGGAAGTCTGGCTCTAATTAAGCGCCCCTCTCACCCTCTAGCCTCCCCTCCCCCCCCCCCCCCCCCCCCCCCGCCCCCCATCTTCACTCTCTGTATCACCCATACCTGGCCACCTTATCAAATCCACTCCTCCCTGAACTCATTCCGGGGCTAGCTCCTTCACTCATCATCTTTCATCCTGCCTCGACGATTTCCCGCGTGCATCATCCACATCCCTTTCTCTCATCTGCCTTCCTAACGCCGCCCCTCCAAACTCGAACGATATAAGCATCCAACCGCCATCGGTGCGTTATCATATTCCCTGATTGTTATGTCTTCACGATATACCAAACCAAGCTCTCTTATTCCATCTAAAATACTGCCTCCTTGTCCTTTCTTCATGGCTCTGTGATATCAGAAGAGGCCTTTTTGGCTTCCTAATTAAATTCCACTCCTGCCAATTCTCCTCATTTTACTTTTTCATTCACTTCTTTCATTTGTTGTTTTTTCTACATTCCACGAATTTTTGTAGGGGTTTTCTCAACTGCGGTTTAATTGTTAAGCAGATGGGGGTGGATTCAAGCACGAGAGGCAGCCAGTGGGTGCTTTTTTAATGGGGAAATAATTATGTAAACTGTTTTAGAAGTTTGGGAGAATTGGTGAGGACTGATGATGAGGGATGAGGAAACAGGGATTTCCCGAGGTATGGCATCTGTGTGAGGTGGCGTTATATACTCGCTGTCGAATGTGGATCGTGTCATTTTTGAAAGACTTGCGGAGAGGGATGCACCCGCCGAAGTGCGATGCCAACTTCAGTCGTCATTGATTGGAGCGATTCGCGTAATCGAACGGGGAATTTCTTCATGATGCGCGGCTTGAAAGCTTAGTTGAGGCAGATGAAAACTTGTCTTCGAGCAAATATTTCAATCGTTACTGAAGTTCGATTGGAGCTTCTATGTAATGGTACAAATTAGTGACAAATTAATTGATGTATATGGAGTGTCTGCGGAAGAAAGCTCGCGATGCAGAATGAACTTCCGTAGGTAAAAGTTACTTTAAATTCAAAGTTATCTAACAAGGATAAAAACCAAAACTAGTGGTGTGCAAATGCGTGTGCCATGTACGGGGCACAAACAAAACTTCCCGATTTGGTATTTCAGTACAGCATAAACACGCAATCATTGTGATAACCAAATTCAACAGTGATATCAATAATTGAAATTGCGACTAATAATTACTGCACACGATCACTTTAGTTTGATTTTTAAGCCCATCAAACTATTCAACTGGAATTCGTTCGCCTGGTTAGCCCATCTACCTCTGTTGTACTTACTTAGTTATCCCGCTCTTCGACAGTTTTCCAGCAATTGTCGACATATTCACTCGCCAAATGTATTCTACTTTATCTCGCGATATGTTCTATCCTATATTGAAAAAAGTCATATTGGTGGTGCATTTTTGTATAAGGCCCAAACCGGGTGATATGCATTGTGCCCATCTTTCAAATTGCTCAGACGACCATACCTCCTTAATTATGCAAATTATGGAAAAAAGTCATTACACATAAAAGGTGTATTTTCATATAAGGAATAATTCTCTTTTGAGAAGTTTCCCGATAACTTTAATATTTTCCCCGGTGGGACAGTATAAATAATTACAATTGGTAATAACATTGCACATATTGCACGAATCCCCTCCAAAGTGTAATTCGCTCGATTTTGCACGGAAACGCTTCGATTTGAACCGTCATGACTGCGCTGAGTTCATTCGTTCACTCATTACATACATAATTGTTGAGACGGTCATACCTCCTTAATGATACAAAATATCGAAAAAAGTTATTCTACATAAAATACGTATTTTCATATGGGGAACAATTTTTCTCATATAAATTTTATGCTATCTCTAATAGTTTATGCAATAGAACATTATGAATAATTGAGATTGTTAATAACAATATATATACTGCACCAATTTCATCCAAAATCTAATCAGTTCAAAGTTATATGGAAATGCTTCGAAGGCGACCTTGAAATCTTCTATAACTTCACTTGTTCATGAGAAATCGTCGCGCAAAATTTTGTACGCATACATACACACACACACACACACACACAGACGCCAACGCAGAATTTGACGGGGATCACATTGGTATACTTAAAACCCTAGTTAGATAATGAAATAACAAATTTGAATTATGGGGGCATTACAATAACTTCCCGACAAATCGGGAAGTTAAAAATTATATCTAAATATTTTATGATAAAGCTCAATGCAAGCGTTTCAATTATCTTTCCATCCGCAAAAGCTCTATAAACAACAACAGAAGCTACTTCATGTATAGTTCATCGACAGCAATTTCATCATAAATTCCCCGGATACCCAGGCCAGGAACTTCTTTCAACCTCTATTCACTTATCGCTAGAGAGCTCCAAAAAGATCATAAATACTTATCTCAAACACGAAATTAAAATCCAACATTGAAGTTTGACGGACGATTTGGCAGGCCAAATAAAAAAACAGGAGGAACAAATGTTGGCCATGAGGGTGGAGGGGGGGGGGTAGTGGTGAGTGTAGGGAGTGAAACGTTGGTTAGACTTTATTTATGGCAGATCGGTGAGGACCGGAGAAAGCCGTGCTTGCGGGCAACATTATCTAAAATTCAAGCTGTAATTACTTTGCCTTGGGCGGGAGCGCTTTTCTACCCACCCTTGATTTATAGTCATCGCCCGATGCAGCTGCGTGGGTGTAAGTAATTAAAAATGTACCATCGCGTGGATACGTACCGAGAAAGTCGGCAAGCCCCCCCCGTTTCACTACCACCCACCGCCACCCCTATCTCGCTTGTTTTTAGGGGGTAGTGAGGTAGGCTTTCGTCGAGCAAGTATTGCTCCAGCCACCCCTTGGTACCGCCTTGTCCTTGAGTGAAAAAAAAAATGAGTAGCGGCTCATCTGATATTATTTCATACCCCAGATGTATCAGATATGAAATGATTGCCTTTCATTATCTTCAGCCTGGCTTGTCTGCATGCCTAATTTTTTTGATTGCAACTTCTCATGATGGAGTAGTTTAATGACTTCTTCCACAAGCAGCATTCATCACAACGTGCAAATGATCCAAGTCATTCAATTTCCGCTTTTTATCAGAGTTACAGTTTTCCCCATTCATCTAGAATGAAGGTAACAAACCCCTTTGTAACACACCAGTGAGCTCCTCGCATTTGGTAACACTGTAGCATCCCCACATGATATGAGTTTTGGGGGTTTCACGAAACTTTCCCCAGAATCCGATGCCTCCCCATCAGCACTAATAACTTTTGGTATCGTTGTTTAACGCAGCAACACGTACGAAAGTTGATAACCACTACAGTGAGTTCATTCCATTCGTTGACGCGTGCAGAATTAGTTAATTCAAACATCCAAAAATCATTCATATGAACACCACGTGTTTGGATAATCTTCACACTTATTCCATTTGATGTCTGAGGTGTCTGTGGGAATGCAATAATGGCGGCAAGTGGTGAGAGTAGGGCTGATCCCTTGGGGTTGCTGTCTTGGACCGTAGTTAGGCAGCATTAGTGAGCTCCCTTGGTTCATCATGTTTCTTGCATTTCTCGGGTGTATGAAATGCCTTGAATTATTCAGAAAAATTGGATCATTCTGGCAAGTGCAAATGAATTTATAATGGACATCAGGATTGGGTGGACCCATGGTGGTCACTGTTCCAATGCCATGACTACATTATCATCAACTTGGCAATGAATTCGGAAATATGACGCGGTTATCCTTGCACATTTTTCCCTGCATAGGAAGGGGGGGGGGGGGAGTTCATTTTTGAAAATGCACTCCAACCCAGCTCTTCAATGCTTCTGGAGCAAATCACGTAAGAAGCTCAGCGGACGAATTGTAGTTCATCTGATGAATAATCCAAAGTCGTCGAGGTGTCCTCGAAGATAGATTAACCTGCGTCAAGTTTTCATACAAAAGAACTATACTATCATCGATTTTCGAATAGATCAACCACCATGAGATCCTGATCATTAGACCATACCGTATTTACCTCTTCCCTTAGGGACTTTAATTAACGATTGGAACATTCGCGGACGCACTGAACACTCCCTTGGCAAAAAATTCATTTCTTCCTGAATGCACTCGTACCATTCTGATTTTTTCGTCTCTCCATCCTCTCTATATTCCCAGAATGAAGCTAAACAATACCCAAAAAAATTATGCCATTGAGCTGCTTCAAAATTAACGAAGCAAGTTTTCATATTTTTTTGGGTTACGTTTCACTGCACCAAAAATGTTCGTAATTAAATTCACCAGAACAATGGATACGGAATGTGAATGTAAAAAGAATACAAGTTGTTTTTTTTTGACGTTATTGTATTCGACTTGTGGCTATGAATAAGGTTGGCATAATTATCCAGTTCAGAGGTCTGTGGTGAATTCAATCAATAGTGTCGCGATATTTTCCTGAAAGGGTAGGAAGAAGGGTGCAGTATTTCGAAGCAGTGAATTGGTAAACTGGGCTCAACGCTGGCGGGATCTTGGAATGAGAAGATAGGCGAATACGTAATCGTCAACTAGTGTCTAAGGTGGAATGGTGGTGTCGGGTGAGTTGGCGTTCGCTTGGCCTATCACCTTAGCCACCCGGGCCGACCACATTGACAGAACCAAATTAACCATGAATGGAGTATTAACCTGTGGGTTTCACGGGCAAATACCATGGTGACATTCACGTGCTGAAATGCTTGCCGACAACCAATGGAAATCATCCTCTTTAGCGACATCACCTGCAGTCAAGAAGAGGACAAGTAGTGGGCAAAAGCAGTGACCCAGTGGCGTCACATAAAAACAATACCGATTTGTGGTTTACCCGCAATGTTTTCCTTCTGTAGTTCCCAGCCTATTCAGCCGACTATTATCGTTTTAAGCCCGTTGTTAGCGCCATATCTTGGCGAGAAAAAGGGATAGAGCAGGTTTTGTAGGGAATATGAAATTTTAACTGCACAATCGAATTCGGTCAAAAATATTTTTTCTTCCTCGCCGATCCGATAGTACGCTCTCCGGGGTCTGTTACGCCAGTAATCACGGCTTTTTCGGAGTGCCTCAATGTCAGAAGTGTTGTGATTGGCCACGAAACTTTTGTCAAACGGCCAACTACATAGATATATATACATATAAGGGTCATGTCATTTTATGTAGGCCTCCTGTGGAATTAAATTTTGTGAAATTATGCATTATCGATTTTTTATTGATTTCATTATTGATTTTTGTCCATTCAAAAGTTAATTTGATGCTGACGAATCGTGTGGCTAAAAAAAGTCCAGTGAAGTGAAACTGTCGCCTGCCGGCACGTCAACAGAGTTAGCCAAAAATGAGGTATTATCCATCCGAGAATTCAGCAGATGGAGAGATGTTTAGAAAATTCGACAAAGAGGCCAAAGTTATTGTGCAAAGTGAAACATTGCAAAAGATCTCTCATCCTTTTTCAAATTTTTTTCTTTTTGCCCGCCCTGACTCACATACTCACACCGCTAGTTATTTTTTCAGTCATTAGATATTAGGCGTTAAATATATAATTCTGAAATTAACTGCAACGCAGGAAGATTACAACTGATGCGGTTTGTTGTAATGAATGGGACTAAACCAATACGAATAAATTCCAGAATCAACTCAATTTAATAGGATTAGATGTTAGTTGGTTTGAAGGATTCAATCAGATGCAACACCGTACTGATTCATGTAGGAGATGCCGTGTACAAGATCCCGAAAAGAGGGAATCAGCTAGGAAATGGATTAAACCTGATAGGAAACCAATAGAATCACCTCGGAAATTGAATGAACAGCATCATACTTTACTCTTACAAATTTCACCCAAATAGTTATGAATGATCGGAGAATCGGCATCATTTTTCGTATTCTTCTCTAAGTATTGCTCTTACCATGTTATATTAGTGTTACTTTATATTTTTGGGCTATGTTTTTTCTGTTAAAATGACTAAGTCATAAGCTTTGTACAACATAATGTACAGTGAATAAGACTCAAATCAATCAATCAATCATTGAGATTTCACAACATAGATCATACCGATATGGAAGATCCCCAGATAATTAACAGGTTAGTCGTGGTAATTTAGTCCGGCTTCGACCTCCGACTAAATCACCTCATTTGGTCGAGCTGCTACCTTTTACCATGATTCACTCCAATTCTGGACCGAATCTACTTCGACCTCCCAAATTGATTCAGTCCTATTCTACCGACAATCAAAATTGAACAGATAAATTGATGCAGATCACTTTTTGGATGCTTGTGGATCCTTCGCCATAAACTACCGACGCATTTTCTCACTTTACAGCACTCGTATTAGTACCGCACATATCATGAATCCAAAAGGCATTACTGGATGCTCTAAATGTCCTCGTAAGACCCTTATCGTATTTACCACGAATAACCATTTTGGTTTACGTGATACGGATGGACGGAAACCGTAGAAACGTTATAACGACGTCGCCGCAATTCACATATTGAATGGTCCATCCAGTCTGAAGGGTGCTGTAGAAGGAGGGGGGGAGGGGGAGGGGGTTGTGGATAAAGCGGAAAGGGGTGAGAGAGGCAATCCGAGCAAGTTTACAAGACGCAAACAGCTTAGGTGGTAAAGACCGATAAGATCTGGAGGGTTTTGTATGACCCAAGCCGACCTCCTTCTCCGTCGAGGTCACTCCTAAGGCTTCGAAGACCTTGCCAGCCTTCAATACGGAAAATGCTATGACGATGATAACCTTTGAGGGAGCCCTTAGTATATCCTTATCCTCAAGATGGTCATCCATGTAGTTTTGAACTTTGTAATCTCGATTAGCTCTGGCTTAAGTCAGTAGCTAGATTCCAAAAGAGGATTCGATAGGATCTGTATCTTATAGATAGCAAAATCGGTAATCTCGATTAATACCAGTGGCCACCATTGATTGAAGCGTTATGCACTCCAATTGTGCAGAGGAATTGTGCAGTCCTCTGAATAAAACATTCATTGAAATTTGTACGAATTGGTTCGGGGAGAATTGTCATTGGATCAAAAGTTAGTCCACTAAAATTAGTCAAGGACGATATCCAGTTTCATCGGCAATCCTCCTTGGTCATATTTTGCAGATGATGTTTCCCATGCAGAAACTACGTCTCCGCTTTCATTTTTCCGCCCTCACCATCGATCTTTCCTTCCTTTTCTCGAGTCACCCCTCGGCGCTAAGGTACGTGGAATAGAAAAATACGTATTCACATTCGTTTGATCGTGCATCGGGGGATTACATGCTTGTAGAACGTCAAATTATGTCAAGTATGGGGTCTTCTGTCACGACACTACTTCTTTATCTTTATATTATGCTCAATTATTTATCAATTCACTTGTACGCAGCAAGCTATCATCAGGAAAGGAAGGCCGTACTAGTTTCCCAGGTCTGTTTCTCATATCTTTGGTATGCTACAGTTATGATCAAGTAGGAAAATTGTTGTTGGTGTAATTAATCAGTTCTTAGGGAAGAGGATATTACTATAGGGTGTGTACATTTCAATATCCCGCTCTATTCTCTATTGACCATCCGAAAGTTTTGGTCTTTGAAGAAAGTGGGCTAAAACCGTCCAACGTTGCGGGTCAATGACTTTTGAAGTAATTGTTCGATACATTTCCATGTCCTTTAGGAAGTTTACAAAGTTATAAATAGTCAGTTTTTATTGGTATAAACGGATGCACAATCAGCTACACCTGAAGAAATTATTCATCCCACAAGTGAAGTAGAGGATAACTGTCGAAGTTGTCGATAATTTTCCCACCCACCCCCCCCCCCTCCCACCCCCCGACTCTTGCTCACAAACTCGATATTCCTCCAACCAACAACAAATCTCTTTTGGTAAAAATTCCAAAAGCATCCAGCGGTTTCTCGTGTAATCGTCAATTGGCCTCGAGTTTGACCATACCCAAAAAGGGATTGGTCAGAGGTTGGTGAGGTAACACAAAGTACCTTACGCCTGTCCAACTGAACAAAAGAGGCCCAAGCCACAGCGGTAATTATCGTAGTAGAGCAGTCAAATACGTGGTTACGAACACTAGCCACGCTAGAAATTTAAGGGAGGAGAGGAGTGACGCAAGTGGGCAAAGGGGGCATATAGATTTTAGCTCATGCTGAAGTGAAAAGCTAAGCGGGGAGGTTGAAATTTCTAGAGACGATGTACCAACGACCAGTGGTTTCTACGAGTGCTAGCGCTGACTGGGCTTCCAAGAGGGAGTTAGTAGCGGTCCAGCCAAACACCCCCATAGCTTCGCCCCCCACTAACTCCCCCCCCCCCCCCCAGAGCTTGCGGGGGTAAAGTTTCTACCGTCGACAGAGGTGGGGCTTCCAACGAAGCAACCGCCACGTCACCACCATCTCTCCACCCACCCCCACCCACTCCTCCTCTGTTCCACCATACTCTCCATTCCTCGAACAAAACTTTACCGTTTTCCAGTGGAGGTGGGCTTCTTTGTACCTAGACTAGTTGCTGGGGCTAGCTCCAGTGTCTACGTTCGTTACGTGTAAACGGGACCAGTAATTACGAGGGACGTTGACTCGGGCTGAGAAAAGTTGTCATGATTGCCTTGTAGGAAAGAGTGGATACTCCTTTTTGTGTGATTTGCCGAAGAAAGCCATGGGAATAGGAGGAAAACATTAACTAATAAATTAGTTTACCTGGAAATTCTATGAGTTCTATAGTTTCCTAGGTTAGGTTGCTGAAGATGGAAAAGTCGGGTTAATTACAGAATGACAGGAATATCTAGGGTTGAGGGAGGGGGGTATTATGAGGTCTTCTTCAATTATCAATCTCGTTCTGAACCCTTTAAAGACGGTCGAATAATGCTCCGTTAGACCCCACCCTCCTTACCACTGGTCCAACAGATAACATGGTTTTCCCTGGATCTTCAGAAGTCAATGCCGATTGTGCGATGCTGAAAATAAAACAAATACTCTTCAGAATATCGGGTGGAAAAGCAATTACAGTTGTTTCGCAGTAGTGGAGGCCTGTGAGAAGTTCTCAGACACTCTCCGTTCACCCACCACATTCAGAGTCGTATGTAAATTAGTCTTCACCATGAGGGAAGGGGGAGGGGCGGGAGGGATGAGAGGTGTAGCGGGGGCCATATGGGTTTCCACCGGTTTGTATTCTAATTTCGTGGCTTTGGTTTTCCCCGGGCTTTCAAGCATTGCGTTTCTTAGCTGCATTCCGTATACACCATCACACGACTCGCCTCGTCTTTCACGAAATCGGTTTCCCTCTAATCCCATTTCCACCTCCCCCTCCCCCTCCCACCCCCACCCAGTTGCCTTGTCTCTCTTCATTTCTGTACCGAAGGAATGAAATTCTCAATCCCAAGGTACTCTTGCCAATTCTGAAGGGATGATGATCCATACTGAGGTGATGCTGGTTTTAATACAAGGTGAAATTAAAATTAGGCCTTGAAAATTTGCATCGGGTAATGGGAAAAAAATTTCATCGCTGTGTTGTGCTTTTTTTTTCTCTTCGTCTTATTCCATATTTTTTTCCACCTTCGTCTTTGTTACGTAGAGACGAAAATATCGTTACGCGTAACGACGAGAGAATTACAGAGATGGATGAGAGAAATTTTTGTCAGGTTTAGGGTATGGGAGATAAATGAGACTTAGAGGAAAACATGATAATGGAGAAAATATTCATACTCCTTCACTGATATTCGTTATAGGAGGATTAGTTAATTTTGTCTCTATTCCGATGATGTCAATCAGCCGTCATTGCTGAAGACCTGCCTTCACTCGCGGCAATCAGAAGAAAAAAAGAGTATGCCAGCAAAGTGATATTATTAACTAGGGTGCTTGCAGATAAGTCGCAGCTGATGCCACCACAAGCCCATGAAATGATCTTACCCAATGCTTTCCCCAACGCGATTAAGATAACGAAACTAAGGCATGACAAAAGAAAACTCAAACTCCTATCGAGATTGTCTCCCATAATCATACTTTATGATCTTTCCATCAACATATTGAATCGATTCTTCATGTAATGACGCAAATCCAAACTGATGAGTATGGTCTCGTAAATCATAGTATGTCATTTATAATTCAATTTGGAAATTGGTGCTATCAGTGGCGTTATTGGTAATTGTTTAGTATGCGGGCTGTGCCAGAACGCGTGCTTTTCCTTCTAAAGTTCCAGGCGAAACAGCATTGATGCAGGAAAATGCTAGACTGGGAAGCTATTACCGTAGCGCTAATTGATGATACTCATGCTGAACCCTCATTTTTTAATTGATTCACCATCATTATGCTGTTATAGAAAGATCTCTGGCTCCCTCCGCACCATTAGCCTAGATAAATGCACGTGAATTCGCATACGCTATCAAAGCACGAGTTGTCTCGATCATCCATCTGAATCCATGCAGAAGCCCCGAGCCCAGAATGATATGATCTTTTAATGGGCGCTTTGTGGCTCAATCCATTGCCAAGATCTAAAGGCTAAAGGAGAGAAGCCACACGGCTCAGATGGTTGGTCTGACGCGCGTTTCTACTCGGCCGAATCGTCGTCTTAGCCCTCTCTTTGTCCTCCTAAAAGACAGAGAGTGGTGGTGAGAGTATGCAGCCACACGAGAACGTGACTACTGGCATTTCTAACTGTCTTCTGCTCTCTACCCCTTAGCTATATCCTTCCTTCTCCTCTGTCTTCATCCTTTCCCTCGTTAACTCAACGCAAGAACGGACGTACCAGCCGGGGGTGCATGGTACAGCGGTGTGGCGGCTGTGTCGGTGCTTAATTTTCCCCTCGTAATTACGCGCCGACCGCTCCCCCCCTACCCCCCCCCCCCCCTGTCCTCACCACCGCCCAGTGAGCGGGACACAAGAACAGCAAGAGAGATCGAGGAACTTCAAGTCCGCTGGAAGGACCCCCATTGTACCAAAGGATATGGGACAAGGGAAATGGCCCGCGTCCCTGGAACATAGCAGTTTTGATCCTAACAACGAGAGAGCAGGCGTTTTACCTTTTCTCGTTTGTCTTACAGTCGTACTTTCGGTGGATGACTTTGATATCACTTGGGAGAGAATGTGCTACGGGGTTTTGAGATTGAAGATTTGGGAAATATTTTTCGGCGGCGAAACTTGAGTGTTCGGTAAAAAAGTCGATTTTTACCCCGGACGTTAGAATGAGCCAGTGGGTTAATTTAAGTTAATTTATTAGGTTGTAAATCTTTTTAAAGTATTTATATTAATCTTCAACACTAAATAACATTGAGAAAAACGGAATCGTGCTGGTGACGGTGTAAAATCGGTCGCGAATAAGTAAATGGACTGTATTTGAACTTGAGCAGAGGTCAACAATATGTACTCTTACTCGATTGAGAATGGAACTTCAGGTAATGAGAATTGTCAGGTACGAAATTTTGGGTATAGGCGATGATTGCCTTCGAATCTAATGATGCACCCTGATGAGGCGGGAAAACAGAGCAATGACAAAGTGTCTAGACTTCCGTCTCCAGACACAACTAACAATAGGCACTAAAAGTAGTTTAGTCGAGCTAATCTTAAATATCTAGCAGAATGAAATTTTGTTAAGAAACTACCTAATTGCCAACGTGAGACTCATTAAATGTATTGAAATTTCTAGATACCAAGAAAGCATAGAAATCAATTACTACTAATCTTGAAGCTAAATATTTAAACAATGTTGGGACTTCATGATACGGAACATTGAGAGTTACACATTTTGGAGGAAGGACTACCTTGCTTCGGTCGATGGCGTTAACTGGACAGTCATATCTCTATGGAGCTAACAATGTTCACCCTTCCTCAGAGGAGCTAGGGACTAACACTGGTTAGCATCACTGCGAGCTGGCAGTTGGAAAGTTCAAAAGACAATTAAGACAGGTATCGTTCAATAATCAAGCACAATGTAATGAGGAGATGACTGTGATCAACTGAGGGCACTAACGAAGTATAGAATCCCCATAATAACGGCTTCGATTTCGAGCACGCACCGCTGATTCAGAAAAACACTTACTCCTATCGAAACTATTTTTTTGAATTGTTTTGAAAAGTGAAAATATTTGGAAAATTTCAAGTCTCATCTCCAAGGTAATTACCATGAAAGTAAACATTGAAATCGGGTAAGTTCAAATATTTTGTAAGGAAGTTGATTTGTAGGATTCTCTCTCCTTTCGGAGATATAGCAAAATAGATTTCCATCGATTCTTTCCCCTAACGACTGCTTTCAGTCATCGCCAATAGACTTACGACTAGTATATATATATTCCGAATGGAGAGGGAAACGTGAAACGCAGGGACCTTACGCTAATGAAGGACGAGTTAGTATGGCATGGAAGGTAGCAAAGGCCAACAGGTCGCCATTAGGGCATACTGTTTCCAAACTACTAATAGCCAATTCATGGAGGGTAGCAGAATGTCGTAACAACCAGTGCCCAAAGACGTACAAATAAGACGATCATTCAAGTATAAAAATCATGATAATGCGCAAGTCAGTGAGGAGTGTATGTTGCATTGTTTGCATTGGCCAACTACCTCGGGGATATGGTGCGCTTCACCGAAAATTCATTTGGCAAAGTTTGATGACCAAAGTGGAATAGGTGAATTTTGCGGTTCGTCTCCCGGGGGAAACGTGTCCGAGGCAGCCCCCTTCTCTTCTGTAGCCACGGAATAGAAGACTGCGGTCAACGAGACAACGCACCCTGAATAGTACTTCATCAGGATGAAAACGAAAGATGATGGTCCAGAGTATATGAGCTGAGGATAGACTCTTCGGCGCAAATTACACCTGAATGGTCTTATTATTCACTTCATTGTGATGAAATGCTGCAGTTCGTTCATCAAATATTGAAAATCCAACCATTCGATGACGGGTTTTACCAAATGCCAAGAGTTTTAGTTTTACGCTCCAACTATTCAAATATTTCCTCCAGCTATGACTGGAAATCCTGGCCAAAATCAATTCCCACACATCCATAATTTTCCCAATAAAATCTAAATCCTACATCTTCCGAAAAACCCTTCGAAAATTCCGTCTCCGGGTTTAAATCGACTTGGGTGTCTAGGAAGTACCGAGCACTGCCCCCCTCCATCTCCTAGCTTTACAATACGCTCTCGGCAGCCCTTTCTCTTAACGTCCAAAGTTTTCAAAGTACGACGTTCAATGGCTAAGGGACGTCGTATATACGACCCCTCTTTTCTGTCTTCTCTCATTCTACCCCTCCCTCCTCTACTCTCAGCTTAAAAAAAAAACGTCTAAACGTGAAATGCCGAGATAACTCTCTTCGTTTCATTCCCACAGTTATTTTTTTTTTTCCTCCGTCGAAGAAAAATGTTCGCGACTTTCTACCGCAAATTATAACTTCATTCCTAAATATTGCGCTTCGGAATGGGAATCATCGTAAAATCACGAGGACATTTTTTTGATGATTATGAGTCACATTTGAAGTAATGGAAAAGTGAGTGGTTATACAAAAGTTAGTTATTATACACATTTTATGTCAAATGAATTTTCTGCTAATTACCATGATTAAGCAGGTATCGCGGATTCTACCCGGTTCACTTCTCGCTCTGACTGCCACAACGCGCATGAGTCTGTCGCTCGCAGCCCTACACCGCGCATGGGTCTCCCGACGTAGCCCTCACCGTGCGGCTACTCAAGCGTTAACAATGATCTATGTAATAAGTGACTATGCTCGCGCACATGTGTGCGCATGTATAAATTAGAAATCGGGAAGTTCCCGTTGTAAACTCACAGTGATTTGCCCCACTAATTTTTTCTATCCTATTAGAGGTTCAAAAGATCATAAATCAGGCCAAGAAGATCTAAAATCTAGTGGTGTGTGCATGTGTGTGCCCCACTCGGGTTTTGTACAAACAAAACTTCCCGATTTGGGTTTTCAGCACAACCTACTAAATTTATTCTTCTCCAATACACTACGGTTAATCAGTGTGACCCCTGTTATTATCATAACGAAAACATACCTATCTGAGAATTCCAAACTGGCTCATTTATGAAGCAGATAATTATGAATACTTGAGTAGACACATGGTGAGCATGAGGATGAGACTTATGCGCGTTACTTGAGTCAAAGTGAGACGTCAATAAGGATGCGGCTGCAAAACGAAACCTTTAATATTTTACCCAGTGGAACAGTATAAACAAGTGCAATTGCTGATAACATTGCATATACTGCACAAATACCATCCAAAATGTGATCCGCTCGATTTTGCATGAGAACGCTTCGATTGGGACCGTCATGACAGCGCTGGGTCCATTCGTCCACTTATTACATACATAATTGTAGAGACTGCTATACCTCCTTAATTATGCAAATTATCGAAAAACGGCATTCTACATAAAATACGTATTTCAGTATGGCAACCAACTTTTCTCATATGAATTTTGCGCTAACTCTCATAGTTTATGCAGTAGAACATTATGAACAATTGACATTGTTAATAACAATATAAGTACTGGACCACTTTTACTCAAAATTTATTCAGTTATAAAATATGCTTTTATCTCTCAACTGTGATATTGAGTACCTGGATCACAACATTTTTGTGTGAATGAAGGTTCATTATCACTAGTTTCGATTTTTGCTAAACATGAATTGTCAAAAACAGGGGAACTAGTGAATAGATTGGATCAAAAATCTAATCAGCCCTAAGTTACGCGGAGACGCAACGATTGAAAAAAAATTAATCGAATTGCACGATCCGTTTCCGAGAAAACGTAAACGAAAAATTTTACCACATACGGACGAACACACACACACACACATTCAGACACTTCTCTGAAATCACTTCAGGATGATGCAAAACGTCGAGAAACGTGAAAATTTCATCGATCTGGCACTTTTCACTTCCGGGGTCATTACAATAACTTCCCTAGATCGGCAAGTTAATAAGAAAATCATCGACTCTATTTCTTCCGTTCTTCAATTTGCTAAGGAAGTGAAATTGTTCACCTCTTGAATCAAATAATGAGTTTTCGGTATTTTTTCTAAACAAGTTTTCTACCATACATTTTGGGGTAAAATCAGGAACTGTCTTCTGTCACAGCGGAAAGAGGTTTACCCAAATTTTCCGTTTAAGAACCCAAATTTTCCCATTCATTGAGGCCCACTGATTGTCCCTCAAGTCAAAGCAGCATTGATATAGGACATGGTATATAACAGAGTGAGGAAGGAAAGCGTCCAGTGATACGAAATGTCGAGGACAGGGGGGGGGGGGTCGCAGGGGGTAGAAATGAAGCGCCGAGGAGGGGGGAGGCGGGGGGGGGGTTAGAATGGTCGTTGTCCTCCCTGCTTTAACCGTGTCTCCCCACTGGGATGGTAACATACCCTTTTGTTGACGGTTCTGTACGGAAACAGTCGCCAGGAAGCCCACAACCGTGACGTCATACACCACTGACTTCATCTCGTTACGGGTGTTTCCAAGAACCAACGACGAGACGTCGGATGCAGGAGGAAAACCAGGAGGCATATAACACTACAACTTAACCATCACATGCAGAGCAAAAGCCCTTAGTCTACCCTCTATTACATTCCAGTGCCTCCTCCACCCCCCCCCCCCACCCACTCCCCACCCACGCCGAACTCTCATCCGTGTTCCTCCCTTGCGCTGCATGTCAACCCGCATACATGAGGTTGGACCAGAATGTTTGATAATAAATTGCTAATGAGAATTCTTCAATGCCAAATTAGCGTTGAAACATCATCATGGCTCGAAGTAGCTCATAACCTACGGTTTAGTACTGACCTCAGTATTAACTTCGGAATTTAAATTCGCACGAGTCACAACTGTAGTTGCTCTTCCGCCTATCAATCAAAAAAAAATAAATGCGATGTGAGGGTGATCCTCGACGAGTCGCATCTATAACTTCCCGATAGTGGGTGTGTGTGGGTTACGATACGCGTATAAAGTGAAGTTGTATATCAGTAATGCAAATTCAACTATTAATCGATTATTACGATTTTTAGCGATATCTCGTAAAATATGATACCTAGCAAAAAAAGTAATATAACATGAAATACGGAGTTTCACGAGCGGAACAACTTTTGTTTAATACTTTTTCTCGTATCTGTCATTGTTCTCGAAATACAGCGTTATAAACAATGAAAATTGTTAATCAAGCGATATCTCGTAAATTAGCGCAATTATGGAAAAACGTCATTAAATATAAAATATGTATCTTTATGTGGGGAATAACATTCGTTGGAAACTTTTTCCTCTATCTCCCACGATTTTTGTAATACAACGGTTTAAACAATTGAAATTGTTAATAACAATTGAAGGAATTGTGTTTTAGACTTGACACTCCTTTCCGCTCTCCGCAACGGCCAGATGTAATTTTTGAAAAAAAAATTCAAATCGGTCCAGCTTTTCAAGAGAAACTGTGTCACAAAAAAATGCTCACATACGTACATACATACGCACACACACATACAGGCATTTTATTGAAAACGTGTCAGGATGATGCCAAACGTCGAGAAAAGTGAAAATTTCATCGATGTGGCACTTTTCATTTTCGGGGTCATTACAATAACTTTCCCTGTCGGGAAGTTAATATCGGGAAAATGGATAGAGATAGCTAAGAAAGCCTCAAACAAATTGTGTGTTTCGCATCAAAATTCTTAGTTGATTAATAATATTGAATCGTTAATATTTAATCTTGTTCGGTAAAATATTTCTGAAACTTGCGGAGATAATTGAGTTACCCTAAATGGGCAAAAAAAAAAAATATGCCACACGTAAAATCGTAATTACCGCCCTGATGTGACGACTAAATCCATGTCGTAGACGTTGAGAGTCACCTTGTCGGTAAATCCAATTTATTTCGTTGCTTACGGTTGTAACATAGGGCGAAATGGGTCTTGGGGAGGTGGGCGGGTGTTAGGAGGCAACCCCTGGGTGATACCAACGGCGACTTGTGAACCACTTGTCGCTGTTACGACTCCATAAATTTCACCTCGTGGCCCTTTTCTAGCCCATGGAAAACCTCTCGACTCTGAGTAGTGTAGTATCACGTACGAGCATGTTTAGGAGATGCTTTCTATCCTGAGGAGGATGTATTCGGGTACTTCAGGGTGATTTCCGTTGTTTTTTAGGGGAAAGTATCATCGTAAGTTGTCGTCCAATGATGGTATCATCCCATTACACCAATACCTACAATCATTATCTAAAACAAATCCTCCTATCCCGGCCATAATCGATCTTTCTGATACTGTACAAAGTATGGTCCCACACCTTGTTCCTAAAAGGAAAAGCTCAATTTAAAAAAATCATATTTCCCCGCGCCTATTATTAGTCCGTAAAGTCCGCCACCATCTGTAATTTTAACCAGGTGGTTAAATTTCGTAATAGTTGGGTTTATGGAATCTATTTCATCATAACTAACTATTCCTGAGTTAATTAACAATGCTGGGAATCTCCGCATTTTCCTTATTTTCAGCGAGGTATCTCACCCTCGGACGGTTTTAAAGCGTATTAATTAACCCTTTATTAGACTCTGAGCGAAAACCACTTGGGGGGGGGGGGGGGGGGGAGCGGGGTGGTCTGGAGGGTGAGAAGGTGGGAGTGTCATTCAGTATTTATAAAAATCTCGCCTTGACGATTTCTCCTTCGCGCAAAAAAAACAATTAACTATATTTCAAAACAAAAATATAAATATTGATCGATGGATTTACGTTCAGCCTCAACATATGGGCAATTAAAGTAATGGCTTAATTATGGAGAACTACTGCTGAAAGGTATATAACTGGGGCTTTATACTCCATTCAACTGGATCTTCTTCGTCAACAACAAAGTTTCTATTAAATTTCGTATTTACTCCTAAGTCCGGGGGGGCTTGGGAAAACTGCCCGAGTCTACTCGTGCACTCTAATGGCGGTGAAGCGTCCTTTCTATTTTCGCATAATTATTTTCCAATTTTTTTTTCCTCTGAGCAGGCCACAATTACATTAATTAGTCCACGCTGTCGTCAAATGTGTCTGCCACCAAGTGGCATCCCAGGCTAAAATTTTACCTGAGTAATTCTATTATCACATTGAAGGTTCAACTGTCAAGGTTCACAAACTACAAAAAAAACGATACTGAGAATTACGTTGATTTTAGATATGGAATGATGTTTATTCAGATTTGATTACACGATACGGATTCGATTGAATATGACGCAAAGGACTCTTTCGCTCGATTATTGCTCAGAGACTGACTCGAAAGACAGTTTTCTTGTAAGACGTAGTGTGGCTAGAAGAAAAAAATGCGTTGAGCTTTGGAAATTTAGCAGTTCATTGGTGCAGAGAAATTAGAGGGAGAGGTAAAAGGGATGAACCCCAGGTTTGAGTGAGAATTCGTTTCCGACCTCTTTTATTTTTATTTTCCTCGACTGCGAGTTTTGAGAACAAGAGACCATGTGTTGTTCACTTGAACTATATGCAAGGTTGGATAGTTGTGTCTGTATATATTTTTTTTTTACTTAGGCTTGAGAGATTAGTTCGGAAAAGATGGTTGAGAGAAAACTGCGACTGAATTTGCAGGAATGACACTGGATAGCGGATGATTTATGAGTCCTTTACATCGTATTCGACCGTTACATTTTGAAGCAGGCTGAAACATGCAGACGTTTAAACTCGGAATTTTAAAAATGTTAAGAAAAAGGTTTGACAACTATCTCCCCTTCAGTTCATAGGTTTTATAATAGAATGATATAAGAATGGATTAAAAGGAGACTGATTTCTAAAGCCAGGCGGAATATTAAAATGTTTTAAATCAAGATAATAAAATTCTAATAAATTTCGGTACGGAACAAAATGGATGGTTCGTAGATTGCAGTACTAAAGATGAGGGGGTACGATTGAGATCTTTGGGGGGGGGGGGGGGGGGGGGCTTCAATATTTCGAAGCAGAGCAAGAAGATTGATGCTAGACCATGGCTAGAATACTTCATGACTGCTGCTACCCAACCATGAGAGAAATCTCATTCATTTTCTGACTTTCGATCACCCTCTCTGTTCTATGCCGTTGAAATAACCTACGAAAGGAATATTCAAAGCTTCTTTGCATCGCCAATGAAACGCTGACCAGTATAAACTTTTTGTAGACTGGGCAGATTAATGGGAGCCCTCATTTAAATACGAATCTCATGCCGATACAGTGAGGGTAGTAGGTAGAGGATGGACATTGGACCAAGGGTCGAAGTGTGTTTGCCGTCCGAGTAATGACTCGGGTTCGGACTACTCCAATATCTATCTCTCTCTTTCCCTTTCACTCCGAAGGAGAATAGCCTATGCCAAAAGCTCCCAAACTCACCCACTCCATCCTCTTATAGTGTGTCCATCCCATTCGTACGTAACTCTAGGGACCTCTTCCTAATTTCACTGTCACCGGACTTCCTCTTTAATTTCAAATACACCCCCTTCTGAAAATAATAATAGAAAATTCTCAAGGGTAAGTCCGAAAAATCCTAACAAAAGAATCACATTTTTTTTACGCTCCCCTTTGTGATTTTTTTACTCTCACTCGATTGAACATATGTGAGTTGTTTATGCAGATCACTGGCCAGTCCAACTATTCTTCAGTTTGCCTACAAAATCTTCTTTGCAGGGACGGCCGTGAGTTCTCCGGAAAACGTCGAATTCATTCTCAAGTTTAACTGCTGTATCAACTTCTGTTACGGAGCTTCTTCCTATCAAGAATTTTCCGATGACTCGGCGAAAACTCAGTTTGCAAACACAGAGGGGTGGATGAGGGGGATAAAATCTTGGATCAAAATGATTTTCCGAGGGTGAATAAGTAGAAATATCAAGGGTAAATAGAATCGGCAAGTCCATTTGTTCCTTGGAAGCTTGTAAGGGTTAACAGATTAAGGATCAATAAAGTTGAGAATTGATGCGTGGATCTATGGTTTTTCATTGATGCTAAATAAAATTGCTCATATAAGGTTTGAGAATCAGTTTCATCCTCCACCATTTCCCCAGCCCAACTTTCTACTCCAACATCCAACAATTTCTGATGTTCCTGGAGTTGAAAGGATCTCAGTCTCTCATCACTCTTGTCATCCATCCAATCGACAATCAACTAGTTTTCACTAATATCCGTCTTCCTAGTGAGCCCACTGATGTGTCTCAAACCCGAGAACCCTATCTCAAGGTATAACGCTATCAAATGCACGCCTTGAACTCCCGTCACAATACCCCGCCCCGTTTTCACTCCTTGTCTATTTCTGGACTATTATTTATTTCACTTACCGATTTCCATTATGTCTCCCAACTCGATTTTTCGTAGCGAGTTATGATTAGGGTATTAGGATTACCAAAATAATGCCCAACAAATTTCGAGATGATGTCCACACAGCGACCCACTCACCCGCCCGCCCACCTACCCACCCACTCAACCAACCAACCCGCCCACCCAACCAACCACCCACCCACTCACAAACCCACCCGCCCACCCAACCAACCAGCCCCCAACGCCCACCCAACCAACCACCCCGCTCGCCTACCCACCCACCCACCGACCCCCCCACCCACCCAACCAACCACCCACCCACTCACAAACCCACCCGCCCACCCAACCAACCAGCCCCCAACGCCCACCCAACCAACCACCCCGCTCGCCTACCCACCCACCCACCGACCCCCCCACCCACCCAACCAACCACCCACCCACTCACAAACCCACCCGCCCACCCAACCAACCAGCCCCCAACGCCCATCCAACCAACCACCCCGCCCGCCTACCCACCCACCCACCCACCCACCGACCCCCCCACCCACCCAACCAACCACCCACCCACTCACAAACCCACCCGCCCACCCAACCAACCAGCCCCCAACGCCCATCCAACCAACCACCCCGCCCGCCTACCCACCCACCCACCGACCCACCCACACACCGACCCACCCACCCACCTGCCCATCCACCCACACAGCCACCTACCCACCCACCCACCTACAGAGTAAATCTGTAGTACAATTTGGGGTTCTTTCAGGCTGTCAAGAAAACCCTGTGCTAGTCATCACCAGCGGGCTCAGTCCATCACCATCATTATCTGATGGTGCTGGTACTGAGAGGATCTCAGTATCTCATCATTCTGGTTATCCATCCAATCGAGAGTCAACTAGTTTTCACTAATATCCGTCTTCTTAGTGAGCCCACTGGTGTGCCACAAACTGGGGAACCCTATCCCGAGGTATAACGCTATCAAATGCACGCCTTCAGCTCACGTCAAAATACCCTGGCCCTCTTTCACTCCTTGTCTATTCCTGGATTATACAAGAATCAAGGTAGAAGGAACTGGGTTTACGTCCCTTCTGTAAGACTAAAATCCAAAACCGCCCACACACGTCGCGTGTAATTAGTCGTAATAATTATTTTCGTTCTGGTTGACGGGAAAGGATCCTTGATAACTACATGGTATGGGGTTGAGCTGGGGGATTGAGGGGGGAGGGGGAGGAGGATTGAGGGTGAGATAGTATGGTCTATAGGAAGGTTTGGTACTAGATAGAAGAGGGTGAGATACGCCTGGGAGACAATCTCATCTCGATCCCGTCGTACATCGTACCACCCGAGGCTCTACATCTTCAACCAACTACCGGAGCAACAGAATCCTGGACGCTGGGGTTACTAGACCCTTTTACCACTTTCAGTGGAAGAAATTTCAAGCGCGGTAGTTGGGTTATATTTTCCGATCAGCAGAAAAACTTATTATTACCCGAGCAATTATTTTGGTCACAGTTGCCCACCGCCATTGGAGCTGCTTCTGTTATTGAGAGTCTTCTGCGGGCCCTCTTCTTCGGAAATAGTATATTACACCATAAGGGCAGAAAATATGAAATTCCTCGGCTTCGCCTCGGACATCATGGCGGGTAGTTCAGGGCTTTCAAACTTCTGCCCGTGCCGTGTATACTATTTTTCTTTCTAGCCGGTCGAAAGTACGAAAATTGATAATTTGGGTTATAGATACTGATGCCAGCCCCGACATTTGCAGCACGAGCGAAGCGAGGGCTGCTGGTCCGGGGCAGGCATAACATAAAAAAGAAACGCAAAGAAAATTAACCTTCAAGATATGTTTCTGTCTCCATTATCAATCGTGCTTCTGCATCAAAATCCCTCAGAAGCTCTTCCTCGTCCATCGACTCATCACTGGACGTCATTGCCTTTATTGATATTTTTTTCAATATTTCATTAATTACACTGGAGTGGTTTTGAGGTTACATTTCACATTATCGTAAATAGAGGTGATGACTAGTGACTGACAGCAGTCCCACGCACCGATGCGCGGAAAAAAAATTTCGTCCCGCTGTTGTAGATGGCGTGCGTGTAGTTTCATCGATGCCCGAATCTTAGACTTTCTGCTTCGAAATTGATGACCAATATACGTACTTTCGACCGAGGTATAAAGAAGAATTTTCGCCCTAAGCCGGACTCGAGCATATGTCCTTCTGAAGGATTTGGCATGAGGAGCTATTGCAGCTACTGCATCAAAGCATCACGGGATAAACATATCGATATATCGATTTTGGCGAAGTAACAAGTGCATCCAGGAGGATGGGGATAATTGGGACGGATAGTATAATCGGCCACAGAGGCAGATTTTTCACCAAGCTGATGCAAATGGAGCACCCATACACTGCTCACTATAAACAACAGTCTTCGAGTAATTCTTCATACAGTTCAAGGACGATTCCATGGAATCCTGAGATGCCGATCCATTTAGTTCGAAGTTTCTCGTGATTAAGAGCAAGTGAGAGTCGCCATTTCATCGAATAGTGTATGTATGGGGAGTGAGGAGGGGGACACGTGAAAGGGAGTGCAGAGATGACAAAGCCGCTCGTTAGGGCCCTCTGAGGGTCCTCATGACCGGTGCCAAGGGTGAGAACGTGCTTAGGCCTCGATCTCCCAAAGTCCCCTACAATTTCACCCTCTCCTCGGGGGCTAGCCTATTGACTCGTTGGTCATTTTCTTATGTGAATGGTCACTTGCGGGGCTTGGAAAAGTCTACCTCTTCAGAAACTCAGTGAATTCATTGCACGATAATGAACAATCTTTTATCTGAGCGTTCAGGAGGTAATGAATGAGACAAATCGGAAGGTTGGTGACAGCTTTTGCCTAAGACCACTATCAGGCAAAAAAGACATACACACCAACATTTTGAATACCTCTATAAAAGTGTTATAAACGAAATTCCGCTGTATTGGATTCCGAGCTACCCTCGAACAAATTAACCATACGTATAACTGACTCGGTGGAATTGACCACTTCACCAGAAAATTGACACGATCTTGCTTTGATAACATCATTTTTCCACTTGTGACTTTGCTCATTAAGATTCATGAGCGAATTGCTCATTCAAATAAAAGGTAAAGCGGTGTCATCTCGTAGCGTTAACATACGACCCATGTAGACTAGTTGAAGAGGCGGGTGTTCGATTCATATATTCATAGAGGCCTGGAGGGGTTCAAACTACTCGAAATGTGTGTGGAAATAGGAGGAGTGGAGGAAAATAGCGTATATGCGAGCAACGATTGCTACCGGTCGTGACCCTCGTGCATATATCAACAGTAGAAGTAGTCTAGGTGATGGAATAGCCCCCAGTGCGGGTCACCTGACTGATTGCCAACTCACTCGGGACACTTTCCCCCACCACTGCCCAACCGATACCATTAGACATTCTGCCAGATGGGTACTGGCTTTCTTGTCATATAGATTAATACATTTTGCCGAGGCTAAATTTTGCCGAGGATGATACATATTCAGAGGCTTACTGCCTTCCCATGATGGCGGACTATGGGGCAAAATGGGTTCAAGGGGCAATACGGCTCACATAACAATTCGCTTCATTGATCAGCGATTGATTTATTCGATATCGATTAGCTTCGATGAATCAAACCAAATGTGGAGAATTGGGTGGTGTGTGTGTGTGTATGTGTATACGAACGTTGCGTGTTGGACATCTAAAGATAGGTATTTAATCAATTTTGTTTTTTATTGAAAAATTCATATTTCAGCTTATATACATCTTTTTACGTAAGTAATGAAACTGAAATTTCATGAAGAGAATGAAATGAAAATTATTATAAAACTTACGAAATATGAATAAAGCGAAACATTGAAATTTCCAAAATTCTGAAGCGACATTATATAGTACATCACGTAATTGTAGCTGACGAACTTATCATCAAATATGCAGCTCATGCTAACTTGAGGTATAGAAGCTCAAAAGCTCAGATCACGGTAAAACCATGTGAATTTTCAAAAGCCCACTTTACTGAGGTTTTTGGAACGATAATACATTTTCTAAGCTTATAATTTATTCCAACGACTTTACTTCAAATAAAGCACTGAAGGAGCTTTGCACGTTTTGCCAGTGCGGTCAAGGTTTCAATGCATTGAAGCTTATCAGCTTATTAATATATGCAGTTTACGTCCTTACAGCGGAAAATATTATGGTGCATTTGGAAAGTTTGAGCTCGTAAGCTCACTTCGAAATGCAACAATCGAAATTTTCAAAAATTCTCCCCCTGGAATACCAATTCCCAACTGTTAGGACTTCCTATCCTCAAAAGCCACCATTAGGACCAGTGACCGAAACTAAAGCTTGCAGAAGTTTTGAAGTGACAGAAAATACCTGAATGGCACTTATCATCATTATTGTTAAGCTTTCAATCATTGATGAGTATTCGATTATTACAGTGCCAATATGTTTGATGCCGGGTATAATACAATAGCTTGCAAGCTCACTTTAAAATCAATTTTTTTGAATTTAATTCACTTAACAACGGTATAAACCAGAGCTTTAAAGCTCCATTGATTGGTCACGAGGGTCACACTTTCATTTACGCATCACTCATTAGCTTATCAATCTCCACATTATATTGAAGTATTACATCGAATTTATCACATAGCTTGCAAGCTCCCCACAACAGTAATTATCTCGTTTCCCGAATTCGTCAAATTTAAATCTAATCATATAACGAGTAACTTGTTAATCCTAATAGTACCATACGTTGCGGTTTCGACTTTATTGCGCTTAAACGGCACGCCAGAATATCTCACCGTGCAAGCTCTCATACAGAGGAGCAGGAGGGGGAGGGGGGGGGGGGAGTGGGGGTTTCTCCTGCTCACGAAAATGTATCTCCCCAAACCCTTCACAGTTTAGGGGCTGCCACGAGGCGCTGGAGTGTGTTTACGAGCACTGGCGCATTAGATGGATGCTGTCGCTGCTTAATCGCTGCGATGCTCGTAATTCACTAGTCTCTACTACTCGATGTTCCTTGCTACCAACAATTCCAGCCCCTTGAGCTCCTTCTTACTATGCTTATACGGCCGGAAGCTATTGTATTGCGCCATGTCTTAGGGCAACGAAACAGATTCTACCTATTGGGCGCTTATGCATGGCAAGTGGATAATTCCGAGATTGGTCAGACATGGAGCTTTTCACTCGATTTTGTGCTAGAAGTGCTGAGCTTGCAGCATATATACGAAAACCAACATCTGATAAGGGCAATGCTGTATTTATACGGCCTGAAGTTGGTTATTTGAACAAAATCAAAATGCTGGAAAATTCCCAACAAATTTCCCCAATTTTTAGTAAATTCGTAATAGTTTCTGAAAATTCCTTCTTTTGCACAAAAATCGAAGTTAAAAAAAATTGACAATTATTCCATGATTCTACTCTGTCAATAGCAGTTCACAAAAATATTTCCTTCAGTCTGTTAACGTTTTACAATTTTTTTATGACAAATTACAGTTTATTTAAGTGGCATATTTCTTGTTGAAGCCTCCTGTTAGAAGATAGAAGAATTATTGTGAATGACAGAATCCATTCGCAGCCGCAAAATTATGGACGACACTAGCGGTTTTTCAATTTTAATTAAATCCTAATTTCTGCTTAATTGGCAGAGGCCCTAAACCCATGGCAATATTGGCTCTATACCTACCGCCTCGACCCTTTGTACCCGTCTAGCAATATATTAACCCCAGATACCGCAGAAAAAAGTACTTAAAAACAAAGCCCTCCCGAAACATCTATCCCCAATCTCTAAAGCCCGATATTGTGAAATAAATGTGAAAAAAATAGTGCAAAAGTTCTTTCCGATAAGTCGATAGATTCCACCATTTCAGACAACTTCAAGAGTTTGTATACAGGGTATACATACTTTTATATTTTAATCATTTATTATTTATAATTTCTCAATTATTCATTTTTGATTTTTTAAACTTTCCAAATTTTTCAAATCTTTCAAATGTGTCAAAGTCGCCAAATTTGTAAAAATTTGCAAACTTGAATTTTTTTAGATTTGTCAAATTTGCAAAAAATTTCAAACTTGAATTTTTGTAGATTTGCCAAATTTTTCAAATTTTCCAAATTTGTCGAATTCTCCAAATTTTTCAAATTGTCAAAATTTTTCAAATTTTCAAAATTTTTCAAATTTTCAAAATTTTTCAAATTTTCAAAATTTTTCAAATTTTCAGATTTTCAAAATTTTTCAAATTTTCAAAATTTTTCAAATTTTCAAAATATTTCAAATTTTCAAAATTTTTCAAATTTTCAAAATTTTTCAAATTTTTAAAATTTTTCAACTTTTCAAAATTGTTCAAATTTTAAGATTTTTCAAATTTTTCAAATACTTCAAATTTCTCAAATCTTAAAAATTTTCCAAATTTTTCCAAATGTCTCAAGTTTTTCCAAATTTTTCCAAATTTTCCAAATTTTCCAAATTTTCCAAATTTTCCAAATTTTAAAATTTAAAAATTTTTCAAATTCTAAAAGTTTTTGAATTTTCAATTTTTTTCAAATTTTTCAAATACTTCAAATTTCTCAAATTTTTCCAAATTTTTCCAAATTTTTCCAAACTTTTCCAAATTTTTCCAAACTTTTCCAAATTTTTCCAAATTTTTCAAATTTTTCAAGTGTTTCAAATTTGTCAAATTTTCCAAAATTAGAATTTTTTCAATTTCCGCAAAGCAGTTCAAGTTCATTTGAATGCTTGGAATGAATCCTCGATTAGCACGGTTTAAGTCTGTAAAATTCCAAGAGAAGGCTCAGGCCAGGGTGTGAAAAAGGAGCAAAAAATCGGGAACTCGTCAGAGGGTGCAGGTTTATTAGTGTACTCCTCTAACCACTCGAAATTCTTTTCATCGGGTGACTACGGGACACGTCCCCCCTCCCCGCCTCCCGGCCCCCTCCCATTTTCCACCGCGCCCATGCCGTTTACATAAGCGAGTTCTCCGGATTGCCTTTTTGATATGTAGATAAGGACGTGAAGGGTGGTCCGGGTTAAAACCAGAATGAAGCTGTGCTTTTACGCCGTTTACCAACTCCCTGCCGCTTCTTTTCGCCTTTGAAGAGACAGAAAAAAAAAAGAAAACATATACCTCATGCCACTCTGTTGCTGTTTGCTAACTCTGTCTATTGTATTTTTACAAGTGCGTTCTTGCTAAAACGAGGGGTTTATGAGCACGAAAGTGGTTCCGAGATTTTCAGCAATAAAGCAAAAAAATACATCAAGATTAAAAATTAAAAAAAAATGAAAAATACGATTTTTCACTAAATGTCCGAAAAATAAAAAATTCAAAAAAAAAAAAAATTAATAAATCTCGAAAATTAAAAGAACTGAAAAAAACTGAAAATTGCAAGCCCGTTAAAAGGTGGCGACAATTATATGCAGCGAAGAAATCTGGTTCCAATAGTCTCTTCTACCCACTTTGATTCTAAATATTATTGTTATGATCACCATGTACCAAGCTGTGTATTGTCATCATTATAGCCTCGATAATTACAAGCTGAGTTTTTGATCGCTGTAGAACCCGTGTTTTATGGAGGAGCAATTTGTTGGTATCAGGTGTGCATTTTGTGTCTGAAACTTGTAAGCCTGGTCTCGGAAATAGGTCTTGTTAGCAATTAACTCCATTACCACGCTGTAATATTGTGGGCTACGGGAGCTATGGAGGGTAAGTCCTTAAGCTTTTGACGGACTCGGCCAATCGCTTATATATTTATCTCTAGATACCCCTAAAACCTTTTGAATTTCAATTTCTGAAAACTGCCCATGGTGAACATTAACAGTGCTTAAAACTTTTTTAAAATTTCAAAAATCCCAAAAACTTCAAAAATTATGGAAACAAACTAGTGGGATAAAAGTGTGTCCCCCCTTCTGTTTGCCATTCCTACATTTTCCGATACGTCAATTAGATGTTTCAATCCCATTTATCAAGCAGATAATTATGAATATTTGAGTAGCCGCATAGTCAGCGTGAGGACGAGAACTATGCGCGTTACTGGAGTGGGAGTGAGACGCCGATAGGGGTGCGAACGCTCGAGGGTTAAATCCGTCATACCTCCTTAATTATGACAAATATGGAAAAAGTGATAAAAAATTAAATATGTATTTCCACTTACTGAGCAAATTCTGCTTAATACTTTTTACCGTATCTCTTACCCTTTTTGAAATAGAGCGTTGTAAACAATTCAGTTGTTAATAACAAAAAAACAGCTCGGTCAATTTGAACCAAAAACTAATCAGATCTAAGTTCCATGAAGACGCTCCGAATAAGACCTCGATGACCCCAATCGTTCAACCCGTTCGTAAGAAATCGTTAACCAAAAATCCAATTCCACACATACAAACATACACACACACACACAGACATTTACTCGGAATTTGATGGGAAGCATTTTGGTATACTTGAAACAGCAGTTACAAAGCCAAGAAAAAATTGATTTCGGGGTCAATACAATAAGTTCCCGAAAAATCGGAAAGTTAAAAAAAATTCAAAAAAATTTTCAAATTAGAAAAATTGAAACAATTACGCAAACCTGAGAAAAATGTCTATAATCTTTCATTGACCGAAAGTTCGTCGACATGTCGGAAAATGCTCAGCGCTCTGTAATAGATTTCCTCATCCGTAAATACACGTGTGTTTACGTTAACCAGTGCAAAATCACGATGCGTTGGTTGGCCATTGGGACCAACTGGTTCTGAAGTTGCCTATGGCAAAGCTTGTATACGTAGGCACCGCCAGTGGAAACTTTGCTAACGAGGTTTACCGCTAATCACCGCCAAGAAACCATTCGCGTGTAATTTGTTTATACCCCCGGTCATGCCCGGCGCCCATAACTCTCCTTGGCCCACGGTCTCCTCCATTTTACCTTCTCCATCTCTCGTTCACTCTTCACTCCCCACCCTACTTCCTCTTCATCAATATGATTAACCCACAAGTAACTGACGATTTCCGGTACGGAAATCACGTGCGGGAGCACTTAAGTTCATTCCGATAGAACATTCTTCCAAAGGAATCAGGGGGGAAAACTCCTGAGTTGTCGAAAAAACATCAGAATTATTGAATATCGCTGGGTGGGTGGGTGGGGGGGGGGGGGGGGAGGGCTGCAACACAGTCGTCCCCCATCGAAGGACAGTTCAAGAATTAAAACCGAAAGAGCTTTTAGTCTCCATTCAAACCTTTCCATCGTCAAGACTTTAAGTATTGATTTGGAATTTTTAATGTGACAGATGAGAACCTTAATGGGATACAGTTCATAGGTGTAGAGAGTCCTCCAGGATTTGTAGACGTGTAGATGTGATCGATTAGGGGGGATGGTCCATCGAAATCCATCAGATGTGGAGCAAGGTGTCATCGCCAGTTATAAGTCGACGTCCAGCGTGAAGTAAAACCGGATAATGCTATGGTGTCGTCTGGGGACTACCCAAGGGGTAACACAGAAAAGACATTAGCCCTTGGTATACCCCACAGGCCACCAGAGGGACTGGCATCTCTCAGTTTAAGTCAAAACGCAATATCTACCATTTTCGCGTCTCCACTCCGACTCTCGCCTGTGGTCTCCGCGTTAATTATCTCCATGGGAAATGGATGACGACCAACGTGAGATTTTACCGATAGAAATTGGTAATTGTTTGTGGTCGAGGTGTAATTATTTCGGGGACGAAATTCAGAAGGGTTGATTGCATTTTTAATATTCAATTTTCTTTTTTTTGGTTCAATATTGGTTTGAAAATATGTTGTATCCGTGAAATGCAGACGTTGTTTTTTACAACTTTGTAATTCTATGGAAATCCTCCTCTAAAAGCTCAAGGCAGATTTCATAATTCAATAAAGGATAATTCACTCCATTTAAGTTTTGGGAGTTTTGCAAATTTTTTTGATGTGAAACATCTAATGCGCGTTGGGAAAAAATTCTTACTGAAACGGGCATTTCCAGTACAAAAGTATATATAGATATACTCTACTGGTTATCGCCCCCTCTCTGCCATCGACGCAAAGGCGATGCGCACAAGTTGTATGTGCATATTGAAATGCGCTACAGCGTCTCAAAAAAATTTGAAAAGAATTGGATTTTTTTTTACAAATGAGAAAATTTTTGAAACAATCTCTCAAAAATTTTGACAACGTTTGGAAAAATTTTGAAAAGATGTGGAAAAAATTTAGAAATTTTCAATAAATTTTGAAAAATGTTGGAAATGTTTGGAAAATTTAGAAAAATGTTGAAAAAATGGTAAAAATCTTTCGGAAAATTTTTTTTTTTGGAAAAATTTGGAAAAAAAGTAGCAAAAACTGACAACAAATTTGGAAAATTTTTGCAAGAATTCGAAATAATTTTGAAAAAATTTGCAATTTTTGTTTTAAGTTGAAAAAACTTTGCTATAAGTTTGAAGAAATTTGGAGCACTTTTCTAAAAATTTGAAAAAAAAAATTGGAAAGATTTACAAAAAACTTGGAAAAAGTTAGAACAAAATTGTAAAAAATTCTAATAATTTTAAAAAACTGTGGAAAAATTTACAAAATATTTGGAACCATTTTTAAACAATTTGCAATTTTTTTCAAAAAATTGAGAAAGTTTCGTGAAATTTTGGAAAAACTTTTCAAACATTTAAAAGAACTGAGTATTAGAAAATTCCCAATTTCTCGAGAAATCGTCCAGAATTTTGGATCCATTTAGATCAAAATTAGTGTTTCCATGTTTCACATCTACCAGGTGTCCCATGCCGCCTCACTTTTTTTTTTTTTTATTTTAAAAGATTTCAAAAATTTTAAAATTCTATTGAAATCATTACTCCAAAAACTGCTGACCGTAAGGAGCTACAGGGGCCAAGGTTTTCTCTCCTATTCGATAACTCTATAAAAAATAATTGACTTAATTTGAGGTATGAATAATTTCGTGGAGTTTTCATTGAATTTCGTGTTGAAATGGCGAAACACTGAAGGGGCCATATAAAAGCGCCTTGCAAGTGGGATGTAAAATGGTGGGTAGTGTAGTGTGGTGCTTTTGATGAATGAGCCAGGCATAAAGCTCAAGTATGGTAAAAGCCAGTGTGGCCGACGTAATATTACGCCATGGCAAGGGCTCAACTCTGTTACTCGCCTCTTGGCTTTTAGAATCACTAATGACTAATGGCACCAAAAAGGAGTAAAAGGTATAATATACCTTGGAAAACCTCTACGGGGGCAAGAGAACGGATTAGCGTATTCGTTACCTCTAAAAGGACCAATGAGCATTTTCACCAAGACTTAATTCCTTGTTAAGTCTCCGCTTCATCGATGGTAATCACGGTTAAGAAAATTTTCCAATAGATGTCGAGAGCTTTCACGTATGAAAGCACGGCTTTTCATTATCTCTTCTAAATTCGTCAGAGAAACGGATCTCCAACGGATTGTCAAATCCCCTTGTCCCACTATACATCAAACCCCTAGGTGTTAAGGCGAATCCAAAAAACTATCCATCGGAATTTCCCACTCATCGAAATAATTCCTGGAAGTGAATGGGACAGGGCGGATATACCCCCATATATTTTTCATCGGCTGGCCACCGCTTTAACGGTTTATCGCTTCCGACATGTCCGAAGGGTGGACTCGGGACATATTTCCCCGAAAAAAAAAATGCCGAAAAAACAGAACAAGCCTTGCTCACTCACCCTTCCACGAAAGCTCAGTGCCTGGAAAAATGAAAAAAATGGATACACCCACCCACCCCCACTGTCCCCGCCATATACATATATATTGTTTGCAGATACACACACAAACTCGCCGTTATATTATATGCACAAAGTCATTCACATACACACACCGACTCACATGAACAGACATATATTTTGGGAATCCCTCAAAAAAATCACAACCTCGAGAAAAATTCTGGTCCGACGATAGGTCCATGTCAGTTGTCCAACGGACTGAGAATCCCTCACACGCGCCTTCGCCACCCCAACTCCTTAAATCCAGAAAATAATAAAAATGCCATTAGTGTCGTCCGTTTGTGTCGTCGAATCCACAGGATTTCGCTCGATCCTCGAATTTTTCCCACGTACAAGACGATGCCAATCTATCCCTTCAATTCCCAAGTCCACCCCTTTCCTAAAAAAAAGCTCCCTGAAAAGGTTCAAATAATTGCAACAAACGTTTACTATATTTTTATTTCTTTTTACCTTTTGTGCTTTTTCTTCGGAAGTAGTATAAATCCTAAGGGAATAGTCGACGAAAATAAGATAAAGTCATTTTGCGGGGGCGGGGGGAAGGGAGGGAGGGGAAGTTGAAAAGCGTTGGAGAAGAAAAGATAAAAAGGCGAGTGGAACCTGCAAAAAAGGCAAATTTCCGAATAAACACATCCTCGCCTCTTTATGGCGGCACTTTGAAGCCCACCCCCCTCCCCCCCCCCCCCCCCCCCCACTGAGGTTTTTTTTGTCGTTCTGTGTACCAGGCGCATTATTAACTCAACCACCGGAAAATGTCAACCGGGAGCAGCTTATCTCTTCTCGCTTTTCTTTATTTTAACGCCGTGGAGCGATCCGATGGCCCTTGGGGGGTTGATCTTCAACCCCCGCAAATTTTTCTACTCTTTTTTTTCAAGCGTTTGCATTCCCCTTTGGCGTCTTTATCGTTTCCTTGGCGTTCCACTTGGTGTACCCTGCAAGCTCGGGGGGGGGGGGGGGGGGTTGAGCCAGCGAATTTCTTAGATACTCGATTTTCGAAAGCTCAAGTAGAAAGGATACGTAAGACGGTAGACGGAGCTTTCGAATGTCACTTTATCCTCGACCCTTCCTGTAAACAGACGAGTTTTAGGTGGGCTCACAAATAACTATTTGCAAGCTCAGATCTACATCAAGCGTCATTAATGCAAGAAATATGGGGTAAATAAAATTGCTGGAAACTAAGTCTGTGCTCAGTTGACCTTGCAAGCTCGGGTAGGAGCATGCGAGAATCTCAGATACTCCTTTTTTGGAAGCTCCAGCGGAACTGGTCCGTACGATGGTAAATGGAGCTTTTCAGTGGCACTCTATCCCAGTACTTCCTATACACAAATGAAGTTTATTTCCCGATCCGTTCATAGAAAACAAACTCCTAGCTTGTATACACACGATTTATTGCTTCCGAACATAACCGTCAACTAGAATCCGGAAAAAGAGAGTATGCACTCAACTGGTTCTGCAAGCACAACTTCACGTTTCATATGATTATCACTAGCTGCGTTTTCAAATTCAGTTATAAAACAATGATCTGAAAAAACCTATCAGATGGTATGAGCTTGCAAGCTTGCGAGCTTGTAAGCTTGCAAGCTTGTGTATTTGTTTAGAGTTAACCCAACCCATATCATAGCTTCATACACTAAATGAGCTACATTGTCAGCTCCGTCAAGCTCAGCGAACTGCAAGCTCAGTCAACTTAGCCAAGTTTGCAAGCTCATTTTTCTATTTCCTCTCCATTATCGAAATGCGAGCAATACATTTGAACATTCCATATGATTAGATTTCCAAATGTTTTAATCACCGTTTTCTTCTTCAAGAGCTTTGAGCTTTTCTTGGATAGCAGAATTCAACCCCTCATCCAGTCAGCCCCCATGGCTCCATGCTTCTATCATTCCCTGAGGAAGGAGTTATCGTCAGGGCTGTGAAACTACCAGTCGCATTGAGAAAGATAGAGGGGTGCATATAGGGGTTGAAAGAGACGGTAAATGACCCCCACCCCCGCGCGGGGTCTGAAGTCTGAAAGATAAGGTGGACCAGATCTCCAACCACCCCTTCCCCCCCCCCCTCCCCGCCGCCCTCTCTTTTCCATCCTCCTAGATTATGGAATGGCACTTTAATTACACTAATGGGAGAACCAAATGTTAATTACGATTCGAAGTCTAAAAGAGGCGATTCAAGGGGTGTGCCTGTGCGAATGAGATTTCATCCGAATTGGTAGGGGTAGGGGTCCGTCTTCGTTTCTGGATTAGTATTATTTAATTGAAAATACCAACCCCCAGGGCTCTGCCATCAATGAACTCGACTTGCTCGATTCGTTTTTCCATCGGCTCTTCCAAGATGTTCTGTTCTTCATTTCAGGTGAAATGGAAAAGAGTTGGCGATCTGGAGTTTTCTCAGGACTAGATTCTTGCATATTCATATTTCCGATTCGCAGAAATGATATTCGGGGATAATATCATCCCCAACTCGCGACTGTCTTATATTTGAATATGTCCGACTCGATTTTTTTGGCCCACTTTTTAATTTTTCCGTCCGAAAATTCATCTCGGCGGAGAAGAGACAGTGATATGGAACAGAATAGTCGAGTAAGTAGTAATACCCAACGTTTGTGCAGACCATCGAACACTCCTAATCATCCAAAATTTCAATCGAATTGCTTTAAAAAAAATTGCGAAATATCTCACTTACCATCGTGAACAACATTATACAATATATTGTTTTTTCGAACATATCCTGCTCATAAATACGTCAATGAAATCGGTTTGCGAAACGGTTGATTACTCTGGTAGGTACGAAATGAATACACAGTCATATACAGTTTTCTTCTACTTATTATTTCCAAAAGTCCAGAATTAATTTTTATGTAATTGTTATTAGGGTTTAGATCAATTCAAATGTATAGGTATATAAGTGCTTTGATTACAAACACATCGTAGACCTCCGTCGCTGATTAGCACGTAGGTAGACAGCATAAATATAGCAACGTTAAATAAAAATAGAATAAAAATAAAATTAAATTAAAAAGAATAAAAATTTAAAAAAAAATGTATAGGTATATTTTTACAAAGTTCTCGAGATAGTGCGATTGTCTGTCTATACGCCCTCAATTGGAGAAAAATTCCTGTTCAAAAATTCGGGAATAAATGGAAAATCGAAGGGGGAAACGTCTGAGTGGAGTAAACTTTGACTCCATCTCCCTGAGGCTGGATTTGGACAAAATCTTGGACGTATGAGTGGGGTCTGTGGCATAAAGTCCAGAAGGGTGAATCGAGGATGTGGGGTTGGTGTGTGTGTTTTCCCATAGAAAGTGTGATTGATTTTGCATACGACACGGATTGGACGGGTTTGAGAAATTGGACTGCCTCTGCTCGAGTGCCCACATGCCCTCTTCATCCCCCATGGAAATAAATATACGACGAAAATATAGAAGATATGTATAGGCTGATTCAAAATATCTTCTCACAAATATATGGGAACTGTGGAAAAAAAAATTATTTTGCCGCATTGATTTGCGTAAGTGCTATTTTTAAAATTTACTGAAATTTTTGAAATGCTGAAATTTTTGAAAAACTGAAATTTTTGAAATACTGAAATTTTTGAAATACTGAAATTTTTGAAATATTGATAATGTTTCTAAAAAAAAAACTCCGATTATTCCTGCCCAAGATCCTCAAACATAAATATCGTAATTTTGAAATTCAAAAATTGTCCAAGTTGGGAAAATTTTGGAAGTCTCAAAGTTTTCAATTGTTTTAAAATTTTGGAAATTGAAGAATACTTCCAAATTTGCAAAAAAATCTTGAGGTCATTTTTCCGGTGGGCCGTTTTGCCCCTTGGGGCCATTTTGGGAACAATTTGAGCATGTATAATTTATGAAGAATACGCATATTGTCAACACATATTTGGTACATACCATGAAGGAAAATCGGGGGGGGGGGGGGGGGGGGAGGGGAGATTTTAGAGTCGCCATACTTTGAACCGGAACTCAAGCTTCCCTTCCACTTTCTATCTTTCTATCTCAGAGCTTTCTAACGCCTCTGGAGAGAGCCCCCGGTCTCATATCTCATCCGATATCTAGGGGTGGGGGCACTGGGCGATTTGTGCGAGCTTCGTCGACGTATTTACGAGCCCACGTCCATCTCTATATCTTACCCCCTATTTTTTTTTCATCTATCGTATTTCTCTACTTTCTTTATCGATAGAGATAAAAATTTGTACGAGAAATTTATTAGTCAGCTCGAGCGATTTCGAAAAAAAGTCCGAGATTTTCGTAAATATAGAAGACTTTAGAAAATTAAAATATTTACTTTTTGGCAGTTCAAAAGATTAAAATCCCGAAATTTTCAAATTTCCAAAATTGAAGTTCAACATATTTATTCAATTTGACAACCGATGAAAATATTACTGACGTCGTTCTAAGGGCGGGAAAAAAATCGTTAATTATCCAAACAAACTACGGAAAAAGTGTAACCTTAAAATTGCGCCAAATGTTACATGCGCCGAAATTGCAAAAAAAAAACGAAAAATTCTGGAAATCAGAGTTGCTGGTATCTATCGTATGTACTCCAACTCTTTCAACATCCCTTTGTCTACAAAACAACCAAGTGTAATATCGACACGAGTCGTGTACGGAAAATAAAAACAAAACGGGTAGGAGAAAGGTTCAACACATTCCCTAAAAGTTTAAATTGAAAATCCGAGGGTGAATATGAGGGAGAATTCGAGGGAGTTTGAAGGTAATTTTTTTGTGGAAAAAATATTGTAAGTCATATGGTCTTGATTTAAGCCTTAAGCCATCATAAGTTCAAGCTTAACTGAATGTCTCGATTCGAGATTTCTGCGACGAATTAATTCAAGGAGTTAGAGATTTAAGTTACATTATTGGAGCGATTTTTAAAAATTTCAAAATTTAAATTTCAAAATTCCAAATCTGAAACATTCAACTTAAAAAATTGAAAAATGTTCTAACTTAAAAAAGTGAGGCGTCATAGGACACCTGGTCGATGTGAAACATGGAAACCCTAATTTTAATCTAAATTGATCCAAATTTTCACGAAACTTTCTCAAATTTTTAAGAAATTTGCAAATTGTTTAAAAATGGTTTCAAACATTTTCGAAATTTTTCCACAGTTTTTTAAAATTATTAGAATTTTTACAATTTTGTTCTAACTTTTTCCAAGTTTGTTGTAAATCTTTCTAATTTTGTTTTCCAATTTTTAGAAAAGTGCTCCAAATTTCTTCAAACTTGTCGCAAAATTTTTGCAATTTAAAACAAAAATTGCAAATTTTTCCAAAATTCTTCTGAATTCTTGCAAAAATTTCGAATTTTGCTGTCAATTTTTCTGTAAGTATTTGTTCATTTTTTCAGAATTTTTCTAAAATGAGCCAATTTTTTTCTAAAATGCGCCAAATTTTTTCTAAAATTTTTCCAAATTTTTTCCGAAAGGTTTTTACCATTTTTTTGTACATTTTTCTAAGTTTCCCAAACATTTCCAACATTTTTGAAAATTGATTTTTTGCAAATTTCTAAATTTTTTCCACATCTTTTCAAAACTTTTCCAAACTTCGTCAAAATTTTTGAGAAATTGTTTCAAAAATTTTCTCATTTGTTAAAAAAAATTTCCAATTCTTTTCAAATTTTTTTGAAACGCTGTAGCGTATCTCAATATATACATACAACTTGGGCGCATCACATTTGCATCGATGGCGGAGAGGGGGCGATGGGTAACCAGTAGAGTATACCTATATATATACATTTGTACTGGAAATGTATCTTTCAGCGAGAATCTTTTCTCAACGCAAGCGCCGCACTAGATGTTTCACATCAAAAATTGGAAATTAATTTAAGTAATTGATGTCTCAAGTGAAAACATTCCAATGAGTTAAGTTTTGAAATTGTGGGATTTTAAATCGAGTGTACTTTTCGTATAAAACCAAAAAATATTCATCTGATAAGACTTATCTACCGCCCCTACATGTGTTTATATCACAAGCGCGTTATGTCCGAGATGCTTCGGCATAAAACGCTAGTGGATATAAGTTATATATGACATATATATAGGACATGGGTGGAGATCCACTCGTGTCATAAGCCCCACTGCGTACAAGGGGCCACCATAAAACAGTTATGGCTTGTTTATGCGCCAACGATGCGGAAGCTGTTACATCGTTAGCCCTCGTGAGCACTCCCCAGACTACTTTCGCACTTGTCATCATCACTAGTGCATACGATATTGAGTAGCATTAAGCTGTTACAGTAATCTTTCGGTGCCTACAGGTTAATACCAATGAGCACCGATAAATTAATTTCACGCGAAAAATCAATTAATAATATTTTAATTGCATTTCGATTTTCAATTACCCTAAACTACATGCCATTATTGATCTTAAGAGCCACAAAAACTACAAAAATTTCCCGAAATTTCTGAAATTTTGGAATTACTTATTTAACAATTTTAAAAGGCCCCGAAAAAATGAAAAGCTTTCGAAACGCTATTCACTCAGAAAAAAATCGCACGTAACCTTCATTGAATTTCATTGCATTTCCACCTGAAGATACGTGTCTAGAAAAATAAGCAAAAATCGGAAAAAAAATTCATTGAAACGTCAAAGTCGGATTAACCGATCTGGTAGAATTAACCTGCACCTTTAGAAATGCCGTCTTTTGATTTGGTTCAAGGCGAAAAAGGGGATGATAGTGGGATGGAGCCGATAAGCGAGTCGCATCTCGTCCGAATCCCACGGAATACGGGTATGCCGATCACGCGTCCAAAGAAGCGGGGGTTGAAAGGGTAAGAGGTGTGCCAAAGGAGAGAAGTAGGGGGGGAGGGTGAGCCATCCCCTGTAATATCTCTACCCCTCGATTTCGAGTCTCTCAGTATAAAATAAAGGGCTGACATACGAGTGAAAATGCCGAAGGAGGGATATGAGAAACGCTCGGCGTCGTCACCACGGTGAGCGATGACTGAGCGAGTCGGTTAAACGTCCCGCTTTCTTTCATAAATTTTCCCTTACTCTAGGGTGAGGTAAGATTTCAAAATAAATCTTACGGCTCGTTGAAAAATACATTCTTCCAGGTTCTACACTGATGTGTTTTTTTTCTCTAGCCAAAAGATAAGACCGCTCAATTGATTCGTGAGGGAACGCTCATATAAATTTTGTCCACCTAAAGTGTTTTCAAGTATTTCATGCTCAGAAAATTAAAATATACCCAAGCAGCGTATTTTGTCCGTGACATACACAATCATGTGGACACAGATACACCCCCTCGTCTACCCATACGCACACACACACATAAACACTCTGTTATTACAAACGCATATCTACAATGACCCTCACCCGCTCACCCACTCACCCACTCACCCACCCACCCACTCACCCACCCACCCACCCACTCACCCACCCACCCACCCACTCACCCGCCCACTCACCCACCCACTCACCCACCCACTCACCCACTCACCCACCCACTCACCCACCCACACAGACCCACACACCCACCCATACAGGCCCACACAGGCCACCCACCCACCCACAGACCCACACACACACACACACGAACAATTGTCAAGTCAAGGAACTCTTTAATGATATGACACCTCAATATAATTGATTTCTATCACCCAATAATGCCATTTGATAATTATTAAAATTTTGTATTATAGTTGTACCTGAGCAAGCGGCGTGCGGAAATTTCATCTCACCGAGATACACTGGAACTGGGATCACTCACACGAAGAGTCTCCTCTGACGATTCCAAACAAGGTAAGATAGTTTATAGATTCCATTTTTATTGCGTGACGATCCTAAAATCGCCAATACAAGAAAATAATATTAATATATTTCGAAATTATCGCAGTACTTCTGGGACCATGTATCCCCAGCCTTGAACCGTGCTCTAATCCATGGTTTGCGGCGTGGACTCATAATATTCCTAGAATTTACAAAAAAAAGCTTGGCCAGTCAGAGCTATAGGGTTCCTCCATATGCCATCACTTCGAGAACCTGTCCTTCCAACCCGATCCCCCTATTAAGCACCTGAAAATGTATCAAACTTCCCACCTTTCAATTATTCCGTTTATTAATCAACGATAGATTCAGGCGGCCGAAGTGCTCATACCCATAAGTTACATTTACATCCCCTCACCCAACCCCTTCCGCCTAAGTTGTTTGCATCAGACCTTGGGCTCTGATGATATTAAGGGCTGACTAGGCACTCACCCTTCCTGGGTTGTTGCTGCCCTAGAACCTTCTCCACCCGCAACACCAGTACCTCCAATCCACACACACACACAGAATGAGATCGCACGTAAGCAAATGCAACGAGCTGACCTGTCGGTGTCGTTAGGTCGATTGATTTTCCCGTGGCATTTCTTGGCGGAAAGGGGGCACGATCTATCTCACTTCATCCCATTCCATTATACGTGTTCCAGGCAGTCGCCCTCGTGGCATACCACAAAATGCTTCCTACCCCAAGACTGGTTTAAGGCGCCAATGGGTGTGAGAACATGAACGACATCTTGTATTGTCACATACCATCTGCCAGCCTTAAATGAGGACAAATTCATAATTGCGTTAATACCCTGAGTCTCCACGGTCGTATATACCGCAAGGGCCTCCTCGTGTGTTCCATGGACGAGAAAAGCAATTTGCTGTCCTTGTCCTTTGCTACTTCTTGGTGGTACCCATCGTTAATCTTGGTGGGATTATTGGATGTGAGTTTGCTGGAGTAATTCAATAATTATTCTGCACTTTGAAATTTATTGGCGTCGAGATAAGTTCGTTTATTATCGTTCCAGAATTGGAGAATAATATTTTTCAATTAATTTGGAGGGTATGCGAGATGCAAGGTGGTATGGATTCATTTGAATGAAAAGAATTATCTATCGCATTATAGTTGACATAGTAGACAAGAAAGGAGCATAAAAGCACACGTAAAAGACGTTACCACCATCATCAACCCAATAAACCCCAAGTTAACAGGATGAATTAATAAAAAAAACCGACTGCCTACAAAACGGCAGAAGAGAAGTATAATTTCACAGTAGAGCGGAGTACGAATGTAGTACTGAAATAAAACAGTGATATCGAGGCATTTCACGCACGAGCGAGAACGTTTAGCAGATTCAACGTGCGTGCGGCTCCGGGAATACTGGAGAAGGACAAAAGCCACCTTCCGTATACATCGTTCTATCTCCGTCTATTCCACCCCCTACATAGGTTGAAAAATACCGCTCTCACTGACACCTGTAGCTTCCAACATTCTACATACGTATACGCAATGCAGGCATAGGGATGGGGTTTGGAGAAAAAAGAGAGCGAGCCGGAAAAAATACATAAAAGAGCTGAGGGTAGCTGGGGTGAATCCCTAAAAGGAATCATCATGAAAATTGTTTCTTCAAAGGTAAAAGATTTGGATCTAATGGTCTATAGATTTCTTCTTTCTCCTCTGAACAGTGAAAAAAAAAAGAGAGAAGCTAAAATGGTGATCTCTGGACCGGAAGTGAAGTTGGGGTTGGCTCCACAAGTGGTGGACTTTACGGGACTTAAGATTAATCCCCATAATTACCTCAGATCTCGTTTCTAACCACCTTTTACCACTTGGGACTGCCGGGGCGGTCTATTGCCTTTTTACACGACAGCTCTACAACGACCCCATAAGCAGGGAAGTGTGAGGTTAGCGGCCATAAAGATATTTATCAGGTGGTCATTCATTCTTCCATGGTCGGCGGTCGTTTTCCACGGATATCCGGTGCCGGAAGAGACCGTGCTTAACCGGCTTGCTCGTAACTGAGATTTATTTGTTTGTTTTTTTTTTTAAAGTAATTTAAGGGCCAAGTCAACGGTGAAAAAAATCTAAGCCTTCTTCATGGAGAATTCGCTTCGGGGAGGTGTGCACTGAGAGCTTCCCTTTCTACCTACATCTCACATCATGATAATTTTCTCCGGTTGGATTCAGAGTCAAATTCCCTTGGGGCGTGTTTACCTATCCTGATCGGTGTTATTGGCAAATTAGAGGTGCTTCCACATCGCCGAGTCAAGTAGATTGAGCCCCTCTGGTGATGTCTAACAAGTGTAGGTATGAAGCGTTCATCTTATAATGTTACCAGACTAACGTAGACTAACTGAAATTCATTTTGGTGATGATACTCTAATATCTAAGCCTTCTTTCATTTGTCGATTAACTTTTCGGCGAAACCTTTCTCCTTCTGTCTTGTGTAAATCTAACAAACTCGACCTTGAGCCTCCATCACTGACAGCATTTGAAATATCTATCCTCTGCCTCAACTTATCCATTAAAATTTCCACGAAATTGAACTTGTTGAGACGGGAGATTTTTTTCTTTTTTACCTCAAAATCTATCTGTCCACTCCACGTGGCACAATTTCCAACGTGGAAGAAGAATGAATCTAAATCGCTGTGCCGTTCTTTTACGGGGTGCATCCAGTAATCTTATTCCTTTTCTGGTTACATCCTCTCGTAGAGTGGCAAGTACCAAAATGCATCCAGTATTCCAGGTCGTCTTCGGGAATAAGGTGCTCAAATTTTGAGTTAACGGCCGAGCCAATCTGTGCCGCTTGAGGATTGAGTCATCAGCCAATGCACCGAACGCCCGAACCACTCAGAGCGCTTCATGTTCATGGCACACTGACAACCTGCTTCCATCCAGTGCCTAATGCCCGAGCCAATCAGAGCGCTACTCCATGATCCGTGCTGGGTACATATCCCCGGCAATTTTTCATTTTGGATCAGTTTCCAACTATAATTTATACAGTCCACTACACGGGATTCGCGTCGACTGACCAAGGTTATCAGCTGTACAATCCGCCATAATATTGTAAATATATTATAACTAATATAATAACTAGAAAATTCCCAAGGGAAATTACTAGTACAGTAGCCACTTTTATTTCAAACTTTGAGTAACAAGATTTTTTCATTTCCTTTTTTGACAAATTTGTTGTTTTATGAACAGAAAGACATGTTTACAAAACGACGGAAAAGATGGAAAAGGTTGTTAAAACATGTTTAGCGAGAGATGAGTCCAGCTGATGTTTTGGTCGGATCAATTTCTGAGAGAAATACTGTTTGATTTTTGGTAGCTTATGTTGGATTATTCAAATTTATATTTTACGAAATGTTTGATTCATATTTATATTTATTAAGATATTTTATTTTATAATTTTTTCTTTTAAATTTTAGTAAATTGTACCTGAAGAAGCCCAGAGCTTCTGGAACGTTGTATATCAGAAAAAAATTTTATTAAATGGAGTGGAGTTCAGACCGACGTATGGCCCAAAAGTTGACTATATTTTTTGTAAATATATATTGTTCAACCATATTGCGTGTTTCTCCGCTCATTGACCACTATCTAAACAAGGCATACCGCGGCGTTTGAAGGTATCGTCCGCCGATAACGAACTCGACACTGATTTTGAATTGTCCGTATGACGAATTGGATCCATGATGAGTTATCTATGTGAAGGAAAGGAATTTTCCACGAACATATCTCAATGCAATTATTCAGACAGATTCCCGATCATTACAACCTCATCTTCCAATTGTAAATTGCCCCAGAAAATTCACTCCAAAAGTTAAATATCAAGCTTGAAATCCAGAGGTAGGGTTTATATTCTCTGTGGCCAAGCGATTTGAGTATCCTCACACTCCTACCATCTACGCATATTCGTTTGTTGGTTTTGCGGTCTACCATTAGCGCTTGCATTTTGGCCCCTCTTACTCTCCTTATAACATGTCGACCTCAAACCATCTCTTTGCCATCTCCAGGGAGTACCGTTGAGCTTCTCTGATATTCCCAGGCAAAAGCCCTTACTAAACCGCCTTCCACTAACGTGTTTGGCCGGCTCTACTAGCGCTATGGTAGTCGTGAGTTGAAATCAAATCGTACACTCTCTCACCCTCTACCACCCCCCACCTGCTGTTCCCTCTACGTCTTTCTATTCCCACACTCTGGAATAGTGCGCCTTCACTCCCTTCAGGCCTCCTGTATATATACACGAGCTAATTCCTAGCTACGGGGGAATATTACTCCCAGAGGCATGCGAATTGCCGTTGCAAATTAACCAAAGACCAAGAGAATCGGTCCAAGTTTTTTTTGGAATTATTGTTCTACCATATTGTGTATGGAAGGACCCGGTGATCCTCATTCGCTTACCTACTGCAGGTGTAGGCAATGCATTTTTAGTTCTGGATGGAGTGTAATCTAATAGGAACCAATGATGCTACGCTTGAGTTTGAAAGAGGCATAACCTGCCAAAACATTATATTTTGATTTGATTTACTCTCCCGTCTTCATTTAACTAGCATCCGTTTGTAACTGGTTGATATGAAAAACGCAGGGACCTTTGATAGAGAAAGGGCCTTTTCTCTGAGGGTCGCAAATCCTCAGGTATGCTGGATTTCGCACGTTTATAGTCTCAAATGGTTACTACGGAAACGTAAGCCGATGTAACATGTAGGTGAGGTAATAAATTAATAAAGAAAAAGAGAGTCCATTATGTGTAACACAATTTGCACTAAAAAAACTGATTTTTAATAACACTAAATAAAATATGTTTTGATTACATGAAATGCACTAAATGCCTCGATATAAATTTAATTGTAAAGTCTTGGATATGCACTCGGGATTTTAGAAAGAGCGATTGGTCTTTTCGGTTCGCGATCTTGATGGTAACTAACTATATTCCTAGCTATAAGGGACAAATAGACATATGTCTCAATCTTGAAGGAGTGAGGGCAAATCCACTCTGATTGGTGGAAAACTCAAAATTTTCCTAAGACGAAAGCGGGCACTAAAAGTACGTTAGAATTAGAGAGGGTACATTTTTTGTCTAGAAACTTTCCGAGTTTTTTTGGAAGTGAAGAGAACAAGCATTGCTTGTTTCATTTTTCGACTTGAACATGTGACACGAGAGTCGAGTGTCAACGGTTTTTGGGACTCATTCTTCTATTGAGAAGAGTTGAAATTTGACGAAACATATATTGCGAGAGAAAAAACAGAACGTGACTTCATCCGAAAAGTCTTGGCACTTATTTATGAGATAATTTATAACCCCGTATGAAACTAACATTTCGGAATTTTCTCTTATTTCTCGGTTCTAATACCGAACAGTAACGGACCATCGAAGTTGGTGGTCCATGGGAGGGTTCTATTGTAATGAATTCGATCTGCTGCTGCTAGATGCAAGAAGAACTGGGATCGCCTTGGTTGTTTTTGGTGGTTCTTCTTCCCTGTACTCACTGCACCATATGAGTATAGTGGATATAAATGGACCAGCAAACTCATGGAATATTGAATGCGATAGACAGTTTAGAAGAGCTAGAATTCGGTCAGTGAAGTTTTAATAAAAATTTCTGCTAGTGAATGCAATGATTTTTCCATCTCCAAATGTGCATTGTTTATTGAAAGCAGCGTATCGTTGCCAAGTGCCAAAAGGGGTCTCCCAGTCGCGTGAATAGGACTTCCGGGTTGGGACGTCGGAGGTCCGGAGGGGTTGCGCTTCCGGTCCGATGTTGGCTTACCGATCTGGAAGCTCGAGCAGCCCTCTACCAGTCCTCGCCTCTTTTCGCTACATTCTCCGTTCTCCTGCGGTGGACCGACTCTCGCTAATTAAGATATCGATTCTTATTGTCCACCAGCCGGGTCGACCGGAAGTTGCACCCCCCCCCCCCCCCTCCTTGTGGGGGGAGGTTGAACTCAGCGAGGCCGATCTCGTGCACGATATCGACTTCCCCTTTCACGGACACACTTGGCTTCCTGGGGCCACTGCGTATTCTACTTCAGGAAACTTTGCCGACATTTCGAGATTTCTCCTCGTTCTCTGAGTGAATGGGTGACAATGAGATATCTGCAAGAAGATGGCTCTAATTGTACCAACTTTCAAGTGATCTACATTATTTTCCTCCAACTGTTGTTCATGATTTGAAGTATTGTGAAAACTTTTTTGCGTCCGCTACTATTATTCCTTCAAGCAACATATTTTCTTTTTCACTAGTATTATACGTGCCCGGAGGTGCTTAGGGACCACTTCGGTCCATTGGAGAGGGGTAGGTGGGAGGTAGGGGGAATGTATCTAGTGGTACAGGCGGAATTTCTTTTCCTCCGCGGTGAAAATGATGGAAACGTTAAAGCTCTTCAGTACGAATATATTAGCATGGACTAAACGGTTAGAGTAAAACTAATGTTGAATAACCTCAGCTTGACATGGTGAGATCTGGCAATTAGCATCGTGGGAATGGTCAAGAGGTGAAATGGAATATTCCTCGGGGTTGCAGGCACTCTCGAGAAACACAAGATGGAGGACAAACCGTAGGTAAGGTGAATCTAAATGTTAAGGGAGGTTTGTGCATCCTCCTCCACAAGGCGAGCGCGGTCAAACTGGCACCAGCTTGGGATGACTACCACTCCCGGCGTACCTCGGTCGAGTCCTTTTGGTGATTAACGAGAGGTCAGACCTTTACTCTCAAACGCCCCGTGCAAATAGACGCCTTGTTTCTATCTCTCTCAATTTTAACCCTCCGTGAAATTGGGTTCGGCACGTGGACTGATTGAGCTTTTGGACAAACCCCGCCGACCGTTTAATAATCGACCAAAGGTTTTAGATGGACTGCAGGAGACGATTTGGTTTCTCGTTGATCTTCCAAAACTGCCAATTTCGGGGTTAACATTCGCCAGATCTTGCACACTCTCAATTATAAGCCAAATCATTTGTTCCAACATTTTTTTATTTTCACATAGTGGCGCTGAGGTTACGAATTTATTCAAGGGACTAAAAAGAGGAATAATTTGTGCTAATATATAATTAATTTCCTGATCTAGGGAAGTTATTGTAATGACCCCGAAAATGAAAAGTGCCAGATCGATGAAATTTTAACGTTTCTGGACGTTTTGCATCATCCTGAAGTGATCTCAGAGAAGTGTCTGTATGTGTGTGTGTGTTCGTCCGTATGTGGCAAAAGTTTTCGTTTACGTTTTCCCGGAAACAGATCGTGCGGTTCGATTAATTTTTTTTTTAATCGCTACGTCTCCGTGCAACTTTGAGCTGATTAGATTTTTGATCGAATCCATCAAGTAGTGCCTCTGTTTTTGAGACATTTATGTTGAGCAAAAATCGAAAATAGTCATAATGAACGTTCATTCACACAAAAATGTTGTAAGCCAGGTACTTAATACCACAGTTTAAAGATCTAAGCATATTTTATAACTGATTAAATTTTAAGTAAAAGTGGTCCAGTACTTATATTGCTATTAACAATGTCAATTGTTTATAATGTTCTAGTGCATAAACTATTAAAGTTGAAAAGCGCAAAATTCATATGGGAAAAGTTGTTTGCCATAGAAGAATACGTATTTTATGTAGAATACCTTTTTTCGATAATTTCCATAATTAAGGAGGTATAGCAGTCTCCACAATTATGTATGTAATAAGTGAACGAATAGACCCAGCGCTGTCATGACGGTCCCAATCGGAGCGTTTTCATGCAAAATCGAGCGGATCACATTTTGGATAGCATTTGTGCAGTATATGCAATGTTATTAGCAATTGCAATTGTTTATACTGTTCCACTGGGTAAAATATTAACGTTTTTGTTTTGCGGCCGCATCCTTATTGGCGTCGCACTCTCACTCAAGTAGCACGCATAAATCGCATCCTCATGCTTACCATGCGTCTACTCAAGTATTCATAATTATCTGCTTCATAAATAAGTCAGTTTGGAATTCTTAGATAGGTATGTTTTCGTTATGATAATAACAGGGGTCACACTGATTAACCGTAGTACATTGGAGAAGAATAAATTTAGTAGGTTGTGCTGAAAAACCAAATCGGGAAGTTTTGTTTGTGCCCCGAGCGGGGCACACACATGCACACGCCACAAGTTGAACTAATTTTTCGAGCCGCGAGTATTATGCACTCCTTGAACCATCAGGTCAGCTCATCCTCATCCCTATCAAGTAGAAATCAGACGATTGAGTCAGACAAAAAATTATAAATGATTCACTCGTCGAGCTTTCATCTTCCCTCAAGAAATCCAGTGAAATTCCTCTCTCACGAATGAAATCCAGTGTCTGAAATAAAGGAGTGTCCGCCACCCTCTTTCCCAGGTCCGACAAGCGCCTCGAGATTTCTCTAGACGACACCTCGAGCCGCAACCCCTATTTCCCACCCCCCGCCCCCCGTCCAAAAACCGCTCCCATTGCAACAGTTCTTAGCCTCCCTTTCACTCTTTAACTTCCATTCCTGGTGTTGTACGCTAAGACTTCCTCCTTTTCACCATTTTCTTGGATTCCCATGGTCTAACCGTAGAAGAGTGCCACTATTCACCCCCTCCCCCCCCCCCACTCCAGCTGCTACTCTTTTCTCTTTGCCACCCTCAAACTACCTTGAGTTGGCTTTTCGCCACGCTCAAAATCCCCCAGCCCTTAGACGCCTTTCTTTCCTCTGAAACAATGATATCACGGAATGAGGAGGAAAAAGCTCCAGCGTCCGACTTTAACACTCCCATGACGCTGAATTAATATCATAAATAAAAACAGTAATATCGCTTAAAAGTAGAAGGTATGGGAAATCACAGACAAGTCGCATGAAAGGAGTATATATAGAAACTTATAAGTGAAATGTATCGAAGTATTAAAAACAATCAAAGTTCCACCTCTCCTTTTCAGGAAGTCACGCAAAATAACTTTGTACTCCTAGAAGTTAATAATTATGAAGCTGCACTTATCAAATGGTCGTGAAATATACTCAGAAATAGTACAAATGGCGCACTGTGAAACTAACATCTCGCGCGAGAAATACGCCTGAAGGGTAGTCTCTTGTATGACTCCCGTTACTTTGAGTGTAATCAGTCTGATGGTACAAAGCTTCCTGTTGCTTTTCCTCGGCATTCGTTGATGATACACAGGCCATAACGTGTGATACTAATTCATGACATTCGCACTTCCATCACGCCTGGTTGGGAAGCTTCCTGTAAGCTCCACAGGTATCAGACACCCTCTGTATCATCAGAAATAATTGTCCAAGGATTTTGAAGAGCTCACTAAAGCACCTTGGGGGAAAATTTTAAGCGGAAACAAGGGAAAATGTGGAAGCTGCAAAGTAGGGTCGATAATGTAGTAATACCTATGGTATGTACTGATAACGGATGTCCAGTTGTTGAATTTTGTCGTTAAGTCAAGTGGAAATCGTAATCTTAATAATTTCTACCCTATCAAGGCCATGCAAACTGAAATGTTTAACTCATTTTCTTTCGAACATTTCCGGAATTCAAATAAATTGTTATAATTTTAAAAAAAGTCCATCATTCTCGGACCATGCGAAATATTTTTATGACAATCAAAATTTGTTCTTGAAACGCTGTTAAAAATTCAGTCCCTTTTCGATTGTACGCTGCTTTGTCGTATGCTTTCCGGTATGTTCTATCAGTACATGTGATTTGAACGCAATTCAGGCATCGAGCATCGCAATTTTTACTCTACTTCGATTCTCCGAAAGATTCGATTTTATTGAAAAATTATTTCATCTTCAAACGCTCAATAGCGATTGGTGAGCATACTGGTTTGAAAAAAGCGGCGACATGACGCCGCATTGCCGAATGATCAATTTCTCGCGCTTGAGTAGAATTGGGTCACACTAACCATAGCTAAATCGGGCGCCTTACAGCTTCCAATATCTGTATGTATATGCAGTGATGTATAGTGATGTGAACTTCTGGGAACCGTGACTCAGGATTGAAAATATACTTCAAACAGACAAACACATACATACACTTACAGAGTCATACATAGGCACACCCACCCAACCACCCGACCCACCCACCCACCCACTCACCCACCCACCTACCCACACATCCACCCACCCACCCACCCACCCACCCACCCACCCACCCACCCACCCACCCACCCATCCACCAACACGGCCACCCCCATACACATACACACGACCACATTGCTAATAAGAAAGCATCACGGCGCTGTCAGTTGACCCGCAAAAAGAACATTCAATAGAAAGTTCGCTGTCGATTTTCACGGTCATCACGAAATTTTGTTTACCAAGCTGAAAAACACAAATGTACTGCATTGTTTCGTAAAACCTCACCTCATAAATCCTGAAATTGATATTCTCTAAATACATGCATCTGTTGAAAGCTCACAACAAGACGACTTCATCCGTCGTGTTTCCCATCGGAAATATCTTCGTCTTAAACCGCCTTTTCCCATTCCTTAACACCCTGAAAAATCCAAAAAAGCTCTAGCTCATCCCCATTCACTTCAACAATTTTACTATCCCCATAAAAGCCGAAGTACATAAACGAACTCAACTCAATAAGCCCTGAGTCCCCACTTTTCATAGCCCCTAAAGTTACGACTTATTAAAAAAAAAGCTCTACCCCATCCCCGAATCTGGAATATTCAATTCAAGGAAAATTGTCGCATCGATCATGTAAGAAAAAATCCTATAGCGTAGTTTCAGTATATACTCCAATAGGAGTCTCATGGCATTCTTATAGAATCGCTGTAAAAGGAAGCTGAGCGTTTTTCTCTATGATTAAATTTGGTCATGTTGGGGATCCCAGGTTCTAACATGTTTATTTTTTTGTCTAAACTTCAAAGTTTTCATTAATAAATTTATTGTAAATTTCTTCATTTAGGAAGTTATTTAACTACTCAAGAACTACTAAGGTGTATGTGTGTGTGTGTGTGTCTACGTCAGATTCACATACCGTTTATAATTTTTGTTCGGAGGGCTGTGCAGGGTCACGGGGGGGGGGGGCTGTGATTAGCGATGTCAAATTTTATCGATCTCAATAAATTCAAATTTGAAATACCACAACCATTGGCTTGATGGTCGATAGTTTTAGGGGTTGAGGGCTAAGGTGACTATGGGTGGAGAACGGAGTAGATAACCGAAGGTGCCACAGAATGGGATGAATAATGAAGTAACTCGCACCTTGGACCGGAAGAGCTAGAGAGGAAGTCCTGTTCCTAGGAAAAGGGACCAAGGGGGTGGCGGCTGGCCTGATGGGGTTGAAGGCCCCAGCCCATTCTCCGGTCGAGATTAGCCCCTGAATTATGGCGTTAAGATCACATCTAATTGTATCAGTCCACCGTCGGTATCTCGGCATCCATCTGTGACTTCATTTTGGGGGACGCTAGAGAAGCTAACTTGCTTAGTCGTCTGCGCATATTCCACCCCATTGAACTCGCCGACTATTGCGGATGATGAGTGGAATAGACTCCATGAGCTTTCCAAAAAATTGAATTTTTCGGGATAGTTCCTGAATGTTAAAAATTTTTCAAAGCCTTAGTAAGTAGTATGTCCAAATTACGGTCAGACAACTTCTTGATTTTTTTTTTCTAAGAATGTTATAAAAATTTTTTTTTTCTGCTGAACCTAAAATATTTTGCCGCAAATAATCTCCGTATTGATCACATATATCCGTGATACTTCATCCCAATTTTTAATAAAACCGTGAAGGGGGAAATGGAATTACTTTTGATCTCTGATGTCACTTCCATACCCACATGAAACTCTGAACTCGGAAGAAAGTGCTGAACGAATGAAAATACGTACGTGTATTTGCTTTTATTTAAATTGTAAGTTAGAGGACGTTGAGTCGCATCACTGAACTTTCACTCACATGAGACCCGTCTCCTTGCGACTGAGCTTTTAGCGAATGGAAAAAATGTTTGCGCTAAATGGTTCGATCCCATATGGAAATGAGCCCAAGACGTGAGTTTGACTTCGACATTTTTTCTTTCTCTACCCCATTTCATCCTTCGTTTCAGCGGAAACGAGAAAGAAAGTTCTCAAGGAAATGAAAATTTGCTGCATAAGACATAATCAGCATGTGGCTACACTCAAGGAAAAAAATCGTATAATCGTACAATTCAAATTAGACTGAATAAAAAATTTGCTGTCAATTCGATTGACACCCACACACACATCCCTAATCTCAAAAACCGCCCAAAATATTTTAGGAGCTCAGAAAAAAAATCATCCAAAAATGAGCCATTTTTTCTTCATATCATTCAAATTTTTCTTAACAGTACATTACACTTCGAGGCTTACGGCATTATCAAAGCTATGGCGTAATTAATTCTCCCATTGCGATAATTTTCCAACCATTAATTAGCGAAATTATTAACGAAAATGCAACACCCATAGTCTTCCGGGAAATTTCCCTACATGCGTAATATATATATGTGTACATAGGGGAGGTTACCTTGTATTTGAGGTTGCGTTAAGCAAGTTAGCACGACTCCTACCCTCTCCTCTCTAACCCTTCTACTTCAACGTATCGTGTTAAATTATGCTCAGTGCCGAAGGGATTGCCACACGTGCTCACATACGAATTTCATATCTCTTATGCCTCCGCAATTTTTCGAGATTGCTTTTATAAATTTTAAAAAGAGTGTTAATTATTTTTTCTAAGATATTATTACTTCAATTCGGTACAAACTCCGTAAGCCTAAAGTTCTCCACCGCCCTTAGGTTTCTCGACTGTTTGCCAAAGTGCAACAAGTATTGAATGGAAAAATATGTGGCAAAATTTTTCGTTTACGTTTTCTCGGAAACGGACGTGCGATTCGATTAATTTTTTCTTTTCAATCTTTGCGTCTCCGTGTAGCTTAAAGCTGATTCGATTTTTGATCCCCTGTTTTTGAGAAATTCATGTTGAGCAAAACTCGAAAATAGTGATAATGAACGTTCGTTCACACAAAAATGTTGTGATCCAGGTACTCAATGTCACAGTTGGAAGATATAAGTATATTTTATAACTGATTAAATTTTCAGTAAAAGTGGTCCAGTACTTATATTGTTATTAACAATGTCAATTGTTTATAATGTTCTACTGCATAAACTATTAGAGATAGCGCAAATTTCATATAAGAAAAGTTGTTTGCCATATAAAAATACGTATTTTATGTAGAATGCCTTTTTCGATAATTTGCATAATTAAGGAGGTATAGCAGTCTCCACAATTATGTATGTAATAAGTGAACGAATGGACCCAGCGCTGTCATGACGGTCCCAATCGAAGCGTTTACATGCAAAATCGAGCGGATCACATTTTGGATGGCATTTGTGCAGTATATGCAATGTTATTAGCAATTGCAATTGTTTATACTGTTCCACTGGGTAAAATATTAAAGTTTTTGTTTTGCAGCGGCATCTTTATTGGCGTCTCACTCTCACTCAAGTAACACGCATAAGTCTCATCCTCATGCTCACCATGCGTCTACTCAAGTATTCATAATTATCTGCTTCATAGATGAGTCAGTTTGGAATTCTCAAATAGGCATGTTTTCGTTATGATAATAACAGGGGTCACACTGATTAACCGTAGTATATTGGAAAAGAATAAATTTAGTAGGTTGTGCTGAAAAACCAAATCGGGAAGTTGTGTTTGTGCCCCGAGTGGGGCACACACACATGCACACACCACTAGTTCTTTCGATATTTTGGTCAAGTCAATGAGGGACCAAGCAAAAACCCATTGAAACGCTTTGTAATCTAACAGCAAATGGGTAATGTATGGATGGAGGATGGTGTTAGGGGCGCGCCAAGGCCTATAATCATGCGTCTTGATTAGTGCTATGGAGCTCAGTGATCATCCCTGGGTCCACTAATGCCCTCTATGCCTTTCAACACAGTAAGAACCGAAGGGATCTAACCTGAAATATGGAGATTATTTGATGGTTATATTAGTGACTGGGTCCAAAGGTCGT